>UELW01000300.1:703645-1303787 GCA_900490495.1 Danionella dracula
CTCTGAAGACAAAAGGGCGAAAGAAAATCCCATAAAAATCACATTGTCTAATTTTTTCAGAATTTATATTGTGCAAATTGGTGACAATAAGATTTGGTCAGCTACAAACAAGCAAGATTTCTTTCTGCCTCTCACAGACCTGAAACTTCTTTCTGTAAAGGCTCATCTGTCCTCCATCGTTACCTGTATTAATGGGCCCTGTTTTAATTCATTATCAGTCATAAAAGGATACATGTTTCCACAACCTCAAACTCCACACTCTAAACTCCACCATGGCCAAAACAGAGAGGCTGTCAAAGGACACTCGAACTAAATTATAGACCTGCAACAGTCTGGGAAGACTGATCTGCATAGGTAAACGCTTGGTGTGAAGAAAATCAACTGTGGGACATTATTAAAAAAATGGAACGACTTTATAACAAGACCACTGATAATCTCCCTCGATCTGGCCTCACGCAAGATCTCACCCGGGGGGTCCAAAATGATCACAGAACGGTAGCCAACATCCCAGAACCACACGGGGGGACCTAGTGAATGACCTTCAAGAGCTGGTACCAAATTAACAAAGGCTTACCTCAGTTACAACACTACGCCTCCATAGACTCAAATCCTGCAGTGCCATGAGGTGTCCCCTGCTTAAGCCCAGTACATGTCAATGCCCGTCTGAAGTGTTCTAGAGAGCATTTTGGATGATCTAGAATCAACTGGAGAGAAATATCATATGTTCAGATGAAACCAAAATAGAACGTTTTGATAAAAACTCTGCTTGTGTGTTTGGGAGAGAAAGAATGCTGAGTTTGCATCCAAAAAACAATACCTCTGTGAGCATGGGGGGAAACATCATGCTTTGGGGCTGATTTTCTTCTAAGGACCAGGACGATGATCCGTGTAAATAAAAGAATAAATGGGGCCATGTAGCCAAAGCCTCCTCATCAGCAAGGACATTGAAGATGAAACTTGGCGGATCTTTCAGCATGACATATCCAAACACACCGCCCATGTACGAGGAGTGCTTCGTTAGAAGCCTTTCAAGGTCCTGAGTGGCCTAGCATCTCCAGATTCAACCCCATCCAGAAAATCTTTGGAGGGATTGAAAGTTCCGTGTTGCCCAGCGACAGAGTCCCAGCAACATCACTTCTCTAGAAGTGGATCTGTATGGAGGAATGGGCCAAATACCACAACAGGGTGTCCGTCGTGGTGTGCGCTCCCCACGTCACTACCGTGACGCGCGGTGGCGCGCCGGGCTGGCGTGGTTGAATGTATCGTGTGGAAGATGTGGGCCCTCAAGATCCCCTCCCCTGGATGCTCCGCCCCAGTCGCGCTTCCCGGCTCTGCTATGCCCGGACTCGTGTCCACCCTTCAGCTGTTGCCCCGTAGCCTCCCATAGCCCATCTCCTTCTGCGGCCCATTCCTCCATACAGATCTCCTCTAGAGCAGTGATGTTCTGGGACTGTCGCTGGGCAACACGGACTTTCAACTCCCTCCAAAGATTTTCTATGGGGTTGAGATCTGGAGACTGGCTAGGCCACTCCAGGACCTTGAAAGGCTTCTAACGAAGCCACTCCTTCGTTACCTGGGCGGTGTGTTTGGGATAATTGTCATGCTGAAAGATCCAGCCACGTTTCATCTTCAATGTCCTTGCTGATGGAAGGAGGCTTTGGCTACATGGCCCCATTCATTCTTTTATTTACACGGATCAGTCGTCCTGGTCCCTTAGAAGAAAATCAGCCCCAAAGCATGATGTTTCCTCCCCCATGCTTCACAGTAGGTATGGTGTTCTTTGGATGCAACTCAGCATTCTTTCTCCTCCAAACACAACAAGCAGAGTTTTTATCAAAACGTTCTATTTTGGTTTCATCTGACCATATGATATTCTCTCCAGTCATCTTCTAGATCATCCAAATGCTCTCTAGCACACTTCAGACGGGCCTTGACATGTACTGGCTTAAGCAGGGGGACACCTCTGGCACTGCAGGATTTGAGTCTCTGGAGGCGTAGTGTGTAACTGATGGTAGCCTTTGTTACTTTGGTCCCAGCTCTCTGAAGGTCATTCACTAGGTCCCCCCGTGTGGTTCTGGGATGTTTGCTCACCGTTCTTGTGATCATTTTGACCCCACGGGGTGAGATCTTGCGTGGAGCCCCAGATCGAGGGAGATTATCAGTGGTCTTGTAAGTGTTCCATTTTTTAATAATTGCTCCCACAGTTGATTTCTTCACACCAAGCTGTTTACCTATTGCAGATTCAGTCTTCCCAGCCTGTTGCAGGTCTATAATTTAGTTTCGAGTGTCCTTTGACAGCTCTCTAGTTTTGGCCATGGTGGAGTTTAGAGTGTGAGTGTTTGAGGTTGTGGACAGGTATCTTTTATACTGATAATGAATTCAAACAGGTCCCATTAATACAGGTAACGAGTGGAGGACAGATGAGCCTCTTACAGAAGAAGTTTCAGGTCTGTGAGAGGCAGAAATCTTGCTTGTTTGTAGCTGACCAAATACTTATTGTCCACCATATTTTGCAAATAAATTCTTAAAAAATTAGACAATGTGATTTTCTGGATTTTTCTTTCTCCCTTTTGTCTCTCATAGTTGAGGTCTATCTATGATGAACATTACGGGCCTCTCTCATCTTTTTAAGTGGGAGAACTTGAACAATTGGAGGCTGACTAAATACTTTTTTGCCCAACTGTATATCCCCAATTTAAGCAGATGACATTACAGAATATGGCACGGGATGAAATAAACAATGGTTTAAGAGGATGAATCTGTTCATCTGGGCTTTCTCTGCGGTGCCTTTGATCTCAGTTAATGATCCCTTTAAACTGTTTGTTCCTTCCAATATAAAACGCATTTCTGATTTTTTTTACAATGCAAAGGTTCAAGAATGGATATCAGTGAAAAAATTAAATTAGAATTTAAAGTTTAAAAAGCGAACTGTATGTTGGCTTGAGAAAGATGATCTTTTATAGTTCGATAAAGCTTTAGTAATTTGGGAAATTTTCAAGCTTAGAGCTGTTTAAAGTTTGAAGCAGTATAAAAGTAATTAAAAAGTTTAAAAACTATGCTGTTTTAAGAAAACACAAACCATTATGTTAATAGCATGATAGAGTCCTGTAAATATGGTTGCTAGGGTAAACAGTCTGGTTGCTATGGAAGGGTCAGTGGCATCATGTAATGTTCCTTTGTCAATATGAGTCATATAAATCAACCCTCATAATCAAACTATTATCCTAAGCTGAGATATAGATCAGTGACAATGGTTACTACGGTACACAGTTTTAACTAATGCCTTAACTATTTTTTTAAACTGATATATAGATCTGTGTAATGGTTGCTAGGATCCACTGTCTCGTTCTACGGAGGCATCTGTGATACATGATGTTCACCTTTTCAATATGGGTTATAAACTCAATCTCCATATCCTAATTATTTTCCTAATTTGAGGTATAGAGGTGCAAAATGATTGCCAGGGTAAATACTTGGATTGCTATGAATGCATCATATACCATCCATCTGTCAATATGACTTATATAAACCAATGTCTATGTCTCAACTATTTTTGCAAGTTGCGATTACGATTTGCATAAATGGTTGCTAGGGAAAACAGTCTGGTTGATATGGAGGCACCAGTGACATCACATGATATTCAGCATTTTACTGGTTGATGTAAAATGCTGTTGCCTTCTCAAGTAAGCTCAATAGTTTCATGTTTTCGTACCTTTGCATGCGCGTCGGTGTGAGATGGCCTTGCTCATGTCTCTATAGTAGCCCTCTTTGCAGTAGTGGCAGTGGCGTCCGGCTGTGTTGTGTCTGCAGTTCAGACACACTCCTCCACTCCTGCGACCGGAGAGCTTATACAGCTCCATGTTGAAACGACAGCGCCGGGCATGAAGGTTACAGTGGCAGGCTTCAGGAAAGGCATGAGGAGAGAAAGGAAGGAGGTTACCTATATTTTATAGATCATGTTACAGTTAACTTGCATCAACATGAAAACATCTGCAATACAACCCAAACTGACTTTTATATAGAGCAAACCAAAATGACAGATGAAAGATAAACAGTAAAAATCTCCATGGGCTCAATCCACACCACAATGAGAGCCACCAGCCAAGTGAGTAAAAGAGATCACATGACTGGGCAACACAAACATAAGTACAATCACCATTCATATGATCTGTCCGTGATGGCATGCTTAGTGAAACAAATACCACATGATTATCCAGACCATATGATTGGCTGCTAGGGTAAACAGTTTGGTTGCTAAGGGGGTATCTATTTTATTATATGATTTTTACCTTGTCAGTGAGAATAGTTGCTAGGGTAAACATTCTGGTTGCCACAGAGGAATTGGTGACATCATATAATGCTCCTCTTCTCTATACAATTCATATGAACCAACCCCCATGTCTTAACCATTTTCCTAACCTGAAATATACAGCTGCAAAATGGTTGCTAGGGTAAAAAATAAGGCTTCTATGGAGCTATCTGTGGAAATTTATATTGTTCACCTTTTCAAATTGAGTTATATAATCAAACTTCCTAGTCCTAAATATTTTTTCAACTTGAGATTAAGATTTGCATAGTTGGTTGCTATGGGAAACAATCTAGTTGCTATGGAGGCATCTGTCATCTGCAATATGGTTGCTAGGGAAAAACGTGAAGGCTATGTAAGCATGCCACTGTGAGCCACATGTGAGCAAAAGTGATCACATGACTGGGCAACACAAACACAAATTCAATCACCAGCCATACGATCTGTTCAAGACAGCATGGTTAGTGAAACAAATATCTGGTGGTGGGAGTGGGGGGGGGGGTGTTAGACGTGCATGTTTAATCTTCTGCTCTCATGACCTGAGACTTCTCTTTTACACATTGGGTGCACAGGTTGAAGTAGTCAGTGTTTTGGTTTGGTTTACTTTCACCAGTCATGTGGTCTGGTTAAGATCTCAAGACTTTTTATTTAGTTGAGGGACTGTCAAGGTTCCTAATAAACAAGAAACAAGAGAGAGTGACCCTGACAATAGCATCAATACTTGTGTTAATAGCTCTTCTAATCTCTTCAATTGATCATTAAGGAGAGAATTTATTACAGTACATGATGGAAACGTAAAGCTCTGTTAATTTTATTAGTCATCCAGGTCTAATGGAGTGTCTCTTTGCATGTGAAAGACATTGAGCCAAGCGGGGCTCATTTATTCACATAAGAGGCCCACTGCACTCATCCCAAAACCCCTTTAAGCATTCTGTAGTGAGTGATTGGTAGTCCTCGGAGAACTGAAAATCTGAGGCAAGAAGTGTAAAAATCAGCCGCATTATCAGTCTAAGCTGAGGTGGCGTAAACCTGGTTAAATGAGCTGAATCCTGCCATCATTTTACCACTGAGGGCTTCCAAATGGTGCGTTTGGATCCAAAGGGGTGTTATATGTTTGAAAACAATTAACCCATATGTTTGCACATGCTTGAACTGTGCCTAGTATTAGCATAGGTGTTTTAAACATTTAGAAACATCTAAGATTTAGGTTTAAAACTTATAGAAAGTGCATGTTTTTGTAACGTTGTCAAAATGTCAGGTACTTTTTCAATAGCTTCTGTTTTGATGTTTGACTTCATTTTACTATGAGCTGTTAGGAAGAATCTGAGCTGTTTTTGAAGACTTGTGCGGTTTGGGGGAGTCTTGTGATGGGATTTCTACACAGACTCTTTTATTGGGGATCTCATGGACAGCTGGGATAGTTTGGATTGTATTTTTTAACAAGTTTGCAGTGTTCAGCTCAAGTGCTTAAAGGATTTCTTCTGGTTAAGTTGTTTAACTTAATATAAAGTTAGTCTGCGAGTACTGTAACGGTTCTCTGAGTATCCTGTTATTGAGGATCCCCTATGTTAGGGAGTCTAGAGATTGAGATTGAGATTGATGCTTAAGATTATTGCGTGAATGTCCGGCAAGCTTGCTAACATTAGCAACTTGTCCAAGTTAAGGGCTTAGCGTTACTCGCTTAGGGGAAGGTCTTACAAAAGTCTCCTGACGCCTTAAATCCCTGTCTGAGACCTCGTAACGCTTCATCACTGACATAAGAATATTGACTCTTTTTTAGAAACTAACACTTTTTGAGCTCTGAAATGTAAACATATATATATATATGTTTGCATATATAAATGTTTTTTAACTCCGCATTTTAAGAGGTTTTATCACCTGCAGAAACCGGTTTGTGAATTTGGGCAGTTCAACCTCCAACCAACACCTGAATAGAACCTGCCTGAATGGTTGCAGTGAGTAGTCCAGTATTTTCAAGTTTGCAAGTTCTGATGACATTCAGAATATAAAAAAAAATAAAAAGTTCAGATATGAATGGTGCTGAATGGCATTGATTAATAACGGCTAATGAATAGATTGGTCAAAAGCGTTTTATTCACATGGTTAGAATAAAAACTTGTGAACATGTGTCTTCGCCAAACAACCTATTTGATTCACTCAAATCTACTGTTTAACTGAGTTATTTTAGGATTTCATAGCTCTATTCTGTGATGCTCCTACACGTAATCAACCCGAATAAAGCAATATTAGCTTAACTGCTGAAAGCCTCAACAGGTTTGACTTCTCCCATCTTGAGCTCTCTCCTCTCCCGCGTGGCCATCTGGAAGAGCCTCTGCTCGCCTGACTCCTCTGCGTGTGAGGTAATGATGGGTGAGAATAAGGGGGCGTCTCCATTACAGCCTCTGCTCTGTAATGGTTTGCCAGCAGCAATTAGCAGGGCAATCAGGCCTCGCCGCTTTCTTCTCTCTCTTACTGCTTGCCACAGTTGCCTAGAGAAAGTGATCCATGATGTCCCAAATAACAGCCTTACCAAGTAAAATCACAGTGTGTGCTTAAAAAGAGAAGAAAAAACAGCAAGCTCTTATTCTATCTGTTCTAGCTGGTTGTGAAACAGCATCGTTGATGTTGCAGGTTTAGGACTTTGGAAGTTGTTTGGCCTTTTGAATCCTCATTAGAAAGGTGTGTTCAATGGATTTGGGTTCCAATATTATTCTCTGATTTGATGCTTTCTGCTGAATTTCCTGTCTGGCTTTTCATGCAGATTATACTCCACACTAGGAAACTACAACCACACAACACCACACAATTATGAAAAATTATTACTTGAATTTTGCACTTTATGATTAAACATACATGCGTATATTCTTACTCTGCTTTTGCACATTAAGCATCGTTTAATTAAATGCTTCGATCAAGAGTTGAGGGTTTGTCCGGGGCTGCTTTTTTACAAGCACGACCAGTGTCATTGTGATCAATATGATTCATAAAAGAACTACATTTAACAATAGTATTCAAGCATTAATTAAACCAACCTAAATACAAACTGGAGGGAGCTTCTTTTTTTCTCGATAAAATGTAGTGATTTTTTTCACAGAATAAGCTAAATAATCTATTCCCCTAAATGTTTAAACTACAAAATTCTTCCTAAAAAAAGAAAAACAATATTTTCAATGTAATGTAAGCATTTTCAGCTTTGCTTAGATTCCATTTTTTGCAGTGTACAGCAAAATATATCCACCTTTCTCCAATATCCCCCAATGCCTTGCATGCAAAAAAAATGTTCATCTGTGTTTAAAAGTAAGCATCACATGCACGCCTGTTAGCACGCCTGTGTGGCCGGGGGTGTCAATATTGTACTCTGAGCGCCATTCAAAGGCAAGGAGTGCCACTGCATCAACATTAAACAGCAGAGGAGTGGAAGCGAGTGAAAAACCTCCTGCAGAGAAGCCATCAGAGTGAACAAAATTTCAGTTTAGATGGTGTGACTTAATTGTGTCGTCATTTGTGAGGTCCCACTTTACTAATTGCATGTTTTTATGTTGTGAGAGTAAAAAACAAAGCACCTTAAGTAAAAACAAAACATGCACACATGAGGAGATCACTCATTTTATATGACGTATTAAATCTTTACATGCTGTCCAGCACCACTTATTGACTGGTTAGAAACATTATCCATCCATCCATTATTCTTCCCTTTCGGGGTCGCCACGGAACGAATGAACCATCAACTCTTCTGGCACATGTTTTATGCGGCGGATGCACCACCGTGATGCTCTAGAAACATTATATACCTGTATATTGCAGGCCTACACATTAGTTGTGGTAGTGTTTCAGTGTTTAGAGCAGGTTGTGAAAATCAACAGAGTCAGTGGGATACCAGTGTGTCACTGCAGAAACGGTCCAGATGAAACTCATCGCTCACGCTGACTTCAAAGGTCTGACTTTAACGTCCCAGACATCTAACGCCAAGCTTTGCCTGCTGTTTTCATAACGGCATCACACCCATTGAGTAATTGGTAATTAGTTGGCTTCACCACATCTTTGCAGTGCAAAATCCCAGGGAGACTAGAGCTGCCAGAGCTGCTACTTAGATGCTTTTCCAATTCCATGCATTTATCCATCCATCCATCCATCATTGCATTTGTTCACCATTACGTCCTTGCATCCATCCACCAAATCATCCATCTTTGTCCACTTTTGTGGAGCCTGGTCACAGAGGAAGCAGGCAGAGCAAAGACATACATAAAACACCTCCCTTATGAGCTGTTGCCTCATTTGGCTCCGTTTGATGCAGAGGAGTAGAACCTGTACTACAAGCTCCTCGAGGGTAAAAGCTCCTCACACTATCACTAATCACAGAAAAAAGAATGAAAGGTTTGCAAGTGATTTAAGTCAACGGAAAGACAAAATTTTGAATCTGTGCGGAGAAAGCTAGTGAAGTGCGAACAAAGCGCTGGAGGGGAGGGGGGAGAATGTTGGATTTTCGTGGCAATTCCAGCCAATCAAGAGCTTCCTAGAGTAATCACGTAAGAGAAACCTCGAAACCAGCAATGGCAGATGTTTGACTTCAACTGGAAGAAAACTGAGCGATATTTTTTGTGCAGATTCAGGAACGTTTTTTGTGTTTTCCAATTCTCTGTGTGAACACGACTTAAATTAATGCATTCCTATGTAGATTAATGCTTATGTTCAACAATAATATTGAAATCTACAGTTACTGCTTAAGTTATTTTAGGAGATGACACATTAACCAGCTCAAGGTTCAGTTCTGGCATTCTGACTCAAAAAGTTCCTATCTTGCCAGTCAGGATGATTGTACTTTTTGGATGGTTTGTCCACAGAAAGTGATTAAGGACGGCCAAAAGGAGACCCTCTTGACAATGCCGCTTAAGTGAGTTTTAAAGATGAAACAATACATTTTATGCAACATATTGTCCCAGAAGAATTATAGTTTGTGTGTTCTTGAAATACAAAAATGCCCTCGCAAGGAATACAAGGAACGACCTCGAGCCCTATAACAAAGATATGAGAAGGAACGTTTGAACAAAGCATAAACATGCATTTATTACCTGGAATGTTACTGTGAACTAAATCTAAGCTCTGGTAAGCTCGAGTTTGAAACTCAAGCGAACATCCTTCATGAGTTTCCCGGAGTCTTTTACATGAGAGAACAAAGCAGCATAGTCTCTGTTTAATCTCATTGTAGCCCAGGAAAAACTATTAAAGCTATCGCCTTTCTTCTTTCTATTTTCTCTCTATTCCAGTAACATGTGCAGATTGAGAGCAAACCTACCAGCACGTACAAACAAAACCTTTCATCTGCCACAGAAAAGAGCTTTTTTTTAATACCTGAACAAATCTGGAAAGCGTTTGCCACCCGCATGGCGTATCGGAGTCTCAGGGCTGGATTCAGACAGGAAATGTGCCAGTTTGGCTGCGTTCGCTCAAAGCGGTGCCAGTGATCACAGTAATAAAGGCTCCTGCAGACGGAGAAAGATTTGATATATTACAGTCACAGGTTCTCTCTATCAGAGCAAACATCTGCATCAGTGGTGACGTCACTTCTGATGCGCTTGCAGAAATAAGCCTTCAAGCTGATTTTAAGATGGATAATATGCATAATATAAAAGAATAATATATATATATATATATATATATATATATATATATACTAATACCATACAATATTATCATAATAATAATATTACAATAAGAGTAATAAATACAAATACCAATGTTAATACCAATTAATACTGTTATAAATACACACCAATACTAATACTACTACAAATACATACTAACACTATTACAAATAAATACTAATACAAATTAAAATTAATACTATACTATTAAAAAAACGAATACAAATACTGATGCAAATAAATACTCATTGTAATACTAACATTTATTCTAATACAAATACAAAAAAATACTAGTAACAAGTAACAAAATACAAATAAATATTGGTACTAATAATAATACAAATACTAATAATACTGTGCACTATTCACACTTTTAAGGATGCAAAATGAGAATCAGTGTGTCCCAAACTGTAGTGTACATAAAAAAGTGTCCGAGAGCATCCCAGATGTGTACTTTTTTTTAGATTCTGAAGTGCAGATCCATCAATGCTCAACCGGCTGATGTTACCCACAATCCACTGTGCTCAGGCAGAAGGAGTTTTCTCTGGGACCCAAACAAACTCATTTTTAAAGAAAGTGCACATAAATAAATAAATAAATAATAACTACATAGAGAGCGTTTTATTTATTGTTAGAATATTTTTAATGAAGTAATGGAAAAGAAGGAGTTAAGTTCTTGTACACGTCTCATGTGATGACAAGACACAACTTCACATTTTAGTACGTCCCACATCATGCACAAGCTTGTCTCACACACTAAAAAGTATCTACATTTTCTTCTGAAAATGAATATCTACTTTAAGGGTGCAGTGTATAGTGTTCGGATTGGGACGGAACTTAAGTCTAATACTGACAAAAATACAAAAACAAATTCCAATACTAATACCAATACAAACACAAATAAATACTAGTACTACTAGTACTTGCGAACTCTCATGTTCTTTTTTTTCATGTTCTATATAAACAAGCCTCACACGCAAAGAGAAGGGCTGCTGCGCCACCATGTGGCCTGGAGTGACTTGTGGTTGAACAAAGCAGCATTTAGTTTTCAGGAGTGCCAGTGAACTCAAAGTTTATGTTCTCACACACCAGGAGTTAATGCTCGGATCCTACCCGGTTGCTCACACTGTACGTCACTTTTTAATCGCTGCTCATTGTCCCAGATACACTGCACGAGCCTCAACACCATTCAGCAGAAACTCCTGACAACTCATGAAATAGTCGCACGACTGAAAAATGATGCCAAAAGGGGCTAAAAATCGCACAGTGTGTACCTGGCATAAGGGCTTTATGGTAAAGCCGTTGTTCCATGGAAGTATTAAAATCTGGCAGGGGGACCTGCACCCACACCTTCGGTACACAGACATGCTCACTCACACACGCACACGACACTACAACAAACAAACATGCACCACTGATGCTCTTATGGGAAACATGGGACATGGGAAACACTGATCAGCAATGCTGACAGCCACAATTTTAACTCTCAATAATAAAACAGCTTTAAGGGGTGGACCAGATCTAGATTAACCTTAGGTTAACTTGCTTATGTTGTTTGGCTTCGTATATTAACAAAAGGCGCGAAGGTCAGTACACACATTTTGTGATGAGCAAAAAATTTTTTAATTCTGCCAAGTTACCTTATTTTATCACCATCCAATGCAATCCAACGAAGCAGAAGCCACACAAGCTCACAAGTAGAAGAGCCGAGGAACAAGAAAACATGCAAGAAGAGAAAAGAAGCAGCTCATCTCATTGGTGTCAGATGCAAACAGTTTTAGTGCCCTCTAGTGGCTGGGAGTGTCACTGTTATTCCATGAGCGCCATCCCAGGTGAAGTAGTGTTACTGCATCAACATTAAACAGCAGAGGTGTGAAGCTAGAGAAAGCCCCCTGCTGAGAAGCCATCCAAGCAAGCGAGCAAATGTGTGATGTCTTTAGAATGTCTTTTTTCTCATAAAAAGTTCTCAGCTGTTTGCATTGCATTTTAAAAAATAAAATCAGTTAATAGAGTGCACACAGGGTAATTGTAATGACACAACATGAAGGCTTGGAGAATTTCACAAAAAAACTGACCCGGCTGATGACTGGGATGAACTTTACACCAACATGCAACAGGAATCAGCAAACACAGCTAATGAGTTGCTTTCAGCCACTAAATAAGATCAGCAACACGTTTGCTGGCATCTCCGCAGCGCAGAAGTGAGAGCGGGTCAAGAGCGAGACCCGGAGCAGGATTCTCACGCTGCTCTAGTACCGACCAAGGCTCAGACAGCTCCCATGTTTCTCTCTGTGGCTGGGATGATAAACAGCGCACCCCCTCCTCCCCATACACCCTTACTTTCTTTTATCTCTTCTTATTTGGATGGCGAAGCGGGCTCGGGCCCAGAGAAACACAGTCGATGAATGGCAGGGCTGTGGGAGTGGGTTCTCTCAAATTGGGTGCAATTTGCTAACAGCCTCCCCCCTGCTGCTCAATTGGGACATTCCTTTCAAGCATGGGACGATCTTTGCCTCTCTTTCTGAGGAGAGTTTTCACATTCAAGGGGGGAGAAAGAGTGGTAGGAAAGAAAGAGCACTTCCTGTGTCAATGCTGGGATGGCATATTTCTCATACATGATGTGCAATTGGTTCATGGCTGCTGTGGTGAGAGACGAGTCTGATGCTTCACTCTCCTTGAAGCCTAATAGAGGTCTCTTTCCCTCTGGGCATCCTCGCCGTGTGAAAGCACTTCACCTCAAGTAGAGATTAGCTCGCAGTCTGTGAGTCTGATAATGGTTCAAATGGTGTGACCCAGAGGGATCTGCGTCACGCAACTGGTTTTGTTAGCAGTTAACACATGCACTCGACATCTATTGAACTTCTTTTTACATTTGATACTCCCTCAGACAGAAGCTAATTCTACACTGAATGTAGCGACTTCCAATGTCTTCATGTTTTAGTCACTTAAAACAGGGTTTCCACATTGTCTTAAAAATTCTAACATGTATTAGCCCAAATTGTTTGCCTTAAAAATGATTAAATTCTCTGTTCTTGGTTTTAAATAATTTTTCTCTGATGCCCACAAAGCTCATTATATATGTGTTTTTTGCTGTTGCTTGGGATTGCCAGAGATTTAGAAAATACAGAAGTCATGGTTAGGGTTGCAAGAGTTTAAAAAACCCTTTTGTATATTTTCAAAAACATAAAAGTAACGTTTCAGAAAAGGCTCATATTGATTGTTAGGGTTGCCAAATACTCACTAAATACTCATAAATACAAACTATGAAAAGAGGATTGTAAGAGTTGCCAGAGATTAAGAGATTAAGAAACATGCGTATTCACTAAAAAATCATATAAGTGATTGTTAGGGTTTCCAAAGAAGTTTGAGGAAATTCTCATCATCGTTCAACTTTGTAAAAGGCATGGTTTATTAACAACAGTCTCATAAATGTAAGAAATATAAATGTGATTGTATGCGTGTCCAGACATTAAAAAATGCATGTATATGCTCAAAAGCATAAAACTGATTGTGGGGTGGCTAGAGTTTGAGAAAAGGCTCCTTTCACTTTGTAAAAGGCATGGCTAGGGTTGCCAGAGTCTCAGAAAACCTTTGTAAATGCTAAGAAACACATACAGTTATATTTAGGGTTTGAAACACTGTGTTTGAAGCATATGTTTGCCATGGAAAAATATGTTTTGTATGTGTTTTTGATGTTATGATATAGGTCTTAAATGTGATTCTTTAAAAAAAGGTAATACATTTGACATTATTAAACCTCCAGAAACCCTGCTAGAAGGTGTGTTGGCTCCATATAAAAAGTGTCTGATGCAAATGCAGATTGTGTTGGATGAAAATAGGCACAGATGCCTTTTTAACAAATCCAAAAGTGATGCTGGATAAAAGTGTTTTCTAATATGAAATCTCACCTTGTTTATTCACACACAATCTAAGCATGATTTTGTTTCTTTGCAGCCGTCCAGGTTCACGTGCTAAAAGGAGACAAGGCGGGCGAATGGTGGAAGTTCACCATCAACATCATCTCAGTGTACAAGCAAGGCACTCAGCGCATCCGCAGAGGAGACCAGCTCCTGTGGGTCCGCGCCAAAGACGTGGCCTGCAAGTGTCCTAAAATCAAACCGGGACGTAAATACCTGCTGATGGGCTCGGACGACGAGGACGCCCGCGGTGTGATGGCTGATAGGGGCAGCCTCCTCGTCCCCTGGAAAGATCTATGGGCACGGCGCCTCCGGAAGTTCCAGCAGCGCGATAAGAGAGGAAAGTGCTAGAGAGAGCGAGACAAACAGACAGAAATCCAGTGGTTGATCACACCTGTGCTGAAGGACAACCAGAGTGCAGCTTTGCCTTCTAATGTTTAGTGTTTTCTCTTCCTCTTTCGATTCCCATCAGGATCTGGTTTCTTCATATCTTCAAGTTTGCAGAATTTGCACCTGTTGAGAATACGTTTCTGTAAAGTTGTTTGCTCGTGATCCTTTTTGGTGTCTCTGAAAACTAAACAAGCTACTGAGTCAGGATATGTTTTCATTGAGTAGACCTTTCACTCTGCGTCTTGATGGAAAGTCTGAAGCTGGAGTGTTGGTTTCTTTGATGAAGTCAAATTTAATCAGTATTGTTCTCCCTCTAACCAGCATTGAAATGTTTCACTTGAAGACCGTGTTTGCATGATCATGAACAAACTGGAACTATTGTGTTTGAGATCATTAGTGCAGAACCCAATGTTTGTGTGTGTGTCATCAGAAAAAACTGGCACTATACTGTAGATCAGACATGTCTGGAGTCATTTGGTGGCCAAGAGGTGCAAAACAAATCAAAATTATGAAAGCAAAATAACAAGTTAGAAACACAATTGTGAATCGAAAAACAAAATAATTCAGAAAACACAATGACAAGTGATGTTTACAAACAAAATTTCAGGAGTAGCACACACAGTGAATTTCTGCTTGCCCTAACAAGGCTAATTTATACAAGTGCGCACTCGTGAAATTCAAAAACAAATGAACAATTCAGAAAAAACTATAGTACTTCGACCTAAAAGGAAAGGTATTGTACCATTTGAGAACCGACTGATTGATGATGATTGGACCAGTCTTCCGTCAGTCATTACAAGTCCTACATTACAGTCTTACAAACTTTTACATACATTACAGTCATACAAAGTTTTCTGTAGTTTTTGCTAAAAATAAGGCTATAAGTCATTCAACACTATTGTGTTAGCACTCCATGGAATAAATCGCTTGAAGGATTGGGTGCCTTTGCTAGCGTTTTTGCATAAAGAGTTTACGCAGTTTCCTCAGTAGTTTAATTGACAGAAGACTCATCCAATCAGCATCAAGTTGTCAGTTCTCAATCGGTACAATCCACTTCCGTTTTGGTCGAAAACAAATGAACAATTCAGAAAACTGAATTATTGTGTTTGCTGAATTTTTGACCATCATTTCGACCAATCAGCACTATGTTGTCCCTTTCCGCTTTAGAGGGCAATGCAGATAAACTTCCACAACGAAATGGCAAAATGTTGTGTCCGCTAAAGAAAGGATTGTGGACAAATGTTCACAAAGCATGAAAAATGAAGATTGCTCATCCTAATATTTGAACTCCTCGGTGAAGCCCACCACATTATTCTCCCACCAATCCTGAGATCTCTCACGCACCTAAATACTCCTCTGAATGATCGCAGCCACAATACTAGAAATAGAAATATACCCCTTTGTTTCTTTCTCCACCTCAAAAATAAGTTGGTTGTTCAGAGAATTGTGTTTAAAGCGAAGAGCTGTCAAATTTTCTCAAATGTCAAATTGTCAAACAGTCATGTGCATGCTGCTATGACAACCCTCATGACAATTACTTCCAGGTCCAACGCTTGCCTATATTTTCTGTTTTTACTTGGTTCAAGTGCCGCAATGAATTACGGTACATATAAGGACCAAGTCTTGATACCAGAAAAAGGCCACTGATGGGCCTCACCTGACCCAAGTCTCAGCCAACCCATTCTTGGCTCCAGCTTAGGCCAGATGTCATATTTAATACATAAAATTCTACTTTGTCATAGTCTTCTGTATCCATCCATCCATCCATCTTTATCTGCTTATCTGGGGCCTGGTTGTAGGGGCAGCATTCTAAGCAAGGATGTCCAGACCTCCCTCACCGAGGACACTTCTTCCAACTCTACCAGGGGATTGCGAGGCGTTCCCAAGCCAATCTGGAGACATAATCTCTCCATCGGGTCCTGGGTCTTTGCTGGAGTTTCCCCCTGGCAGGATATTCCCGAAACACCTTCCTAGGGATGCGTTCAGGAACCATCCGGAAACATGCGATGTGGAGGAGCAGCGGTTCTACTCCAGACTCCAGAGATTGATTGAGCTACTCACCCTCATTTCTAAGGGAGCAACCCATTACCCTGCAGAGGAAGCTCATTTCGACAGCTTGTATCCGAGATCTTATTCTTTCAGTCATGACCCAGAGTTTATGGCCATAGGTGAGAGTAGGAACAGACTCAGCAGTAAATAGAGAGCTTAGCCTTTCGACTCAGCTCCTTTTTCACCTCTACAGATCAGATACATTACTGCAGCCGCTGCACCGAACCGCCTGTCAATCTCACGCTTCACCCTTCCCTCACTTGTGAATAAAATCCCAAGATACTTGAACCCCTCTACTTGAGGCAAGATCTCTCCTCCAACCTGGACTGATTAAGATACTTTTTTTCTGGTTAAGAACCATGAGCTTGGATTTGAAGGTGCTGCTCCTCATACCTGCCACTTCACACTCAGCTGGATACCTCACCAATACCTGCTGAAGGTCCTTGCCTGAGGGAGCCAACAGGACAACATCATCCACAAAAAGCAGAGAGTAAACCTGTGGTCCACAAACCGGACCCCCTCCAGCCCCTAGCTCCATCTAGAAATACTGTCCATAAATATAATGAACAGGATCAGTGACAGCTATGCACTGGGAAGAGGTCTGACTTACTGCCGGCAATGTGAACCATGCTCCTACTTTGGCGGTGCAGAAATCGGACAGCTCTTAGCAGAGGGCCCCAAAACCCATTTCTGTTTCCAAGGTGGTTATTAGAAATAGGTTATTCATTCATTCATCTTTATGTCGGCTTTCTTCCCTTTCGGGGTCGCCACAGCGGAATGAACCGGCAACTCTCTGGCATATGTTTTACGCAGAGGATGCCCTTCCAGCCGCAACCCATCGCTGGGAAAAGAAATAGGTTAATGTTTCAAAAATAATTTTACATTTATTTTAAATATGGCTCATTTTGTATTATTAGCTTGTTTAACAGTCCGCTATATATTTTCTACATAAGATCTACGTAACTACATAAGATCTCTGGAACAAATCATCTGTGAAACCCTAAAAATGTTACCATCTCTGCCAGACTTGGGCCAAGCTTGGTCCACATACCAATATTTCTTGCCTGGCCTATGAACTACACACAATCTCTGGGCCAAATCTTCTGTGCCAGACTAAGAAATGTACTATCTCTGTCATACTTCGGCCAAGCTTGACCCGCATGCCGCATGCCTTTGCTAGACAATTGCCAGATGTGCCTGCCAAATGCTAACCTTGGGATTTTTTTTCGCTGACTGGGAAGCGTAAACAAACATATTGGATATGGGTTAAAATGTAAAGTATAAGTAAACACAAGGTAAAACAAATCGTGTAATCGAAATTGAGCATCAATGTCTGCAGTGTAAACAAGGCCTATTAAATCCCTGATACTTTTCATCTCAGTCACATGACCACGATGGAAGGAGTTTGAAGCTTTCTGGGTGTCTATTAATTTGTCTAACTGACGTAACTGTGAAATCTCTGGTTATACAAGTCGTTAAACATCTCCATCAAACACTTCCATGGTTTCTAGTTTCACAGTATAATAATTCTGATCTTATATCATAAAACTAGCCAATGTTAACCAACAATATGATTCTTGTCTGTGGAGCTGCCTTGAAACTGCAAAAGTGCTATACAATTACATTTTGATTTATTGATCAAATATTTCAGATAATGTGAGAACTCCTTCAGAACTTCCACACGAAGTTGACTTATTTAATTTAATTTCCTATACACATTGTATTCAAAATGAGCGATAACCTCGAGTTAATGTCGTCCTCTGTCCTCAATTTTTTAGAGCTGCTTAAAAACAGCTGACATCAGAATGTTAATTTACGTGCCTTTTGTCTGTCAATGCTAACTGTGGTGATCTTTAATATCCTTCTGTAAATATCTCACTTTAGTCCCACAAGTAGTGTCTTACTTTAAACCACTTTCGCTGATCGTGAACTGTGTTTTTTTCATAACAGTTTCGTAAGGTGTATGATCGGAGTGAAGCAAGATGACAAAAATTTTTAAGATTTTAGCGTGCCAGTAGACGGATTATATCTGAAATGTTTATAGATGCTAATTTGAGACATCCTGTATGCTAATGTGACCACACAGTCTATACTTTGATTACATCCAACAGATAAATCTGTTTTATTTTCTATTGTCTGTGTAAATGCACCTCTGCTAAGTCTAGCTTGTAGCGTATGTTGATGACATCATTTTCCCATTAACATTTAGCATGCTCAGATGTTGGGGAATTCAGTACTAATAACCGATTTTCTTCAAAAAAGTTAATTCACTGAATATTATATCTCCAAACCTTAGCACAAAATTAATTCCAGTCCCAAACACTATGATGTCAGTGATGTCATTGACATGCTACAAGCTGCACTGCAGACTCTGGGGTGATGTTCTCTTCTGTTTTTGTATAGCTGTATAGTTTATTTTTTGTACAATATTTACTAGATTATATGTGCATGGATTAACCCTTTTTATGCTTTGAGATTGATATTATAATTAAATGTTCTTTTGATTGTCTTGGTTTACATGTGTTGATAGTGTAGAAGAATGATGGTGGTATTACATGACAACATGCACAAGCACACAACGCCCCCCGCGCTGAATGTCTGGCCATGGCTATGAAGTGAACGTCAGCGATGATGGTTTATTAATCTCACAGACGCTCTGATTTCTGGAGATTCTCAGACCTCACGACCTCAGACACCTTTCTTTAGAGTCAATCCTGGTCTTGTAAATGATGTTTACTGTGTTCTTTGCTGAAGCAATGTATTGTCCTGTAATGCATACTAATATATTATGATTCTCATAAATGAATGTATTTAATGACATGTCAACTCTTGAGGCTGTGTGTGTTTTTTTGGTTATCAATCACTAGTTTATGATGCTTTATTTAATGTTCTGTCTATAGCGTGACAGTGTTTACTTGTTTTACTGTGTATAACTACTCACAGCAGATTTGACGTTTTTTCAAAAGATACAACATAACTTAAAACTTAACTACTGATTTGGTCACAAAAAAAAATCACACAAAAATACACATTTTATGTTTTCAAATGTAAAATCAAGATTATCAACTTTAATTTCACATGCTGAAAATAACATTTAAAGGTGCGGTATCATGTAGACTTGACTTTTTAGACATTTCTTGCATGTTTTACAAATATTTCCTCATCAAAAACATGCCTCGAGTCATATTCAGATGGATGCATGTTTGTGTAATCATATTTTCTTTTTCTGGTAGCTCACAATGGCTTGAAAGTCATAGCCACGCCCATTAGTCGTAGCCACACCTATTAACCAATCAGATAAGCGTTAATGCAGCATTTAAATGTCAAATGCAAATGCAACATCCAAGGGCAAGGAGCCTCACAATTAAGAGGTGTGAAGCTTGAACAAAAGCTCCCTGTAGAGACGCCATGAAGAATTTAATTGTGTGATAATTCTTGATTTCTTTTACAGTCCCAAAAGCCAGACTCAAACCCTCCTGAATGCATCTTGTGGAGAATGGTTGATGGGCCTGTAAAATGGCAGGAATGGATCAAGTGTGTCTAAATGCCCCTTCAGAGTCAAATAGAGTTGTGTTTCTGTGATGAAAACCCCAGGAGCAGATGTGATAAGCTGCATCATCATTTACTTTGGCTCTCGGCCGGAGTTTTTGAGAAGGGCTTCAACGTGTAAATGTCGCAGAGTGTTTATTTTAGATCCTAACTCACCTCGTGATATAAAATTTCAAGACTGTGAGGAAGAGGGTGGGTATTTGCTGGCTGAGTTGAAGGAAAACCACCCCATTTATATGTTTTCTTTCTTTCTGAAAATTGATCAAAATGTTCTATTTGCAATAAATAATACAAATAACATGATATAGTTCTCTGGCAAATAAGGTCTTGTACTGTTCCAGTGAGCAAAGTAATAATACTTTTTAACTTAATGAATAATTTAAGAATTTAAAATCCAAATTGCCTAAATAAATAAAAATGTTGCCTTGTCTTTTGAGAGTAACTAGTTCACATACAATGTCCATGATGGTCCCAAAACGTTTTAAACATTTTTTTAAATACTCAGTTTCACTACTGAACTGTAAAACGTCATAAACATTTCTAGTAAATTATAATATGTTTATGTTCATGTGACTATGGTGTTAAGTTTGCTTAAAATATTTTAGTATTTGTAACTGGTTGAATAGTTATTTGAGTTCACTTATAAAAATATAAGTAGTATTTACCTTAACTTCAATTTAAACTTAAATTAATTACACAATCCAATTCTTCACATGACCAAACCTTGCTGAAGCACAACTCCCCTCCCTCACACTTCCAAACCTTGCTGAAGCACAACTCCCCTCCCTCACACATCTAAACCTTGATGAAGCACAACTCCCCTCCCTCACACTTCCAAACCTTGCTGAAGCATGACTCCCTTCCCCACACATCCAAACATTGCTGAAGCACAACTCCCCTTCCCTTTACATCCAAACATTGCTGAAGCACAACTCCCCTCCCTCACACGTCCAAACATTGCTGAAGCACAACTCCCCTCCCTCACACATCTAAACCTTGATGAAGCACAACTCCCCTCCCCCAAACGTCCAAACCTTAATGAAGCAAAACTCCCCTCCCCCACACGTCCAAACCTTGCTGAAGCACAACTCCCCTCCCTCACACATCCAAACCTTGCTGAAGCACAACTCCCCTCCCTCACACATCCAAAACTTGCTGAAGCACAACTCCCCTCCCTCACACATCCAAAACTTGCTGAAGCACAACTCCCCTCCCTCACACGTCCAAACCTTGCTGAAGCACAACTCCCCTCCCCCACACGTCCAAACCTTGCTGAAGCACCATTCCCCTCCCCCATTTGTTCAAACCTTGGCAAAACATATCTCCCCCCCCCCCACTCATCCAAACCTTGCTGAAGCACAACTCCCCTCCCTCACACATCTAAACCTTGATGAAGCAAAACTCCCCTCCCTCACACATCTAAACCTTGATGGTTATCTCACTAAAATATATGTTCTACGTTTGATGACAGATAAAGATCCTTAACCATGTTTTTGATACCTTGTTGGCAGTGGCAATTCAAGAGAGTTTGCGGTTGATAACCATTAGGTGACACCAACATTGGGTGACACTCCATAAGGTAAAGCATTTAAAATTTGTTTGGATTTGTTGTTTGTGAATATAAACGTTCATACTTCATGAAAGCTATTATTTTTAAGTGTGTAGGAATTTCACATTTTTACAAAAGACTTGTGAAAATGTTCTTTAAAATTTTGTCTGTGATTCCCACAATTTCCCCTGTTTAAAGTGAAACTAGAAGTGAGATTTACTGGGGAAAAGCACACTGGCAGTCTGTGCACTCGATACTGAGTGTAGATATAAACAGATCTGACTTGCTCCGAATTAAACAATTAAACGTTTGGTTGCAAAGTGAAAGTGACCAGTTGGCCAGATATGGAGTGACCCATACACGGAATTTGAGCTCTGCATGTAACCCATCCCAGTGTACACACACACACAGCAGTGAACAAACACACCGTGAGCACTCACCCGGAACAGTGGGAGCCATGGCTGCGGGGCCCGGGGAGCAGTCGGGAAACTGGTGCTCGCTCGAGGGCTCCACAGCTGTGCTTGTTGAAGATGGAGAAGTGTTTCTTCAAATTACATTAGGTTAAATTAACTTGCTACAGTGAGCTTACTCTAATCGTTTGCACCATTAATAATGGATGCATTAACCTACATGTACACATTAAAGTGGCATGACTCATTACTAAAAGTACTATAATTTGTTCATCCCACCTATAGCTAAATTTTTTACAAAGGATTTCATAAACTTTCCTCTTAGATTTGCTTAAAAAAAGATAATTCTATATTTTCCAAATATTTTTAAATTAAAGTGAACTTATTGGAATTAACAGTGTGGTGGGACCATTTGAACACCTGCCCAACAAAGAACTACATCAGCTGATGCATGGCAGCAAAAAGGGCAGTGACCTTTTTTAAGACAAAACTAACTGTTCGGTGAAAATATGCAATAATTTCAGCTAAATGTGCAGTCTCTCTCTAGCCTGCCCTCAAAACATTTATCATGGGCACACTCCCACCTTTGTGTCTCTGTTAACAGCCATCAGTCACCTCCTAAAACAATGGCTTCCTGCAGGCCTGGAAGTGTGTGGAGGGCTGAAAAGGTCAGGTCCAGATCCAAAGGCAGCAGACTAAAGATTAAAGTAATGTTCTCCAAAGATAAACTAAATTGGCGAAAAAAGGAGCACCTGAAAATACTCAACCCACTTTAGCGCCCAAATTTTTTTTTTGCAGCCATCTGAAAGTCAGGAAAATACAAAAATACTTAATACTTTCTTAAATCAACCCTTGTGTTCAAGTAAAGAAAGTTCATCAAACCAGGAGGCAGAGTAAATAATGACAGCATTTGGATTTATGAGTGAAATAACCCTTTAATGCTGTTTGCCCGGGTTTCTCAGGATGGGGTTCTGAAGGGAACCTCATTTAACTTCTTGAGATTTGTCAACATTGCTTGTTTAGGTGGCTTTGATTCCAGTGAGGCTGAAGGAGAAATGTTTTATTCAGTGTTTGCTATCTCAGATGTTCTATTGTGAGGAAACTCCGGATCCCTCGCGCTCAGTAAACCACACACAGTTTGATCTCTTTCAGAGCCGAGGGGCTCCCGGGACCTCCGTCTACATGACTGAACTATCCCTCGGTACACTTCCCATGAAGGGGGTTTCCCTTCTCGCAAACAGGTAGTTCATTAATCAGATTTTAAAGTGTTTTGTTGCATGAGAATAATGTCATAGAAATCAGCGACAGCAAATAGCACAAAATGCAGTTTTTTAACATTGATGTTAATGATTTTGAGTACTCACACCATTTTTTTCTCTATTTCAATAATGTGAAATCATCTTTAGTTTATGCCAAAATAATCTATTAACTCATGGCATGAGCTAACGCAGCCATGCAACAAGGACGAGGAGGTAGCGTGCGGGGCATCATGGGTAGACTGTTGGAGTAATAAAAGTTGAAAAAAGTGTTTTGGTTTGATGGTATAACAATCAAACAAAGAAAGGGTGTAACAATAGATGGGGACGAGTTGTCTGTTCGGACATGTTTGTGCAAAAACCTAATTAGGGTAGACATGGAGTCATTAAAGAGTGGGGGACTCTAATTAATAAACTGGTCTTTGACTCAATAAAAACTGCGAAAGCTTTCAATTCCCATATAATTCTTGACATCTCTTCTCTCTTACTGGTTTAAGTATGATCTTTTCTTATAATTCTTCAATCGAGACATGACTCGGTACAATAATAATATTTCTATGTGCTTTATAATATTTTTTTATGTTTACAAGCACTCCTCACTGCAGAACGAAACCCAGCTACATCCCTTAGATTATTTTGGTCCAGTCTGCATTCTTGTTGAGATATATCATAATCAATGCATAGTTAAATTAAATTAAATCATTTTAATGTTCGTCCGTTTAATTTCCAAGTTACATCTCATTTGACGTAGTTGGCAGGTTTTCTTACATTTTAAGAAGATTTCTGTACAGTTGTTAACTGATTACAAGTTCATTATTAAGTGCCTTCGATTAGCAATAAAACTGTTGGGGGAAAAATGTCTTTCTTTCTACTTTTCATTTATATTTATGCATTTGGCAGACGCTTTTGTCCAAAGCGACTTACAGAAGGGGAGAGACAATATGCAATTCGTTACACCGTCAAAGTCTGTCTCAGCTTCTCATAATGGAAATTGTATCAACTGATCAATAAACCAAAGCAGGAGAAAAATAAAGAGAGAGGAGGAAATTATTATTTTTTTTTATAGTAGGTGTTCCCTGAAGAGAAACGCAGCAGAGAGGTCTTGTAGGATGAGGACAGACGATCTGTAGTTAGCGCTGACATCTCGCAGCGCTTCCGTCACAGTCAACTAAACCGTTTCTGTTGAGTGTACTTAAAAACACTTTAAGAATGTCGCTCTCATGTGCTGCACATTTTCAACTTATAGCATATAAAGTTAATTAATTTTGCAGTGCAATACTCACTACTCATGAGTATTTTTAGAAGGGCTACTTTTTACTCGTAATCTGAGTACTATTTAGAACAGATACTTTTAGTCTACTTTCTTTACTTTTTTTGGTAAGTAATGGTACTTTGACTTGAGTATACTGGTGGATATTGATGAATTTACCATTCATTTAAATTATTTGTTTTAAATTATATCCTGGTGAGAACATTGAATATCAAATGTAAAGTGATCTACATTTTTTTTATGCTGATTTGTTTTAAATCCAGTTATTAGCTAACGTTAAGTGTGTATCTTAACGCTCTAATTTATCTCACAAAAATCGATCTTTATAAATCGTTAATAAAGAAAGAAGATAAATGCTTCCTAAAGTTATTCTTAGCCTCACATTCCTAGCTATCCCACTAAGTTTCACTTTTCTCAGAATGAATAAAAAAAAAATCCCTGTTGCCAACTCCTCAGTAAGAAAAGTTGCCATTGGCTGACCCAAAAGTTGCTAAAAGCCGCTAGATGATGTAATCATCTAAATTGCATTAAATTAACAGGTATGACGTTATAAAACAAACATGTAATGTTAAATAAAATTAAATAATATTAAAAACATTGAGAACTGAATGAAGTAAATAGCATGAAAGGCAAGTTCTGTGATTTTAAACTAATCACATCTTTAGATAAATTTTGATTTCACGATTTGTGTTTTTAAAATTAATATCTAAAAAAAAAGTGTCAAAAGGTTGGGTTACTTTGTATTATATTTAATGACGATGGATGTTGTGTGAGGGAGGAAAACCTCACACAGGTGTAGGCTTCTATTCTTGTGCAAATATGTAAACAAAACATTTTATAGTACTCATTGTTTTTGTAATAAAGACCCAAAATCTCGAAACCTTGTGCATGGAAAACTAGGAACTGTGATAATTGTGGAGAAAAAGAAATAATAGAACAAATGATACTTAAACTAAAACATATGAAATGGAAAGAAAAGAAATGATGAAAGAGATTAGGGAAATAATAACAGAGCCTATAACAATGATCAAAATCCTAAGGAAAACAAAAACGTATAAGGCAATCCTTTTATTTCTTAAAAAGTGTTACATCTCGATACCAATGCTTCATGTTACTGAAAATTCAAGAAACAAAAAACACGAGAAATACATATTCGACATTTGAAAATCCTGGGCATCATGTGACTGCATTAAATGTGCCACCAAATGTTCTGCTCTCCTATTGGTCAGTTCCAGCCCTGATGCTGCGTGTTTGTGGGTAGCATCCTGCTCTCCTATTGGTAGCCTGACACCCTGTGGCGCATTCCTGGAAGAGCTCTCCTTGTCTATCTTTAACTGTATAAAAAAAGTTATCTTCATGCACGCTTTCGGTTTTATGTTAGTGTCTTAAATTTGTGAATATTTTCGAATTGCCTCCTCTGACAGTTTGTCACATCACCTCACTCGAAAGGTACGAATTATTACTTTTTCATTCATTTTATTCAGTTATATTGCAATTTCATTTAGCACCAAGCTGGGGAATTTTCAAGTCAAGACTTTTATTTTCTCTATATTCTAGTCCTAATTCTCATTTTGCAGTAAAAAGTGCTACTGAAATCAATTCCACTTACCTATACAACCCGAATTAAACCGTGTCTAGTAAACACTGCACTCAATCATGATCTAGTGTTAAAATCAGCTATGACGCTCTCTTGCCGTCTTTTCTTGCGAGCATCAGGGTTTCGAAACAAAGCGAACATACAACGAGCATGTGCACTTCCCAGTTCTCCTTCTCCCAGTCCTCTAAACCTCTGCATCTCTCGCTCTCCCCTCTCTCACATTGTTTATACTGAATGCCCCGGAGCCCTTGAGCATAATGCTGCATGAGAAACAAATGCAGAGACGCCTTAATGGAGTCCAAATCAGAGCGGGATTCAAAAGAGGTGCTCGATATCAAGTGCTTCACCCGGCCGCACACACACATACACCTACACACAAAATAGGGACCCAAGTGTTTGACACCTACGCCCTTGGCATATCTCTCTGTCCTTTCACCTTATTCCTTTCACTCATTCTCTCCATTTCTCCCTCTCTTTCACTGATAATTTCTGGCTTACAAGATGTGGGCACAAAGCCACCTCTTATGTGCTTATGAGTGGCTGGGATTCCTCACCAGGAGCAGGAATGTGAGGTTGGGTTGCTTTTTTTCTCATTTACATATCCATACAGGATTAAGTCATTTGGCCCTCAAGACCTATATGTTAGCTATATGGCGAATACAGCTTTACGCACATAGACTGCATGTAAATGATGACAAAGACAAGTTGGTTATGCTTAAGCACTCTTAATTAGAACTTTTAACAACCTTGTTGTTTTAAAGAAAGGCAAGGAGAGGCTGGGGATTGATGCCTTTGTTCCGCTGGTCTGAAGAAAGCATCGTTTGGTTAAGAATACACTAGGGCTGTGCGATAATTCAATATCGATAATTATAATGCTAAACATTTTCTTACTAAGACTATATAGAGAGGTTGATAGCTGCCAGAACAGCGTGTTGAGATCATTTCTCCATGTTTATATGAGCTGCTGAGTCTTGTGAGATAAAACACTAAAACTATTCCTGCTCAAAGATAAAAACACTGCACTTTTACTCAAATTTTCATTAAAAAAAAAAACCTATAGTTTGTCCATGTGTTGTCCTTGGCATTGACTGTATGGCCGTAGCATTCGCTGCGCTTTGTATGACCGGTAAAACAGGCTAAAAGTGGGCAATCGCCTACATGGATGAGTCAGAGAGGACCTTAAATAGTGTTTCGATTAGCAACAGGTGTGTTTCATGATTATTGAACCAAACATGTGTAGATCTCTGGCCCTCCAGGACCGGATATGGAGACCCCTGCTCTTACGCTAGGTTTGCCGTACATCGATAACCAAAAATGGGTTCAGAGAGGCGGGGTATAGGCGTAACACAGATGTCTGAGATCTGAAGCCGGATTTAAAAGTCTTCTAAAAGTGAGTTATTAGAATTCTAAGCACTGTTTTTGTGTAAGATTATCACAATAGTAGCATCTTCTATTGAGCTCAGATACAGTTTGTTCTCTTCATGAAGGTACAGTAACTGGGAGACTAATCACATCTCCTTTGTAGAACGAAATATAGTTCAATATCATTAACTCCTATAATAAATAGAATTTTGGGAAATTTGTTTTAGGAGAAGCATTTTAAAACTGGCAATTGGTTCAAGCTGTTGCCGGTATTAGCCGTCTTACTAAATACTCGGTCGTGCTTCTTGCTGCTTGCCAAAAACTCTTGCAACTGGCCAATTTGATGCAAGCTAAATCGTGACATAATGTAATGTAATAAATAATTACTCAATGTCTGATATGTGTGCTATATTTACAGGTGATGAATGCATTTTTATAACAATTTATCTATGTGGCTTTGAAAACAGTAGTTATGTTATAAAGAAAACTATTCCTTAATATTAATGCTTCCAATTATAAAATAAATTAAGCAGCAAGCAGTATTTACAAAACCCCTGTTAATTGTGCTTCATTAGAATCATTTTGTTAATTGCAATAAAGTTCCTTTTTGATTCCTAAAGTAAAGAATATTTTCTTCCAGATTTTACTTGGCGGTTGACAGGTTAGGAGTGACCCTGGCTGCAGCTATACTTTCATGTTTTTTCAGCAAAATCAGTCGGTACTTGTTAAAAATGGCAAGATCAGTGGCTGCCTAGCTACAGTTTTGATGGCAGTGGGAACACACCCTGACTCAAGCGATGAGTGAATTATTTTTGTTATATGGTAAGATATAGCAACTTAAGAAATGCTTTCAAAGTCAGTATTACACAATATTCTTTAGATATAAAGCTGTACAAAAAAGTGTAATTTTGAGGCTTTTCTATTAAGTTATGCCTTAAAATCTTTGATAGGAACTTGATCTCTTTGTGCTATGGCTCAGTCTCCCAACAATCTGCACATTTATGTGTTATTTCATGTTTGTGTCACTTGTTAAATATTGTAGACCATAGTTTTAAAAAAGCTTTTTCTGAAATAAATTAATTACCGGCTGTGTGTTCTTTCAGCGGAAGCGCTGCAGGAGGAGATTTTTCACCGCTATTGTGCTCCGATCAAACCCACCCATTACTGGAGTGCGGCCTAGAAGATAAAACATCAGTCCGGTGATTCATCCTCAAACATTAAAGTGCATCAGATCGGGATAATTCAAAAGAGCCCTCTCTACGAAAAAAATAAAGTCTTCAGTGATGAGCTGTTGGATTACCAGCCCAATAGGAATAAAGGGAGAAAGAGAGGACAAAAAAAGGACAGAAATACAACAGCACGGTGAGAGGATGGAATTTTCCATCCTCCTCCAGCAATCCCTATTGACCCCCATTTCATCAGAATACATTAATATTCTGAGTATTGGCACAGGCCCGCGGCACTCACCAGCCGAACAAAGTACTGGCTGACTTTGACGTCTGGGATCTTCAAATAAACCCCAGCTGGGAGCCATGGGGACAGGGAAGTGGAATTAACGGCGATATTAGCTGACCTTCATCCTGTTGTTTCTCCAAACGCGCCTGATGGAGGCCCCTCGCTCCAGCGTAACCAGGGTCTCCGGGCTCAACAATGCATGCATTTCTCTCGGTGCTGGTACACAAGACTGCAAGGTTTACTGTGCAAACAAGAGCCAGCTCTGCTAAAGCCTTTCACTCGAACATTCCTCCATCATTCTTGTGGTTTTCTAGCTCTCTGCCAGCATTTCTGGATGGAGTGTAACTCAAAGATGATAATTTCTCTCCGAGTGATTGCATCATTTTAATATTCATCTGATGTTTGGCCTTCGATTCCAAAGTCACACCCTTCTCTCTTCGGGACTTCAGACTATTACCATGAGCGAATGTAAATCAGAAACAGAGCCCCTGCTGCAAAATTGGGCTGTTTTTTTCTGTTTAAAAGGAGACTTTTTAACCTCTTACGCAGGGTTTCTCAAATCTGGTCCTGAAAGCTCAGAACCCTAGTTGCAACTTTGCTGTAGTATGCATGCTCCTCTAGCTTCAGAAAGTCTGAGACGACCTTAAATAGTGTTTCGATTAGCAACAGGTGTGTTTCATGATTACTGAGCCAAACGTGTGTGGATCTCCGGCCCTCCAGGACCAGATATGGAGACCCCTGCTCGTATGCTAGGCTCGCCGTATTTTGTGTTTTCAGTGGTGTGTAAATGATATTTCAGAGCCAGGAAGTTTCTGAATAAATGGCAATTGATTTCAGGTTAAACACTTACATTTGGTGAATTTTAAGAGCAAAAATAGGACCCAGGAGTAAAGGCTCCAGAAAAAGTGGATTAAGTGCATTCAGTTGGTACACTTCAGGAAAAACATGGTTGGTCTTGTAACCCTCAAATTAATTTTGTTAATTATTTGGTTTAATACTTAAACTTGGTACATTTGATGTGGGAAATTGTGGATCCTAGACAGTAACCTTGTGGAAGTTTACATTTTAAGGTAAAATTCTTAAATTTGTTGCATTAAAAAAACCTTTGTTATTGGAGCCTCCTGAAAAAGTACTGTTTAGGTTGTAGAATGCCAGAATCATTTAGAAATATACCCAATGCATAACATAATGTGTTAGGGAGATTAATAGGGATTACTTATGTTAGCCTATGCTTCTGCATATGATATTTAAACAAAACCAACGATAAAGTCAGAGATTAAAGACTCCTAACAGCACTTCAGTCCACCATGTGGCTTGAGACAAAGGTGGAAGATTGCTTTGAAGTTATCAAGAGAAACACATATAACCTCAGTTTAGACATCTGTCACTTCCTGCTGTGTCTCTGAATCTGCTTTAGAGCCTGCCTTTCAATTCTGAAGAAAGTGCAGCAGTTCGCAGGATGTACACCAACCCCTGTGACTCTCTGAAAAAAGTCCCTCCCTCCTCTGCCTTTGATAGGTTAAATCTCAAGATTCAATTTATAAGAACCAATTATTCACTTTTAACGATAAGAATATGTTTTGGGACATTTAGTGTCAGTGAGACAAGAACATATTTGCTTTTAACAGGAAGATTTGGGGGAGAGATGTAGGGACAGAATAGCACCTTGAGAAAAGCCACAGATTTCACTGATTTCAATGGAAAGTTCAGGCTTTGACCTCACCTTTAAAGCAAGATTGCAAGCAAGAGAGGATTTCCGATCTCTCTTAGACAGCTGGTGTGGACTGGTAACAGTGGAAGATACATAACATCGACAAAGAGATTGGGAGGAGGATCAGCAGAAAATAAGAACGTGTTAGAGCAGAACTGCTGCAGATACCAGTGCTAAAAAGCCATCATATTTCTTATAACTTTGCAGGATGTTCCAATTTATACTTTTATCACTTTTACACAGCAGGAAAAAAACTTTAGATCTGCGTCAAGCCTTCCATGAACTTTAGATGATCCCACACAAAACACAACAAGCGAGTAACCTAAAATATGAACCAGTTCATATCACTTCTATGTATAATGTATTTTGGTTCAGATCGTATTAATTTGACGTCCTGTTCAAGTTTACGGGGAAGCGGTTCATCATTGAAAAAAACCTCAGTTCAGAAATATTATTTTAGAACTCTCTGTTTACCATCTAAAGTATCTCCTATTGTTAGCTAGAACCCCAAAATGTTCTAGAAATTACACTTAAGTTGTCATGCCCAGACAGCCACCAGAATCAGAGCAGGAGTAATAGCTAACCATCTGTTCTCTCGTACCAATCCTTTTTTCTTTGCCAGAGTAACAAAGTTTATGACGATCACATACAGGGGCTGATTCTCTACGACAACGGACAACAAGCAGAGCCTGAAAAAACTAGGAAAAAACTAAATCTGTTTTTTGTTCGATGCATTTTAACAAGGTTCTTGATTTGCAAGTATACATTTTAACAAAGCGTTAAATAGCCTTTTTGGGGCTATCCAGGGCTATTAGTGCAAACTGATGCTCATTGCTTACTAGTGAGGGGTATCTTGGCAGTTAATGACCTAACATTATATTTATTTATTTCACTTTAACTATGCACTGATTATAGAGATTTATTAACAACATAACTATCTCAAAGGTTACTGAAGTTCTGTACTGTCAGGTGCGGAGGCCAAAAAGAGGAATGGGGATCCCAAATGCATGACAGTCTTACAATACTTTATTTAAGAAACAAAATATCAAGGGTAAACAAAGCAAAACCCACGAGGGGGAAAACAACAAATAAGATACAAACTGAAAACTGGGTTAAACAAGACGACAACTTACAGCACCAGACCAAAAGACAAACAAGAGCAATGCACCAGTAAGGGGTATAATGAACCGACACCAAACACAAACTGAGGGAAGCTTATAAAGGGAAACCAATCAAACATAACGAGGGAAACTACTGGTGTACCAACTGAAAACTCCAACTAAAAAATGAGAAGGGCAGGGAAAGGGAGGAACAAAACTAGACCATGTGCAAAAAACAAATCAAAGATGGCCACCGTCAGTCACATGACCTGAGCCATGTGGCTGGAGGTGGCACAACAAAATAAGAGAGATAAATGAAAACAAGGTGAAACCAAAACTGAGGGAAGAACTGTCAGTGATCTGACCCCTGGCGACACCGATCTACAAAGGAGATACTGGGCAGATCCTGACATGTACATAGCAGCATGGCATGCAGAAGATTTGGCGTATGTGTGCATACGTAGAATCTCACATATGTAGTATCTCACATATTGAATTTATATTTAACACTGATAAGAGCAGTACAGAAGGGTGAGGGAAGCCCATTGCTACTTAACTTAGTTGTTTGTCTCAAAACAACTCTGATTTAGAGTTAAGGCCATCCTACACGTAGATGAGTTGAAGTTTCTTTGGTAGTTTCTCTGCAGGGGGCTTTTTCTCCAGCTTCACATCTCTGATGTTTAATGTTGATGCAGTGGCCCTCCTTGCCCTTGGATGCTCGGGGGACTGCAGAACCTGGCCACATGGAGGCGCTATACAACTGTTTGCATCTGACACTTGTTTTTAGACACAGAAGAATTTTTTTTTGCATCCACCAGCACATGTAGGAATTCAAGGTAATGAGGAGGTTGCTGTAGCAGCTAAACTAGAAGTAAAAAAGAGTCACAATAAACATTCCGCTCTGTAAAGAGAAAGCAGAAAGTATTATAATACACAATAAATTAAATAAGAAAATAGAAGAAAAATGGCAAAAACAATGGGATGAAAATGAAATGGGTAGAAATGTATATAGAATACAGAAAAGTGTTAGATTAGAAGTACAAAAAAGGGAAGAATAGAAGAGAGCAAGTGACAAGTACCAGACCAAGAATTGGGCATACCAGATTAAATCTTCATCAAGATAGGAAATCATCAAGATGGGAAGTGTGATAATTGTACAGTGGATGAAATAATTGAATATCTAATACTTAGATATAAAACATATGAGAAAGAAAGAAAGGTAATGTTGGAAGAGATTAGAAAAAAGGAAACAGAACCAATTATTTTAATTAAAATGTAAGAAGATTCAAGAACATTCAAATCAATAATTGATTTCTTAAAAAGACAAAACATTTTCATATATTTTTTTTCACGTTTATAGGGAAGATAGTGTATAGAGCCAACAGAAGAATAAAAATTTGAGTAAGGGAAACTGAATTCTTATTAAGTTTATTTATAACAGTGAGGGAAGAGTTTTTTGTTTTTTTTATTTTCACATAAGGCTCAAACTACTTCCCAGTCGGTGGCAGTAATGCACCAGTAAACTAGGCTTGCAAACCAACAAAAAAACAAACAAGAAGAAGAAGTAGTTTTGCATACAAGGCATGTGGGATATTGGAGAGAGGTGAATATACTTCGTCGTAGCTGTTTAGCGGCCAAACATCAGCTCTCTCTGGGCAGACAGCAACAAGATGAGCTGCTCAGCATCCTTTGTTCTTAAAAACAGAAGAGAATATGTTAGCACTTTGGCTTCTTTTATCTTCTTCTGCAACTTCTTTTTTTCTAGTTGTTTTCCTGTGTTGAGGTCTACATGAAGGTGTGCATCGATTGCCCTTATTGTCCCAACAGCACTCTGAACATGTGATCAAAAATGCCAACTTTCATTGGCCCACCTCTCTCTCTCCTCTTCCTCTATCTTGTTCTCTTCTCCTCCTCTCTTTATCTATCTCCTCCATCCTCTCTCTCTCCCTCTGTTCCTACTCTCTCTTCTCTCTATCTCTCTTTCCCCCTCTCTTTTCTCTCCCTCTCTCAGCATCTGGTCTTCAGAAGTGCCTGCTGTCAGTGCGCACATGGAGCCATTAGTTCAACTACTGGCTGGAGCCAGAATCCTGCCCCTCACTCTCTCTAGAGTCCTCAACAGGCCCCTGGGGGCCACCTAAGAGACCCATAACCACTGAAGCACCAAATACATCAGTCCTTATGAGTACTGTACAACTGCGTAGATCCGGACTAAATCAGAAAACATCCATTGTACCTAATGTAGAGCTCTGTGAAAAACATTTTTACTGTAGTGAAGGGCACAGAGGATGATTTTATCAGATAATGCACAGATAGATTAGTAATTGATTAATTAAAGGTGTGGAGTGCACGTTATGGGAGCTAGCGTTGCCAAACCATTGACTGTATATAACATGGACGTAAGGTGTGTGATGTTTCGTATGGAAGGAACAGGAGGCTCAGAATGGATGTAGCCAGCCATCACCATCATGAATGTGTGTCACTTCCTGGTCCAAAAATGTCACTTCCTTTTAAAAAGGGGTCCAGAGAGGCGGGACATAGCCGTAGCAAAGAAGTCTGATTGTCAAAGATGTCAAGTTTTTATTCAGCTCCAAAGATGAGCAGTTTTAACATTGTCAATGAGAACCTGCTCACTTCTGACCTCAACCCCCTTGCAGCTAGTCAAAGTATTAAGGTTCAGTCACTTCCTATTGCGCACTGGCAGGGACAGCAGGAAGTTGCCCCTTGTGTCAAACATGCCCCATACACACACAAAAAATCAAATTACAGAATTGTACTTAAAAAGGAACACAGGCTTTGTTCCTCCAGCGGTACCCTACTAGGGTACACACACTACCTCTCAAGCTATGACAATAAATTTTTTTAACTGTTATTTTGTTTATTTATATAAAAAATTTAAGGAAGATTTACATATTTGTTCTCATATACATTTTTGTTTGTGAAATCAACAAATTTGTCATGACTAAATTGCTTTTTACCTTAAGCTTACTTAAAGTACAAGTATGTACGCTTTGCTTTAAGCAATGATTGTGTACCTTTAAAATAACACAAAGGTCTTCATTTGATGCCCTAAGGTCAAATGCGGTAACCTAAACTGTATTTTTGTGATAAATGTACCTGTAGGTATAGAACTAATACCCCTAAATTTCTGTGTCAACAATCCATCGGGACCAAGTGCACACAATTTCGTTTTGGTGCTCTCTCAGACTTTTTGATAAATCTCAATCTGCACCTTTAAGGCAGAGTTTGAGCCCTAAAATGTTTCAGTAGTGCCCAGCCCCTTGTTGTTTCATTCATGTCCATTATGGAATGCAAAAGAAAATTCTAAAATCATAAAAATTGAGAGGTGTTGATCTTTGTTTCCTTCAGTTACATCACCAAATCAACTTTTAGGGTTAAAGGATTAAAGAGCAAGGTCTGGCTGAAAAATCACGCTGCTTGGTACTTTCAACTCAATGAACGAGTTCCCATCAAGGGTTTATGAATGCTGTGATTTTCCAACGGGTTACATGCAGCTCCAAAAAACTAATCTCGCCCTGTATTTCTGTCTAAATATGGAAAGGCTAAATATTTTAAGGGGCTAATTGCAATCCTGCATTTGATTCACCGGTGATAGAAAAAAAAACGAGGAACGGCACATTTTTAAAGCATAAACAAGTATTTGAGTAAGATTGGATTGAGTTTTATCATGGACGACATTAAATCTCTCACGACGTAATGACAGCAGATGACAGCGCAGAACAGTGACTGCAAAGCTGTCAATCACATAACCGTGCTTCGATTTTTTTAAGGAGAAATGAGCCATGCTAAAATAAACTTTTAAGTAAAAAACAGTCGATCTTTATCTACTTTATAGATCTTCTTCTTCTTCTTCTTTCGGCTGTTCCCAGTTTAGGGGTCACCACAGCAAATCATCTGTTTCCACCTAACTCTGGCCTCAGTATCCTCTACTCTTGCACCAATTACCTTCATGTCCTCCTTCAGCACCCCCATATAACTTGTCTTTGGCCTTCCTCTTGCCCTCTTGCCTGGCAGCTCCATCTCCAACATCCTTCTACCAATATAACTACTATCCCTTCTCTGCACATGTCCAAATCATCTCAATCTGGCTTCTCTGACTTTGTCTCCAAAACAACCAACCTGAGCTGTTCCTCTGATGTGCTCGTTCCTAATCTTGTACATCCTTGTCACTCCTAAACTGAACCTCAAGATCCTCATCTCTGCTACTTCCATCTCTGCCTCATGTCTCTTCCTCACTGCTACAGTCTCTAACCCATACATCATAGCTGGTCTCACTACTGTTCTGTACACCTTTCCTTTGATTCTTGCTGACACTCTTCTGTCACACAACACCCCTGACACTTTTCTCCATGAAGTGACTAAAAGCCGATCCTTGATGTAACCCCACCTCCACCTTGAACTCCTCCATCTGACCTACAGCACATCTCACGGTTGTCATACTCCTCTCATACATATCCTGAACTACTCTGACGTACTTCTCTGCCACTCCTGACATCCACATACAGGACCATAGCTCCTCTCTCGGCACCCTGTCATACGCTTTTTCTAAATCCACAAAGACGCAGTGCAGCTCCTTCTGACCATCTCTGTAATTCTCCATTAGTATTCTCAGAGCAAAAATTGCATCAGCAGTGCTCTTCCTGGGCATGAAGCCATACTGCTGCTCGCAAATATCCACTTCCCTTCTTAGCCTAGCTTCCACTACTCTTTCCCAGAGTTTCATAGTGTGGCTCATCAACTTTATACCTCTGTAGTTGTTACAACTCTGCACATCACCCTTGTTCTTAAAGATTGGCACTAGGACACTTCTCCATTCCTCAGGCATCTTCTCACTCTCTAGAATCCTGTTGAATAACCTAGATAGAAACTCCACTGCTGTTTCTCCTAGACACTTCCACACCTCCACAGGGATGTCATCTGGACCAACAGCCTTTCCACTCTTCATTCTCCTCAGAGCCTTCCTCACCTCATCCTTTCTAATCTTTTCAACTTCCTGCTCTACAATGTTCATCTCTTCCCCCCTTCTTTCCCTCTCATTCTCCTCATTCATCAACTCCTCAAAATACTCCTTCCATCTTCTCTGCACACTCTCCTCACTTGTTAGAACCCTTCCATCTCTATCTTTAATCACCCTTATCTGTTGCACATCCTTCCCATCTCTGTCTCTCTGTCTCGCTAATCTGTACAATTCCTTCTCACCTTCCCTCGTGTCTAACCTGGCATACAACTCATCATATGCCTTCTGTTTGGCCTTTGCCACCTCCCTCTTCACCCTGCGCTGTGATTCCTTGTAGTCCTGTCTACTTTCGTCTGGCTACACTCTCTCCTACCACTACTTTGCAGTCAGTGATCTCTCTCAGATTGGCTCGTCTACTTAGGATGTAGTCCGCCTGCCTACTCCTACTGTAGGTAACTCTATGTTCCTCCCTCTTCTGGAAAAAAGTGTTAACTACAGCCATTTCCATCCTCTTGGAAAAGTCCACCACCATCTGTCCTTCTGGGTTCCTTTCCTTAACACCAAACCCGCCCATCACTTCATCACCTCTGTTGCCCTCGCCAACATGACCGTTGAAGTCTGCTCCCACCACTACTCTCTCCCCTCTGGGAATACTCTCCATCACCTCATCTAACTCACTCCAGAATCTCTCCTTTTCTTCCAGCTTACAGCCTACTTGTGGAGCATAACCACTCACTACATTCAACATCACCCCTTCAATCTCTAACTTCAAACTGATCACCTTGTCAGACACTCTTTTCACCTCTAAAACATTCCTCACAAACTCCTCCTTCAGGATCACTCCTACCCCATTTCTCTTCCTATCCTCACCATAGTAAAACAGTTTGTATCCCCCTCCAATACTACGCGCTTTGCTACCCTTCCACCTGGTCTCCTGCACACACAGAATATCTACCTTCCTTCTCTCCATCATGTCCGCCAGCTCTCTACCTTTCTCGGTCATTGTACCAACGTTGAGAGTCCCTATTCTCAGACCTATACTCTTGCCTTTCCTCTTCTCTCTCTGCCTACGAATCCTTCTCCCTCCTCTCCTTCTTTGACCAACAGTAGTCCAATTTCCACCGGCACCCTGTAGGTCAATGGGTTACAGGCAGCTCCAAAATGCAAAACTTGTCCTGTTTTTTTTTTTTGTAAATCCAAATATGAGAAGATTACATATTTTAAGAGTCAAATTGAAATCCTAGATGCAGTTATGTAGGATCTGCAGAATAGCGCCAGCCATTGGCTGATCCATACACTGTCCAGGTCCTGGCCTGCCCAACTACTCACACAAACAACGGCTTCTTTTTGTTGTAACTGCAGCCTAATGGTGAATCATAACATGGTGTGCTTTTAAATGCACATATTTGCCATCACATCCTGCAAGTCTGTTAAAGCCATATTAAGAGTTTAACAGTAAAGAGCACTTTCACACTGATCTGCTTTGAAGAAGTTACAGGAAACACAAGAGTCCCTTTCATACAACGAAATTGACCGAGTTACATGGAGAGGGAGGCGATGGGAAACGGTTTGAGAAGGGTCCTCTGGAAGGCTGTTGTACAGATGTGCACACTGTGGGTGAGGTTAAGTGCTCATGGCCTCCACCTTCCTATAAACAATGATATAAAGCCAAATCTAAAGCTTTCAGACCAGGATTTAAACCCAATCAACCTGAACTTAAATGCGAAGCCTCATAAATCCTCGTTTATTACAAATGTAAAGAAACCTGTCTCAATCCTAAGTGTTTGGTGATGGTTAAATAGAATACGTCGAGCAAAAATTGTAGCCTTAACAATGACAGTAACAATGTCCAAGCAATTTATTTTCACCTTGAAAGCAGTTATTTGGGGTCATGTTTAGACTCTTATTTTTATTTATTGAATCAATATTGGGTACATACTTAAAAAAAATCAGGCATATGTCCCCGATGTACTCTGCGTCATGGTTTCTTCTGTTTGTGTAATTAGTACAGTGAAAAAAGTGAAAAGACCCAAACGAGATGAAAGCAATGAATCGAAAAAATATGGACAAGGCAACACCATTGGATGGTTAGGGTTAGCTAAAACTTTAGTTAGACATGAATAAAGACTAACAACACACCTATTTAAATGTATGTATACTGACTGAGCACTGAGGTCCGAACAGCACTGGGCCATAAACTTCAGGTTTTTAATTTTTTAATTTAATGCTTTTTATGTCTAATCCTTTGCTTTTTATTTCTCTAATTTGTTGGTATTTTTCTGCAAAGCACTTTGGATTACCAACATGTGCAATACAAATACAATTACCTTGCCTGTGTCTATCAAATGTAACAGTTCAGCAACCTAAATAAATTGACATTATGTATTTAGGTTGTTCAAATGTTATATGAAATATAAAAATAGTTAAAATAGTTAAACTATTTTGTCAAGGGCAAAGGAAAAAATTTTAGGATTTACAAAGCAAAATCCAATTTTTTATAACAGAGTACAAGGTTTTGTTGAATAAAATGGCTGCTTTGATGAAAACAGAGAAACTTGAACTCAGTTTTAATGTTATTTGAATTCTGTTCTGTATAGAATTCATTTTACTGAAGAGCTTGCCATGCATGTATGGTTTTACAGGCAGTATGTTTGTTTTTTGCTCTTATTGTAATATTTTTGTTCTTTAAAGTATTTGTATTGTAAAGTTAAGGTAAACGGTATCTTATGTTGGTGCAGTTCAGTGCTGAGACATGGCCCTATAGAAATAAAGATTGACATCTAAACCACCAATGAGCTTTTACAGAACTCGCTCTCTCATTATTGGAGTCGTTTCAAAGCTGAATCATGAGTCATTGAATCATTTGTCAGTGAATCACCGAGTCATGAATCCAAGACCATCCATTGATCAATTGATTGACGTTAATTTGGCATCTCAAAACATTTGGCTGCATAAATCTTAAATGGAGATCAATCTTTTCAGTCTGGCTCCCTAAACCTCATCTCTCAGTTCCCTGTAAGATTCAAATAAGTTTTAGACAGAGCAGTGCACAACCACTGTATTTGTACAGCAGAGAGAAAAGCCTTTGTGAGAAAAATATGGAGACACAAATGTGCGGATCAAGGGGAATGAGATTCTCTCTAATGGTGGAGAGTAAATTGAGGTTATCCCCCAGCTGAGGAAACACAAGCTTGCCATCACTGCCATGTTTTCGTGGTGTATCTGAAATCAGCGGCCAAAGAAAATGTTTGGGTACAATAGCTCCGCAAAAAAGCCCCGAGTCAACACAGGAAACCGAGGTCCTACCGCAGACTAGCACACAATCAAAAGCAGTAACACACTGACCCAACTACATGAATGGCCACCCAGAAATTCATGTTGATGATTGGCTTTAAATTTGTTCTGCAAAGCCATCACAGCTGGTTGAAGTCAAAAACTTGATTTCTAAATAATTCCATTAGAATATTCGTGTTGGATTCAAATAATTCAGTAAGACATACGCTCACCTAGCCACTTTATTAGATACACCTTGCTAGAACCGGGTAGTACCTTTTTTCAGACCTGCCATAATCCTTAACATTTCTCAGAGAGTGTGCTTCATATGGCAGTTACAGGACGACACTGCAGGATGGTAGTTACAGAATGACAAACTCCACCACTACACCCCCTTTCCGCCCATTCAAAGTCTTACATCACCTTTATTCACCATTCTGACGCTCGGTTTGAAACAAATGCATTGAAAAAAAAAGTTGCTGCCATTTGATTTGCTGATTAGAAATGTGCGTTAACAGTTGGACAGGTGTACCTATCCACATATAAAAGCATAAACATAATAAATTACTTCATTTTTATTGTACATTTCAGAGAAGGGAAAGCTATTAACAAACTTTGGCCTAAGATGGAGCCTTGAGGGGCTCCACTGTCTCTATGGATAGCTGGAGAAGTGCAGCCATTCCATTAAGCAAACTTAGATCTTCCAAGAAAATCAGAACAGAATCACTTGAGTGCTGCTCCTCCCAGTAATCTCACTTGTTCCAGATGCCTCAGTAGCACAGCATGATTGATAGTATCAAGCGCTGCTGTAAGGTCTAAAAGCTTTAAAACACCAGGTCTACGTGCATCAAGGGAGATTAAAATGTCATGTATTCTGTATCAGGTGAAATCCAGACTGTAATTTATTGCAAAGATCATTTCCATATAAATAAACACAGAGTTGTTCAAACAACAATTTTTATAAAATATTTGATATTAATATAATGATGTAAAGATAATGATCTCCTAAATGCAGCAGGCACATATATTTCTGACAGATACATTTTCAGCACATTGATAGTCAGCAGTTTCCCGATATGGTGCTCAAACCATTCACTGTTCAACTGCGCACACTTCATGTTCTAGTGATCTCTTGAAATGTGTCAAATCTGCCTCTGCCATTTAAAGTTTAAGAATCAGTGCACACCAAACAGGCTTACCTTCAACTTATTTGAACAATATTGGAGAAGCTCAGGTTTGATGCCTGGTGTAGCACTACAGGTGAAGGACCTTGTGCTGCCGCACCAGTCTGTCCTTTTAAAAGGTGATATTGATCTTCTGGCTTCCAGATAGCAAAAAAGGTTTGGCCCTGGTATGGTTTAAGCTGGAGTCTTTTGGCACAATATTAGTTTGTGTCTTGTATTCAGACCAGAACTGGGAACCAGATATGTACTCACTCAGATTTTCTTTTTCTTTAACGCTTTTTACCAGACCTGTGTCACTTCTGAATCTGATCTGGTCCAGTGTCGTATTAGTTCTGGACCAATCCCATACAAGATCTGGGCATTTACACACCAGTTCTGTACCAGATCTGGACCAATTCCTTATTAGATCTGTGCCGGTTACATTTTAGATATGGATCAGTCCTGTACCAGATCTGGGCAAGTTCTATAGCAGTTCTGTAACAAATCTTGTCCAGTTCTTTACTAGTATTGGATCAGTTTCATAACAGTTCTTGGCCAGATCTGTACAATATCAGGGCCAATCCTGATTTATAAGATTTGTGTCTGCCACTAACAAGATCTGGGCTACTTTCATGAACTGGCTTAGGTCTGATAAAGAAGTGACCAAGATCTAATTATACTGACTCAGATCTGATACAGAAATGGCCCAAAACTGGTAACTGGTACTGGACTAGTCCAGATCTGGTACGTCACTGTAAAAGATCTGGTTGAGAAGTGCCACAGATTTGGCACAATGGTAATAAAACATATCCTCAAAGTGAGTGCATCTGGCTCTGATCCGGCCCAGTTCTGGTTTGTCTACAAAACACAAATACAATCTGGTATTGGCCCATTGTGCCAAAAGACACCGCCATGGGTCTGTTGTGCAGAACTGGAGCAGATCTGGGCCAAACGGCTTTTATTATGTGGATAGGTATTATTTCCTAAACAGAGCAACACATGCAACAACAGCAGACCGTTAGAGTACAGTTTAAATTCTTTTCACCCAATTTAATAACAATTAAAACTAAACATTACGTTTGCCATTTCAACTACGTTTAAGTAAAAGTACAAAGCAACCTGTGGACAGATGCCGAGTGTCTTCCATAAAGATTAATTTAATATTGGAAGGGAGCTCTAAAACCCACATGGTGAATAACCCAGAGGGAATGTGGGGTTTCCACACTCTCATTGAGATGTGAGGGGGGCCATGACTTATGAAGCTTCATAGTGGAATATTCATGAGTGTCAAGTTCATTGAGCCAACCGCTGCTTTGGGTTTGTACTCCCGCCAGAAGCTGATGCATTGAATCTTTTTAGCTCTCCCTTCTTTTACTCGGCTCTTTGTTGTGGCTTCTTATTCATTTTCAGACAAAAATTAAACACAGATTCCAACAGTTAGCATCATTTAGTTACTACTATGAAAGAAGTAGATTGCACAAGCTCAGAGTTTTAGTGGGCTCCTATTATGCCAAATCTACTTTTGGAAGGTTTTGGACATAAAGCCAAAGAGAAAGAAAGGTGTGATAAAGATGTCATAAAATTAGTTATGGAAATGCTATCATAGAAAACAGAGCTGTTTTCAGGCTGGGAGGTTTGTGACGATTAAGCATTCTATGAGGAAAAAATCATAGCCCACCAATGTTGATTGACAGGAGCAGATAACAATGCCAATTCCATTAGTCCTGTAGAACATTTACCTAACATTTTTACATTGTTTATAAGAGAGTGAAACAATCTTGCAGCAGAAGCATCACTGCCCTATTTAAAGATGTTTCCCAACACAAGACCCTTTTATCATCTACAAGTGAACTGATAAAAAATGTTTTATTCCTACTTTTGAAGTGCCAGTGACTTAAAAAATTGTGCTCTTCTTACTTCTCCTTTCCGACTCATTTTATATCATTCAATGTTGGGTTTACTAAAGGACTGTTGTTGAAGGATGGCTTTTACCCAATAATCATTCGCTTCAAGGAGCAAGTTTTACACTTTCTGACCTTAAAACGGCTTGCTCTGGGACTTCAGGTACAGTTGAAAATGTTACTAAAAATGCTGAACCCAATTCAATACGGTTAGTAAATATATGTTATTGTAGTGTCGCATTTATATTGACCAAGAAATTGCGTAAATTCAATTTGTGAAAATAAATTTGCGTAAAGAAACATGTCAATTTATAAAAAAAGTTTGTGCTTCGAGTAGGTTTTTGAGGCATAATAAAATGGACATATTTTGCAAAATTCCAATGGAAACACTTTTTTCAAATCAAGTAAGTCATGTGACCAACAACTGGATCTGCTGCAAACAAAACCCACTACAAAAATAACCAAATCAACTGCATTACTTAACAGACAACAAGTGTAAAACTACAACACAACTTTCCTAAAGTTCCTAACAAAGTAAGTAAAATAAAATTAGGTCAATCACTCCTATATTATCCAAACAATACACAAATAAGTAGGTGAGAAAAAAATTATCAAATTACAAAACAATATATATCTTACTCAAATCAGTAATTAAACTAAACATTAAAGTGAGAGTGTTTGCTGATGGAGCTGAAAGCGGTGACAAGGGGTATGAGCTCCCAGACCCACCACCCAGCTTCGGCGCCAACACAATTAACGGAGATGCCAGCTGACACTAACAGCAAACATCTCCTGCACTTGAAGCATAATACAAAAAAAATCAATAAAAAGTGACCTGAGACAGTTACAAGCACCCCCTTTTGGAAATAGCCACATCAGCCACAATGTCAGGGGAAACTTATTTTATTGGCTTTATTTTTTGGTTTGCGCAAGAAGCTTTCTTGAGATGTCAGAAGTATTGGCAGAAGTTATCAGGTTGCTCTATACTAGTGATGTGTTGCCTTGAGGGAAATCTCCACAGAAAATAGCAGAACAACTTAAAGTCACAGTGTATGGACACTTGCTGCTGTATCACACAAGTCAGTGAAAAAAGGAGAATCTGTTGAGTTTTCTACTCACATTGGAAATGTAATGACACTGTTAGCTTTAACTGCCAAGCTAGCATTATACCTTTAACTAATTACTTTTTAATTGTAGTTGAAGTGAGTGCTGAAAGAAGAGTAAAATATTTAGGGAGACTTATTTGAAGGAGAGGAAAATGGAAACTATGCATGTACTCACCTGTTTTGATGCCCGGTCTCGGCGTATTTTTGAAAGCAGATGAAAGCTGGAATTTTGGTTGTGACCCCTAGTGTTTTGTCTCGAGATTGCGTGGATGAAAGTTTGCATATGTGACTTTGTTTTGTCAGAAATGAGGGAGTTGCTAGATGGATGTAAGACAGTAAGAAATTTCTGTTCACCTCCTTCCTAAATCTTGATCAAACTGAAATGATGTAGCCTTTGAAACCAATGTTAAGTTTTTGCTTAAGTCTGGCTGATGTTCCTCTGAAATAAATCCAATATATCTCGTCTGTTTGCCTAGAGGTCCCAACCCTGTGTTCACATGTAGCCTCTAAATCCCTACAATAAGTGTGATATATTTTTATTGAAACATGTGTTCTTAGTCAAAAATGATTGAACTTTAGAAATTATTGGGTAAAGACCAAACTATGCGCATACAACAGAGTTCAAACAAAGTTTTACTCCCTTTTCCAACTCCTCAACTTGCAGGTGTCTCTGAAATCACTCCAACACACACACACACACACACACCCCTGTCTTGTTTCCATGACAACTCATTATATGAATTAATGGACATTTTACTGTACATTTTACCCCAGATATATCTATTTATAATGGTATAAAACTGGGCAGGAATATCTATTGTGTTCTTTGGTTAAAATGTTTCGTTGAAAGGAGCTAACAGTGATCTGTCTCGTGGAACGCAGAAACAAGCTTCCAGTTTGGTTTTAATTTCATAGAATTTTTTTTTAAAAATATTTCTAACAACTTGGTACCAACATGCGCCTTTAAAAGAGCATTTCAGGCTTTTATGTATAGACTCCTGAGGATGTAGATCGCTTTGAAAGGAGAACTGAACTGATCAACAAGAAGGCAGAAACAGGCAGATAGGGTTCGGTCACCTTCCTAGCTATTTACAAAAGTCCTCTCAACACCAGGATGACTAGCACTTGAAGTGCTTGCTTAAAATCTAAAGTGAGTGTGAGAGAGAAAAGGCAGACAACCCTATATAGAACACTGCATAGCCTGACTCCGAGAGCAGTTGATAAAACTATGAGGAGTCCCAGTCTCAAAAGAGTTTTAACAATGACTTTTGGTCACTACGACAAGTTGCCAAACACATGGAAACATTATTGTGGCCTTTCTAAAATCAGCTATCTTGAGGCTTCAGCTGGTTCAGAATGCAGCAGTCATGTTGCTGACTGGCTTGAAAAAGTCATAACACCTTACTCCAGTCCTAGCCAGACCTGCACAGACTGCACTGTCTGCTATAGGATCCTGCTCAAGATTATTTCATTAGTTTTTAAAGCATGAAATAGACTCGCCCCTCATTATTTGAACCAGTTCCTAATCCCTCAAACACCCTCCAGGTCCCTGTGCTCAGATGACTCTGAACTGCTGGAGACTCTGAACTGGTGGAGAACGAGGTTGAGAACTGAGGGAGATGGGGCTTTCTGAGTTGCTGTTCCTCGATTATGGAATGGTCTCCCAAGGGAGATCTGCCTTGCCCCTTCGGTTGATAGTTTTAAAAATAGATAAACCCTTTTATTATGCTTGGGATATAAATGACCCCATTCAGCATTTATCATCCAAAGATATATATATTTTACTTTGTCTATTTAGCTTCAAAGTTAATGACTTATCTTAAATTAGTGGGGAGAACTTGGTAAACATAAAATAAACATGGTTATTTTTGTAATTAAATGTAAATTTATTTTTATAAAATTATATTAACTAAAATTATTTTTTCTTTTATTAGTATATGTTAAGTATAATAATTAAAAAAAAAAACATAACCACACCTGTGTTATTGCGAGAATAAGTTGATATGACATGGGGGAGCGTGAATCCCAATTTTCTTGAGAACTTAGATATTTTCCAGACCAGGGGAAACCTATTTCTTGCTGAACTTTGATATTTTCTGTGATTGTTTTTCTTTTGTCAGAGGGAAAAACATAAATCACATGTTTTACAGAGTAGGTTCAAAGCTATAAAGGCTTTCACAGAAGCTTCCACTGAATGTGGGTGAATTTGTTGTTTTAATCATGAGTGAAGGCTTTAAAGACTAAGCTTATTTAATTGCACTTTTTTTTACTGATTATTTTATGTGAAGCGCTTTAGAACAACTTGCTTGGTAATGTCAGTGCTATAATTATAAAACGTATTTACTTACTGATTTTTAAGATCTGATTTAGCTGCTGCATTAAATGATTCTATTAGATTTCCACCAGGAACATGCCTCTTGGGAAGGATTATACTCAACAGAATTTCTATGTTTGGGACTTGAAAGCTAAAAAGAACATTCAGGTAGTGCAGCAGTGATAAAATGCTTGGTATTTTTATTCTGACCACATTTTTTCTTGGCATGTAATGAAATGGCTTCAAAGCCTGAGCACATGAACTCCGGGAGGCATTTCTATCCAGAGGCGGTTAGTTTCTATCCAGAGGCGGTTAGTTTCTATCCAGAGGCGGTTAGTTTCTATCCAGAGGCGGTTGCTCTTCGCAGCTACCTTGCTGGCAGCATCGATTATATCAACACACTGAGCGCCACACACCACAGACAATGCTGGAAAACTCAGATCCGAAGAGGACACCAGAAGAAATTCTTATTCAACAACAAGCAAACTGTTTAGATGCAAATGGTTACATCCAAAGATGTATGAACAATGGGAAGAAACACAGAAGAAGAAATCATGGAAAAGTAGATTATGGGCATTCAGAAGCTTGTGGGTACCACGGTTGTCTCACAGTAAGAAGGTTGCTTGGGTGATCCGGTTTCCCCCACAAAGTCCAAAAACATGCATGATAAGTCAATTGGGTGAACAAAATTGTCCATAGTGTTTGAATGTGTGCGAATGTTTCCCAGCAATGACTTGCAGCTGGAATAGTTCAGTCTACTGTGGTGAACCCGAAAGAGAAAAAGGTGACAAGATAATGGATGGATGGGTGTGAAGTTAAGAGGATGTGTACTTTTTTCGGTTAGATTCTGAAGTGCAGATCGATGAATGCTCAACCTCAACCTGCTGATATTACCCACAATCCATTGTACTTGGGTGGAAGCAATTTTCTGTTGGATACAAACAAGCGTGCGCTCTCAGTATAATGACTTATTTTTAAAGAAGATGCATCGAAATCAAATCAATATAGATAGTGTTTTATCTATTGTTTTTGTTGAATATTTTTTAATGAAGGAATAGGAAAGAAGGAGTTAAGTTCTTGCACACATTCCGCGTAATGACGAGTCACAAATACTTCCATCGCGTGACTCTCCTCTTACACACTAAAAAGTATCTACATATATGTACATCTACTTTTTCGGGTGCAGTTTAAGTGTTAGGATTGGGACATAGCATTGGTAAAAGGAGAACGCGTAATAAATATATTTAAAATGTATTTTGATGGGATAAATCGTATTGTAGCAAATAAAAGAGCATGTACAATGGTGGTACTAACATTTGTTGCATGGCTTGTGCATTGCTTAGTGGTGTATTTCCATATAACTACATGTTGTACAGTTAAAAAAAACCATCATTGCCATTGTGTAAACATTTAAGGTCTTGCATAAACATATGCTTTATGATTACCAGACAGAGGAAGGCTGTGGATCACAGTGTGTCTTTGTCTTGCAATTGAATCGATACTTTCAACTTAAAGTCTACTGAGTGAGATACCTTTGTGGCATTGTTTATCATTATTAACACACATCTGTATAAATACAGTGAATACCGCTACATCAGCAACCGTGGGTTTTAAATTTATAGAGAACTCAAGTAGTTTGATTGTAAATAAAGAGAAGCACTTTGCTTCAAATGAAATACACAAACAAAATACCTAATTACAGTAGTGAGAGTAAATGTAATTCTCTACATTCCATCTCTGCTGATGAGTAACTGAGGAATTGCACAACATCAACATAAGTAAAAAAAAAGTTGCTTTATTTGTGTATATCACAAGCTAAAAAACATATTTTTGGAAGTACACCCTCTAGTGGAGAAATATTAAACAGTGACATCATCATCAGTTGCCAAACTCTAAACTACCCAACATAAATCAGCCCGGACACATTTCCGCCTGAGAGAGCTGGACAAACAGCAAACGTGCATGCAACTTCTCCTCGAGGGACTGAGAAGGCCAACTCTGAACATCTGGGCAGCGTTTGAGAATGATATTTCGATGAGCTAATGCTGTTCATTCACTGCATTAGCGTTTGTCACTGCATCGCCAGTCATTTGCACATGTGCCGGACGCATGTTTCTTTGAACATTGCTACAGCACGGATTCAAAGACATCAAAAACACGTAGCAATGACGTCTTTCCCAGCAAGGGCTGATGAGGGTGTGAAAATCACCAGAGGGTGTTTCTCCACATGTACAGTCGAAATGCAAAAGGAGGGGCATCTAGATTTCATTATTGATCCCCATTAAATATGCTTCACCCCAATCGGTCCTCGTAAACCAAACCCAAGCCAACTTGATTTAAACAGCACAAAAACTGCGCACTCACAGACCAGTGTGCTTCACTCTTCAGTTCAGAAAATAAAGGAACACAGCAAATCTATATTCAGTGATGAAACATCAACTGTAAAAAGTGAAATGCAAATTAAACAATAAAACAGTAACTGTAAAAAACTAAAAATACCAAAAATGAAAACAATAAACCCCACAACAACAACAATAATGATAATTTTTTTTTTAACCTGTCCTGTCCTACTTCAAAGCAGCCCCATGAGAAGGGAGGAGCTTTGTATGAGTTGGTCAGTTTTGCTCTTTCAGGGAAATGAAGATATTATAAAGTGAGTATTCCTCTGGATAGAAGCTCTTAATTTATTTTATTGACTATTTATTTATTTCACATTCATCAAAATAATTACATTAATCAATCATATAAACATACATCAGGACAGGAAGGTGTTAATAAAAAAGGGGAAAGACGAGAGAAGTAATTGAGGGGGAAAGAGAGGTAATAATATAATAATAATAATAACTATTATAATAATAATTTTTTTTAGCTGTCACCTCTCAGTGCACACAAGGACAACTCACATAGCAGTAAAATATCAAGCACAACAAAGAACAATAGAAGCAGATAAGAGACACACAAACAATAAGTACTTAAAGTTAAACGTCTGTCTGAAAAGTGTGTTTTGTAGCCTGGATTTAAAAGTTTGCAGAACCTGGCTACTGGGGATTGCACTAGGAAAGTGGTTCCACAGAGCAGGAGCAGCACACCAAAACGTTCGTTCGTCAAGAGAGGATCTCGGAGAAGGGGGAGGAGTAAGGATGGTGATGGAGCGCAGTGAGCGTGAGTGTGAGCTGATCAAGAGTAGGTCTTTAAGATAGGAGGGAGCGAAACTGCGTAATGTAATGTAAAAAGTGTAATAAAAGTTGAATGAAAAACATTTCATATGGTTAAAAACCAGGGAAGACAGTGAGTTTTGAGAGCTGATTTAATAATGGACAGTGGTTACTGGCGAATTTGCAGGGACAGAGCATTCAACAGTTTAGTACCCAGACAGTAAAATCTTGTTCGCCTTGGAGCTTCTGTCGGGTCCTCATCACGTCGATGAGCAGCTGGTCAGCTGACCTCAGTGACTAGGATGGTTTGTGGACTGACAAAAGCTCAGAGAGATATTGCGGGGCAAGACCATTCAAAAAGTTAAAAACCAATAAAAAGAATAAAAACAAAATTGACTAAAATGACATGCAGCCAGTGCAACAAGTCCAATTCAGGGTTGATGTACGCTCTCGTCCTGGCTCCAGTGAGCAGAAGAGCAGCAGCTGGACGCAGACCAGGGAAGATTGAGCAACACCAGCACCAGAACTCCAGTAATCCAGACGTATTTTAACAAATGGTTTCTGTCTCCAAATGGGGGTTGGATAAAACTCAGGTGAAAGGAACTTGATGTGACCATCACACCGATCTGACCATCCAAGTAAAAAATCACTGACCAGTTTTACTCAGATTTGTGGCCACAGGTTTGATGAGTTGAATGAGAGGTAAAGTGGAGACTAATTGAAATGTGCTTTTTGCTGTTAATATCATCATTTCTGAGCAAAGAGTGTGTGTGCTTTTTGAAAGAGTTTAAGGCGTTAAACACAAAATAAATCCATCTGCGAACACCCCTGAAATCAAGATTGAACACTTTGATTGTCCATGTATGAAACGCTGCTTTAACAAGTCTTGGAAACAACCCCAGATGAAGCCTCTAAGCTTTCCAAATCCAGATCTGTGTTTAATAACGTGATATTCTAACAATTTAAACTAGATCTGTTTCTGTTCTAAATTCTACTGGATAAACAGAGAGGAGGGAGTCATTTGGTAGAGGAAACACAGGCATGCGTTTGTTTTGTTATGTTCTTTGTGTTTAAAGAACAGATGTACTTAATTTTCTCTGTAGTTATTTATATTGGGGATATTTACAATGCATCTTTTCTAACATTTTGTTCTCAAAAACAAGGCTTTTCAGTCTCCAACGTGAAAATAAAATTTCACCATGTTTATTGTTTAGGATGTTTTATAATAAAACAAAATTAAAGTCAAAACCTAATTTAAATTAAATTGTCATTTGCTGGAAAAGATTTATATTTGAAGAATCGCGCTCGTTAAAACCCGCAACATAAGACAAAACAGACAAAAGACAAAAGGGGTTCCAAAAATATTTCATGTCAATGTTTATAATGATGCTTTTATCCAAATGTTCAAACGAGATTGCTTCCACAGTCAATTCATTTTTTGCATGTTTGTGAATAATACATTTTACAGAATCAGTATCTACACTCCAGGACACCTCTAGTGTCCTCCAGGAAACAGGCTGAATAGAGAAAGCCCTGCATTGAAATACTCTAACCGATAACATTTTTTGGGGTGGAGTCTCTGTGAGGCCCTGAGGTGGTCTATCCTGATTGGCTCTCAATGTGTGAGTGTCGTATTTAAGCAGGTTTTGGAAATGGAGAGTATCCTTTCTTCTCTAAATTAGTGTTGATTTCGTAAACAAACATGATAGCTAAATATGTTCGTCAACGCCCACTTTTCAAAGAATGAATACTAGACGAGACAAAAAGCTAAACCTGAATCATGATACAAAAAAAGTAGTTCAATAAATAAAAACAGGACTAAAATCTATTTTCTAGTAAGATCATGTTCTCGACACAACATCGGCTCTTCATTAGGAGTTGAATGGAAAGAGCAGACTCATTCCAGGAGCTGGAATACCCAAAAATTTGGCTAATTTATGTATATTTTTAATTTTATAAATAAAATGCTTTAAATAGCATAACCAATACAAATAATAAAAAAAATCCTTAAATTATTCTGATAAATATTTAGGGCAAACAAAAATGTTTAATTATCATTTTACACTTAATTAATTAAAACTTTCATACATGCTGTGTATACGTTTTTTAATGAGAAATATATTTTAAGTAATAGTTAATTTAGCAAATGCTTTCATCCAAGTTAGATTTTTAGAAGTTATAGCTAATACGAAATTAAATATTCATGTTTGTTATTTGTATAATTATTCAAGAAAATAGTAAAGCAAAAAACTTAACCCGATTTAAAATTTATCAAACCGTTGGTCTGAAAAAAAAAAATAAAGCATGTAGACGGATTCGAGATTACATTTACTTGTCAAACTAAAAACATATTTTATGCGTCTTATTAAAAAAAAAAGAAAAGAAACAGATTATTAAAATATAACATTTTAAGTAAGTATGTTTGAAAACATTGTCGAAAAGAATTAGGAAAGAAAGGCCTATTTTTGTTTTAAAAGATCAATTTAAAAATGCTATAAATACAAAATAAAAATATATCTAAAACTAACTAGAATTTCTTTCCGAGGAGTGCCACCTGCTGGTTATAGCTCACATTTGCAGCTCAAGCGTCCTGTAATTACTCTTTCAGCTTTAAGATTTAACCCAAACCATCTGCTTCACTCATTAATTCTGATTCCAAACTTCATATTGAGCCTTTCTGAACAATCTGGAAAGAGATGAATAAATATTTCCCTGTGATTGATTAAGTTAAACTCCTTCTGTGAGCATAGAATAGAGATCTGTTTGAAGCAGTGACGCTCCGCTCATCCTTTGCTCTCCCACACTCCACACGAGTTTCTCTCTAAGCTCAAAGTCTTTCTTTGTGCTCGACAGACATTTATGATTCCTATGGAAAGGTCAGGCCTTGTTTGACTGTCTTTTATGACTGTTTTTGCGGTCATTCATCAAACATGCGTGTTGGGGTCTTCTTTCAAGCATTTGTTGACCTGACTGAACTTGGTGAATGTGTTTGGGTGGTCCATACAGATATGACCCCAGTCTGACCCTTTTATGGCCATTTTCAGAGCGATTAAAACTGTAAACTGGCAAAGGGCAAATGAGTTGTCCACATTAATCATAACTTAACTGTACAAAAGGAATTCTGTACACTATCCAGCACAGTAGACTGCTCTGATCTACAGCTGAATGCCCTTCACAAATTCTGCTTCATGAATCAAACGAAATAATTTTTTATTCAAAAAGGGTGTTTCATTTTGTACTCTTCCTTGGACAAATCATCCACACCAATTATTTAATACTACAGAGTATTTTTTAAATAGTTATAATATAATATAATAAAGTTTATCTTATCACCTCTCATAAATAAACCAAACTGAGACCGTACAGTGTATTGAGACCAGAAAGCACCCGAGACCAGAGAGCATTGAGACCAAGACCAGACCCACCCAAGACCAGAGAGTATTTAGACCAAGACCAGAACCCACCCGAGACCAGAGAGTACTGAGACAAAAACCAGAACCCACCCGAGACCAGAGAGTATTGAGGCCAAGACCAGAACCCACCTGAGACCAAAGAGTACTGAGACAAAAACCAGAACCCACCCGAGACCAGAGTATTGAGACCAAGTGCCGGCCGAGACCAGCGAGTATTGACACCAAAACCCGGCCAAGACCAGAGAGTATTGACACCAAGACCCAGGCGAGACCAGTGAGTAATGAGACCAAGAGCCGGCCGAGACCAGAGAGTATTGACACCAAGACCTGGTGGAGACCAGAGAGTATCAAGTTGACACCAAGATCCAGCCGAGACCAGAGAGTAATGAGACCAAGAGCCGGCCGAGACCAGAGAGTATTAACACCAAGACCAGAGAGTATTGACACCAAGACCTGGTGGAGACCAGAGAGTATCAAGTTGACACCAAGACCCAGGCGAGACCAGAGAGTAATGAGACCAAGAGCCGGCCGAGACCAGAGAGTATTAACACCAAGACCAGAGAGTATTGACACCAAGACCTGGTGGAGACCAGAAAGTATCAAGTTGACACCAAGACCCAGGCGAGACCAGAGAGTATTGACACCAAGACCCGACCGAGACCAGAGAGTATCGAGTCGACACCAAGACCCAGCCGAGACCAGAGAGTATCGGGACGACACCAAGACCCGCCTAAGACCAGAGTATATTGACACCAAGACCCTGCCAAGACCAGAGAGTATTGACACCAAGACCCGGCCGAGACCAAGGAGTATTGAGTCGACACCAAGACCCAGCCGAGACCAGAGAGTATCGGGACGACGTGGTCGAGACCAGAGAGTATTGACACCAAGACTTTGCCAAGACCAGAGAGTATTGACACCAAGACGCGGTCGAGACCAGAGAGTATCGAGTCGACACCAAGACCCGGTCAATACCAGAGAGTAGACCAGAGAGTATTGAATTGACACCAAGACTTTGCCAAGACCAGAGAGTATTGACACCAAGACCCTGCCGAGACCAGAGAGTATTGACACCAAGACGCGGTCGACACCAAGACCTGGCCAAGACCAGAGAGTATAGAGACTAAAACCCAGCTAAGGCCAGGGTATCAAAACCAAGACCAGAACATATTGAGAGCAAGACCCAGCCGAGACCGGAGAGCATCAATTCGTATTTTGTTTATAAAGCAGTACTAAAAAACTGATTTATAATGTTTACACCCCAAGCCTACATTTACTGAAATCAACATTCCCTTCGTTAAGTATTTCTAAGTTACAATATCAGCAGTTCCCCTTTATGACCATTTTATCAGAACTTTTGATGTGCCAGGAAGTTGTAAATTTTATAAGTCTTGAACTTTCATATTCAAAATATTCCTACGCAATAAATGAAAGAATAAACTATATACTACTAAAATGAAAGTTTTTCAATTGTGATTATGTTCTACTAATTAGCTTTCAAGATAACTTTTTATTTAATCACCCTTTTACAAAATAAATAAATAAATGAATAAATAAATAAATAAATAAATAAGATGGTGATGAATTGTGCACCTGTGAGGATCCTGAGCAGTATTACTCTTCCTCAGAAAATTCTTTTTAAAACAATGAAAAGTTCTAGGAAATATGTTTTAGTCAATAAAAATAGTGCATGCCATTGATTACTACGCAAGTCTCTTTCGTGAATGCAGTGCGTTAGTTTACCAGCAGAGGGCATGCAAAACTAACCCTTATTGTAGCTGCCTTTGCCATTTTCCTTCTAAGACTAGAAAGCCTGTTCAGGAAACAGGGTTTCTAATACAAACTCAAGGAAATACACATTATTTCTCTATTGCAAACCCTGCGATTTTCTGTCTTCTATAACTGGAAAAAAATGTCCAAATTATTTTACAAGCACACAGGAATTACATTCATTTTAATATAATCTTCTCATAATCTTCCAGCATGCCAATAATAATAATGCATATGATGTAAAACTGTAGATACGAGATGTAAGAATTCCTATTTTTTCAGATAGCTAAGCTTGGCTAAACGATTCTATTTAAGTGTTGAGTGGGGAAATGTGCTGATACCAAAAGTAAACACTCACAGTATGAAGTGAATCTCTCTGAAACCATGGAGATGAAGATCACAGAAGAAACCCATCAAAGCAGCAGAACGCAGCTTATAAAACAAGCCAAACGAGGGAAAACAAGCTGGAGAGAGAGCAAATCAAGACTGTTCTCTAGTTTTTACAGTGTTAAGGCTGAGCGCTAAGAACGAGAGAGAATTATTTACACCATTATTTACACATTATAATGTTTTTTTTTTTTCAGGTTTTGGTCCCAACTTGGAGTGAGATATCCCCAGGATATATTTTGCCTTTTCTATAAAATATTATCACTTAATAACCATTATTTCTCAGATAGATAGTACAAGTTATAAGTTATATTTTGAAATGGAATTAACCCATAAGAACCCACATTTCATTGTTCCTAAATAAGGACATTTATAGAACACTTATAAATACATACGTAACAATCGGTTCTCATGGGTTAAAGTATATCAGATTAAACAACTTCTGGATCAAAACTTGCTTTAAATAACTGAATTAGTTCAAAAGATTATTTACATTTTCATAATGTAGGAGATAAAAAAATTGTAAATGTGAGCAAGCTGCTAACAATGTGCTATGAAATCCAGAGTTGGCTTAAAGAACACACCTTTTTTAAGGCAAATCATCCCTAAACATCATTTTAACACCCCTAAAACTGAACCATTCTATTACACTTTACATATTTCAACAGCTGAAACTAAACTAGCTTCTTTGAGACAAACTTGGGCCAGACGAGACCCTTTGTGCCCTTTTTACAAGAAGCCAGAGAGCTTCGGTTTGAGTGTATTTGGACTAGTTGGATTAAAAAGTAATCTGCAATTCACTATTTTAACTGTAATGAAAATCAGATTTCTTTTGTGTTCACCCGAAGGAAAATAACTCATTACAGTTTGAATCCTCCCAAGGATGCATCTACTTTAGTTCTCTCTCTCCCTTTAAACTCAGCATGTTCAGTGCTTTGAAATCACTTCAATGCAGATCTTGGCAAAAAAAAACCCCTATAAATACATCTAAAAACAGGATTTTTCGACCACTTCCCAAGATCTCTGATGGCAGAAATGTAAAGAGGCAGGAATGAGTTTCAAGCCAGAAATGAAAAACGGTAGGTGGTCTGGTTTTGTGGCAGTGGAGAGATAGCGGGGCACAGCAGTGATGTGAACCAGGCTCTGACCGAGCATCTTTTCTTTGAAGATAAACCTGTGGAGGTGAGGGTTACGCAGAGGACAGAGCCATTTGTTTCGGCTACACATATAGAACACGCAGTTCACAAATCATGAAAGTGACAGAGATATCGTAAACGATCAGGGATGAGACAGTTTCACGGTGAGGAATCATCTTGTGATTCTACATTATGATATCTGAAATCCACTCTAGATGTTGTGCAGTTTCCAGTGGATTTTACTTAAAGGTGCCATATTATTCCCCTTTTAAATCATTTCTAATAACTCTGCCGAACAAGCCTTGTACCTCCTACAACCATGCTTCACCCACGCCCTCTGCTGGGTTTTGCTTGTTGGCACACAGAAAATCTTCTAATTTCTGACAAATATAATCATCTTTTTGGTAAGCCCAAAAACACTTTCTTCTTTCAATGTTTATCAAAGCGGTTCTGCTACAGTTCACTCAGTGAGTGGTCAGTCAACGTATACATTCTTCACTGAAATGAGCTGCATTATCTCTTCATCTGACTGGTTAGTGGGCGGTGCTACGGCCAATGGGTGTGGATATGACAATAGAGCTGTTTTGAGCTCCCATAAATAAAATAGGGTTACACAAACATGCACAATCTGACCAATTCAATTCAGAACCAATCTGAATAGGACTTGAGGAATGTTTTTTGATGATGCATAATGATAAAACATGCAAGAAATGACTTAAAAGTCCTGTGTACAAGATACGACTTGTTTAAGTAAATGTATTAAATTAAGTAAAGGTTCACTTTAAATTATATTAGTAAATATTTAATACAAATGTTGATAGTTGTCCATTAAAACTAAAGTTGAGAATGCACGCCTTACTAGGATTTGAGTTTAAAACGGACTCGTTTGCTTTCGCAACGTCCTCAGTCACATGCTCGCTCGAAATAAACCACGCTAGTCACAATTCCAGAGAGGAGTCTTCTACATTCTGATTGTCTGGCCTGTAATCCAATCAAATGCAAAACAAATTTTTAATACAACCTAAAGAAAGAAACAATACGATGTGTTTTGACATGGGTGTCAATGGGATTTTGCTCAATTCTGGAAGCCTCGAGAGGTTACTTGAGCAATTACAACTTCAGCCACTTCCTGTCACACTCGCGGAGGGAAAAGGGGGGTAGCCACTTGATGTTTCATGACTCATCGCGTCACTAAACCGCCAAAAGCTGCAGTTCTCCTCCAAAAATGTCAAAGTCAATGTGTTGACTGTGTCACACCTGTGGCAGCCCTGAACTGCGTGATGAGCATTTAAAATCACTTGCCACTTGACTTGCATGACATTTAGACAGCAGAGGGCTCTGTAGGACTAATGTCTATGCAAAATGCACGATATGACAATGCCTTAGAACAACAAATGGTTTAGTAAGATAAACTCCACTGAGAACAGCATAAACTTGTAACACAATAATTGATATTTATAGTCAGACAGATAAAAAAATATTCAAAAACGTTACGTGTCTGTTCTGTATTTTTTGTTGCAAACTTGCCAAAATGACAGGCATCATCTTTCAAATTAACACAATTAAGGAATTGCAAGTGGTTTTTTGTGAAGCCTATGATTATTGAATCCCACCAAGGTTTGTTTTTGTTATTTCATAAATTCCATATTCAGTCTATATAATCCACAATACAGTGATTATTAGAGGACATTAAAATAAAACACATGGGGGACAATGCAAAGAAGATATTCTTAAATAATGACAGAAGATGAATATACATATTTTACAAAAATGTTATCTTTTTGAAGCACATAAAAAGGTCTCAATTCTACAGTCTTGCTTAAAATCCTCTTGTTCCTCGTCCATAGTTTAAATAACTTAAATTCACCTAATTTCCCAAATTAACAAGTAACAACAGACAATTTTTGCAATTATTAAAATAAACAATTAGATTTGCTTGGTAGTATAATAAACATAATACTAATTTTCAATGCAAATTAGCTTAATATTTTACAAGTAGGTAAACAGAACTTTTATGGTAAAATAACTTACATTTGTAGATATAAACTGCTTAAAATATTGTGTTACACTGACCAAAAAATTGCGCTAAACGATTTACTGAAATACTTAAACATTTAAGCATCGCCAAGTAAAGATTTTTGGTGTAATAAATTGCTTAAAAATAGGCATGCACAAATGATGCACTATATTTTTAAGCAAATCTAGAATATTACAATTTTTTTGTGAATGCAGATTTTAGCATGACAAGAAAAATTTAAGAAAAGTATTAGAGGGCTACGCTTCATGACACACAATTTGTAATGTAAAATAATAGCATTTTATATGAAAACTTACTAAATGAAAGTGAGCATTTCACCTAAAAATGTATTTAACTGTCTTTGTAGGTGTGCACAGTCTGGTTTATTATACATAAATACGTTTTTATCTGTTAATTTGATCCGAAAACAGGGCTCCTGTGTATTAGTTTGGGCCCCAAACAACTAACTCTGACACAGAGAATAACTTCTGTATAACATGTTTATTAAAGTGTCAGAGCTTCTTTTTTTTCTTGTTTTTTTACAAACTTAAATGAATTTATTATTACAATAAGGCTCATCAGGAACCAGTGGCAGCTGCCCCACTCCCTTTAAAGCTGGCATCTCACCTTCGGTTCCTCTCTGCTCTCCGGTTCTCTAGCTGCTGGCTCTTCAAAGTTAGTTTGGCGGTTTAAAAGTGGAATAAAAATGGAATACATTTTTCATTGAGAATATTGTCTTTTACTTCCAGATTAAACTGCTGTTTGGGGAAAATATATGTGAGTTTTGCTCTATGCATGGTTCATTCAGTCTAAAAGCGGTTATGATCCCATAATTCAATTGTGTGGAAATAGTGTGTCATAATTATTATATGTTTATCCAATTAAGCAAATTGTGTACAAGTTAATTGCACAATATAATTCAAATGAAAATGATTTGATCTTATTGGCTCCATCTGCCTAAATTACGTCTAGATAACAAATCTCTATGGAGTAAATGTGCCATAGTTATATCGAGTCTATCCAACGAGAAAATAATTATTTGATGAAATAGAGTCGTCCAATTTCATTCAATATACTCAAAATAAGGTTGGATAATATGATTAAATTGTGTGGAAATATGTGTCAATTTTAATATGTTGATCCAACTATTAATTTTTTTGAGTGCATGCAAAATTTTAGGAGGATCCTGAAGCGAACTTCTTTAGTTCTGTTCAAAATGCAGTATTTACTGAGCATAAGCCACGTCATGCATAAAAGATTTTCTCTAAGAGTAATTATTTTGTTTAAAGACCCCTCGACTATATAGGTTGGTTGTTGCACTTGTTATCTGTAATTTCCAAACCATTACTAAATTAGGTCCAATTATCTGTTGAGGGTTAAATAATAAATGACGTATATAATGAGAATGATTTACCCAGATGGAATAGCATTTTTAACCCAGTTACATATGGAGGGAGAGCTGTCAATCATCCACGCTCCGCGATGACGTCACACGAGTCGGCGCTCAGTCATTCTTTCAGTGCGCGCGCGAAAAAATCTCTGCGTAAAACCTACGCAACAATCCACAATCATGCCTCACACCACCGGAGGGTAACACACTCCCCGCGCTTCCCCCCAGAGCACGAACACAAGCGAGAATGGAGAAAATGGAGAAACGTGACAAGAAAGCAAAGAAAGAGGCCGGGAACAAGTCTGCCAAGCTCGCGGGGAAGCTGCTCCGGAGGAAATCCTTCAAATCGGTGGAAAGTTTGGTGAGCAAAATCTTGAAAAGTTTGGGGAGCTTGACCAGCGGCGCGGAAAGCACCGAGCGCCCGGATGCCGACGATGATGACGGAGGCTTTGGAGAAAGCGCACCTTGCCCGGGAAACCAAGTGAAGAAGGAAAAGGAAAGCAGCCAAACGATGAACGCTTCGCCCCGTCCGTGCCGCACCTCCGCCAGGGAGCGACTGCGTTCGGTGTACGGGGAGAGAACCCCCGGCGCTCTGGGTCTGAAGAACCACGGGAACACCTGCTTCATGAACGCCGTCCTGCAGTGCTTGAGCAACACGGACCTGCTCGCAGAATACCTGGCTTTGGAGCGATACAAAGCGGCTTTGTTTCCGAAGGGAATTAACGGGTTTATAGGGAGCGAGAGCGCGCTGCAGGAGAGCGCGGAGGTCACGGAGCGCCTCGCGGCTTTGGTTCGAGCGCTCTGGACCTCCCGCTACACCCCTCAACTCTCGGCTGACTTCAAGGTAGGGCCCTGACAACTCTTTTACCTGCTTTATGGCTATTAGAACAGCATTAAAGCTAAACACTGCGATTAAAGAATTCCATTTTGGTCCAAGCTTGGCCCAGGTCTGGCAGAGGTGGTGCCGTTTGTGACTTTTTGCCATAGTTTAATTCTTATTTAAATGATTATTACATTGTAAAAAGTTCGTTGACTAATTCGTTTTTTCTAAAGGCAAAATGCAGTTAATACAATATTTTTAGTTGACTCACTATTTTGTTGAAATGTTTTTAACTTAATGAACATTTTCAAATTCGAGTTCAAATTCTCATTGGCTTTTGTTGGTTGGATTAAAAAGTATGTTTAGTCAATTTTGTCAATCTGTGGTTAATAAAAAAAAAAATCAAACTTTTACTTTTTCATTTTTTAGAGTGTATACATAAATATTTAAAATACATTGCACTATTTTGCTAACCTCCATAAGAAATAAAGAAGTATAATATAATACACTAATATAATGTAGTGTAGTAACATAAGTAATATAATTATTTGAATTGGGAAAAAATAAATAAATCACACCACTTTGACAAATTTCAATGTTTCATTTTTAATTATGTGAAAATGATCATTCAAAACATTTGTAGTTGACATGACATGGCCTATAATTTGACTTGCAGGCTCAGTTTTGGATATTCAGGTTAATGTCCAGCATTGAAATGGTGTATGTAAGGTTGTAATTAGTTCATACATTTACCATAATTCATTGCAAGTACCTGGGCCAAGCCAAAGCTGAAAGTACAGGCCGGAGTTGAGCCAAGTGTTTAGCTTAAATAGGCCTGGTTTGTCTTTAAAGGAGTCATGAACTTTGAAAAGTTTGGATTTATTTTTTCCTTTTTTTTACTTATGTGAGCACATAACAATAAATAAAGGGAAATTTTTCAGACTGTTGGGACAACATCTTTCATTAGACCCAGTGATGATGTCACCCAAATTGGGGCCAAAATGGAAATTGAAATAAACAAAAGGACTATACCAGTGATGTGCCACCTCGGTTTTTTCACCTGCAGAACCCTTGAGGTGAACCAATGAAAGTTGGCTCTTTGATGACGTGTTAAGTGTACTGATAGCACTTAAAGAAGGAAAAGGGTGGCGCTCAATACTCTCATGTTGACCTCACGACTGAACACAGCGAAGAAGAACAAGAAGAAGAAGTCCAGAAAACATAGAAAAGCAGAAGACACATAAGAAAAGAAGCCAAATAACGAAAAGGAGGGAACATAGAAGTTGTTGTTTTATTGCCAGCTAAACAGCGTAATATATTAACCCTTTTCTAATATCCCATTATGTCTTGCTGCAAAAATGTTCTTCTGTGGTAAAAGGCAACCATTGGATGCAAACAGTTGTTTAGTGCCCCTGGTGGCCCGGCATGCCAAGACGAGGAGGGTCACAGCATCAACATTAAACAGCTGAGGTTTGAAACTAGAGAAAAAAACCCTGCAGAGAAACGATTTGATTGAGTGGGTTACATTAAATGTGTCTAGGTGTGTGACTGCCTTCACAAAGGGACCTGTTAGTGAGGTTATGTAACTAACTCCAGTCTTAATACCAGTTGTTTCTTTAGGAGGGCTGACTAGAGAAGAAAGATAAACAGACTGCACACTTCTACTCAAAGCAAAAAAATCTAATTCAACCACTGTATAAAGAAACTTTGCAATTATTCAATAATAAAGAAGATTCAGGAGATGGGTACAGTTTTACCTTGTGGGATAAAGCACATATCTGCGTTATAGAGCACTTACTTGGGTAGAACACATTGAGGACAATCAGGCTCAGCTCTAAAATGTTAGTGATGTTAATGATTTGCAAATAAATCCCTAGACTGGCACAGCGCAGATATTACCTTACAGCACCTACCCAGAGTAAACACTTCAAGTTTGCTCCAGTTGAAGACAACACATTTGTGTGCAAAAACCATCAAACTAAGCTCTAAAATGGACCAGATGTCAATGAGATTGTCAGTGTTGCAGGCAATTCAATTCCTTGACTACAGAACCGTAGAAAATCTTTAATAACAGTTGAGATTCAGTGCCTGGGTAGTGTTTTACTCTCTCAGTGGAGCACAGATAATATTTTAACTTTAGAGGACACATCCCTTGACTGCAGAGCCGTAAAAAATCTTCAATAACAGCATATTCAGTGCCTGGGTATTGGTATACTGTTGCTGGTTTTCCACAGAGCTGTTTTGTAACGGTTTGACTTGACACAGCACATTTTTAAATGCCCTGCGTTCTGTACATGGTTAACAAACTTTATTCATAGCTCTTAAAATGGGGTTCCATGAAGCCTGCTGAGTGGTGTTGAGTTGCTACTTTTTTTGATTGGTAAGAAATAAGAGAGCTTACTGATTGACTGGAAGGAAGCAAACACAAGCAACATTTCCATTTAAAAGTTGAGTCATTACATCCGCAGCGACATCCCACTCTTTCTATCCTCTCCATTGTTCTGTGTTGTGTGCTATAAGCTTTTTGCATTTCTAATAGAGACTCGCTATTCACCAAGCAAGCAGAACTAGACTGCTGTATCAGATCTTGAGTGATACGTCTGGAGTGGCGAGCCTTCGACTGTAAGGAGATGGAAATGCTAATGCTTTCTGTGAAAAGTCGAGTGAAGTCAAATCGTGGGAAGCAGTGTAAAATCTGGTGGAAAGGTGACATTTTAGCCTGCAACAGCACAGAGGTAAAGTTTTTCTTCTGCTGGAGAAGACTCTCTAGAGCATCTTGAAAGCGAGGAAAAGCAGCAATGCTTAAGACAGATAAACCTGAGTGTCAAGCACAATTTTGTTGTTAACATTGCGATTATTGAGCTCAAAATAGCAATATCTGTCTGCATGATATCATGACTTAATGCAAAAATAGCACCCTAAGATGGTACCCATTGCTGTGTGCTGTACATTTCTGTCTCAGACCCACTATTTAAAAGGAGAACTGGATTTGTGTAGCCGTGTGACCCATCTTGAGTGAACACCTACTATATAAAAAAACTTCTTCTTCCTTTTCCTCCTGCTATGGTTTAGTGATCAGTTGATACAATTTCTATTATGAGCAAGCTGAGATTGACCTTGACGGTGTTACAAATTGCATATTGTCTCTACTCTATTGTAAGTCGCTTTGGACAAAGCGTCTGCCAAATGCATAAATGTAAATGTTAATCTAAACAAGCTTACTCGGAACTGATCTGTGAAAAACAAGAACTGTGGAAAACAAAGGCGTACTGTCATAAGTAGGACAATTTGGGTATAAGCAAAATATGTTTAGAATTAGAGTAAACCTAAGGTATCATAAGAGTACTAAACTGTTTACAGTTTGCTGTGATGTCATTAGGTTCATGGAGCTCTGACCGCTCTAATAAAGGAAGCAGCAGAAACCTCTCCACAGGATTATGCAGAGAGCAAAAACGGCATGGGAAACTATTCGTAGATAACACTATCAACAGAGAGTAAACTTATCAACAGAGTGCTTTCTCAGATAAAGAATCACCAAATACTTTAGTGCAGTCAAGAACCAACTTGTTACATAACACTCTCTACACAACAACTATGAAAATCTGAAACTAGCACCTTAAAGTACCTTTTTCCAATAGAGAAGACTAATACAGAAAATGAAGACTGTAAGGCTAGGAAGAAAAACAAAAACAAATACTTATTAGGGTAATTTACACTCTAAATTTACTCTGCACTGACCTAAAACCCCCCAAAACATAAAAAGTACAAATTAAAGTTTTTGTGTTTAGGCTACCAAGCTGATGCTAGGGATGCACTATTCCTATATTTTAGATCTGGATTATTGGGTTTGGTTTTAGCTAAAAAAAAAAAAGTTGACCTTTCAGATCAAAATAAAATTAGCTAACTGATAAAAAGAAATGTTTTTTTACATTGTAATTGAATGAACAAATGGGACATGAATTATTAAAGTGAAAAAAAAGCTGAAAATATGACAATAATGGCATCCCCTTTCTAAATCAAGATACATATGTATATATTACTTTTGTTTGAAAAAGAAAGATAAACAACAACATATTTAATATAATCTTAGCTTAAATATGAAGTATTTACTTTGATTTAAAATATTTCACAAGTAAATACCTAAATATAGTTCTATTTTTAAATTCAATGTTTATATTTTACTCTATGTTTAAGACAATACATTTCACTATAGACATTGGTATGTGATTGGTTAAGAGTATGGATAAGATTTAAGAGGTTTTTCAAACGAATCCAATACATCTTTATCTCTACTAAGCTCCTTAGCTGTAATAATAAACATACTTTAAAATAAAGAACCGTAAATGTGGATCAGCGACTGGCAAAGTCTGGAATCAGTGCGTCCCAAACAGATTTTACAATAAAAAATATGGTATTGGTGGAACAAAAAATATCTTAAGTGAAATTCTCTCTAAACAACATCACATGACCATACAACACTTGCATATTGTATCATATCTAAACAAGTCCATCCGTGAAACATTGAACTTTTTCCTGTGTTGACAGAGTAACTTGCCCACAGAGACAACACAAACTCAGCTCCTGAGACGTCTGTGAGAGTTAATGAGTGCCTAACTGCAGATACGGGGAGCCATCTATAAACAATCAAGAGCTCCAGCCCATAATTTCAGCCTCCCACAGCGCCCAACTTCATTTGCTTAACACCAGCGTCCCTGAAATGCAATCTCGTTCTGATTAAACGTTCAAGAACAGGGAAGTTGCAGCGCTGAGATTCAAAAGAATGGTAGAATGTGAGCGAAAGCCTTCAGCTGTGAAGAGGCAGTGGGCACAGATGGAGCAGGTTGATGGATGACAGGCTGGTATGTCACAGATCACAAGGTCATGCTGTGTACTCTCCCTGACTGGTGTCTGGTTGATCCATCTCGCAGGGGAGGACAGAGGAGTTAATGGTTGGTAAGACTCAAGCTTGCTGTCTCAGGCCTTCAGTGATCTCATTTACAGTCATCAGAGTAAACAAACATTTGACTTAAAAAGAAGAGTTCAAAGAGTCTTCATGACAATTCCAATAGGGTTCCTAATTTAGAAAATAAAGATTTAAATACTTAAAGATTCCGTTGATGATTTTGAAAGGTCCATTATTCGGCTTTAGGAATCTCCAACAGACTGACATGCATGCAAGGTCAAAAACTCTTATCATTTTAATAAATGATTATGAAACCGCTTGAAAGCATATTTATGCATCTTATTATTCAAAGAGTTTCAAACCAGTTTCTCAGTGTGGTGAATATTAAGATGCATACATCTGCTTCCAAATAGTTTTATACTCACTTATTAACATGTTCTAAGTTGTCTCATTAATTATGTACAACTAATAACTAACTGGTTTTTGAATAATACTATTTTGAATATATAAATGACTAATTGGTCCTCTCTAAATTGTGAAATTAAAATGTTAATAAGCCTATTATATATATTATATATGCTTATAAAACAAGAATAAAGCCTTTAAACTAGTGAATTAACATAGAACTAATGGTTTATAAATTATTAGTTTACTATTAATTAATTATGATTTATAGCGCGTAGTTATTATAAAGTGTTACCTGAATTTTTGCCATGCCAACTCAGTCTGAACAGTCAGGTCACACTTATCTGGCTTTTACGTCATTGTTTGGGAACAGACGTTGTCTTTAAAATATGGTATCGACTCAACGCTACTCTAGATAGTGTGAGGCATTAACTCTTGTGTGTGAAATGAGATCAATAGTTTCTTAATCATGTTGTTCTTTGGTCCTTCTAGTTCTGTGTGCTTTTTAAAAATGTTGATTCGTATTCATTCATTCTAAGGAAGGGCTTAAACTCTGTGACCACACGGCCCACTTTCTCTCCTTATGACTAATGTTAAGATTATTGCATTATCTCAGTCTGTGGCCTTACAGCTTCTTCTTATTATCTCCAGGATGCTCTCGGCTGCTGCGTAGATTGAGTTCTTATTTGGTTAATACTCCTGTAATTAATCTTTCTGTCACTCAGCATTAAACATGTGATTTAAAGTACATCTGACGTTGAGAATGTCCATAAATGAGTCAAAAGATAGTTTTGATCAAGATATCATGTGGAAGTGAGCGATTCTAAACTTTCATGTTAAATGCACATATTATAGCCTTTACAGGTTTTTTTCTGGCTCAAACACATGTTTTTGCTTGATGCGTCAAATATTTAGCTGTAAAATATATTTTTTTTGTGGTCTTTTAGTCTTTTATAAAGTTTTGTTAATGCCAAAACTATTTTTTCACAACCTACATTCTGTTTCTTTTTTTTGCGTGCGGTGAGAGGGCTTCAAGGGGAAGGGCGTAAAAGGATCTTTTCTCACTTGCACATTAGGATCAGAAAAATGAAACATGGTGTTTCACAGAATGAGCTGTTTAATAATGATTTGAAAAGTGTATTTTGAATATGGCTCATATTCTGCATTATTCGCCTCACGTACCAATATTTTATGTTACATACTGCATGCCATTGCCAGAAAATTGTCAGATGTGACAGACAAATGCTAAGCTTGAAAAATAATAAAATGTTTTACTGACTGGCATCTTTGTGAGTGGAATTTAAGAAGAGTTAAGAGTTTCCGGATGTGTGTGCACAACTAGTGGTGACTTGCAGCCAGTGGATAGCACATTCAAGAAAATGATTCGTTTGAATGCTGATTCGTTCCAGTGACTCTGAGTCAATAAGGCTTCAACGAGGCTAACGAAAGCACTTTCAAATTAAAACTCAAATTTAATGTCCCTTAAACTCAGAACCGTTTTGCACACCACATGAAAAATCATCCAAAATACAACATTTTTGATAGGGGACATTGCAAACCCTAACCCCGAGGTGCATTGTGGGTACTGTGGCCATTTGTAAAGGTCCCATGACAGAAAAGGTGAAAGATTTTGAGGGGGAAAAGATGAGAAGAACGAGTGAGCTCTGGAAACTGACTAGGATCAAGATGTCGAGCCATCCAAACATGGATTACTCACTTTTAAACAAATGAAGATTATATTTTATTTCATTTTTCCTCCTTTGCAATATTTAGCTCTATGTATCTTCTGGGACCGTTGGAAATCTCTGCGGGACAGAAAAATTGCGTTGAACACAGTTTTTATATTTCTCCTCGGACGTGTGGAGTAACATTGTATTTTCTGTTGTTTTAGTTGAGATTTAGCAATTATTGTGATTATATTGTTTGGACTTCTAATCGCAGTGTTATGTTCTGTCACTTTAGGCATTTTGCACAGTGTTTTCAGGTATATTTATGTTTTGTCTTTTAATAGAGACCCATATAATTTGGGTTGTATATGCTTTAGTTCATTCTCGTTTTTTAAACGAAAGTGTTATAAATAAACCAAATTTAGTTTCCCCTATCCAAGTGATCTTTGACTACTAGATTTATTGTTCTCCAGAGAACTAAGCCACTGGTCCAGTACTCTAAAGTGCATAAGCCTTCTCTGTTCGGGCACGTATAAAGCTCTTATGGGTCTTGTTGAGAAGACCAATATTATTTAATCAATATATTGCTCTCTAGGTTCTTTCTAAGGCTATTCATGGTAATGTTATCGAGCACACTCGTCAGATTTCTTGTACTTAACCAGTTTCTTAGGTTTCAGTTAAAATAATCAAAACAAAAGCTTTCACGCAATTAACTATATCTGTTGTAACAAACTCTGGCAAATCCTTTCAAAATGGAGCGTTGGGTGACATCAAGGACCAAAAAAGTATGCGAGTGACAAAGCCTGATAGCAGCTCCATTACTTTACCAAATAAACAAGAAAAACCCACAAACTTCAAAATCCAGCGCTCCAAATACACATCCTGCTGTAATCCTCCAACATGTCTCATTAAAAACATTTGTGACCACAGCTGTGAAAAAGATCCGTCAGTTTCCTGTCATTTTCAAAGAAGCAAAAGTTATCGTTTAGCAGAATGTAATTTACAGCATCCATCTGCTCTGTTACATCTAGAGTAAACATTGAATAATCTTTCAGATATTCTTTATGGAAGCATACGTTGTGAAATTCATTTTGAAGTATAATATGCAAAATAGCAATGTTACATCTAAACTGAAAATATTTTCCTGTATTTTATTAAGCATTTGTTTATAAATTGCAAAAAAACAATTGCAAATTCATTACCCAAATGTAATGGTGTGAAATGAGGATATGGTAGATTTTGCTTGCTTTGATGGCTTCTCTCCAAGGGGCATTTTGTTAGCTTTGAGTTTTAATTCATAAATTGTTATTTATTTGACTTCAGATTCAAAGATTTTCCTTTCCCGGCTCTAAAACTTGAGGCTAATAATATGTATATGAGACCTCTTTGTAATCTGTGTATGTAGGCAACAAGCTACACATCTGTTTGAGTTGAAATATTTCCTTTTCTACGATAACAGAAATGTTTTGCTGTTACTGAACAAGTAACTGAGAGGAGACGGCTAAGGGAGCGTCTGCAAAGAACCAACCACAAAAACACTCCAAGACCAAAAGATTAATTCGATTGGAATTGGAACAACAATCGGACTGTTTGTAAACAGCTTTAGCTTCACATCAATCTATTTTTTAAGCGAAATGTTCTAAATCTTCTACTGTGATTGAGAGTATATACTAGCAGCGCTTCTCTGACTTTAACAAAGTTAGAACATTTAAAAATGAGGATAGTCTTGTCACTCATCTGCTGGTAACCCGAAGGCAGCTGCATCTCCAACCAAGATCCTTTTGAGAACTTTTTTGCTGTTTTAATATTGTTCCCTCATCAAAAACAGACTTCAAGTGTTATCCAGATTGATTCATGCATGTTTGTGTAATCCTATTTTCTTTTTCGGGGAGCTCAAAGCAACTTGATGGCCGTAGCCACGTCCATTGACCATAAATGAACCAATCACATGAACCGCTAATACATTTAAGCTCAATGAAGAACATATGTGCTGACTGAAGCAGACTTGTAATCATAGTAGAACTGTTAGATAAACGATAAAAAGAAAGAGTATTCAGTCTGCTAACAAGAACTACCCAGAAGTGAGTCGAAAGCATGGCAGTGGGAGAAATAGGAGGTACATGGCTCGCCACCGTTTGATGTGATTTAAAGACGTTATTTATGGTAAATACTGCCTTTCGAAGTTTTTAAGGGTGCATTGATAGTCTAGAAGGGTCAAATAATTATTATAAATTATTTAAATTGGAGATGGCATCTGTAAGTCCACACAGGTCCATACCACCCTTAATCACCCCCCTCCCGGGAAACCCAGAGAAAACACTAAAGACTCATATTTTTAAACTGCTCTGCACATTTGTAATGCAACTTACTTGTTTTGCTTAGATGACTGTGTCTAAACACGGAGCACAGTTCCGAGGGAATTCCCAGCATGACGCTCTGGAGTTTCTGCTTTGGCTTCTGGATCGGCTTCATGAAGACTACACTTCAACCAGCACCAATGAAAATAACCGAAACCAAACCACCGGCAAGGTAAGAGTGCGTCACAAGAAGCTCACGAGAAACCAGGTCACATTTTGGTTAGATTCCCAATAATAAGGCTCGTCATAACCACTAATGCTAGCCCTCAATGATGTCAGTACAAGTACAGAGTGTTCCTGATCCACACCAGAACAAGCAGCTGTCACCTTCAGCGTTACCATGACTTGGCAAGGTCAGATAGGCACCTCTGCCACCCATAAACAACACATCTGTTTGTGAAATATGGAGATTTAAGCCAAACGCCACATCGTGCAGGGATTTTTTTAGGGAAGTAACCTTGGAAATACTCTGATGTATTAGTTTTCTCTGCGTGACTGTGAGCTTCACAAGGTAAGATTCACGGGGATTGCTGGCGAAATTGATTTTGTAGATCTACGTTTGTGAACGTTTCACTCATTTTAAACCTCAGGAAAAAACTCAGCATGAAATGAACATTTCATTCCAATGGGTAGGGCACATGAAAATCAAATAATATTTTTTTATCCATTTTATCTGACCTCGTTTTAAGTGTTGGCATTATTACTGAGATGTTATTCTGAACATTTTTAAAAATAGAATCTTTATTTAGAAGCCCTTCATCAGAGAACTAAAGAACACACGTTTGTCTCTTTGCACTGTGTTAGCTTCAAAAAAAAAAGCGTTTACACTCCAGCTGTCATCCTGAACATCAGAGTTGGGGTTATCTGATCTATTTTTAAAAATGGCAAAACTTCAGTATGAAAAAAGCTTTGATTTTGGATAGTTTTTAAAATATGTTATCAGCACCAAAACTATATATAATTGGGGTTCATTCTGGAGTGGGACACATTAGTTACATCTGAGTTACTTTTTAGTTGCGTTCTCCCATTACTAATATCATGGAAATAAATCTAAACACAAGCTATTTTTGACGTTAGCAAGTCAAATGAGATGTTGAAGACAGAGAACGCCTGCACAGATACATGTGGTTTTCACAGCGCACGTATTCTGCAAAACGTGATTGTAGAAAAGCAAACGTCTTTTTGTTGCATGTATCGCCTTTGTAATTTAGGTTTGACTATAGTTTTCAATCCACTCTCCATTATTTTCCCCTTAGGAAAAAAAAAGTAATCTATAGGAAATACTATGTAATCATGCTATGTATTATAACGAGCAACTAAGATCTTGAGTACATTTTGTTTATATACTTTTTTTACTGAAGTAAATCATTTGGTAGTTACTTTTACTCTTACTTGAGTAAATATTTTCCCAAGTACTTTTACTTGAGTACATTTTTTGTATACTCCACCCACCGCTGTCGTCCTTCCACTGCTCTTGGCGTTCAGTCACTGCAGCACAGCTCAGGAACCCTCTACCTGCTGACATCCTGATAATTCTCAAAAGCCACCTGTTCAGATCATCTTACTTCATGTGATGTTATTGGTTTGTTTCATCTTGATGTTCTGCTTTTGCTTTTTCTGATGTTTTAAACTTTATAAAAAGTTCAGATAAAATGTGTTATTATGATTATTATTTCAATCCCTTCCTTTCAAACACAGTTAGGATGTTCTCAGACAGATTTTATGTCACTATTGTTGATAACTATAACGGAGCATATAATATGATTAAAAAAAAAAGAATGAAATTGCACTTTTTCCCTCATGATGCACAGTTTCACAATTTATTCAGCAAACATTTTTGCAAATGTTTTAATCAGTTTTTCTTGATAAAAAGATCTTGCTCAAGCTGTTACTAGACTTTGGTACGCAACGCCTACGATTTTCTGCCTTCGGCACCATGCTGAGGGTGTGATTTTGAACTCAACTGAGCTTGAGCGGTTATCAGATGTGTTTTGATGTCATTGGTTTTGTAGGTAATTAATAATTTGTTCAGCGACGCAGAGTTGAACCGCTCTAAGTGATGATTCCAGCCTCGACACTTTGATTTTCAGTAAAACAGTTAATGCAATTAAGAGTGCGTTGGGGTTGCAGTGTGTCGTCTTTATTTAATGATGATCTTCGTGTGTTTGAGGCACGAGCCGGCTCAGCTCCTCTGGCGATGCCTCTGGCTACAGCACGGCTTATTATCTCGGAGTTCCTCTTTCATCTACTCTCGCTTTATGGCCTTTCTGTCTGAACTTGATCTATTATTTAAAGCCTGTTCTTTTAACTGCTAAGATGCTTTGCTAGGCACACGTATAGAAAAAGAACGGGATGAGAGCGTGGGATATCCCAATCTTGGGGCCACTGCAGGGTGAAGAAAAACAGAATCGAATTACAGGTGGCATAATTTAAAAATCAACTTTTTTATTTGAGTTTTTGGCCATAAATGAAAACCACTTGCTCAGTGGATTAAATTCATCAAGTAGGTTTTGTACATTAAGTAGAAATAAAATGGAATACAAAATTCGGAGCTGTTTTCTAACAGAGCGGTTTATAAAGTTAGAAATGCATTGGTTGTCCAAGCAGTGGTGGACAAAGCACACAAACTAAGTACTTGAGTAAAAGTAAAGATACACGAGGTAAAATATTACTCAAGTAAAAGTAAATGTACTCCCTTCAGAATTTTACATGAGTAAAAGTACTTCCTTTAAAATGTACTTAAGTATTCAAAGCACTATGCTTTATTATGGCAATAATTTACCGTTATCGTTTTTGTCAAGACTGTTGCTTAAACAATAAGTAAAATGACTTTATTGACACTTAAACATAAAGCATATATCTGAAATTATGACATACTAAATGAAAATGTACGATTAATTCCCATAGACTACATTAAGTGCGTTAACTGTATTGCTTCAATCGATCATCAACATCCAGGTAATACAATACAATATCATAAAAAATGATCAATGTTTCTGTCCCTTCTCCATATTAAATATAAATTTCATGGTGGATTTACAAGGAATATATCTTACCGGCTGTCATCTCAGAGTCAGTTTTAGCACTCCCTGTGTAGCGATCATAAAATACTATTGTGAGTAAATTCGGAATGCAGATAAACAAAAGAAGTGCGAGCTCCATTTAATTGGCGCTGGCTGCAAGGCACTAATAGATAATTGGTTCCGCCCGGTAATAATGACCTAATCCATCTGTGAACCAGTGAGAGAAAGAGATCGCTGATTTGATACAACATAAATAAAAAGGAACGACTGATTCTCAAAATGTACTTGGGTAAAAAGTAAGATATTTGATTTTGAAATGTAGCGAAGTAAAAGTAAAATGTCTCCCTGAATTAAGAACAGGAACGAATAACCATTACTTCATTATTGCCCACCGCTGTCTCCAAGCAAAGGTTAAAATATATTAATTATTTGCTGAAACAAGTGAAAAACTTTGATTTTTTTTAGGGCAGCTGGGGCCTTGTATCAGGATCTCAGGGAAACAAGTTGCTTTTCTTGCACATCATATTTCCAGTGGTGGAAAAAGTACTGAAAACTTTTACTCAATTACAAGTACTTTTACATTGCTGAATTTATACTCAATTACAAGTAAAAGTACAGATGTTAAAAAACATTAAAGTAAAAGTACAAATTACTCTCCATAAAAAGTGTACTAGTTACTTTCTCTTTGGTGGTTGTAGGAGCCATGAAGTGATCCTGACCACTAGGGGCAGTAGGGTACATTATAAGTGCTTACTTCACTGGAGAGTAGGCAGGTTGGTAGTGGAAACTACTCAGTTTTGACTATTGTAGCAGCCAAGCATTAAGAGTCATTATGAGTCAACACAGTTTTGCATCATTAACAGTCTTCCCAATCAAAACTTCACCTACCAAAACTATCCCTAACCAACCAAAAAAAAAGCAATTTTAGGGGACACATTACTTGGCTAGATGTGAAGATCAATGACATCAAAATATCAAATATAACATATTTGTGTTTATAAACTCTCAGAGTCGTGCATTTTGAATTTGTACTTGTACACAAACACAAATAAAGTCTGCGAATGTCTTGTGCGCAGGTTTTGTGATCCAATTAATAATGGATCATGAGGGGTTGAACATTACACACAAATATATTAAATACGTGTTATTTTGAGTGATCTTAATTCAAATGTTACTCCAAGGAGTAACTATTACATTTAATATCTTCATACAAATAATGATATTATTAATTAACGTTTAATATGGGCTTTCATTACATCACTAAAATACTGAATGGTAGGAGAAGACACTGAATAAACATTCAAAGTGTTTTTCACTTCTTTGGCCACCCACCCAGAGTTCTCAGTTTCAGCTTTTGACTCCGAGGTTCTGCAGTCAGAGCGAGGTCAGTAAAGCCTCATTTCTTAGTCCAAACGTATCCCTGAGAGTGAGCATGAGCATTACAAAAACTTAACCACTTAACCGCCACAAGAGTTCAGGGGATATTTCCAGACGCGCTCTTCAACACATGTATTATACATGTTCTAATGGAGGCTGACAAGAGCGTGTCTGCTTGCAAACATCTCCATCTTTCTCCATCACATGCTGACCTGCGATTTTTTGGCATTCCCTTGGCTGTGTTTACTGGGTATCACTCTGGAAACAGAACTGGTGTGAAGCCATCGCTCAGTGCAATGAAAGGAGGGTTTTGTGAGAGAGGGCATGAAAGAGGCGCTTGTTCCGGACATATGGACTGAAGGAGAGTGATAGAGAGGTGCAGAAGCCCCACAGTGGCCCTCATACCGGCCTGAAATTCATTTACAGTCATGCCAGTGCTGCTGGCTACACTGCATTTCGTTTTACTGGCAGCTCATCACAGAGAGCGTGTTGTGATGAGAAGTGATGGCTGTCTTCAACGAACATTGAGAGTGAACATTGCAACTCAAAATGCGGTTTTATTTTCCTATTGGAGGTTTGGTTTAATTGCTGATAACGGCCTGATTCTGATCCTAGTTTTGTTCGGTGTTTAGTTGTTTAACGTGTTTATGGTTGTTTTGTTGCTAGTCTTATCTTGTATATGTTTCTGGTAATTTTTTATTATGGTCAGTTAGCTTTTAATGTGTTAGTAGAGATAATGATTATAGATTTTGGTTGTACAATTAAAGCTTGAGAAGCCATCTGTTTAATCACAATTTCCTCATGATTATTATGAATTAATTCGTTTTAAAACATTAATAGTTTTATTAAATCACATTTAATAGTTAATATCATTAAACATTATTAAATCACATAAAAACTCCTTATATTGGAAAGTGTTATATATTGCTGCTCAGTAATGGCATAATAATAATAATAATAATAATATGAAGAAGAAGAAGAAGAATATTAATAATATTAATAAACAACATTCTGTTTCTCCCTTTGGACCTAAAAAAATGCATGATTGTTTGGGGGGGATTTAAACATAAGTAATAATTTAATGTAGTGAGATTAGAATCTGTTTGCAAATGTAATATGTGTTTACTTTCTATTAAGTGTTCATTTGGTTACTATGCACTGACTCATGTTCAGTGTTGGAATTTCAGAGGGAAAGTCATACAGTAATGCAGCCAGGCAGCTAGGGGGAGTTCTCATTCTGGGTTGTTAAACAGATGCAAGTCTCCATACACAGAGAACTTTCTGGAGACATGAGTGACTGTGCACTTGCAGCGAGGCTTGGTTATAACTACCGGCATCCCATCTTTTCTGATTTGCAATCGAAAACTTCATTAAGTGTGTTACACTCGGAAAAGCTTTTGTCATTCATCAGACCATTCCATTTACATACAATTTATGAAAATAAATAACAAAATGTTCTGTAACAAGATGAACTTTAGTTGAAAGATGAACCCTTTAAGACGGTTATCAGTTTCTCAATTAATTTATGCTATTATTTTACTGTAAATACGTTTCTCTCTCTCTTTCTTGTGGTCTTTCTCTATATTTTTTTGTCTTTGACTTGACGGTCTTTATAGAGCTCTAGTGTTCTCATAGCCTGTGGGTATCTGCGAAACGGAAATTTTCAGTTTTTTCCCTTTATACCTCTACAAGATAAGATCACGACCCCTACAGATGTTTTTAAGGACGTGTAGCATGAATCATTCGCATACAGTACACAACATGAGTCTGTGAATATGAGAACCTGAGAGAGGATGCGTCTTGTGTGGGGAAAACCACCTGCTGTGGAACATCTGCACCGGAGCGGCGCTGGAGTTGGATGTCCAGTAGATTAGGGAGTTTCTTAAACGTCCCAGGGATGCTGAGCATGAAAGCAATGTGATCTAAAGTCTGGGCTGGCCAGAGAGGAGCCTGGCGTGATCTCACTGCTGGAGGCGTGAACCGTTCTGCTCCAAGCTCAAGAGATTTCTGCTGACAACTGGGCCCACACTCAAATAGAGATACACAGAAAGTGAGGATAAAGTAAACAGAATCAATGGAAGTACTGCAACACACTGTAGAAAGTGAGCAATCATTGAGAGGAAATATAAGACATGGTGGAAGAACAACATAACTTTCCCTCAAGCCTACTAGGGGCCAGCCATAGGACAGAGTAAATAAAAGAAAAATAAGAATTGGAGCTAAAAGAAGAGTAAGAAATGGAAAGTCAGTCAATCAAGAGGCTGCCAACTTGACATATAGAAAACAGAAGACAGTGAAGAAGAAATTGGAGGAGAAGAATTATGTTGTGGAGGAGAAGAAGAAATTGAATTTGAAGGAGTTGAAAAAGAAATAAGTTGGATGAGAATAAGAAGTTGAATAAAAAGAAAAATTGGAGGAGGAGGAGGAGAAGAAGAAGTTGGATAAGAAGAGGTTGGAGGAGAAGAAGAAAAAGAAGAAGTTTGAGGAGAAGAAAAAAGTTGGCGATGAAGAAGTTGCTGGAGGATAAGAAGAAGAAGTTGCAGGAGAAGGAGAAGAAGAAGAAGTTTGAGGAGAAGAAAAAAGTTGGCGATGAAGAAGTTACTGTAGGATAAGAAGAAGAAGTTGAAGGAGAAGGAGAAGAAGAAGATGTTTGAGGAGAAGAAAAAAGTTGGCGATGAAGAAGTTGCTGGAGGATAAGAAAAAGAAGTTGAAGAAGAAGGAGAAGAAGAAGAAGTTTGAGGAGAAGAAAAAAGTTGGCGATGAAGAAGTTGCTGGAGGATAAGAAGAAGAAGTTGGAGGAGAAGGAGAAGAAGAAGAAGAAGTTTGAGGAGAAGAAAATAGTTGGCAATGAAGAAGTTGCTGGAGGGTAAGAAGAAGAAGTTAAAATTGAGGAAGTTGAAGAAGAAAGAAGTTGGATGAGGAGAACCTAAATAATAACTGTAATCATCAATATATTGGTATCACAAACAGAATGTGACAGGATAGTCACTCGAGACGATCAAGGGGCCAGTAGATGAAACGGAATAGGATGATAAAAGAAAATAAGAGAAAGAAGAAAAGGAAAATGTGGAAGAACATCGTTTTCTCTCGAGCCAATGAAGAGGTTTATCAAGTTTAATTCTGTATTAAAGAAAACAACGTAAGACGATGATGTAAAAACTAAATAGTAAAATAGTAAAAACTAAAAAGATAATCAAACTACTTTATAACTTTTATTTGTAACATGCGTTGCAATTGGAAGGGTAATTGGCCTTCTATTTTATAGCTCAGGACCTTTTTATTCCATCACTGGCCCCTCGTAGAGGTAAGTACTCTTCATAGTTAAAGTGACACTCATTCTTATTCATTTTGCATTCTCTCAGTTCTCCCTGTCGATGTCTGAAAGGAAATAAACAGTGCACTGCATTGTGTCCCGAAAGCTTGCCAAGAGTTCCTTTCCATGGAAGGCTAGCTTTCTTCTCTTTATCTCTTTCTATTTGCCCACTGGCATCTCCATAGAAACCGGCATAAGGTACGAAGCAGAAGTCTCACAGCTCTGGAAGAACTGTTGTCCACCTCTAGGGAGAGACTCAGAGGGAGACAGAACTTTGAAAGAGTTTTTACATTCATCCTTATTGGACTGTTTCGATTCTGAGCTCTTGCTTAGTGGAGCTGCACTTCCTCTTTCTAAACAGATGGGAGATTGTCTGCTTGCTCTCTGTTATTGATCAGTCACACTAATGAGCTCCATTTACAGCATTTCCTCTCAGCTACAAAAAAAAAGGCGCAGAACTCTACACACAGAGAGCTCATTTCACATACTTTCATAATTTCCTTTTCTGATGTCTTTCAAGTCTTTTCTAATGCAATAATTAGGATTGTAGTGGCACAGAGAGGCAAGGTGGACTTTAAGTTTTTTTTTTTTTTATATATAAAAAAAAATTAACATTAATTGTTGTGTGAACAGGGCTCCCAGAAGTTGGGTAACAGATTTCACCCAAAAACACCTTTCCATCGAACATTGTCTAAATAGCATCCTGTGTATTACGTTCATTATTTAAGTTAGTCCTCAGAAAAATTGTATCATTAGCATCCTGTTCGTGACACTATTATATTGTTTATTACGATTATTATTTAAGTTAGTTACATTGATAATTTGGGTTGAGTGTGTCTTTGAGCATGTCAAGGAGATTGTATCCCTTCCCTGGGCTCTACTTTCATTTTACATATATTCAAATACGTTGGAAAAACGTTCAAATCAAATTAATTTCATGCTAATCTTTTTCATTTTAAATCCTTCCCTCAAGACGAAAAAAAAAAACCCAGATTAATGCTAATGTTTAGTATCTTTTTACAATCCATCAGGGGTTAACTGAACAAACAACCAATGAAGAAGTCTGATTGATCCGCTCCCTTAGGGCACCCCTTTCACATTAAACAACACGGAAGAGTTGTGGCTGGTATCTACGGTGTCTCTGAGCAGACACACAGCCTCTCACATGGCGGCTTTATTAAAAGCTAAGCACTGGATCTATTTACACAAGAACGGATGTAATTTTTGTTTAACTGATGAATTAATAAATCTCTGAATAAAAAGTGTCCATTTGTACTCCATCAAGCATCAAGGAGAGGATCTCAGCACTTGATTGATTTGTGGCCTTAAGGTTATGTTCAGAAAGCAGGTCTGAATACTCAATTCAGATTTTTTTGTTGGTCTCATTCACTAAATGTATAATAGGCTGCTGCAGTGAGTGGTCGGTGTGAAGAGATGTGGCAGAGAAGAGGACAATGTGCTGTGTACAAATTGTGGCAGGTTTGCTGTTAATTTCTGATTGTAGACAACTTTATCATTCCCCTTATTTAGATGGGAGAGAACTTAATATTGTGTAATGTTGGTGAATAACATCGAAAGGTACGTTTGAAGTGCTAGGACCGACATGTGACTGATTTTAAGAACACTGACTTCACTCAGAACCTATAAATATGTCTCTGCGGACAAACATTCCACTGTTATCTTTGTGAGGTAAAAGGAGGAGAATGCATGAGCCCATCCGTTATTTAACAAGTGGTCTTATCATCTCTGAACCAAATTCTTTTGCCTACGTTAGTTAAGTTAATGAGCATGAAGGTCACTGAAGATAAACACCTGGAGACTTTTAGGAAAGGAATGTGTTTGTTGATAATAACTTTAGTGATGTACCATACTGCTGGATACAGTTAAAATCTGTGTCTAAATAAACTGTGCACTGATCCATCCTTAAATAAAACTTGTTTAGTGATTTCAGTATTTTATGTATGTAGATTTGTGTATTTTTGCAAAAGGTACTGATGGGGCAAACTAGAAGTTCCAGCACTGCCTCAAAGGAAAAAAGGCAACTCTTATAATATATATATATATATATATATATATATATATATATATATATATATATATATATATATATATATATATATATATATATATATATATATATATATATATATATATATTATATATTTCTTTAGCATGATAAGACTAATTCACTGTGTAGTGTTGTTATGTTGATGTTTGAGGTGAGGAATTGGGTTTCTTTGAATGAATAAATGACGAGTACAGCTAAAATATTCGCTTTCATAAGGACTTGTTTCAGCGACTCGGAATCAATTCTTTCTTATTGAAGACAATAGCATGATCTGCAGAGCACTTTCAGATTCAAAACTCTAACTGAGCGTTACTCAAACAGAAGCTATGTCACGCACGTGCACGCACACACTCACACACACATTTTCCTGTTTAGACAAAATTCAAACTTTAAAAAGTTGCTTCTTTACTGTCAGGATCTGTCACGTTATTTATGATTTGTGTATATTTAGATTGTATTTTGGACATTTCATGTGTTTCTTTGGTATATCAGATATCAACAGCTCCATGTGCTTTTGCCTCGTTTGTGCCCCCCACCCATCATGCCTGACTCCCAATTTCCTCATCACTTCAGTTACCTGTGTTTCTCCTCGTATTCGTATTTTACTCTTTTATTAGCTCAATGTTTTGTTCAGTCTCTTGTGGTTTATTGCTGATGATCCTTGCCATCTTCCTCAGTGGCAGGCTTCGTGAGTTTTGTAAGATTCTTTCTATTCTAGTACTTTGTCAGTTTACCATTTGTCCTTTATTTAGTGAGCTTTGTAGTTTATATTAACCACATTGTGTTTTTTGTACTAAAAGATTAATGTTTTGTTAAGACTTTACTCAATAAAGAATCCTTCTGTCAAGACATCTGCTGTCTCTGCGCTTGGGCTCCAGGTCTAAAGATCACACCCTTGATATTTTCTCCCAATGGTTTTGGGACTAATGGCAGAAAAAAACATGGGAAATGTGAACGTTTAACTACATTTAAAGCATGCATAATCCCTATTGAAACATTTTTTAAAAGCTTCAATAACCCTCACTATAACCCTACACAGTCACATTCTGACACCGTGTGGTTGAGGTCTTTCCTGGAAAGCTGGGGGAATCTTGACCCATCTCCTGCTGTATATTGTTCACGGTTTGTGTGATCAAAAGGTTTATTTGACTCACAATGTGCTTGTTGTTTTGTATTGAGGGGGAAGTGGGTGACTGAACTGGGCCAATCAGAGAAAGAGGGATCCGGCTGCTTGACTCAAAGCCAAATGTTCCAGGTGCCAAAGGTGCCGTTTGACAGTGCCAGGTTGGTCAGGACTTTGATGTGCAGCATCTGGAGCCTTTACAAACGTGGGAGGAGGCAGGTTTCATCTTTAACCCCTTCTTAACCTGACACGGGGTCTCTTGAGTAGAGACCCTAGGAACTGAACTTTCATTCAGACAGCCTTTGAAAACAAAGATTCACTCTGTTACATAAGCAATATTATTGCTGTTTAGATACCATATAAACTATTTAATGAGAACGGAAATGAAAAATTTGTCAAAACTATTTACTTTTCTGTGCTTTCAATTCACAGTTGCAAACAGTGATTTTAAACCGAAAAAATTGATACTCACAGCAAGACCTGTCGCAATCCCTGATAAGTCGGTTAATTGAGCTGTAAATTGAAGAGAAGTCCGTTTTCAGAATTTGATCATTTCCATTTAAATGCTTTATTGATTGTTTTCAGTGTGTCTATAGGTGTTTGATCAGGTGATCGGTCACAAACTTAAGACTCTCTTCTTCTACTCTCGTTAAAGCTACCAGGGCTGTCAAAAATAACTTTTCTATACAAAATCAAGCATGTGTGTAAATCAGTAGAAGCCCCGCAAGCGTTTCCTCGCTCTTCTCCATCATTCAATGGCAGATGTACTCACTCCAGTCCATGTTCTACTATAAAACCAGTTAGCGGATGATCAATCTACAGCCGGGTGGTATGACCAAACATTTATATTACAGTGTTTTTATAATTTGTAACAATGTCTGTATTTTTTGGTATTTTTTTCTTGTATGATTAGTTGTTACTGCAATAAATGTTTTATAATGAGCAGACTAGTATTACCCTGGGTTTGAATGGTCTCCGAAAATGCTTTGTGCTGTTCAGAAAGTGTGAATTCAACACTGTGTGATGGATGACGCGTGTGAGCTGCATTTTGTGAATGAATTGTTCTTCTGTAGAAAAACGTATTTTGAGCGTGCAAAAAAATAAATTCTCAGCGTAAAGTATGCGCAGCAATGCCCTCGTACCTGCACTCGCTCGAAACGAACCACTGCTATAAACTGCCACAATTCCAGCCAATCAGAGAGGAGTCTTGTTTGGAGTCTCTGATTGGCTGGAATTGTGGCAGTTAATAGCAGTGGTTTGTTTCGAGCACGTGTGTGTATGGAGGCATTGTTTGATTTCTCGGATCAAACTGTATGTAAAAGCACACAGTTGTTCATTTATAAATCAAGTTCTTGAGTAAATTTGAGATGCTAATTCTGTCATTAACATAACTTTGTTTGTGTTTTCCTCTTTCTGTCAATCAAGCGTGCATATGTTGACTCTGACTAATGAAAGGAACAGCGTGCTGTCGGTCTGTTAGCAGCAGTAAATGATGTGTCTGGAGCTCTGGGTGTTTGCGTTGCTAATGTTAGACTTGTTCAGTCAGAATGTAAGCAGAGGAACGGAGTTATGCTGATTGAGCAGAGCTGCTGTTTAAACTTATTCAAAAGTGTTGTTTGGTTGTCTTACAAGATTTAAAATTTGATTCCTTAAAGAGCCCTTATAATATTATCTTTCATGCAGTGGGTAGAACAGCTTTCAGAGTTTAGGGACATTCAGTTCCATTTTTAAATGTGAAAGCGTTCTTCTAGACAAGGGTCACCAATTCCAGCTCTGGCACTAATTAATTAAAGTCTTCTTTGCTTGTTTATCGCTGGAGTAGTATGCATACTAGAACAGGGACGCAGTGAAAATGTGCCAGAAAACATTAAAGAGTTGATGCCCTCTGGCTGTATGGTATCTAGAAAGTGTTATCTGGACATAATAACTAAAAAAAGGCAAACACATTTTTCTCTGGTATTTTATGATGTACATGCTTACTAGGACTATTGATTATTTTGATACTCTATCGCTGTAATGGATAGAGTATAAACTTAGTTAGAGTATCACTAGCCATTTCTTTTTTTACATCTTCAGGGCTGAAATTCTGAGAAATTAAAAGTTTTTAGAATCCAATAAGGGGTGAGGTGTAGCTTAGTGGTAGAGCGCATGCTTTGCGTTTATGAGGTCCTGGGATCAATACACAGCATCCCAGGAGCATTGGTGATTTCCCCTTCTGTAAGTCGCTTTTGACAAAAGCGTCTGCCAAATGCATAAATGTAAAGTTAATGCACTGTATTCTCAGCAGGGTTGTTATCTCCAACTATGACGATAACAAAATTATTCTTCGACACACCATGTTCTCGTGATTATAACGAGGGGTCTAAGATAAATATGTTTTCGTTGAGGAGATTGGACAAAATGTTATTAGGGGGGCGATGAAGGTGCTTACACACGGCAGCCATTAACACTTTCTCAAGCGCGACACAGCAGCCTCCGTCAGAGATAAAAATATTTGATCTTTTTGGGTGCAGCACGCGTCAGCCATATCTACTGAAAATATATTTGGCAGCTGATAACTGAAAAAATGAGAACTGGAACGGGAAAAAGTAAACAAAATAAAGAGGTTTTGTAAATTAATAGTGTGGTTATGTGCTTTTTGTAGATCACTTTTATCTTGTATATGTAAAATTATTGAATTTCACAATCTATGAATTTATTTTTGTTCATGTTTTAAAAAATGTAATCTAAAACATTTGGCACAAATGTATTGAATGAGATTTGTGACAAATGTTTATTATATTTTTACAATTTAACAAAAATACATATATTAAAAGTGAAATTCTGTATTTTTTATTAAAAAAATATATAAAAGTGATCTACAAAAATTCATAAATAAATTAAACGAGGTCCTGTTTTTTGTCATTTACTTTGTTTAAAACAGTTTTCAATTTTCAGTTTCTGTTTTTTTTTCTTTCTTTTTTTCAGTTTCACTACAGGCACAAAGCTCTCGTTGGGGGTGCCAGGTTTGCCCCATTTTGAGTTTAATATCAACTGACCAATAAAGATACACTACTACGAACACCTCTGACCAATGAGGGGACAGATAAGTTAAGCCCAACCCCTCTGAGAGATTTGTGGCCAAGACAAAACTGATAAAATAAAAACTTGAAATAAAGAAAAACTAAAACTGAAGAAAAAAAAATTAAATAAATTAAGTAAAAAAGAGGGTTTGAAAACAAATTATAAAAAAAATAAAATCAAATTAAATAAATCAAATCAAGTCAAATAAAATAAATGAACAATAATAATGTTTTCATTGGTGTTATTAGTGATATTTTTTTAATTCATAATTTTTTTTCAGGTTTTCAAGTGAGATTTTTCATTTGTTTTCAACAATGGATATTCTCTGGGAAAAAGCAAAGATATAAAAACAATGTGGTAAGATGAGTTATTCTTAAAGGGGATCTGCACTCAAAACTGTACTCCATTTAGCAAAACCCCCCTCATCAGTCAGCACCCTGAAAGAGTTAGTCAGCAAAGGTTTAAAACTATCTAAGCTAGGAAAATACGTGATCTCTTGTTCCTCTTAAACAAGACTCATTTTGTTTACAAAAGAAATGTGATAAAAGTGATTAGGTTGATCCCAGTTCTCCCATGACCTGTCCTAACCATTAACGTCTGTCGTTTAATAAATTTTTTCTGTGTAAAAAGTACATTCTGAATCCGCAGGTTGCATAATCACATGGATAAAGCAACGAGTCTTAAGGCTTTTAGAAAGAGACCATAGGATTTGTACCTCTTTGTGTTCTGGAGCACCACTCAGAATAAAAGCAAGGTTGTAATTATCTACTAAGGAGTATCGAGTAGAGCGGAAAGAGAAAAGCAAGAAGAGGTTTTGAATGCAGAGAGAAAGAGAACAGTAAAGAACATATTTGAAGGATTAATGGAAGGAGGGGAATCGACTCAGTGTGTGATCAGAAACGGGAGCGTTTCAGGTGCACTCTCTGAAATATGGATGTCTCTTATTTCTCCCGTGTGAAAACATGTAAAGCTTTCCGATTGTGAGCCTGGAATCAAGAGGATGTGTTTCTCACGCATTTGTTTAGCTAGAACACAAACTAACGGGTTGAAAGCTGCCCTAGGAATTTTCGAACTAAATTGAGGATTGAGCGAGGAGAATATGATCAAAGTTCTTGTGAAATGCTTTAAAGAGGCACATGCGAAATTGCTTTGATATCTCAAATTTTGGTTTGGTTAACTATCTAGCCACATTGTTCATATGGTCTCCCTTTCATTTTGTTAATACTAGCTTAAACGCTTTAGACCTGATCAATTGTTCGTCTTAAGTTAAGTATGCTCTGTAGTTGACATTTTTGTCAATTCGTGTGAAGATCTGATATTAATTGATGTAATTTTCTGAACACTTACAACGATCAAAATAACTCACTACAGTTCACTACAGTATGTGAAAAAAACTGTTGTGTTTAAAGAAAAATATTGTCATTGATGGATTTTATCCACCAGATTACAACAGGCAGAGCTTTCTTTACATTTTGCGGCATAAAAAACATCCAATGTCTGGAAACTATTATTTAATTTGAAGGAAATGTACCAAAAGTGGGAGATGTCCATTGAAATGGATTCAGGGTCTAAACAATTAATCTGCTGAAAAATGTGTCAGGCAATTTTTTTTTTTCAGTTTTTGCATAATTCTGGTAATCTAACTCTGTAATAATCAAAACAAACAATAAAAATTATCCAGGATTTTGACCAATCAGCAAATTCATAAATAATATCATTGATGAAAACCACAAAAGTACAAGTTAAATAAACTACGAATATACTTTTTGTGAAGATCACCCCAGAGAAGAGAAAATGTCACCAGCAACACATAACTGTTAATAGAGGATAGTCTAAGTACATCCATTTTAACAAAGTTTGTCTTTTTGAAAAAACAAAATAATGCAGCAAGCAGTGAGGTTACATTACAACATTCATACAACATTATAACACTCAACGATAAACTCCAGACCTGTTCCAAAAACTACAGTCAGACAATATTTTTAGCAAAACAATGTAAAATATGTAGTAAACAATGTGAAACAACACTAACTTTTTCAGACCACATCGTCAACTTTGAATGACAAATATTTACAAAGTTACCCCCATTTTAAAAAAAATGCCTATCTCTTACACAAACTCCAAATATGGCCACACATACAAACCTTTAAAAGCTTGGCTTTAGCTAGTGAGCCAGAGCTCAGATATCAGTGTGTTGTGTCTTCAGAATTAAGTGTCTTCTAGAAATCAAACATCCAAAGCTAGCTGGAGAGCTGACTCTGTTTCATTATTCAAAGGTTCTCTAGTTTGTTCAGATTTGCTGTATGTGATGGTTAAGAAACTGTAGGTGAAAATCGAGAGGTTAAATCCTAAGCTTGAAACAAAATACCTTTTTTAAATAGATGAGAAGACGATTAGCCTTTAAAATATTTGGGATACTTGATGCAGGACCAGACCTTCTGATATTCACAAGTTGATATATATTAAAGGCTTCTTTTCATGACATAATGATAGTATTCTGTGAAAAGATGGTTATAGAGGGACAGGTTTTTCATGAATCAAAGCATTATTACCACACTATATGTAAGTCATTTAATTGTCTAATCTTACAATAGAAAATTAATTCTGACTTAAGATGCTCACAGTCTCATATAAAACATTTAATGAGTTTATATCTCCTGAAGCTGGCTCTTTAGTTATTAAATACATATTAAATAATGGATCGATTCAAAATAAAAGTGTTGATGTTTAACGGGACCCGGGCCTCTTTACACTGAAAAAATTAAAAAAGAGCACCTACTGTTTTAGGGTAATTAATAAAATGCACATGAACAGGTTTTCCCATAATGCATTGTAAAAGAGTGCAACTTGAAACAGTGTTTTGCTATTTTTGTTGTGTAGACTTAGGTGTTAGTTAAACAGTGTTAATGTTGAGTATGTGAGCATATAAGTGAACACACAGAGGAGACCATTAAAAATCAAAACCCAGCCAGGTCTAAATTTACACATCCTAAAAACAGAAAGTTGTTAGCTTGTCTAGGTCTGAGCGGTCATCGCTTTTCTTTCATCCCATGATGAAATCACTTGAAACTGTCCCGATCAGACACCTTGAATGCCAGCTTCTTCTTTTTTTCTTGCATTAAATCTTTTGTTTATGTGCAGCAGTTGTGCACATAAACGTGCTCCCTGTTATTTGCTCTTGTTTATGACAGTAAGAAGTGAGTCAGCTCTCTGTGGATTTGTATCCTCCCATCATTCTTTTGGCTTTTGTCACATTCTCCTCAGCTTAGCAGCCTGTAAGACTGATGCAGAAGTTTATTTTTCACCAGAAATTCACCTGAACTTTGAATCCTTCATGATTTTTGGAGATTTTTGTTTTTGTTGCAGGGTCCAGAAGGAGGAGACGAGAAGTCTGTGTCTGATACCCTAAGCCTCCCACAGACACAGCCGGGTGTACGGCACAGCTTTGTTCAAGAGCACTTTCAAGCACAATACAAGTAAGTGCTTTTCTCACTTCTACTTCCGAGGTTGATAAGACTTTTACATCTCAATAAAAAGGTTTCTGATTGGCCAATTGATTTTATGGTTAGGATTTGAACGAAGGGGATGAAACCAGGCTCATGTGAATAAGATATCTCCAGTTGTAAAAAAATACCATTGTAAATATCCATCCATCTTCGTCTGCATATTCGGGGCTGGGTTGAGGGGAAGTAGTTTAACAAAGGAAGGCAAGACCTCCCTCACCGAGGACACTTCCTCCAGCTTTTCTGGGGGGATACAGAGGCATTCCCAGGCCAATCTGGACACATAATCTCTCCACCCATTCCAGGGCCTTCCACTGGCAGGACATAGCTAGTACACCTTTCTTAAGGAGGCATCTGGAAAAGAAGTATGAGCCACCTCAGCTGGCTCTTCTCAATGTGGAGGACTCCAGGCTCCTCCCGAGTGCCACATTAGCATGCTGAGCAAACAAATTTTGGCTAATTGATCTTATTCTTTCTGTCATGATCCAGAGCTCATGATCATAGGTGAGAGAAGGACCATGGGTTGAGTGGTAAATCGAGAAGATATCCTTTCAACTCAGTTCCTTTTTTACCATCACAGATCGGTAGATGGACTGCATTACTAAAGCTGCTGCACCGATCCGCCTGTCAATCTCATGCTTCATCATATTTTTATGAAAAATAAAAAATAAAAGCAACCAACGACAGAAAGATGAGTCTTGATCAGCAACTTCCCAAATCTGGCACAGCTCAGGTCACAATGATAATGAGTCACGTCATTAATACCACCGCCAGCATTCGTCCAGAAAGTCAATAGTGATAATGAAAAAAGCTCAGATCAGTGATGGCAGCATATGTTTGGTTGTAGCAAGCTGTTCTTACACAAGGAGGCTAGGCCAGATGGTTGTTTGTCCAAGAGGGATCTCTATTTGAAGTATCCATCAAAGAAGATTTGGATTTTTCACCCAAAGTTAAGTTCTGATAAAACTTTCAGCTGACTTGCATTGTGGGCATCTTAAGTCTTGTTTTTTTCATACTACATTAAAATGACACCTACAAACAAGAGTTAAATGATTAAAAAGTTAAAGGTTATAAATCAATGGAAAGGGTTAGAGCTTTGCAGAGGGGTGGATTTGAAATGATGATGGAGCAGTATTTTATTTTTTATATTTTTGGGGGAAAAAATTTATATCTCTGCAATGCAGCATTGATCAGCTGGCAAATGATTGTGTTCAAGCAGCACCCACCAAATTCACATGTACTCGTAGGCAACTTTATTAGCACCCAAAACACTGCACCAAAATGTATATGAACATGCACTCACTCACTCACTCACTCACTCACTTTCTCTTTCTTGCTCTCTCTCTCTCTCTCTCTCTCTCTCTCTCTCTCTCTCTCTCTCGCTCTTTCCTCCAGCCACTATTTGCTACCTCCATGAGCGAATACTTTAATCCTCTGATTGTCTTTGCTGAGTAACGTGACGCAACACCCAGGGAGTACTCATTTTTTCCCACCCTCCATCTACAACTCGCTGGTTCATTTATTCTTTTTGTAGGATTTCTGTGATAAATCTGTGACTTGAGTGGTGAATTTTAAATTTTTTTATTGAGTGGTGGAGTGTTTATGGTCACCACAAACCTGACACAGTTCAGCTCAAAACCTGGTTTAAAAACCACAAATCAGCAAATCAGCAAGCCTGAGCAAGCACGCACACAAGACATTACATCTCAACAGAGACATAAACACACTGGTTAAATGACGGCGAAACCTCTAGTTCATGAAAACTGCAATTAGTCCTGAAAATTACAGGATGCAGCACACCTCATGGAGGTAACTCATGCGCTCGGTCCATGTGAAAATAGAATTGCGTAACATGTTTTAGACTCCAATCGACTTATCAGAATTAGTTGATCAGGTAAAAGCAGTGCTTGAGAGGATATTCTTGACAGATCTAAAGCAAAAAAAACCTTTGTACTGCACACCGCACTGTTACAAAGCAACACTGTTGTGACAGGGATAAATTTTGTATGTGGGCACCTCTGCCTCCTTTGAAATGCAAACTTGGGCCAACGATACAGATAAAAGTAAGCAAGAGACATGCATGAACATTTGGGCTGGAATGCAGTTCTTCTGTGCGCTCTCAAACCTAAAAACAGCTCACAGCACAGGACTGTTTTCAGAGGATTTCAGGTAGACTCATATAACAAATACCTAAAAAAAGACAACGATAAGTAAGACGATAAGTGAGGCTCTAAGCATCAGTGGGGGGTGGGAGGCAAATGAAAGCGCTTCATTGCAACTCAGGAGGAGTCAAAAGATTGGCTGCGCTGTGAACAGAGACAGGTCCTGTGTGGAATTTCAATGATTCTAGTAACCTTCATACTAATTCAAATCACATCCACATTGTTCTCTTCCAAATATTTACATTTACAAGTAAATATTGTACTACTGCAAAGGAAAAATATTACTTCGTAGAGGTCTGTTTGCTTCAATTATTTGACGGTGATTTATCAAAACCATTGAGTACATGTAACATGGTTTAGAAAGGAGACTTAGTCATCGTGGAAGTGCATCACTTCCCGGTAACCAATAATGGGTCCAGAGAGGTGAAGCATAGGTGTACCACAGCCATCTGATTGGCTGAAGGCTTCAAAGATCTGAATCAACAAACTTTACAGCACTGGGGTGTAAACTTGTTTGTTAAGCTCAAAAGTTGGGCAGCTTTATCATGGTAGTGAATAAGAACCTGCTCACTTCTGCCCCCAGCAGCCGGTCGAGGTACTTCAGTTCTGTCACTTCCTATTTAGCATCAGCATTGAGAGCAGGAGGTTGCCCTTTGATTAGAACACTGTATGAAGCCACTGAAGTTATTATTTTAGTAATAATACTGCAATGGGAATGGGATCACAATAGCAAACTGATAGAAGCAAGAGACGTTTTTCTCCAACTCTCTTTGAAATATTACTCTTCATTCATTCTCCTGATCATGTTTTAGCATAGCTTAGCATAGATCATTGAACTGGATTAGGCTAGTAGCAATGTTGTTTTAGAGACAGGCGCATACTTATCAAGGAGTTTTGATTATTTTTCTGTGTAATACTTAATATCTGTGCAAAGTTTTTCTATTTCTTAGATTAGTGAGGGTTCCTTGTGCATGTCAAAATTGAAAACAAATATTGACCCAGCAAATATGAGAGCATATATGAACCCGTTTACTGTTTTTACACAACGTTACATGGAATTTTGGGCAATGCAACCGTGTAAAATTAGTTTTGTGAGGAGTGTCATGTAATTGACAATTCATCGCTGATAATCTGCCATCTTACTAGAATATAAACAACCTAATCCTGTTTTCCAGTTTAATGCTTTAAGCAAAAGCACCCCACCACTGGCATTTCCCATGGGGTGGTCCTCGGGCCCGGGTCGCTCTTTTTATTGCTTGGTTGCGACTAAGCAAGTTGATGTATATTTTGGCAATAAAAGTAACTTTGCTTCCCATTCATAAACACAGCTTCTGAAAAAAATCTATCAAATCAATCCCACTTGTAGTTAACGTTACGACTAATTCTTTGGTAAACCGACAAAAGGTGTATTGAAATGGAATTATTAATAACGCCTTCAATTTATACACTGCTTTTCTAAACACTCAAAGACGCTTTGCAATTATCAGAGCATTATTCATTCACTCCACATTGAGACTCTTGGTAGCTCTCAGCTGCCCTGGGGCAGTCTGACAGGAAGTGGCTGCCATTCCATACCTACGTTCTCCTGCCCACCACCAAACACACACCACCAGTCACTCACATCCATACAGGGCAATGTGGACAACAGGAGAATGGACATGACGAGAATCGAACCATCAACCCTCCGGTTACAGGACAACCAACTCCACCACTGCACCATCTTTCCACTCCATTTAAATTTAATTGTAAAGCCGACCCAGCACTGAACGTGAGCCAGACCTTGTAATTATAGGTCAAATGAAACATACAAATAATGTACAAGCGACTAAGCAAGTTGATGCATATTTTGGCAATAAAAGTAACTTTGCTTCCCATTCATAAACACAGCTTCTGATCGATCATTTTCTGAGCATGGCTTGTAGGCTCTTGATTTCGCTCTGCTGTAATCAATGGCTGTACATCGCGTTGAGTGTGCATCTGTTGCAACGTCAGTCATTGGTTCTGCTGGGTGGAGGGGAGTGGCTTGTGCGCGTAACAGTCACAAAATGAATGGGGCTAGCTGTTCTGAGTGTGTGCATCGTTCTTCAGGAGTGCTTTTTTCTCTGTCCGGATGAGGATTTGCTCTGGAGGGCCTCTCTCTTGGCATTAGACGTCAGCATGGAGAACTGGGCAGGGAACTGCTGCTCCATCTGTGGCAGTGCTGTACTTACCAACACCGACTTTTGCTTTAAACTCTTTGTTTAAGCAGGCCCGACTTCTTATTTTGATTATTTTAATAAATCTTTTGAGTTTAAACCTGCATCTGTCCTACTCTTTTGTTGCATCTTATGAGTCGGCTGTAACATTTTTTTACTTAAACCTAAAAGCGTAAAAACATTTTTCCAATCTACAGCATTGACTAATAAAAATTAGTCCCTAAACCCTAAACCCTAAAATCTGTCATTGTGTAATAGTTTTATCTATTCTAATTTTGTCTATTATTTTTGTCTCTAATTTGTCTCTTTGTCTCTAATTTTGACATAATGTTTTGTGCAGCACTTTGGGAAATAAATAAATTTGATTGCATTGGATTGCTGTGTGTTGATTCTATAACATCTGCATTTATCAGTATTCATGATGCTTTCTATTTTAAATCCCTTGCTCTTTTCTCTGTTTCCAGATCATCTCTGACATGCCCACATTGTCTTAAGCAGAGCAATACATTTGATCCCTTTCTGTGCATTTCTCTTCCGATTCCTCTACGGCAGACGAGGTGAGTCCACTAAAACCTATCAGAATCCGTCACACATACCCTTTTCTGCGCTTGAAGCTTTCAAATCAGCATTGAAAGATGGATTGCCAGGAAATCACTTTTTTCCACAAACCTATCTTTCTCATCTGAGTGAATTTTCTTCTTGTGCAGATTTTACAGTAATGTCTTTCTGTCTGAGGGAGTTACTGCAGTAGTTTACTGTTTTATTTGAGTTATTATCTGATTAAGCTATTTTCCCATAACTTAGTCACCAGATTTTCATATATTTTCTGTTTTATTCTTGGGTAGTCTCGTGTAATATTAAATCTAGCCACAGGGGTTTCAAGCCAGTGACTTCTGTGCCGGTCCCAAGCCCGGATAAATAGAGAGGGTTGCGTCAGGAAGGGCATCCGGCGTAAAACATGCCAAAACCAAATATGCAAGTCATCAATTCGATTTCCATACCGGATCGGTCGAGGCCCGGGTTAACAACGACCGCCACCGGTGCTGTTGACCTACAGGGTGCCGGTGGAAATTGGACTACTGTTGGTCAAAGAAGGAGAGGAGGGAGAAGGATTCGTAGGCAGAGAGAGAAGAGGAAAGGCAAGAGTATAGGTCTGAGAATAGGGACTCTCAACGTTGGTACAAGGACTGAGAAAGGTAGAGAGCTGGCGGACATGATGGAGAGAAGGAAGGTAGATATTCTGTGTGTGTAGGAGACCAGGTGGAAGGGTAGCAAAGCGCGTAGTATTTGAGGGGGATACAAACTGTTTTACTATGGTGAGGATAGGAAGAGAAATTGGGTAGGAGTGATCCTGAAGGAGGAGTTTGTGAGGAATGTTTTAGAGGTGAAAAGAGTGTCTGACAGGGTGATCAGTTTGAAGTTAGAGATTGAAGGGGTGATGTTGAATGTAGTGAGTGGTTATGCTCCACAAGTAGGCTGTAAGCTGGAAGAAAAGGAGAGATTCTGGAGTGAGTTAGATGAGGTGATGGAGAGTATTAGAGTAGTGGTGGGAGCAGACTTCAACGGTCATGTTGGCGAGGGCAACAGAGGTGATGAGGAAGTGATGGGCAGGTTTGGTGTTAAGGAAAGGAACCCAGAAGGACAGATGGTTTTTGCCAAGAGGATGGAAATGGCTGTAGTTAACACTTATTTCCAGAAGAGGGAGGAACATAGAGTTACCTACAAGAGTGGTGGTAGGAGTACGCAGGTGGACTACATCCTAAGTAGACGAGCCAATCTGAGAGAGATCACTGACTGCAAAGTAGTGGTAGGAGAGAGTGTAGCCAGACAGCATCGGATGGTGATGTGTAGGATGTTTCTGGTGGTCAGGAAGAAGAGGGGAGGAAAGATGGAAAAGAAGATCAAGTGGTGGAAGTTGAAAAAGGAAGACGGTTGTGAGGAATTCAGACAGAAGCTGAGACAGGCTTTGGGTGGTCAGGAAGAGCTTCCAGAGGACTGGGAAACTACAGCAGAAGTGATCAGGGAGACCGGTAGGAAGGTGCTAGGTGTGTCAGCAGGAAGAAGGAAAGAAGATAAGGAAACATGGTGGTGGAATGAGGAAGTACAGGACATCATCCAGAGGAAGAGGCTAGCTAAAAAGAAGTGGGACATCGAAAGGACTGAAGAAAGTAGACAGGACTACAAGGAATCACAGCGCAGGGTGAAGAGGGAGGTGGCAAAGGCCAAACAGAAGGCATATGATGAGTTGTATGCCAGCTTAGACACGAGGGAAGGTGAGAAGGAATTGTACAGATTAGCGAGACAGAGAGACAGAGATGGGAAGGATGTGCAACAGATAAGGGTGATTAAAGATAGAGATAGAAGGGTTCTAACAAGTGAGGAGAGTGTGCAGAGAAGATGGAAGGAGTATTTTGAGGAGTTGATGAATGAGGAGAATGAGAGGGAAAGAAGGGGGGAAGAGGTGAACATTGTAGAGCAGGAAGTTGAAAAGATTAGAAAGGATGAGGTGAGAAAGGCTCTGAGGAGAATGAAGAGTGGAAAGGCTGTTGGTCCAGATGACATCCCTGTGGAGGTGTGGAAGTGTCTAGGAGAGACAGCAGTGGAGTTCCTATCTAGGTTATTCAACAGGATTCTAGAGAGTGAGAAGATGCCTGAGGAATGGAGAAGTGTCCTAGTGCCAATCTTTAAGAACAAGGGTGATGTGCAGAGTTGTAACAACTACAGAGGTATAAAGTTGATGAGCCACACTATGAAACTCTGGGAAAGAGTAGTGGAAGCTAGGCTAAGAAGGGAAGTGGATATTTGTGAGCAGCAGTATGGCTTCATGCCCAGGAAGAGCACTACTGATGCAATTTTTGCTCTGAGAATGCTAATGGAGAAGTACAGAGATGGTCAGAAGGAGCTGCACTGCGTCTTTGTGGACTTAGAGAAAGCGTATGACAGGGTGCCGAGAGAGGAGCTATGGTCCTGTATGAGGATGTCAGGAGTGGCAGAGAAGTACGTCAGAGTAGTTCAGGATATGTATGAGAGGAGTATGACAACAGTGAGATGTGCTGCAGGTCAGACGGAGGAGTTCAAGGTGGAGGTGGGGCTACATCAAGGATCGGCTTTGAGTCCCTTCTTGTTTGCTATGGTGATGGACAGGTTGACAGATGAGGTCAGACAGGAATGTCCATGGACAATGATGTTTGCAGATGACATTGTAATCTGTAGTGAGAGTAAAGAGCAGGTGGAGGGACACCTGGAAAGTTGGAGGTCTGCTCTAGAAAGAAGAGGATTGAAAGTCAGTCGTAGTAAGACAGAATACATGTGTTTGAACGAGAGGGAGGGAAGTAGAACAGTGAGGTTACAGGGGGCTGAGGTCAAGAAGGTGGAGGAGTTTAGGTATTTGGGGTCAACAGTCCAGTGCGACGGGGAGTGTGGAAAAGAGGTGAAGAGGCGAGTGCAGGCAGGTTGGAGTGGGTGGAGAAAAGTGTCAGGGGTGTTGTGTGACAGAAGAGTGCCAGCAAGAATCAAAGGAAAGGTGTACAGAACAGTAGTGAGACCAGCTATGATGTATGGGTTAGAGACTGTAGCAGTGAGGAAGAGACACGAGGCAGAGATGGAAGTAGCAGAGATGAGGATGTTGAGGTTCAGTTTAGGAGTGACAAGGATGGACAAGATTAGGAACGAAAGTCAGAGAAGCTAGATTGAGATGGTTTGGACATGTGCAGAGAAGGGATAGTAGTTATATTGGTAGAAGGATGTTGGAGATGGAGCTGCCAGGCAAGAGGGTGAGAGGAAGGCCAAAGACAAGTTATATGGGTGTGCTGAAGGAGGACATGAAGGTAATTGGTGCAAGAGTAGAGGATACTGAGGCCAGAGTTAGGTGGAAACAGATGATTTGCTGTTGCAACCCCTAAACTGGGAACAGCCGAAAGAAGAAGAAGAAGTCTCGTGTAATATTCCAAAAATAAAATGCATTTAACCAGATAAAACCCCATTGAGATCAATATCTTTTTTCAAGGATGAATGTTGATAAAAAAATTATTTACATAACAATCTTTTTTAGATGTTTACACTACAATAAATAGTTACAAATTAACAACTTCAGTCAAGTAAAAACCATCAAAAACATGAACAGGAGAGTTTTTTTTCACTCAAATTTTCACATCGATCGTACGGATGTGGTTCATTTCTGAGCAGAGCGAAAAAAACACGACACTTGACTATCTCGGAAATCCAAATGAATTCAACCAGTCAAATCATGACTTCATGATGAAATGCAGGCATAAAAATGAATCAAATCAATCCCACTTGTAGTTAATGTTACGACTAATTCTTTGGTAAACTGACAAAAGGTGTATTGAAATGCAATTATTAATAACGCCTTCAATTTATACACTGCTTTTCTAAACACTCAAAGACGCTTTGCAATTATCAGAGCATTATTCATTCACTCCACATTGAGACTCTTGGTAGCTCTCAGCTGCCCTGGGGCAGTCTGACAGGAAGTGGCTGCCATTCCATACCTACGTTCTCCTGCCCACCACCAAACACACACCACCAGTCACTCACATCCATACAGGGCAATGTGTACAACAGGAGAATGGACATGACGAGAATCGAACTACCAACCCTCCGGTTACAGGACAACCAACCTCACCACTGCACCATCTTTCCACTCCATTTAAATTTCATTTTAAAGCCAACCCAGCACTGAACGTGAGCTGGACCTTGTAATTATAGGTCAAATGAAACATACAAATAATGGCTCAAATGTACAAGCATGAGCAATGTTTTAGCAAACAATCTTGAGCAAACAAACATGTGTTTTATTCGATCTGCCAGGGTATTTCCTTCATAAATAAATGCTATCCTGTCAGTCCTTAAAGGTTCCTTTGATTGGAGTAAAAGAGCAGAGTTGAGTACTTCTTTATATTCTAAAGCATCACAGACTTTCAAAGACAGGGTACTCAGAAGCAAAAGGGAGTTCTGTGTTTATAAACAGACGTGGAGAGGAAGAGTTTATGGTAATTAATGGGAGGGACTTTTGGTGTTTGACATCATTTATGGTGAGTTTCACACCGGCTCGTTCTCAGAGGATAAAAAAGCATTTGTTGTGATTAAAATAAAACCCTTGGATAGACATCGATTTGGGGGGGTTACACTCACATTTCCGTCCAAACCACTGGAGTTCTCCTTTAAAATATTGAACTTCTCGTCCACCTGCAGGCCAGTGTATGTGACTTTGGTGTTCAGCAATAAAGCGCAGCGATATCTCAGAGTGGGGATTGCTGTGCCTCTCTTTGGCTTTGTAGCTTGCCTGCGCAGGATGGTTGCAGACGAGGGCAAGATCTCCCCTGATCAGGTGACAGGTGCACGCACACAGACCTCATCCCTGCACATTTCATCAGCCTCTGAATTCTGCTGCTTTTGTGGATGGGTTTGATCGGTGCAAACAAATGTTTCTTTTTTCTCTTCTAGGTCATTCTGACTGAAATCTACACAACGGGTTTTCACCGCTCCTTCTTTGACGACGATGACCTGACCAGCATTGCAGAGAGCGATGTCATCTATGCCTTCCAAGCCCCGCCCCTTTATATAAGGGGTGGCTCAGCTCGAATCTTAGGTAAATGGAGCCCCACTTCTGCTGTTATTCAAGAGCCAGTATTGTGGTTTTGTAGTGTTGATTATTTGTGTTTTGGTGTCTCAAACAACAGAGTGACATCAATGCAAGGTTAAAAAACACTTTAAATTTGTTATAATATGCATTTATTTCTACGTGATTTTTTCAATGACTCTAAAATGATTCGTTTTGTGACTCGTTCATATAAAACTCCTTCTTTACGTGATGCATTCTGCAGCGATTGGTGTTTAGACTTAAGTTTTGTTATTGGATACAGCATCTAGCGCTTCAGAAATAATTGTAATAAGAAATAACTGTTATCATCTCACTCACCGGTTTTGATTGGGAGGAAAATGCTGACCCAAATAAAGTGGAACTCATCCATTCTTTAGCAAAAGTCTTTTTACGAAACCTGAGGCGAACGCATGTACATTCGCGAAGCATCGTCGTGAAAATGTTGGAACTCAACTAAATGTTGGCGTTGTTCTCCTGAGGTTCAGGTTCCAAAAGGAAAAAACAGTTCAAAGCAGCGGTTTGGGGAACACCTTTTCAGGTAACCTTGCGCAAGTGGTAGGAGGAGCTTAGTATGGTTTGTACAGTCCTACGTCTAATTTCAGTGAATCTGGGTCGACTCTTTCTTATTTAAAGATGATAACTCAACACACAAATACTTTTTCACAAATGAAGCTCAAACTGGATGTTCCTCAGACTTACAGCTGTTACCTACGACACTCAGGGAGTAAAAACACTGGCTCTGTAAAACCTGAGTTTATAAGCTAATCATTAAGGGACAAAACATTTACAAAATTAATTAGAAATGAGCAAAAAGTTCTCCGGCGTAGGCTGAATTATTTCCTCTATTACCTGTTACATTCACATGATTTGACGTAAAAAAAAACACACAGAACACAAGCAAGGGAAATTACATGATCCCTTTTATTCCCATTTTTAAAATATAGTCTTCAGATTTGAGCACAGCGTTCTGTCCACTACAGTCTCTCTTTTTTGAGGGAGAGTGAGTTTTGGGTGTTTCTCTGCAGCGGTGCTCTGGAGATCAGTGAGATCAGAGGTGTTTAATTAACAGTCTCACAGAGTTGCTACTCTTGAGTATTACCCTCACGCCCACACTGGTGCTTATAATGTGAGCAGAGAGAACCGAGACTGCACGAACATACCCTAAAGTCAGCACAGGTCCTTCTGATACGCTCTTATTCCTCATTTCTCAAACAGGAGATGAAAATGCTTTCAGAAGGAAGACTGACTCTCCATTAAATTGTCCCAGCTTGATTAAAACAGTAGCTCACACTCATTTTTATGGGATGATATCACGAGGGCATCTCCTGTGATCACGCGTCCGTTACATGCTTCACTCAAGAGGATTTTTCAGGAATCTTGGCCGTGTTGATGCAAATGAAAAGAAGTTATTGCACAGAGCCTGATCGTTTGATGGGAAGATAGAGATGACATTAATATCCTGGGAGAGAAGCTTATTATTTGTCATTAGATACTTCTATTCATTATCACAGCTTAAAAGATGGGGTCATTTTATATTTAAGATTTCCATTTGTTATAAATCTATTGTAATTGAGTTTTCAAACAGATTAATTTACCCTAAAAATGGCATAACAATACGCTTTACGATTTCTCACAAAAGACTCTAAATCCATTGTGTTGAAATCAGGAAGCATGTGTTTTATTTAGCAAGAGAGAATTATAAGTAGGTATGTGCAAATCGGTTAATTCTCTCAATTGACAACCAATGCTAGGTAAACTAATGGACTCTTATCTGGTTATTAACTAGATTTATATTTTAAGCGAGCAGCGAATAAGAATAGAATAGAGGAGTTCTTGATTTTTAATTGTGCACATCTCTATTCTTCGCTTCTGAATGATGATAAAAATTAATACTACTAAAACAAAGTTTAGAAGACTTTTTTTTTTTATTAAAAATGCCAAAGGATGTTATTATGTTACATAACTTACATTATTGATATAGTGAAGTTTTAAATTGAGAATCAATATGAAGTGAAATTTCTTTTCCATTTAAAAATTGATAACATGATTCCTTCTGCAATTCAGATTTGTAAATAAAAACTAGCAAGGCTGGAGAGAAGAGAAGACAATACAAGACGATACAAGACAAGACAATACGAGACAAGAGAAGAGAAGAGAGAACTAAATGGAAACTCAAACACACTTTTTATTTTGTATTTTTTTTTATTAAGAGATGTATTAATCCCCAATTGCAACAAAGACAGCATCCTTTCTTAAACTTCTTAAACAGATCTCTTTTCTTCAGCAACTTTGTTATGGAAAGCACTCGTGAGACATAAGTACCAAACACAGCCGTGGCTAATATTTAATAAAGAGACTCAGTGTAGTGATATGTACGTAACTGCATGTGGATTCCAGTCGCACGCTCCAGGGTGCGCAGTGCCCACAGAACGGACGGAAATACAGAAAGAAATGCTCTCGGGAGAGAGCGAAAGCCAGAAGGGCAAACTTCCTCTCTGCCCACTAGATTTAACCCCAATTACGTTTATTACGTCAGCTCAGTGGGTATTGCTTCTCTGTCTCTTTCTATTTCACTCGCCCAACATAAACATCAACACATTTAACTTATTAATGGTAAACACGTGCGTTGGACTGTAAAAACTATATACTGTGTATCCCCGGCACTCACACACATAGCGTTAAAATATATCAGTATTTCTTAGTGAACATTGTGAGAATACAGTATTTGTGAGTGAGAAATCCACAGTATGGTGTGTGAAAAACTTCACTCAATTTGATTGTAAAAACGGCATTATTCACATAATCTCACCCCCATTTAACGCTTAAAATAAGATGAAAAATGATACCCTTCACCTCCACTTTCAACTCTAACCATGAATATGTGTTTGTTTAGTCCTTCCTGATATCAACGGAGTTAAATAAAACATATCAAATGGTATGGTCTGATAGGGGTTCGTTAAATGAAGAAAACAGCTTCCGAATGTGGATGTCCGTTTTATAATTGTGCATGTGCGAGAGAGCTGGCTTCCGATCATACACCCAACTGTGTTCAGTCTGCTGTCTGCTGTGCTCTATCTGCATGTCTCCATCTGTCTCTCTCTAGATGTCACCTTGTTTTGTAGCACAATAAAGTTTGACATTTCTCTGCCGTATAGAGGCAAAGACTCTAAATCAGAAGGTGACCTCTGGTGATCTCTCGTTGCAGGGTTTCACCACAGTCTCCCGTCCTCTCCGTACTCCTCGTCTGGGACGGAAGGTCAAAGACTGCCTGCGTCCGGAGCACTGTCCTCTGAATTCCTGAACCACAGTGATGGGATGCTGAAGGTCCTCCTGTTGGTCTGTAACGCAGCTGGAGCAGGACAGCAGGCGGTCAGGTATAAAAGCTAGAGGGATCTGCTCCCTAGTGCACTTTACATCTATATTTCTGTACAGGCTGGTTGTACAACCTGTGGTTATTAGAAGAATATAGTGATTTCAGTAATGCGTTTTAAAGATGTTTGACTTCAGCTTTCGAGAACTTTTGACAACATCTCTCAACCCCCTGATATTTACAACCTCTCTTTACGAGCCCTCTTGTCGAGAGTTGTTGATCGCTTTCGCTCACACAGCACAAGTGAATAAATCTGATTGGAAGGGTTCCCGAATGTATTTGCTAATTAGTTTCGCCACTGAGAGGGACAGACACAAGCTCAGCCGTGGATGCTTGGCTGGCTGATGGTGGCTTTTTCAATAGAACTTGATTTGATTTGACTTAAAAAAGCTTTACTGATTTTTTTACAAACCTAATAATAGTAATCCATCAACAACTTTCCTCTGTATATAACTTCTTTGTGTCATTCATTGCACTCATTATTTATACATTTAACTCTTTATATTATTTACTATTATTTTCACGGTATGCCACTACACTTATTTGCTCATCTGCACTAATAGGACTTTGTTATATGAGTAACACCATTCAATTAACTTAAGTTTTGGAGGAGCTTGGCTGATAATTGACCATCTAATTATGAGGTCCCATCTATAATATTCACATTATATAACGCATGACCTAAGGGACAACGTCAACATGTGCAAGCTATCCCTCTTTCCACCTTTTCAACACCTCTCACTGTTTACTGTATATACAAATATACTCTGTATGCTATTTTTTTGTACTGGGAAAGGCACTTCTGATTAGCTGCTAACTATATTTCATTGCTTTGTATTTACATGTGAAGTGACATTAAGTCGAATCTAATCAAATTAATCTGAAGCTCTCATCAGTCAATGCAAGTAGATGTACCCTTTTAAAACATCCATCCATCCATCCATTATCTTGTCTGCTTTCTTCTCTTTTGGGGTCGCCACAGTGGAATGAACCGCCAACTATTCCGGCATATGTTTTATGCGGCGGATGCCCTTCTAGCCACAACCCATCGCTGGGAAACCTCCACACACACTCATTCTCTATGGACAATTGTTTTTTCTCAATTCACTTGTATCGCATGTCTTTGCATCGGGAAAGCATGCAAACTCCACACAGAAATGCCAGTCAAGGCTCGAACCAGCAAGCTTCTTGCTGTAAGACGACCATGCTACCCACTGCGCCTCTGTGACGCCCCTTTTTTTAAAACTAATTAAGCTTTTTTATTTTGTTAAATATTTTACCTTTTACCTGTCTAAATTACTGAGAATTTATGGATTGAGCTCAATGTTTCAAAAAAGCCTATCACAATATCATAATTTGTTCAAAGGCATTTCTGTTGGATTACTTGAGAAATCACAGTTTATTATTATGTTGTTTGATTGCAATCTTATCTGGTTGTTTCTGACTGTTCTGACTGTGTTTGTATGTTCTGAAAAGCTCCTCGTTTTAATCCATTCAGCTCAATTAAGACTAAATTGTAAAAATACATTTTAAAACAAAACATAAACACACATTTGTTCATTTCCGCTTCTTTTTTATTTATTCATGTACTTATTTTTATTTAAGGGATGCATGCAAAATTAATTACAGAGTAGGATGGATAACTGGTGAAAACAAAACTATCCAGCCTGTATCTTTACGTTTACCTTAACTTCAATACCTCGGCCGTGAGTGGGAGAAAATAAAATAGCTTTTTTTTCTAGTTCCAATGTGCAAATGTTAGTCCGCTCCTCATCTTTTCCCCTCGGGTGGCTAGAAGGGAACCAAGGGACAGCCTCCTGCTCTCCCTGACAGTGTGAAATAGGAAGTCACTGAACTGTTTATCTTCGACCATCATTTATTCTCATTTATTCCAATGTTAAAGTTTGGGGCTGAAAAAACATGTTTTTACCCCCGATGCTGCAAGGTTTTTTTTTATCCAGATCACTAATTCTGACCTTCATGAACACTCTGTGGAGATAGAAATTATTTGTACATGTTTGTTACAAACCTTCAACCAATCAGACGTCTGTGCTACACCTACACCCAAACACTCTGGACCAATTTTGGTTTACCGGAAAGTCACGCGCCTCCATGATGGCGATGGGTGATTATGCCCAAATCGAAAAGGTTTTATGTGAAAAATTACATCCATGTTTTATACAGTCACTGAAGAGAACCCGATTTAGTTCAGAACCAAAAATACCAAAAGATTCCCAATAGGCCAGAGCAGTAGTTAGTGATCCGCAGTATTGAATGCAACTGAGAGATACAGGAGAATCAGGACTGCACATATTCAAGAAGAACATCACTTTTATTAGTTCTGACTCTGTGCTATGATTCACCGTAAACCCAGTCGAAGACGTTCAGAGGGTTCATTTATATTTCAAAATGTGGACACTTGAGAATGTACACTTCTCTAAAATGTTATGAAAACACAAATAAAATATGAAACAGGTCTATAGCTGCTCAAAGATGATTCATCTAGGCAACGCACCATTGCCTGTTTAAAATATTTCGGCACAATATGCCATGGTCATCACGTTGGTATGATTTTAGTTGCTCATGTTTATAATCACCAGAAAGTGTCTGGAGTGTGAAGCGTGAAGCAAACTAAGTGAGTGAACAGATACTTTATCGCTCAGTAAATTGGTGGAATCTCACTGTGTCATTGCTTGGGGGGTGGACTGGGAAGATAACGGCATCAGAGCGTGTTTGTTCAGATTCCAGTCGCCCCTCTGCCTCCTGCCATCGAGAACTCCTCAGTTGTTTTTGGCCGAGGCAAAAGCCCAAAACAATTACATGTTTCTCACACCCTGAGAAGCTAGCATTCCCTTAGCTCAACTTCTGTTTGTTTTCTCTCCTTCGTTCCTGCTTCTATGGCAGAAATCTGGCTAGAAACGTAATCGCCAGCCTCCTGCTGGTGGTGGAAAAATATCTGGAAAGGGGGGCATGTCTTTCAAGTAGACTTTAGAGGACACTGGGTCAGACAGCTGTGGGGAAAAATAAGAGGTCACGGCTGTTTCCTTCAGATTTTCTCTTGAAATGTCACAAAGGAGAAGATGGGTTTACTGCAGAAAGAGTGCTAGGAGGTTCAATGCAGGTGACTAGCAGTTTAGAAATCTAGAAACATTGTCTGGTGTTAACAAAAAAGAAAAAAATTTAATATCAAAACTGTTGTCGTTAACTGAGGCTGCGTATTTAAAGGTCCAGGCATTTCAAGTTGTTCAACAAGGCTCCTATAAAACTATTATTACATATGTGCATATGTATTATTACATATGCACATTAATAAAAATAAAAAATTAATAAATCAATCTTAACAAAATTTTAAAACAGTTGAAACAGATTTATTGTCAAGCAATTATGACATTTTGCAACAACAACAAAGGAAAAACTATTTTTGTTTTCCCTTAATTAAAACAGAAGATAAATCTGAATAATTTGACTTTCTCATGCTGCAGCTGAAGCTCTAACTTACTTTAGAAGTGTGTGGGAACATCTGAGGAGTTGTTGGTGCTGCTGACAAGTCTGAAGAGACAGAAGAGCAAACAGAGTAACGGCAATACGTTTTAAACTTTACATCTATAGGTCAGAACAGGTCTAGACGAATTTTATACACAAAGCTTCTAATGTGATTTGACTTCATTAAAAAGCAGACAAACAAGAGGCCCACATTTGTTTTGAGTGAGCCAGCGAAAAAACGTTGACCGTTCCAAGTTACAAGCACACACAGTGAACCAATGAATGTAGGCTCTTGGTCACATGTTCAGAATGCTGTTGGGACATAAAAGAGCTGCTGGGTGGTTCTGGGAACACACTCTCGTATTAAACCCCTGAGGTGTTTAAGGTACAAGGTGATGGTCATTTTCAGATGGGTTTAGGCAAGACAAGAAAAATATGGAGTGTCAGGTGTGGCAAGCCAGTTTTACATTTAAATATGTAACTTGTCTAACTATAAAATTATTTAGAGGGATGGGAATAATTTTTAGCTCAGATTCCTGTAATTCCTATTGCACTAGTAGGAAAGCTCATTAGAAATCTCTACATATAATTTTATAGAAAGAGTTATGTGGCTTACCATACATGCATATTAGGGACGCCCCGATCCGATCACGAGAATTAGGTTCGTTCACATGATTTCAGACTCGACCGGAATCAGAAGTTGCCTCCGGATCAGGACTCGGTTTTTAATTTTAAAATCTAATATAAAAAATATTCTAGTATATACATTTATATGTAAATAGTTAGTTAATTTTTAAAACATCTATACAAAAACAGCAACACATGCGGCATGTTATCACTGTTGCAAAACCGACGCATTGACGCACTGCGTTTTTTTTTCCGATGGGTGTGTAACCTCAAATTAGCGCTCACGTACTTGGATGAAAGTTCACTGCAGTGCAGAGTCTGCTTGCAGGAGATGCATTGGGTGTGTAGAGACCTTAAGAGTGATAAAATAATACTATAGATAGTAAAATTGGTGGATAATGCAAGATATGTAAAGATAGATAGGATAGGTAAAGCAGTATGTAGCACATATGTTTTAAAAGTTTGGTTTTGTGAATAGAGGTAAAGAGACAGAGCCCAGAGCCCAGAGTGATGAGTGTGGTTTAATGATATCCAATGAAGAATTAAAACCTTCTAAACTAGAACCTAGAAACCACACATAATAATGAAGATACATTTTATAAAATAGGCACCTTTCATAGACACTCAGTGTCACCGTACAGAAATATTAAAAGCGTATAAAACAGCACCAAAAGTAAACACAGTCCAAGAACATAAATTAAAGAGAAAAGCGCTGAACAGAAATGTTTTCACACTGAATTTAAAGCTCTCAGAAACAGGACTGCTCTGTACATTTGGGGGAAAGGTGTTCTAGAGACACGGTGCAGCTAGTATTACTGAATGAATAAATTAAAGAATAGTAATACTTAAATAAACTAAAGAATAGTAATACATTATGAGGGGAATGGAGCCTGCATAAATAGCTGGAAAGATTTGTCATCACAATGTCAGTAGATTTTCAAGATAATGCATTATTGCCTTATAAATGGGGTCGGGACCATCATTTGTGTTGTGCAGAAGTCAGGTAGAATTTGTATTATGGCAAGAACAAGTGGCCATCATTACTTTAAGAAATGAAGGTCAGCCAGTCCAAAAAACTTTTTGAATGAGAAGATGTGTCCAAACTTTTTAGTCTGCATGGTATATATTTCTTTATTTTATTATTAAGTGTAAGGTAAGCAAACAGCTTACTCAGTGTTGTATATGCAGGTTTAAATAAATAATAAGCACTTAGTGTAATCAATTAAAATGAAAAGCTTTTTGAATGTTTAAATGCGTTTGTGTACTGACGTCAAAACTGTAAAGAGCCCCTTTTCCAAACCCAGTAAGTGTTAGTATCTGCTGTACTTTAAAAATGTGGTCGTGATTTAAAACCTCGCATGGGTTTCCTGCAGATTTGGTCCTCCGTTTCTGATGAGAGAGGACCGGGCGGTGTCCTGGGAGCAGCTCCAGCAGAGCATCCTCAGCAAACTCTACTATCTGATGATCAACGGCTCGCAGGCGCACGTGAGTCAACCTGACTTCATTTCAGCTCTTCATTTACTGCAGGAGTTTAACTCTTTATTCAAATATGAAGTAAAAGGAAAGGTAGACCAAGAATAGACCGGCGGTTCTGTGCATCTGGTGGCTTCAGGGAGGTTTTTTTTGTGATTGGGGATACGTGCTTCTTGTTCTCCTTCTGAACGACCCTCATTTGTCTCTCACTAGCTTTTTAATGTTTCAAAACCTTTTGTGTTGTTGTTTGCTGCCACCTGCTGGGTGTTGTAGCGATTGCTTCGAGAGCAAGGCTTTTCTATAAACAAGTTTATACACTAGCGATGGTAGAGCAGAGAGATACACTAGGGCTGGCTCTTTTGGATAAAATAGTTCATTCAAAATAATTTTTACTGATAACGTAACTGGGTGAGAGACTTGACCCTGTTTAACTAAGGACAATTCAAAACAGTGTAATTGACAACACAGCAAACACAAATCTTCCTCTGATGTTAGATTTTGACTCCCTTTTATTTTTGAGAACAAAAAATATCATTTGCAGAAACTGTTTTTGTTTTTGGGAACCATAAATGTAAAATATAAAGTTACATTCCAGAACATTCTCGACTGGTTGTTATTGAAACCGTAAAAGAACATTTTTTATAACCTCACATAACTTTTTTGTGAAACATGTCGCTAATAAACAAACAGTTACATGGTAAAAGCTGTAAGAAAAAACTACACTTGTGTCACATTGACTATTTAATCTGCTTTCTTAAAGGCACTCTTTTTGGTGAGGAAAGTAGACACTTTTGAGTGCGCAGCAGAACGGTTTGCACGTTATGGGACCCACTACTTGTACCTCAGCAAATTTTGTCAATCATTTAGCCAAATTCAAGATTCTTTTATGATTATTTCCTGTTTTCTCGATGAGGCTATTAAACAATAATCAGTTATTTTACTCTTGAACATTTAAAGGATTAATTCAATTAAAAACTTACCCCCTTAAAATTTCTAATTTTCCTGAAGAATAATTCTAATCTGTATAATTACTTTAATAAAAAACTACTCAATACATATGTACATTTCTTGGAATATTCAGAAAAGGTTTGCGTGAAGTTTGATCTTTGATGTGGATTATGCTGTTAATTCTATTAGCATTTACTGACGTTAACATATTATAGTTGTTAACGATGTTTGCTATGCAGTACATAACTTAAAGTATAAAGTTAGTGGTTGATTCTGTCAGTTTGTCTGCTTCTCACATTTTTTAGAATTATCGTACTTTATTCATGATCTCTAAATTAAGTGTAAAAATGTGAAACTTTTTCATATGAACATTTACTCTGATCCGGCTATTCCCTTCCCATAGTAGGCTTCGCTTATACTTGCTGGAGTCACTGAAACAAGGAATAAACCAGTCATTTTTATTTATTCGTTACATTATAGCTATTTTCTTGAATTAATAAGTTGTATTGGTTAATGGATTGTGTTTGTTTTAAGCTGTATGTATGTTTTTTTATGTTTCAATGCCTTTTGAACAGAAAAAAATTATTCTTTGAGATGCTTCTCTGTCCAGATAAGATCAATGAGTTGGCCATTAAGAAATATAGTTGCTGCAGGCATCTGTTGAGTTTCAGGAGGGCGCTAAAAGAGGGAGAAGACTTGGAAACAAAAGTGCAAAGTGTATAAAATGCAAGCCCAGGGGAGAGGAACTGACTCAGCAGCCAGAAATACAACAGAATGTCTCTGGGGGAATCTTGGGGACCCAAAGTTCTGTAAAATGTATTATTCACGAATGTTGAGGTAAAGAATAATTGGGATTGGAAGCCCTTTACTGTCGTTTCTATTCAAACTCTGTACTCTTAAAGCAGTAATCAAAATGAGACATACATCTGAAAACTAAGGAATAGAAAAAGATCCCTACCAGGAAGAGCCAATGGATGGGGCTGTGTACCACGAAATGTTGCTAAACACAACTTACAGATATCTGCCTGGAAAGGTCAAGGCACAGCCTATATCCAGCACTCTAAATCCTACGGGATGAGTGAGATGAAACTGAGTTGTCGGGCGACAGCCACAAAACCATAAGGATTTGGAGATAATCTGTTCATGCGAGTGAACCTGAAATTGCTTTTGTGATGTGTTTAAACCTGCTGACCGACGTGTGTGGAAGCATTTCATTGGAGCTCTTACTTTGCCACCAATGAGTTCTGCTTCAGAGATTAAAGACCACCTAAAATAAATCAACTAAGTAAGCACTTCAAAATCTTTTAAAAACCTATTGATCAGAATGTGACACATCCAAAAGTATGTACTCTAGTCAGATTTTGCGTCCACTCTTTTGAGTCTCTTTTTTGCTTCTCACACACTCTCACTTGGTGAAAGTCTATCTGAATGAGACGCAAATTCAGAAAAAGCTTACATTTTTCAGGTGTTTAAATAGAAGGTTACAGGAGTTTGTCTTTAATAGAGAAGCATATCTTCTCTATTAAAATTAAACCATTATTGTCTCCTGAAGGTCAGATATTATGTCATTAAATTATGATTGCATTTTTATGCTAATTTGTTACTCTCCTGTAGACATGCTGTACCCTAACTCAGAGCTTCATTTAGTTTTTTTGAGAGAGTTGGCATTTCATTGTATTTTGCATACAATTTTCACATTTATGAATAAAAAAAATCACTTTGAAGGAATCATTTTATTTTTGTTCTCATAAGTACAAATAATTTATTTTTAATGAGAGCCTATTATGAATTCTTCTGGGAGGTGTTTGAACAAAAATCTGTGCATGAATGATTCAGAAATTTACAGTTGTCTGCATCCTCTCCCCTTCCTCTGACCGGTCCTAAGTTGTTCAAATATTCTCTCTTTTCCAGTTTATTTCTGAATAAATAAAGAACATTTTTAATGTGGTTGCAATGTAGAAAATAAGCTATAAAGCTGCTTTCATTTTTGGTCATTCTGAAATAAAGCAACAACTTTAAAAAACTTTAAAAAATCTAGTCTTTTGGTCCAGAATTTTTTATTTATTTATTTGTTTATATATGTCTCAGTATGTATGTTTATGTATCAGTTTCTTGTAATGTTTCTAATATACTTTTTAGATGACTCTGACACAGAGAAAAGCTCTGTGATGTACAGAATTGCATGATGTCATTGAATGTAGTTAACAAGAAAATAATTAATAAAGAAAAGAAATAATTATTTGAATTTTTCAGGTTATTTCGATTAATTGTTCCAGAGTGAAAGCTAAATTCATTTTCAAAGTATCTTTCAATTTTGAAATGCATGATGGCGTCTTAGGGTGGCACGGTGGCGCAGTGGGTAGCATGAGCGCCTCACAGTCTTACTGTGTGGAGTTTGCATGTTTTCCCTGTGCTCCTGTTTCCCACACACGACCAAAGACATGCGGTACGAGTGAATTGGATGAGCTAAATTGTCAGAAGTGTATCGGTGTGAAGGTGTCTGTGGATGTTTCCCAGAGATGGGTAGCAGCTGGAAGGGCACTCACTGGACAGAACAAATGCTGGATAAGTTGGTGGTTCATTCCGCTGCGGCGACTAAGTTAAAAAAAACCTTGTTTGTCAAGGGCTCTGTCTGTTATCTTGCACTGAAATAGCGCTTGTAGAGGTTTTATACAGTCTCCAGTGGCTTTAATCATGTCTCTTAAACTAGCTGCATCTTGCTGTAACAGTAATAACCAAAGCTCCTCTGTGTGTGGTGTTCTTTATGAATTTTTTTCCAATAACCTCTCCTTTATTGCAGAATTTCAGGGTGTTATTCAAGATTCGTGTCGTGGGAGGATCTACATCTTATAGCTACTTGAACCCCCAGGACGGGCGCCCCCTTTATCACCCCGCCGTGGACAGGTAGCGTTACAGTCAGGGTGGGTTTATTGGGAGCACAGGGGGGAAACGGTTTCTGGCTTCAGTTCATTTTTTTCACCAAAACTAGTTTACATTTTACAAGTGAGCTTAAGTTTGGTGAATGAAGTTAATAATTGATTTCAAGTCTTTTAAGTGTTCCCTTAAGGATTCAATCTCCCAATAAAGCTGCATTTATTTTTTTCCTCTGATTTATTTCTCTTGTTGTTTCTCAGTTTTTTTTATTCCTCTGATTTAATTCTCTTGTTGTTTCTCAGTTTTTTTATTTCTCTGATTTATTTATGTTTTTGTTTTACATTTTTTATCTTTAATATTTTCTGTGATTTATTTATCTTTTTTAGGTGTTGTATAATATAATAAAAATATTTTTATTTCTTTGATATATTTATCTTTTGTTTCTCATATTTAAAAAAGAATGTTTCTCTCATTTATTTAATTTTTAGTTTTTCAGATTTGTAAAATATTTAAATTTCTCAGATTTATTTCACTTTTTGTTTAAAAAATGTTTTAAAATATTTTTTTACTTCTCTGATTCATTTATCTTTTTGTTTCTTAGATTTGTTGTTTTTATTTCTCTGATTTATTTCTCTTTTTTTGTTTCTTAGATTTGTTGTCTTTTTATTTCTCTTATTTATGTCTCTTTTTGTTTTTCTGAGTTTTTAAAATCTTTTTATTTCTCAAAATTATTTAGTTTTTTTTGTGTGCTTTTCTGTCATTTGTTCTTCATCTTCTAAAACATCTAAGTAATGAGATGCACGAATAGAAATATTTATATTCCTTGAGCTTTCCAGTCTGAGTAACCATAGTAACAGCTATTGTACCTCATAAACATGACAGTTAATCACATGACTCCTCGCGCACTTAAGTGCCTTTCAGGGGTGTCAAAACCTGGAGCCAAAGCCCGAGTTCACTGTCCAGCAGCTAATAGCAGCTGCCAGAATGTAGCAGCTGGCTTCAGAGTTCAGAGTTGTTGTGAATCTGTTTCCCCTCTATCATTTATAATTTTTATTATTATTACATTTCGAGTTGATGACAATACATATGGGCGTATTCAATTATAGCTTAAAACATTTCTATAACAACATTGGGTTGTTAAAGAAAAAAAAGTTCACATCACATGGCTTCTACACAAATTACGTGATGATGTCATTTACTTTCAGCCAATAGTGACTTTTCTTATTAAGGAGTAGGCAACACTGATATCACTTAGCAACACATTAAGATGCTACATATCCTTAACTGCCTCTGAATTCCCTAAACTCTTTGAAATGCCCCGCTATAGTATGTTTCACGAGAGTTTGCATACTGAATGGAGTCCTGATGTCTTCCTCCTCAGAGCTCTTAAGCTGTGTGGCTCAGGTGGAGCGCCGCATGTCAAGCTCATTGTTGAATGGGAGCACAGAATCAAAGACTGGTAATGTAATCCGTCCTTCCTTTCAGCAAACAGCACAAATATCTGGGTTTGATTTAAAGCGCATAAAGGAAACCCAACGAGGCTGATGGCTGCCTGTGTTCCGTGTGATGCAGTCTGTTCGGGAACATCCAGGAGGAGGTGGTGAAGGACTCGGAGAGCGTCCGTGCTCAGCAGCAGCAGCACATTCAGCAACACAGCTGCACGCTGGAGGAGTGCTTCGAGCTCTACACAAAAGAAGAGCAAGTAATACAAAAGATCCACACAAAACACAAAATCCCATCTTACAGCCTCACTTTCATGGTCATGACAGTCTTTATTTATATTTTCTGGTGTCCGATTATTATGTTTTAAAGTGGTTTTTGTTTGTTTAACTTCATACAATCCACTTTATTTCTAAAGCACATTTTACAAATAGAAAAGTTCCCAAAGGGCTCCAAAAAACAATATTGAAAAAAAATAAAAATTTCACTTATGAAACAATATTTAAAAGGAATATATATATATATATATATATATATATATATATATATATATATATATATATATATATATATATATATATATATATATATAAAAGCGAACACAAATTAAAAAAAAAAACTAAAATGTACACAAAAATAAAACACCCAGAGGACCACAAAAGCTCAGGACGAGTTAAAAGCCAAAGATCAAAAATAGTTTTTAAGGTGAGACTCTGCTGTAAGGGGTGTCACGGTGGCGCAGTGGGTAGCACGGTCGTCTCACAGCAAGAAGGTCGCTGGTTCGAGCCTCGGCTGGCTCGGTTGGCATTTCTGTGTGGAGTTTGCATGTTCTCCTCGTGATCGCGTGGGTTTTCTCCGGGTGCTCCGGTTTCCCCACAAGTCCAAAGACATGCGGAATAAGTGAATTGAATAAGAACGATTGCCCATAGTGTGAATGTGTGTGTGAATGTTTCCCAGCGATGGGCTGCGTCTGGAAGTGTATCCGCAAATATACGTAATATGACGGAATTCTACTGTGGCGACCCTGAAAGGGAAAAGGCCGACAAGATAATGGATGGATGGATGGATGGATGGACTCTACTGTAGGACCCATTTAACATGAGGAGGCAGCTTAATTCATTGATTTAAAAGCATCTGTGGACTTAAAGATTATATATATATATATATATATATATATATATATATATATATAATGAAAAATATAGCCCTAATTCGAATGCTCAACCGGCTGATATTACCCACAATCCTCTGCATTCTGTGAGAGAGAAGCTTTCCCTTGTAACAAACAAGCGAGCTCTCTCTGTAATACGACTCACTTTTAATGAAATAAATAAAAAAATATACAGAGTGTTATATTTATTATTATTCAAATATTTTTTTAATGAACGAATGAGAAAGTAATAGTATGTTGATGTATTCAAAACTACTTCTGTCACATGATGTTTTAGTGCGTCCCAGATCGTGCACATTCCTTTTACACACTAAAAAGTGTACATATTCTTCTGAAAATGAGTTCTACTTTAAGGGTTCAGTATAAGCGTTCGGATTGGGACGCTGGGTCTGGATGCAGTTGTTGAGGTATTTAAAACGCGAGGCCAGTGCTTGAAGTGGACGGATGCATGACATGTCCACCATATTTATTTTTTTTTTTTATGATACTGGCAGCTGTAGCCTAGCATTCCAGTTCCCAGGTTCAATCTCAGGTTCTGAGGGTGTTTTATCTCCTGAAGAAGTTACACTGGACAAAACTAAAATGATGCTTATTATTATTGAAGCTAACAACAACATTGAGTAAAATATTGCTTGTTCATGCAGACTGTAGATGGATATCAGATTTTTTTAGATTTCTGAAAAAAAAAATGTCACTGTTTAAATGTTAACTTGTTATTCTTAACTATCATTTGCTTGGGAGAAGATTATCTTCCAAAAACATGGTTTAAATGTCATTGTAAACTAAAAGGAAATTGATTGCAAATTCGTTTTAGCATTTAAGATTTAGTTCATTTTTATTTGTGTTGTTTACATGTGTCCTGTAAAAAAATCTGTCTATTATTGTTTTTAATTAGTATGTAGGTTCACGTCTTCTATATGAACAATTCAAATGTTATCTTCTAATAAAGAGTGTTTAAAAAGATTACTCCATCTTTAAAAACTTTGCAAAGAAGAAAAGGAGAGCCGAACTCTTTCTGTCGTTGATTTAAGGACGCTCTGAAGTTTAAGTACTCTTCACATTGATGAATTACTCAAGTTTCCATCAAGAGTCTTTGATTAAATACTGATTTTTAAAGTTATTTTTCAATCACCCCGTATAAAGTTTTTTTCTCATTGATTAGAACAATTTATTTAAATTTGGTGCACATGTAATTCTATAACTAAAGTTAGATAGAGCAACTATTTAATATTCAACTCCTGAAAAAATTCAGACTTTGCAGAGAAATTATAAGAACGGACTAGTTCTTGATTGCAGATGTAGCTGCAACCCATTCATAGGTTTCGGACCAAACCCTTTTCAACACAGGGTAATGTAGTTTTTTATTTAATTATTTAAAAAACGAGTGAAAAAAAATATTATTCAATTTTATTATTAATAAAAACAAATTACAAACTTGCCTGATGTGTTTACTTGTGTTGTCTTTGACTGATAATTCAGTTATTATATAGTAATAATATTTTTTAAAGATATTTTTGTATATTTAAACAAAACTTTTTTATACTTTTGTTTGCATAAATAGTTTGAGTGTGCGGTATCCTACTGAGTTTTTAGATAACTAGGGATTGGCTGAAATTTTAATTAAATTAACTTTACAAATATTTTTTTTCTGCGCACAAACACCTGCAGGTTAACAGCTGTAAGCGTATATCTTGTGTTAAGTAGCAGCTTAGCATGATATCTGTTTAGCCTCTGCGACTCCACACTCTGTTAAAGTGTTGAAGTTGAGTGGAGAATAGCAGCATTTTTTATCGATTTTTACAAGTCAACATGCTCCAAATCTTCCTCTCGTCGTTCTATTCCTTCAGATAAGCAGCTGCACGCTGGACACTTTCTCAATAGATTCTGATTGATTGTGATGCTGTCACTCGGTTCCATTCTAAGTGCTTCTCTCTCGTTGAGCAAGGGCAAATAGAGAAATAGGTTCACATCAGCCGAAACAGAGTGCTCTCTGCTTGTTATAGTTCAAGGGAATGCAATCAACTCAATAATGAAATGCAAATGGTCCAGGAGGACGTTAGACCAGCATCATTTTGCTCTGTGGAGCACAAAAGGACCGTTTTGCTTTTGTCAACACATGCATTCATCCAGTTTGGCCCTAACATAGAGGATTAAAAAACTCTTGTTTTAGTGTGCTGGTTTCCCTCTCTTGCTTTTGATAACAGGTGAAAATATGCACTTGGGGTTTTTTTTATCCTACATCAATGCCAGTTTGATAAAAGGAGGAATCGAGACTTAAGGTGCGATGGTTTTTATGTTTAATTTTCTTTTAATGTGCTTCGGTGAATGTTTTTAAAGAGCACAAGATTGTACTGTTGCTCTGAGAAGAAACTATGTACGCTGTCGTGTGCTAGTGTTTACAACACTGCACATCGAAGCCATGAGTGTCTCTTGACATCACAAGATTGATTGGTACTTACCAGATTTTTATTTTTAAATGTCAAGAAGCGCAGCTGGTTTTTAGACATGGTAACCATATTGATGCCATGGTGACAGAGAATGAAAGTGAGGGCTGCGGAGATGATATTGAACCTTTTGATTTGACATCAATGGAATGAGAGTCAATTTAAAATGCACTCAAAAAGAAGCGTACCATCCATCTGCTCGCCCTGATTAGAGTCGCAGGCTTTTGTTTTTGACTGCTTCGAGCTGACAGAAAAGTCGCAGGGCCACATTCACCCAGCGTTCACTTATTTCTTTCACCTTTCAGGTTGGATTGTGTGAGGAAAGCAGTGTTAAGCAAATAATTCAATTCACACAGAAAATGCCTTTGACCAAAAAGTTTGTGATATGTAACATTTCTAGTCTCCAAAGCCCTGAAACAGATCAGGGGTGTATTCCAGAAAGCTTGTTCTGTGGCATAACCGAATATGTTTCAGGGTAAGTTAGTGTAGTGGTGTTCCTTCTGACACCGGCTTTGAAGCAAGTGTTGAAGTTTATTGGTTAAATACAGTGAAGCAGGGGACGGGGCTTGTTTCAGTAGACGTCACTGATGATGTTTGAACAGCTTCATTCAGACTGAATCAGCTCACTGCTTCGACTCGCAGGGCGGCGCTTTGGAACGTGCCCGTCTTGCACAATAGCTGTTGTGTTTATTGCTGATTTTTCAATAATGGAGCCATCGAGAATGCGTTCTCAAGAATATAAATATTTTGACATGGTGCCACAGAATAAAGTAAAATAATGAAATATTATATATTTAATAATATTGACGTTACTGTCAGTGCTGTTCAAGATATTCATTCATGTTTTATGCAAAGGTAGAGTTAATATTAAGTCAACAAATGTGGGATCATGTCAATAAAAGTGCAGTTACAAAAATGAAGAAATAATCATCAGTGTCGTGTATGAACTTGAAACAAACACAAGTAGTTTTGGTTGTTTCAGCAACAGCATGATATGAACATTGTTTCAAAAAGGAGAATTTGTTTGAGACCCTCTACTGTGGAAAAGTTGTTATCCTTAAATAAAAACAACTCAGTAGCAAAAGCACATATTTCCAGCACTCCAGGCATAAAACCAAACACAGTTCTTTATAAACAAGCAAACATCATACATCATGCGCTTTATAAACACCAACACATCATGCGCACCGCCCTATAAACATAATCTGATAACATCTGCCCTGTTCAATCTGACATTTAAATCCTTTCCAAGCAGGGCAATTCCAAAATGTCAATCATCAATTAAATTGTCAACATATTTTTAATATAATTTAGAAAATGCAGTTTCATTGACAATTAATGTCAATAATTCACAAATTGCGTTCAGAAAATGTATAACACAATGAACTACAATTATAAGTTTCTGATTTGCAATGCTTCAATTGAAAAATGAGAAAATCGTTTGGACAATGAGAAAATCCACTAGTTGTCACTAATGAGGGAACTGGATAAACGAACCAGTCTCAAACCAGTGCTTCAATAGGGTTCAAATCTTTATAAAGCCTCGTTTTACCATCACTAATCTAATGGCTAACCCTAGTTGGAGCAGTTGTGATCCGGTGGATAAGGAGATCGCCTTGCGATCTGAAGGTCCTGGGTTCAATCCCCAGATCCACTGAGTTAAAGTTGGTGTGAGCGATGAAATACTGGTTCTCCCATCTTCAACAACCACAGCTGTGATGCCCTCAAGCAAAGCACCAGTTCCCTGACTACTCCCTGGGCCCCGCAGCCATGGCTCCCACTGCTCCGGGTTTGTGTTTGTTTACTGCTGTGTGTGTGTGTGTACACTGGGATGGGTTACATGCAGAGCACATATTCCAGGTATGGGTTACTCCATATCTGGCCAACTGGTCACTTTCACTTCACTTCACTCACTAGTTGTCGGTTCCAAAAACAATCTTTCAAGGTATTTAAGTAACTATAGATAAAATGTGTGTGAATTTCTCTGGAGAGGTAGATTTAACCATACCAAACATTTTTAATGAAGACGAGATGATGAATACACTTCAACAGACTCTCTGGTTCATTTTCCACGAGTATTTTAAGAGTAGCAGCATTGTAAAGGAGCTCCGGGCCATTCTCTGCTCACACTCTTGGTAAAAAAAATGTGGGACATTTAAACTCTTGTTATCAATGGTATATAACATTTGATTGTCCAACGTTAGCTTCATTGCACAGTCAGTGCTGACTTGTACAGTTTATTCACAACTGTACAGATACGAGTACGATATCCCTTTTGAATATGATCCCGTTGACTAATTTATTATTTATTTAATTTAATTAATTGTTTAAGTAGTTTTATTCAATGAACCGTTTAAAACGGCAAATTCCAAAGGCAACAAACATAAATTATTTATGTTAAAACATGTTAAAACATAAATTATTCTCTGGTTTGCTATTTGTTTGTTTGTGTTTATCTTTTCTGCACACCGTGGGAGTCGCAGAGCATGTCGGGAAGCCAACTGTATTTAGATCTGCTCAAACAGTATGGATGCCACTGAAACAGTTTTATTCACTTTCCAGAGATCAACGCTCTGCAAGTGATTAAAGAAGAACTCAACAGAGCCAACTGAATTATTAGAACTAGAAACGTGTAACCTTCACGTTGATGCCATGGAAAGATTTCCCATAATCCCCCTCACTGTCACAAGATTTAATAGGAATGTGGGCACCATCAATGCAGCCAATATCTTTTGGAGACCCTGAAATGTAAAGCGATCATAAATGTGACAGTCAATTTACATATTTTTTAGATAATTAAACTGGATGAATGTTTGTAAAAGGCTGTCTGCCACATCATTTGCTTTAAGAACAAACTTGCAAACTGTTAGAATCTTGCTGAAGGGTTACAAAACTGTGTTGGACCTGTTTCAATTTCCTCCATGGTGCACAGAATGAAAAAAGAAGAGCGAAAAAAAGAGAATAGTTTGTATTTTAAGCACAGATTCACAGCTGCTTTAGGAACGCACACTTTCAAAATGTTCATGAAAAAAGTAAAGTTACAAATAAATTCACTTTTTATTAGTTATCGGGCCTCACTAATATGTAGAAATGTACACAATTTCACTCTGCTTTGGTTGTTTCTGTTTTTTTTTTTTCATTTCTCTCTACTTTGTTTGCCTTTTGTTTTTCTCAGCTTTATTTGCTTTGCTATGATTTGTTTTTTTGCTTCTTTTTGCTTTTTCATGAATCGCTTTACTTTGCTTATTTGTTCTGCTTTGCTTTGTTTGCCTTTTTGTTTCCTTTATTTTCTTTTTATTACAGTCAAGTGGACTTATTTACAAAAGTTAATGTGTGAGGGCATTGTATAATTATATATATTTTGCTTAGTTTTCAAAGAGGTTTATTCACAAGGGTTTACTCATTTAAGTACATTTTACTTTAATAAAAATGCAAGCAGTTTTCAGAGTATTACTTCAAAGCTCTACTTTAATGATTGTTTGAGCACCTTCGAATGAGGTCTGGAGGGAAATACTCATCACTGATGTATTTGTAACACATTCTCTATTCTTTACACTTAACAACTGTTATGGAAATTAACACAAGAGACATGTTTTATGAAGACAGTCGCAAACAGAAATGTATTACTCAATCCCAAACATGATAAAATCATACCTTTAGAATCAATGGTTCATGTGATCTCACCGCAAATGCCATAAAGAGAGAGAGAAAGAGAAAGAGAAAGGGAGAAAGCGAGAGAGAGAAAGGGAGAGAGGGAGAAAAGGAGAGAAGGACAGCGGCTGTCTTAGAGGACAGACAACCAGAGAGAAAGACAAAACAGAAGAGTTAATTCCTTAAGATTTCTTTTCAGTATAAGTCCCACCCTTCTACGTCACTCTCGTTTATCCTCCCCTAAACCATCCGTATAAACACAGGCACATAGAAATTCAATCTTATTAAAATGATTCTATTACATTGTTTAATAGAAATATTTTGATACTTTCAAGCACCCTGGATATCTCAGTGATGTAAGTTTAACGTACTCAATAATGCTACACATTTAGGTGCAATTAAAATAGTAGTCATTATGGTCTCAGTAGTCTTAATTCCCCATTATACTGATCTCCATTTAGAACATCATTCCCTTTGAACGACCGCTGCAGAACCACTCAATGTGTTCCCCGATGAAGCTCGAGATGTTTTCAAGAGTAGAAATCATCAACAATCAACGGCCGTGATTTCCGTGTGTGTTACGCTCCTTGAAATGAAGCATTGATTAGCTCATTTGTAGCCCTTGGAAAAGACAGATTATGAGAGCTTCAACAAGACAAGAGTTGCAAATTTGGTTGCAAATTTTTGTCGTTAAAACCATGTTTCATAGAGTCAACAGGAATTCTGTGTACAGTACTGAAGAGGAAGCTCTGTAGAGTTCCGCGGATGGTACACAGCTCTACAGTGTTTTTGTTTCTGTACTTATGTGGTTTGTATTGTACTTTGTTGTTTGCACTGACGGCTCCATTGTACCAAAGGAAATTCCTTGTGTGTGCAGACACACACACACATGGCAATAAAGCTGATTCTGATTCTGAATTTAATGAATTCTCTCCCTCCTGTCTGCAGCTGGCCCCTGACGATGCATGGATGTGCCCTCACTGTAAGCAGCTGCAGCAGGGCATGGTTCAGATGAGCCTCTGGACCCTCCCGGACATACTCATCCTTCACCTCAAGCGCTTCCGGCAGGTTCGGGAGCGCAGAAACAAGCTCTCCACGCTGGTGCACTTCCCGCTCACTGGCCTGGATATGGGCCGTCACATGGTCAAGAGAAGCGGCTGGAAGCAACAGATGCATCACAGGCCTGAAGCTGGCCGGAACACTCTGGACGTGCCTTACGACCTGTATGCTGTGTGTAACCATCATGGAGGAATGCATGGAGGACACTACACAGGTTTGTGTTTGTTTCCTTTGAGAGGAATCTTTGATTGATACTGAACAAGTTATGAATGAGTCTATTTGAGTAAATTAACCCTTTCAGACCCTGTGTTTGGCTTCAAAGCACTTTCGCTTCAATTAAAGCCTATTGTCCATTAAGTTGGTTATCTAGCCACAGGGGTTTCAAGCCAGTGACTTCTGTGCCGGTCCCAAGCCCGGATAAATAGAGAGGGTTGCGTCAGGAAGGGCATCCGGCATAAAACATGCCAAAACCAAATATGCAAATCATCAATTCGATTTCCATACCGGATCGGTCGAGGCCCGGGTTAACAACGACCGCCACCGGTGCTGTTGACCTACAGGGTCCCGGTGGAAATTGGACTACTGTTGGTCAAAGAAGGAGAGGAGGGAGAAGGATTCGTAGGCAGAGAGAGAAGAGGAAAGGCAAGAGTATAGGTCTGAGAATAGGGACTCTCAACGTTGGTACAATGACCGAGAAAGGTAGAGAGCTGGCGGACATGATGGAGAGAAGGAAGGTAGATATTCTGTGTGTGCAGGAGACCAGGTGGAAGGGTAGCAAAGCGCGTAGTATTGGAGGGGGATACAAACTGTTTTACTATGGTGAGGATAGGAAGAGAAATGGGGTAGGAGTGATCCTGAAGGAGGAGTTTGTGAGGAATGTTTTAGAGGTGAAAAGAGTGTCTGACAGGGTGATCAGTTTGAAGTTAGAGATTGAAGGGGTGACGCTGAATGTAGTGAGTGGTTATGCTCCACAAGTAGGCTGTAAGCTGGAAGAAAAGGAGAGATTCTGGAGTGAGTTAGATGAGGTGATGGAGAGTATTCCCAGAGGGGAGAGAGTAGTGGTGGGAGCAGACTTCAACGGTCATGTTGGCGAGGGCAACAGAGGTGATGAGGAAGTGATGGGCAGGTTTGGTGTTAAGGAAAGGAACCCAGAAGGACAGATGGTGGTGGACTTTGCCAAGAGGATGGAAATGGCTGTAGTTAACACTTATTTCCAGAAGAGGGAGGAACATAGAGTTAGCTACAAGAGTGGTGGTAGGAGTACGCAGGTGGACTACATCCTAAGTAGACAAGCCAATCTGAGAGAGATCACTGACTGCAAAGTAGTGGTAGGAGAGAGTGTAGCCAGACAGCATCGGATGGTGATGTGTAGGATGTTTCTGGAGGAAGAAGAGGGGAGGAAAGATGGAAAAGAAGACCAAGTGGTGGAAGTTGAAAAAGGAAGACGGTTGTGAGGAATTCAGACAGAAGCTGAGACAGGCTTTGGGTGGACAGGAAGAGCTTCCAGAGGACTGGGAAACTACAGCAGAAGTGATCAGGGAGACAGGTAGGAAGATGCTAGGTGTGTCAGCAGGAAGAAGGAAAGAAGATAAGGAAACATGGTGGTGGAATGAGGAAGTACAGGACATCATCCAGAGGAAGAGGCTAGCTAAAAAGAAGTGGGACATCGAAAGGACTGAAGAAAGTAGACAGGACTACAAGGAATCACAGCGCAGGGTGAAGAGGGAGGTGGCAAAGGCCAAACAGAAGGCATATGATGAGTTGTATGCCAGCTTAGACACAAGGGAAGGTGAGAAGGAATTGTACAGATTAGCGAGACAGAGAGACAGAGATGGGAAGGATGTGCAACAGATAAGGGTGATTAAAGATAGAGATGGAAGGATTCTAACAAGTGAGGAGAGTGAGCAGAGAAGATGGAAAGAGTATTTTGAGGAGTTGATGAATGAGGAGAATGAGAGGGAAAGAAGGGGGGAAGAGGTGAACATTGTAGAGCAGGAAGTTGAAAAGATTAGAAAGGATGAGGTGAGGAAGGCTCTGAGGAGAATGAAGAGTGGAAAGGCTGTTGGTCCAGATGACATCCCTGTGGAGGTGTGGAAGTGTCTAGGAGAAACAGCAGTGGAGTTCCTATCTAGGTTATTCAACAGGATTCTAGAGAGTGAGAAGATGCCTGAGGAATGGAGAAGTGTCCTAGTGCCAATCTTTAAGAACAAGGGTGATGTGCAGAGTTGTAACAACTACAGAGGTATAAAGTTGATGAGCCACACTATGAAACTCTGGGAAAGAGTAGTGGAAGCTAGGCTAAGAAGGGAAATGGATATTTGTGAGCAGCAGTATGGCTTCATGCCCAGGAAGAGCACTACTGATGCAATTTTTGCTCTGAGAATGCTAATGGAGAAGTACAGAGATGGTCAGAAGGAGCTGCACTGCGTCTTTGTGGACTTAGAGAAAGCGTATGACAGGGTGCCGAGAGAGGAGCTATGGTCCTGTATGAGGATGTCAGGAGTGGCAGAGAAGCACATCGGAGTAGTTCAGGATATGTATGAGAGGAGTATGACAACAGTGAGATGTGCTGTAGGTCAGACGCAGGAGTTCAAGGTGGAGGTGGGGCTACATCAAGGATCGGCTTTGAGTCCCTTCTTGTTTGCTATGGTGATGGACAGGTTGACAGATGAGGTCAGACAGGAATCTCCATGGACAATGATGTTTGCAGATGATATTGTAATCTGTAGTGAGAGTAGAGAGCAGGTGGAGCGACACCTGGAAAGTTGGAGGTCTGCTCTAGAATGAAGAGGAATGAAAGTCAGTCGTAGTAAGACAGAATACATGTGTTTGAACGAGAGGGAGGGAAGTAGAACAGTGAGGTTACAGCGGCTGAGGTCAAGAAGGTGGAGGAGTTTAGGTATTTGGGGTCAACAGTCCAGTGCGACGGGGAGTGTGGAAAAGAGGTGAAGAGGCGAGTGCAGGCAGGTTGGAGTGGGTGGAGAAAAGTGTCAGGGGTGTTGTGTGACAGAAGAGTGTCAGCAAGAATCAAAGGAAAGGTGTACAGAACAGTAGTGAGAGCAGCTATGATGTATGGGTTAGAGACTGTAGCAGTGAGGAAGAGACACGAGGCAGAGATGGAAGTAGCAGAGATGAGGATGTTGAGGTTCAGTTTAGGAGTGACAAGGATGGACAAGATTAGGAACGAGCACATCAGAGGAACAGCTCAGGTTGGTTGTTTTGGAGACAAAGTCAGAGAAGCCAGATTGAGATGGTTTGGACATGTGCAGAGAAGGGATAGTAGTTATATTGGTAGAAGGATGTTGGAGATGGAGCTGCCAGGCAAGAGGGCAAGAGGAAGGCCAAAGACAAGTTATATGGGTGTGCTGAAGGAGGACATGAAGGTAATTGGTGCAAGAGTAGAGGATACTGAGGCCAGAGTTAGGTGGAAAGAGATGATTTGCTGTGGCGACCCCTAAACTGGGAACAGCCTAAAAAAGAAGAAGAAGTCCATTAAGTTGGTTGTTCGTTATCCAATCAAATGGCAGTAACACATTGTTTGAAGCAATCTGAGAAAATTTCCACATTAACTAAACATCAGGAATCCTTGAACTTGATAATGTAAAAAACAACAAATCATTCAAACTATTTTATACAAATAATATTCAGCTTTGGAGGTTCTTCTACAGGGAGCTGACATTTTTCTCAGATCTTGGCAACTTGTGCCGGGGTCGGGGTGTAACAAACAGGTAGAAGAACAGAAATGAAAACTAAAAAGAAGGGCAAAAAGAATAAAATAGTTCCAACAATGTCCAACACAAAAAAACTACACACTTAAGGGATAGGAACTAAGGTAAAATGAAACCAACTAAAGTATAAATAACGCCTTTCCAAATTCTAAACTAACGAAATAACACAAAGCTTCTAGATAAGCTCTAAACAAAACTATACCATCTAGAAAATTATTACAATAAACAAACCTGACGCAAACCACTAAACTAGTGTGTTTAACAGAAAATGACCCTTCTTGAATATGTATGCCACGTGACGTACTACACTGTCTGAAACCCTGGAGAGCAGTCAGTGACACAAACGGGTAGAAACTCAGAACGAAGCAAAAAGATCTGTGTTTCTGTGGTGGTATGGAAAGATGACCCATATGCCACAGGAGTCTTTAATGAGGAAGTAACAAAACCCACTGTTCAAGAGAACAGGACAAACTTAAAGTCTCTGGCAGAAGTCAGATGCAGGTTCAGCAAAACCTTTATAGGAGACCGCTCCAGGCTGAGGCGCAGCTGCTGGATGTTCAGTTGCCTCCAGGCAACTACCCGAGTACAGGTAGGAAACGCATCTCTCTCCTCTCCACAAGAGAACAGGCCTATACGAAGGGTCAGAACGGCACAAGACACAGAGGGAATATGCGGACAGAAACAGGAGTGATCTCGAGAGAAGCACAACACATTTGCAAGCAATAATCCGTAAATAACCTGAAGACCTAGAAGGCTTAAATAGAGAGCGTAATCAGAAGGCGAGCAGCGGCACGTGAGATGATTGAGGGAAATCAGAGACAGGTGACGAGAGGGAATAACACTAATGACAGACAGGACTATGACAATATCATTCTGAAAAAAGCTAAGATTCCAGGCAACTCGTGAATTTTTCAAATCAGAGCTACCGCAAGCTTTGACGAGGGAAAGTGGAATTCAACCTCAAAATTGGACGGAGTTACAGAAAGAGACAAACAGAAAAGTTTTTCCCTTGCTTAGAATTCAAGGACACTCCTGTACTGTTTTATTCGATTTTAAACAAATCAATAAAAGAGATAAACTTTTAATCATTCCCTTAAACATTTAAAGTAACAACATAAATATATCCGCCTATCCGCCCTTCAATTAATAGTTTGTTTGTACCTAAATAACTATTAAGTGCTACTTAAGTGCTACTTAAATTTATACAGTTTATGTTCAAAACACACACAAAAACTTCTGTTTTCATAGGTTGCATTACATTTTATAGTTTCAATCAGCCCAAGAGGACTTTAATTAATGTGATCAGATGTGTTTCATGAAAGTTGTAGCTAAAAGGGTTTTGGATATGCTTTATGTATGAAAGCCATGAGTGGCATAAAATCAATCATTTATAAAAACATATCAACCAAAAACTGATTTACAGTAGTAAAGTTTGATCCAGGTTTATTTACAAAAAGAAACAAACCTCATAATTTCCTTGAAAAATTTCAATCCTTTCACATCTTTAACAAAAAGTTGACAATTCTTGTTCAACTCTGGCCTGAGGAAATTGTTTTGGGATATAAAAAGAAACAATCTGAGCCCAGCCAAGTGTCATGGGGTCCAGTGTGAAGAGGATTTGCTCTGCCGCCCATGCTGCAATTTCAGCCGGGTTGTGGATTCATGATGAGGGAAACACTCTTGACCATTCTTCAGAAATCAACCATCCCTTCAAGATCCTAGAAGATGAGGAGAAGCTGCACAATTCAGTGAAATGATCCCTCCGATATGAACATTTTTCTCGGCTCTGAAGCGAGACAGACATCTGACATGTCTGGAATGTTGGTGGTCTGGTCACGTCTATACATTGGTGACAGACACACTTTGAAAAAGATGTAAAAAAAAAAAAAGCATTGATGTAGAAAAAAGGGATGAAATATATGATAGCGCTAATAATAAAAAATAAACTTTATTTTATAAAGCGCCTTTAAAGCTGGCTTCCAAAAGCGCTGTACAGAGACCAACAGTAAAACAGTACAGAAAAGGACATTAGGAGCAGAGATAAAATTAAGAAAAACAAGATAAAAAACGAAATATATACTCAGACAAGGAAATTAAATTCCAGGGCTAGTTAAAAGCAATGTAAAGACTAATATGTCAACAATCACAATCCAGTTTAAAAAAGTGAGTTTTAAGATGGGATTTAAAAATGGTGTACACATCTTCTCAACCATTTCCTTGTCCAAACAAACTTTTACTTTTATTTTTGATAGTTTCTGCACATAGAATGGCACAAATTGGCAATGCAGCTTGTTAGTTTTTGGTAAGAATTCTCAAGTGAGTGAGGTGTATCTTCCACTTCCTGGTTTTTTGTGTTGCACGAGTGATGGGTCGTGTTTGGATTTTATGCAGTGTGTAAAATGAAAATAAACAGCGTATGCGTTATGATGACACTGATGGAGTTTGGTGATGTTTGGATGAAATCTGTAGAAATAGTTTGTGAATAAAAAAATTGTCAATTCTTAGAAGAAATCACAAAATAACCAACTTTCTGTAGAGTTTGAAAACACATTTACTCACTGCGCAATGTCAAAATTATTTTGTAAACTGCTGTTTATTTCTTTATTGTTTCAGCCTGGTTCCTGTCACATTACTCTTGTTTACATTTACATGCTGATATTCAGTTTTCCGATTAAAATTTACATTTATGCATTTGGCAGATGCTTTTGTCCAAAGCGACTTACATTAGGGGAGAGACAATATGAGATCTGTTACACCGTCAAAGTCTATCTCAGCTTCTCATAATAGAAATTGTATCAACTGATCAATAAACCAAAGCAGTGAGGAAGTAGAGGAAAAAGATAAAGACAGAGGAGGGAAAAAGAGTTTTTTTTTATAGTAGGTGTTCCCTGAAGAAAAGAGTTTTCAGTTGCTTTTTGAAAGCTGTTAGTGTTGCTAAATATATAAAATATATATATATGTATAATCTGCCTTTCTTATATTAAAAGGTGTTGAGGATCTTTCTAGGTTTTTTCACAGTCTAAAGCTTGCAAGCCTCAAACATACCTACTAACTTCTTTTAGATTCTTCTTTAGAATCATGCAGAATAATCTGGATTTATGTCATGATTAAGATACAAGATTATTCTATATTCTACAAGAAAATTCCTGTTAATCCTTCTTGAGATAATTGTCTCTGCAAATCAATAAAAAAATATGTGTTGCTTTATTTCTGAGCTTAATGAGTTTAAACTTTTATAGAAAATTATAAATAACTGGTCAGCTTAAATCAACAATTTCTTCTTACTAATAAACTTTTTTTAATTTTACCGTCCCTAAAATAGCAGTATATAGTAGTTCTATTTCTACCTCGTAGAATGATCCAATAGGAATTCCTATTTAACTCTTAATCCACACTAAAACATTTGTGAAGCTACTTTGAAGCAACTGCTATGCTAAAAAATTGCTATATAAAAACATTTTGATTGATTGATTGATTGATTGATTGATTGATTGATTGATTGATTGATTGATTGATTGATTGATTGATTGAATGATTGATTGATTGGGGTAGTCCTGAAAAAACTGAAAACTATTTTCCAATTCTCAGATCTGTTTTGGCTGTTTTCAGATGTTCTTGAGCCGTCTGGCCGAGGGAGTAATGAATGTGTTTTGCGCAGCGTTCTGCAGGAACTCTGTGGATGGTCAGTGGTATGGCTATGATGACAGCAGTGTAGAGCCGGTGCCAGAGGGTGAGGTCTGCACGCGTGCTGCTTATATCCTCTTCTATCAGAGACGAGACGCCATCCCATGCTGGTCTGCCAGCTGCACGCAAGGTGAGCGCAGGTCGCTTTACGCACTCTCACTGCTTCAAAGACTCACACTTTACTGGCAGCCGGTTCCCTCTTTAACCCTTTAACTCCTGTATGATACTGTAATTATAACAGTTCGCCTGGAATTCTTGTCTTGTTTTTAATAATTGTGTCAGAAAATGTCGTTTTTATGATGTTTTTTTCAGTTTTCCTTTTTTTTTTGATTGAATAAAACTTTCAAAATCTGACAAATATCTGTTATTATCATTTTATAAATGCTCAGAACATTGTGTAATAATGAGAAAAGTAAAAAAAAACGGATGTGAATTTTCATCATTTCATTTTTTTTCAAGTTTCTCTTTATAAACAGCTATAAACGTAGAGCAACAAGACGTTTGAGATTACAGAAATGAAACTCGCACTGTTTTTCATCATCTCAAACAGTTTTGTTTGAACAGGGCTTTCAGAGTTCATTTCACACGTTGTTTTATTCTCATTTGTTCAGGAGTTTTTTGCGTCCTCTGCTTCAGAATCATCTCCAGCCTCAGCAGGATTCCCTTCATCAGAACCGTCTCTATAAATATAAACACTCTACATAAGATTAGATAAGATTTGTCCAAAAAAACTTGTGTTTCTAAACAAAAATTAGCAAAAGATACACTAAAAAATAATGGTTAAAGGAAATAAAAATAATGAATGAAGCAAAATATTGTTGAATTCAAGAGCATGAGTCGAAATAAAGCAATATTATATAATGTCAATTAGAAAAAATACAGTATACATTGGAAAATATTATTGTTATAAAGCTGTGAATAAACCCTGTGTATAAAACTGTATCACTTACTGTGGTTGAGATGGTGACAGAGCGCCCCCTGCCTGCTGCTGTTTATCTCTTCCACATCTCCCAGGGACTCTCCTCCTCACGATCTTTCAATGAAAACTTACAAACAAAAGCAACTTTGATGTCAAGATCGTCTTGACATCTTTCTCCACTATTTACAAATGTTTTGGCACTGAAATCTAACACAAAAAAGCCAGCAGAAAAAAGCGAGGAACAAAAGAAGAAAAGATGCGCGTCAGCGTGAATGTGGCAGAATCACGGATGCAAACACAGTAAATAAACATTACAATTTAACGCTAATAAGCCTATAACTACAGAGAAAACATGCCTATGCTATTATATACAATACAAATATAATATTTCAAAAGAAACCGCCTCTAAAACACTGCTAAAGTATTGCTAAAATAATTCAGAACTAAACAATCACTCGTCTGTCTCCGCTCTCCTTTGCTCCAAAAACTTCTCGCCCCTGGAACACAAGCAATGTTGTCATTACCGTAATAAATGTAATATCAGTCGAAAAAAAACGTTTCTCAGCTTTCAGAATCAGTTGAGATTTTTCCGATGCAAAAATAAGCAGAGCTACGGTAGTTTGAAGTGTGCAAGCTCCGGTGTAAAAGGGTTAAAGATTCTTGGGAGATTTATTATAATATTTTATGATAATATTTTGTGAAGCACAAAAACAATTGATGATGAGCATTTGTTTGGTGCCTTTCAGAAGACTCAGAGTAAAATATCAATCAATTAATCAATCAATTAAGTTTTTATATAGTGCTTTTTTTAGCAGTTGCTTTCAAAGCAGCTTCACAAAGTCCTCGTGAGGATCAGGTAGAGTAAATATGAGTTACAAAACAATACACAAAAAGTATGTTTGAATAAAATACATAAAAAATACTTTCAAAGATGGAGGGAATACTGAACAGATGAGCAGGAGAAAATGTCCAATATTTTGAGGTTAGTTCTAAAGTGATTGAGTCGGTAGCCGGCAGTTATTTCAGAGTTGAGGCAACATGACTGAATGCTGAGACCCAGCTTAGACTAATATAGGCAGAGGAAGAAGATCTCAAGATGTGAGATGAATTGTGGACAAGAAGCAGCCTCCTGCTCTCCCTGACCGTGTGAAACTGTAGTACCTCACCAGCAGGGGGCAGTAGAGAGCAGATTCTAACTCACTCCGCTGTTAAAACTGGAGCTGAAAATGCCTTTTTACACCTCTGGTGCTGTAATGTTTGTTGATTCAGAAAATCAATGTTGACCTTTATGAACACTGAATATTTGTTATTTCGTTTATTTAATATATATTAGAATTTGAAACCTTCAGCCAATCAGATCTCTGCTATGCCTATGTCCCGCCTCTGTAGACCCATTTTTGGGCACACTTTTATGAAGGCGATGGCTGGCTACGTCCATTCTGAGCCTCCATTACCCTTCAAAAAGCAGGATCTGCTTAAAAAACGACAATAGTACGTTTGAGGGAAATGACTACCTATTTGTCGTATTCATTTTAATTTTGCTCCAATTGAAACACATATAAACATGCTTTACATTACAAATAAAAATCAAATAAGCAGAAAATGAAATTCGAATTGAAAACCTTTCACACATTTTTTTCTGTCCCTCTCACTTTAAAAACCATAATAGATCAATTTCAGAAAGATTCTAAAAACCACCGACCATCATTTTTCTGTGTAGTTACTATTATATTTTTAATATAGGCATTATACAATACAGAGCAGGAAGTCAGAGCCTTGGAAGCCATTAAAAACAGACCCTCTGGCGGGCTCCATGAGCGTGTCAGCCCTGCTCTCTCATCAACTTCTCTGCGACAAGCGCATGGGTAGAATCCAGATGTCACAAATGACTCAAATCAAAGGATATGTATTCACCCGCCGTCTGAGCTCTGCCAGATCTCGGAGCAACCGCAACACAACCTCGCTATTCGATCTGGAGCCAAACACTCGCAGGGAGAGGAGTGCTGATTAGCCTGACTCGACTCAGACAGGGCTTCGGCATGCTTGTCACAGGAACTTTTCCTGCAACAGTATCTCTGCGGTTTGCTTCTCAGCTCACTTCCTTTCTGTCCATTCAATTCCCGTTTTATTCGTGTGAGGAGGTGGGCAAATACATAGTGTAACATGTATTTGCATCTTTTTAAAGTTGAGAGCTATTTTTTGTACATGAAATGCTTTGTAAATATAAGTCATTACAGCTATGTTTTTTTAATCCAGGCACTCTCTGTTTCATAAGCTCCAGTTAAATAATACTAATGTAGTTTGATATCAAATCTATGCTAAACTACACAAAATGGTGGTGCTGTAGAGAGATGGAAAGTAGAGAATTGCATATACTCGCACTAATGTAAATGAAGTAGTTTTGAAAAACTGTTTTCCAACCACATGTGTTTATATGCAATGAGCCCAACAAATACCACACAGTGAACATAAATTTTCTTAGGAGTTGAAGTGTAAAACACTACAATTACAGTTTAAAAAAAGATATGGCTTCTGCAAAAAGTGATATTTTGACACTTTGCTGAAATCTCGACACTCTGAAAACTTTGATCTGAAGCTTCATTCAAAACCACTAAGTCATGTGATTTTTGCCAAACGAAGCTTCACATGTTTTGAGACACTTGTGTCAGATGACTTTGACCAAAGAAAACTTCTAATCTTTCGAAACACTCGTGTTACAAGCAAACAATATTGAACCAACTGATTTTGTTTTCTCGATTTGGTAAAAAAATAGGATGCAGTTTTATGTTACGTCCCCATCGAGGGTCAGGAGTAACACAAAAGAATTTTAAAAAGGAACAATGAGGTTTATTTACAAATTTATTTATTAAACATGTCTTCATCTTCATGTCGGCTTTATTCCCTTTCGGGGTCGCCACAGCGGATTGAACCGCCAACTCTCTGGCATATGTTTTACGCAGCGGATGCCCTTCCCGGCCGCAACCCATCGCTGGGAAAAATGTAATTTAATTAAAAATGTATTTACAAAAAAAGTTTACACAGGTGAGGACATTGCATAACGAACCAAAAACATGGCGAGAGTTCCTAAATAGGTGACAAGCACACTCCCTTACACAAAAACCCAAGTGTATACTCAAAACCAATCCCTACTTCCCAACGATATTTACAAATATATAACTGAACAGAGAATTGCAACGCTAAAGTCGTAGTCGGAAAATAGCATTAGTCGGAATAACAGGCAGAAGATCAAAACACCCGAATGACAATCAAGCCAAACACAGAACAACAAAATCAGTCAATAACACGAGTGAGCGATAGAATTCTTGACTGGAGAGCATTTTATAGGGGAAGTGTCATGAGTGGGCGTGGTCTTGATTAACCAGGAGCCAGTAGGATGCTGTCAAAGGTGTGTGTTGTGAAGAGTGGGTGTGGCTGGTAACAAAGGGGCGTGGCTGGAACATTGACCTACATTTCTAGAAAGACACACATATACAAAAACACACACATATTCAGAATGACCACAAGGTGTCGTAACATTAGACAGAGGATGCTTGCTCATCTTAGACGTTAGGATGCGATAATGCATACAATCTTGTTCATTCACAACCAGTGGTCATTCTGGACATTCAGGGCTTAAGCTTCAAAAATTTGACCAGGATGATTTGATTTTAGAGTAAATGCAGTAGAAATGATGTCTGTTACGTAAGCTGCAGATTTATAGATTTACTGACTCAGCACTTCAAGATTTAGCAAATAGCGAATAATCGAATACGATCTCTGCATTTGGCAGTATTTGACTTTAGATTAGACACCAAAATGCTCAAAAAAGCAGATACTGAGATTTTTCTCTGGGTAATATCCCCTAGACTTCCCTATAAGGGTTCGGGCTAAGCCCCCGATGTTCTCAGTTCCAAGAAACTCCTCTTTTCACAACTAATAAGTTAGGTTGTTTACCTTTCCCTCAGAAATCAGGTTTAGCTCTCTATTCAGCGGGTTCTTGGCTAATCTAACCTGTTCTGTCAAAAGCCTGCAAAAGTCATGACTGCATGACATGTGTGGTTTGCATGTCACACGGTAGAGTCAGGCAGTGTTTAGCATTATGCTAATGAACAGCGAGAAACGCTTGGTGGCAGCACACTGATGTGGGGTGAATGCGGTGACAGGTGTCTGAACTGCTCAGTAAACCGGCTGTCAGCATGCGAGGGGAAAAGCTTGTGGCTGAGATTCTGTAAGTGCTGTTTGATTAGAAAGCTTTGTTTTGTTTTGATGTGTGTTTTTCCAGAGGGGGGGACAGACATCTTTCATATTTAAACAGAAATGTCTTAGTATTCTGAAGGTAAAGCGAAGCCTCGTGCTGAAATAAATAATAGATTGAGCTGAGCCACTTTGTTGAACATGTGCAACACATGCTAGCACATTTTTGGGCCAATAATACATTTTGTATGTAGTACTGAGCCTCTCGCTGGTGCAAGATTGATGGGCTACTTTAATGTGTTTTATTATATATAAAAATTTCTAACGAAACCCAAATTTAATGAATAACAAAGAACTAATTTAATTGACTAAGAGACAAATGCTCCTCACGTTGTGCAGCAGCTTTTGGGAAACAGCTAAAAAGATCCGCTAAGTGAGAGATGATGTTACTTTCCACTTACAGACATGCATGCGCAGCCCACATTTACTTTGTTTGTATTCTTTTTTTCTCTTTTTGTGGCTTTTCCCCAAATTTTCACTTTACCCCACTGATTTCTCCATAAGTGGTAGGTGCATGCATTGTACAGTATTTTTTGTGTGTGTGATTTGTCTTACACTTAAACATTGTTCTGCTTATCATAAATATCACCTTCCACCAGAGTGCGCTCTTGAGTTTTGCCATCTTTAATTTTTCTAACAACTTGGACCTTTTTAACGCAGATTGTGCTGAAAAGCAACACATGTATCTTACTCTACTTCTACAAATATAATGTGAACACATTAAATTAATATACCATATCATGTAAACTTTTCGGACATTTCTTGCATGTTGTAGTATTCCTCTCTAAACAAAAACATTTTTACTGGGAGCTCAAATGTGGTTCAATGAGGAATGCCTATTGGCCCCAGCACCGCCCATTAACCAATCAGATGCTAATCCAGCTCATCTCAATGAAGAACATATGACCGCATAAAAAAAAAACAATTAAAAAAAGAAAATGTGTTTCTGGATGTCCGGAGTTAAAAGTGTTTGTTTTTGTTTACCTAAAGATAAATATAGTCATTAGAAATGTCAAGATTTTTGTGTGCCAACAAGAAAAACCCAGCAGAAGGTGTAGTGGAAACACGGCAGTGGGAGGAACATGAGGTTGGAAGTTCACAACCATTTGAGGAGATTCAAAGACATCCTTTTGAAGGGTGTTGAGAGTGCAGTGTTAGTCTAGAGGGGTCAAATGTTTATTATAAATGATTTAAAGGGCATGATATAAGACCTTTAATTAAATTTAACTAAATAAATAAGGAAGAATTGTCTTTATTTTCTGCAACGATGGGAGTCAGTGCTCTACGCAGATTGCACACTGTGCAAAAGCAGCAGAGGTACTAAATAAAACCTAAAATTTTAAATAATTTCAGCCATCGTTCTAGAACACAAACGACCTCTCTGTTGCAAGTAATTGAAATTACTCATTTTGAATAAACAGAACACGTTCAACAAAACTAATTTGTATAACTGCAGAATGCAAAGGCCCTTCCTTTCATCTATTTCACTGTAAATTTCAGCGCTGTCCCGCACATGAGACGTTTTCTTTGCACAACATTAATAAGATTGGTATTCTTCTCATCCTTTGACGGACAGGTCTTAATTGCTTCGGATAATTGCGCTGTTAAACAATCCGTGCATGGCTAATAACATGGAAAATTGCTGTAAACGTTTGATTCAGATCAACTCCAATATTTGATTAGTTAATATTACAAGTGGCACTTTCTACAGTTAAAATGGAATGTGAACAACCTCTCTTGGAGCTCTTCTTTAGTGATATTTAGAGTACTAATTTGTACTGATTTCCTCTGGAGAGCTGTAATTAGCACTGAAATGTCACACAGGCCTTGAATTTTCTCATTGCGCTAGTAATTAAATGGATTTGTTATCAGCAGCTCGCATTGACACACAAGGTGTGAGCTGCGGGTCTGAGTGAAATGTTTTGAAGAGCTCAAAGCTGGAGAAACAAGCTGTCAAGATTGTCTTTGAAGAATTAAAGGCTCACCATTCACATCATGCACAAACTGAAAGATCCACAAGTGCACATTGGAGGGCGATTCAATGCTTGGTCAGATGTTTTTCACATATACAATCACAATATACAATAATCCTTCACATATACAGTAACATGTACAGCTTTTGTCCACGTCTGATCCGTAAAGCATGATTTGCATTTTTTAAATTGGCCATGCTGACTGACACTACTGTTAAAACATGTTTTTTTTTGTGTGTGTGTAAATCTGTTAATCATATTCAGTACTTGCCAAAACTACACAATGTAATTTTAAAACCAAGGGTTTTGAGTTTTTAATTGCTAAATTCATTATTGATGTCAGTGTTTTTTTTTGTTATTTTATATATAAAAAGTTATTATAAACTTTATTTTTTTTTTACCTTTATCATAGTCTTAGGCATGCAACGCTTATTTACATTGACTTTCATGCATTTTTTTTAATTTTTTTGTAGCATAGTTCTTCCTCTCTTATGGAGCTAGAGATCTGACAAAACAATCTAAATTTGAATTCTGTTGATTTGAATTATTGATTATTGTAATTCAATAAATCTGAATATTAAATGGCATTAAAACAGACTTTGAACAAACATTTTATCAATTTGATGTAGAATTCAGAACAGTCGTTGAAGCTATAGGAGCGTACTAGTGATTTATTAATAATGCTAGTAAAATGCTAGTGATTTATTAATAATGCTAGTAAAATGCTAGTGATTTATTAATAATGCTAGTAAAATGCTAGTGATTTATTAATAATGCTACTAATTGTCAATTTATGGTTACAGAGAAGAACGGAGCCTTCTGAGCAGCACTTTCAAGAAAAGCTGATTACTCAAAATGTTTCATCGGCTGTTCCGTGATCATCTACTCTTCCCTGGCGATGACCCCTGATCTACTTTCTGTGTGATCTGAATTTCACAACCTGAATTTTGCGGGTTAAATGTTAAAATATAGAATTTCAAGTTTTAAATTTTTCACCTTGACATTTGAAACTCTACGTTTATAAACTGCATTTCTGCAGACTAGGACTTCAGAGCAAAACAATCTGAAGTTTGGTTATACGTCGTTAAATAATTTCTTAAACTTCAGATGTTCATTATTCAAGTTAAGAAAATCAAATTCAAAACAAGTTTTAATGCCATATAGTATTCAGGTTTATTAAAGTACAAATAACACTATTTCAAATCAACACAATTCAAATTCAGATAGTTTTGGTAGACTGCTAGCTCCATAATCTCTTGTATACTGCTAGTCTTTCTCTACAGCCAAATTTTGGGTTGCAAACCATGACTGAGTCTGAGTTAAAGATCTTCAAAAATGTTTTGAAGACCTCAAAAGTGAAAAAACAAGCTGTCAAGATTGACTTTGAAGAACTAAAAGCTCACCATTCACATCATAGACGAACCGAAAGCCCCACATCTGCACTTTTGAGGGCGCTTGAATGCTTGGTCAGATGTTTTTCTTTCTTTGCATCAATCATGAAGTTTATCCTTCACATATACAATAACATGCACAGCTTTTGTCCACATCTGGTACGCTGCCAGACATAAAAGAATAATTCAACCAGAAAACGAATAAGCCGCGAATCAATATTCCTGCTAAAGAACACAAAAGAGAATATTTTGAAGCTGAGACTACACAGGACCGAACTGACCTTCAGTAAGAGGATGGAGAGACTGAGGAGAAGAAAATATCTTTTGTGTTTGTGAGAGAGAGGTTTGCCTACTGCCTATTTTTATTATTATTAGATTATTTAAATAGGTTTAATGGCTTGCATCAAATGTTCTCTGACCTTTCCTCGGCCTTTCAAAGCCAAACGTATCCTTCCTCAAAGCACATCTCATTCATATTAAAATAAGCCTCGGAAAATAAAGCCATGAGGCTAAAAAGCCGAGCCTCCATGCTTTTATTTTCCCAGTGCCTTTCATAAGTCTGCAGCATTTTCTTGTTGTTTTTCCAGATGTTTCCAAACACATTATGATCATTGGTATGCACGCCATACGCCTCGTTTTGATCCACTCCCATCTTTGAGATCTGAAAAAAAAGTTCCACATGTTCATTCTCAGTTTCAGAAATGGATAGTTTTGTGATTGGTGTGATTGCTGCTGTGTTGACTTGGACGTCTGACCCGCAGGTTCCTCCGGCTCCTCATCCTCAGATCATTGGCTGATTCGATTAAAAACTGACGAGCTAATTTCCACTTCGTCGAGCAAGCTGTCCAATTCCTGCTCTGTTCCCGAGCCCCAAACTCCACATGCTCCCATCATCCAAGAATCTGCAGATGAAGACAGCAAAGGTCAGCCACCTCCTGCTCCCTCAAGTGCTTCGTTTGGATAATTTTTCACTCCTGCTTGAGTCTCACATTGAGACTTTTCTTCTGTCTCAGTTTGTGTGAGAGCAGAGCTGTTGGATTCAGGCTTTACAAGGCATCAAGCTCTAATTAGTTTAACTAGAGATGTCACAATTTTTTGCTCCCGATCTGATAATTTGTGTTTGAGTTTCTGCCGATCTGATAGTTCTGTTACAATAACTTTTTATCTTTATATAATTCTGTTGTTTCTAGATCAGATACATTTTGGCAATGAAATGAGAACAAAAAAGACTGAAAGTTGTCATAAGTTTCTACATTATTATCCATACATGAACTGACAATTATATATTTTTCACTGCCATATTAAATCAAAATTATGATTTTATATATATTTTAAGTCAAAAACATTTTTGGCTTTGCCTTAGTGCAAATTTCTATAATGAAATGAACAGTAGCAGCTTAATGCAACATTAACAAAGAATATATTTTTCCCAACTCAAAATAAATTTAAACATGCAAGTAAAATGTACGTTAGTTTGTTTTCTTAGTTTTTTTTATGAAAGACTGTTATTATATCCTTAACCTACAAAAATACTTAATATTTGAAACGGTTTTTAGCCCTTCATGTATTTTTTAAATTGACCATACTGACTGCTGCTAAAAAGTGTCTAAATAAATATATTTGCAAAAATCTGTTAATCATACTCAATATTCACTAAAATGTCCAAATGTAATTTATAAAATCCAGGATTTTGACATTTAAAATTGCTGGTGTCACTGATTTGGGGGAAAAACACAAAATTTGTTATTTTCAATAAAAAAGGTAAAGATATTTTTTTTTACCTTTATCATGGTCTTGGACATGCAAACAGGTAAAAACAGATCAGGGGTGGAAAGATGGTGTAGTGGTGGAGTTGGTCGTCCTGTAACCGGAAAGTTGACGGTTCGGTCCCCACCAGATCTATTCTACCGTTGTGGCCCTTGGCAAGCTTTTTGCCCTTTATGGATGTGTGTGACTGGTGGGGGTTTTTGGTGGATGTGAGTGACTGGTGGAGTGTGTTTGGTGGATGTGAGTGACTGGTGGGGGGTGTTTGGTGGATGTGAGTGACTGGTGGGGGGGTTTGGTGGATGTGAGGGACTGGTGGAGTGTGTTTGGTGGATGTGAGGGACTGGTGGGGGTGTTTGGTGGATGTGAGTGACTGGTGGAGTGTGTTTGGTGGATGTGAGTGACTGGTGGAGTGTGTTTGGTGGATGTGAGTGACTGGTGGAGTGTGTTTGGTGGATGTGAGTGACTGGTGGAGTGTGTTTGGTGGATGTGAGTGACTGGTGGGGGGGTTTGGTGGATGTGAGGGACTGGTGGAGTGTGTTTGGTGGATGTGAGGGACTGGTGGGGGGTGTTTGGTGGATGTGAGTGACTGGTGGGGTGTGTTTGGTGGATGTGTGTGACTGGTGGGGGGTGTTTGGTGGATGTGAGTGACTGGTGGAGTGTGTTTGGTGGATGTGAGTGACTGGTGGGGTGTGTTTGGTGGATGAGTGTGACTGGTGGGGGGGTGTTTGGTGGATGTGAGTGACTGGTGGAGTGTGTTTGGTGGATGTGAGTGACTGGTGGGGGGGTTTGGTGGATGTGAGGGACTGGTGGAGTGTGTTTGGTGGATGTGAGGGACTGGTGGGGGGTGTTTGGTGGATGTGAGTGACTGGTGGGGTGTGTTTGGTGGATGTGTGTGACTGGTGGGGGGTGTTTGGTGGATGTGAGTGACTGGTGGAGTGTGTTTGGTGGATGTGAGTGACTGGTGGGGTGTGTTTGGTGGATGAGTGTGACTGGTGGGGGGTGTTTGGTGGATGTGAGTGACTGGTGGGGGGTGTTTGGTGGATGTGAGATTTTTGATTGCAGCGTAACACAATATAATTGTGCATTCTTTATTGTTGGTGTTAAGAGGTAAAACGTTTTATGTTTACTGTTTATCATCAACCCTTTACAATGGAAGTAAATAGGGCACCAGAATTAAATGAGGGAGGAAATGGATTTTTGCTTGTTTTGTCTGTTGATAAGTGATGCCTTAGGTGCCAAATAACACAGATATAAATGAACAAACTGCTGTTTCTCATCATTAGCAGCATGAATGATTCCTCCCTTTGTATCTTTTAGACGTATCTGAGCCAATCCCGTTTGTTCGAAGTGTGCGGGGCCACAGTATGAGCCTGCGCTACCATTCCAAATCCAAGGCGTCCTCGGTTAAAGTGGTTCCTCTGCGCTGGTCATTTGCTTCTAAGGACCGCATAAAACCCTCAAGTGCAGCTTCCCAATCTGGAAACGGGGAGCTGGTGGAGTACCTCGAGAGTGGACGGCGACCGCGATGCACCAAGGAGCCCATCGTCACCATCGTCGCCAGCCCTCCACATGTCAAAGTTCAGCTCAGTGAGAAAGATTCCCAGAGTTCCCCGAGCTGTAGCAGCAGCAGTCATCGAGATCACCCCAGACTCCCTGAAGGCCAGAGTAGACCAGCTCCAGATGTCACCTCAAGAGTCAAAAAGTGCTCGAAAACAACCCGAAAGGAACCTGAACAGACTCAAACAAGCAAGTCACTTCAAAGTTCCCCTACTTTGCTTTCCACCTGTTCATATCAGTCTAGAGACTCCACGCTGAAGCGCCTCCGAAATCAGGCTTCTGCAGCTGGCAGGATCCACCCCAGCCAGATGGAGATCCCCAAAGTGGAAAGCCAGAGCAATGCCAGACTCCAGCAAGGTCAATCGAAGGAGGAGGCTCGTGGAAAAACAGCTTCGAGTAAACCTTCTCTGTCCAATGGCACTTTGAACGGGAAGCCCATCGAGGTGAGGAAAGCCAGTGGGCATAAAAACCAGGCTTGTTCCAACACTCTCGACATGAAGCGAGCCCACAGCTCATCTAATATTCAAAACAGGATTGATCTGACTTTGAAACGGACGCTGTCTCTCCAAAGGAATGCTTCGTTGGTGCCGGTCTCCAACAATGGACTGGAGAAACCCTCCTATGCAACTCTACAGAGGGTTAAATATAGTAGCACTTCTCTTGGCAGGCAGAGACCAGTGCCCGAGTCCTGCTTCTGACCCGCTCAACTGTCCAAGAGGAGCTTGTAGATACATCAAATTAATTGCAATACTGCATCATTTTGAATTGTCTGTTCAACTGTCCGAGTGTGTTGGAAAACCTGATGCATAAGTGGCAATATTTTGCACAGTCAGAGGTGGACTTACCATTAGGCATAGGGCCCCCAAATTGTGGGGCCCCTATTTGACAGCTATCTTTTGAATTATAGAATTGTATTTGAAATGTCCAGCAAAGTCGTATAGTGAGACCGCAAAAAGTCATTTTTCACACGCAAACCGAATATTTTGAATAATGCTAGATTCTGACTGCAGGTCTTAATACGCAATTTGGAAATTTTTGCTAAATAATTGATTTTTTTTGTGCGTTCGTTAACATTACTAATAACATGCATCTATTTTCCGTCTTCTGTGTAAACAAAATATGGCTCCAATGTGACAGGCATGTGCAGAAGAGGAAACTACGTCCCCCAGCATGCACTGCAAACAGATGTAAACACTGAAATCTTGAGGATTTGTGATCGCAAATATCTGATAAGACCCAATTAGTATTAAACAATAATAAGAAAAAGATTGAGATGGAAAAGAACATGTATTGAGCATATCGAATTGAATTGTTCAGACTGTCTTGAAAATATCCGATACAAAATGTGTACAAGTGTGTAGTTTCAGTGTAGATTGACGTATTTCTACACAGTGGCCTCTAGTCTGGAGATATGGACTTTGGCTTGTTGTGGTTATGACTATCTAGCTTTCTCCCAAAAATCACATCAAAAATAGTTTTACGTTACGACAACTGCGATCTGAAGTTGCCAGCTAGGTTTGGTTTAATGCCCTCTGGTGGTTTTAAGAAAAGGTTTATGGCCTCTTCCACTCTTCGTCCTCTTAAAATCATAAATATTGTCTCTAAACGTTCCAGTTTTCATGATGATTTAAATAAGGCTTCACTCGCAATTCTATTCCTTTCTGATAGTTTGGCACTGCATTACATTTATTACTATTATTGTCCTAACCAATGTTCTCAGTAATATATAAAAAAGACTACCTATACCATGTTAACTGTTTTTATATTATAATATGCAGTTTTTCCCAAACTGGTGGTTGCAACTGGTATTGTGGTCAAACTAAATGTTACCAGTCAATTCTTAAGAATTATTAAGATTTTTTTCACAAGAAGAAGTTTTTTACATTTTATCCTCAGGTTTGTACATAAATATGTCAACAAAAATTTGCTTTTTAATTTTATGAACCTTGAAGAGCATTTTAAAATTATTTTGAATTTCACTTCAGCAATAATCTACCAGTGTTTGATCATCTTTATACAACACTTTAAGCGAGGCATGTTATACTTATCGGAGAGATCGTTATAGAGTCACTCGCATCATAAATAACCCAATAAATCCAAATTACCATGCTTAACTCAATAAACCTGCATTTAGACCTACAAACGCGTAGCATTAGACACTTTAGCATCTAGATTAGTAAGTCTAGCATAACAAAAGCAAGTTTTGTATCTTATTGTGAATGTTTGCCCACAAACAAAGAAAAAATAAGTATCTGACCCCAATCAGTGAGACAAAATGCCTTAATTAATTATATATTTTTTCTAATACAAGAGCAAATTACACTCTTAAATACTAACCTTTGGTTCAAAATTCTGAACAACCACCATTACCCGGAATTGTCAGGTTGACTCAATCATCCTCTACCCAGACGACAGGTTGCCAGATTGATGGTACGCTACATGCTACAAGGCTAGAAATGACATATAGAGATTTTCATCTATTAATCATGCTCATGCTTGTGAAGGTTTGTGAAGTAGATATGTATAGCAAAAAAAGGCTCATGGTTAAGAGGCTTTGCATGGCTCCTGGAGCACTTGAGTGCTAATATTTATGTAAATTGCAGTCTTTTAACCTCTCTGTGATGAACTAATGAGTGTAATCATTGAAACCCCCTAAAGTGAAACATTTAAAGAGAGTCAGTAATAAAAAACAGGCTGAGTCTAGATTCAATTTTCACTTTCAATTGTTTTGTTTGAAATCCAACATATTTCAATGTGGAGGTTTTTGAGCCTGCTATCCATCTTCTGTATGAAATGCGGCTCCCCTGTTACACGCGTGCATAGAAGAGGAAACGCCCCCGAAATGCGCTGTTAACGAAAGTAAAAACTTATGCAATTGCAGCTTTTTTATATGAATGTCAGATCTTTTGACTGTGTGTTTAAGATGGACAAAGTAAGCGAGATATCAATTCCTCCTTGGCAAAAAGGGGGATCAGAAATGACAAGAATTAAACTTCAGATCTTGGTAGGTGGTCTAACTCAAGTAGCAATACTATTAATTATGCATAACTTGAATTTTTATTGAAATTTGAAGTAGTTTCACCCCATCAGAGTTCTCATGAAGGAAAACTCGAGCAATAAACATCGATAAAGCGAATGGAACTTTTTTTAGCTGTAAACTTTTTAACATTGCTGTCAAAAGGAACCCGCTTCCTTCCGGAGTCAGTCTCCAGTGGTCTGAACTGCAGTTCTGCGATAACAACCATCACTTCAATCACTTTTCACTTCACAACTTTTAAAAACATCTCTGAGGTCGTAACAATTTTTTTTTACAGAATTTGTTTCTGTAAAAAATCATCTCCACTGGCTTTTTCAAGTTGACCTTGATGATTAAACAGGACAAAAAATTTGTATACACATCAAACTCAGTACCATAAATGAAAAAAGACTGATAATAACTGATAAAATAACCTTAATATGTTACATATTTTGATACTATTAAAATGTTAATACTTTAACTTTAACCAAAGTGGCCAACATCTCAGAAAAATATAATTTCTTAATGCCTTCAGTGGGGAAATTTGCACGTTTTATGAAGACACTTTTGCTGTTTGTTGAACTTTTCTGCTAGCATATTCTTAGAAAAGACAGGAAAAGACTCTTTTGCTTCAAACATTCGTGAAGAACACATTTTACAGAATTCTGAGCCTTCAGCCATCTAACATAGTCTTCCTGAGTAATATACAAAAGACAGGGACGCTAGCTAAACATTTGATGAATCTGCTAAAGAAAGTTTGAAACACTTCAGGAATCCTCAAGTCGTGCTTTGATTAGTTGAATGTATCCGGATTTCCGGTAGTAGCGAGTTTCATGTTTATTTTCATTGTGTCTGGAAACAACATGTAGTCGTACAATCTAGAACATCAAATATTCATCTTGTGTATTGAAATTGTGCGCATTTAAAGAACACCTAAGCATTGGAGTCGCTAGCTACGCGAGAATATTGTTGTGGTAACATTACCGAAACATGACAGTATGCTAAACGACATGTCATGTCACTCAAATGTCCTCGTGGGTGGGTCTAGACCCAAAAAAGCTGCCAAAACCTACACGAGACTAGTCCCTCCCTAACCGTGCACTCTGATCCTTAATATTCCTGTGAGGCGGCTGCTCCAGTTATGCCAGAAATAACTAATATGCTATATCAATATAATATGCTATACTGTCTCTCCACTTCTGCAAGTTGCTTTGGACAAAAGCGTCTGCCAAATGCATAAATGTAAATGCAATGTAAATGTAAATCAAGGCATCAAGTTAAGATTTTTGAATATTCTGATGAAATTTAACCGCAATACAGTACTATATAAATATAATAAAACCAACTACTGTGTCAGCTGAGCCTTCACCTTTTACATACTAACTGATCGAGCTGCTTTAACCCCAAATAAAAATAGATTTTTAAAACAGAATGGGCGGACAGACACCATTACAAGCTAAGCAATCAGCAGACACTTTCAAAATCAAGCAGAACAACCCAAAGTGCCATTCGTCCACACTTATTGTGGAAGTGCAAAACATTTATAACGTGCTGCTGATTAGATAAGACTTCTGTTAATCATGATGACTGCTCGTTCATTTTCTGTAGCTTTTGCTAAAAATATTGCTATAATGACTGAAACCGGACAATTAAACACTATTATGAGGAAAGACATTGTCATGTAGTGATTGTAAACATGTCAGTACTTCTTGGAAAAAATAGCATTCTGAAAAAAGTTAAAACACACTTGAACGAAGCTGTGTCTTTGCAAGAAAACTGGGCGGTTGTTAGCTACCAGAGAATGTGGCTAGCGCTTTTGCATTGTTCTCAGGTGTTTGTTGCACACCTGTAGGGAAGAGATACTGACAATTTTAATAAACAAATACTGTATAATTATGTTAAATAAGTATATGATAACGTTCCATAAAAGGAGAGAATGGCTGGAACATTTTATCCCTACATTATTTGGATTTAAAAGGAAGTTAATATATGTGTGATGCGTTAACGTTAGCCTTTAGCGGCTAATGGTACACAAAACAACTTTCAATGCTCTGCGAATGCATTTTGTACTTTATAGCGAGAATTGCAAACTTAGGATGAATACAATACAACTAATTCAAATGTTAAAATATCTAATAGTAAATAAAAGATAATTTATGATAATAATCAATTAATAATTTAAATCAAAGAATAACAAACTTCCCCCTTTTCTTCCCAAAACAATAGTACATGTTTTAACTATACAAAATTTGATTAAATGAGTGCACTTTTAGAATCAATTAAACTGTAAAACAGCGGCTATTTATGCAGCCCCAGACACGCATATAAATTACAGTATTTAAATACATTTTCTGAAGTGCTTTTTTAGTTCAGACCGTATCTGGCCGTGCTCTCCACGTTGAAGTCAGACCAACATTTGTTGTGTTTAATGTAGCGTCACAAAACATAAAATGACATCGATACACACAACCCCAGACATCTGCAGGGATTGTATTAATTGCTTCCAAAGTTCCATCCAGGACTCTTTTTGGACACGAGCTCCACGGCGCACTCAGACTAAATTTAGATTTGAATGGACTGCCCGGTTTAGGCCGGATCTGGTCATGCTTTCCACATCAATGTCCGACCAAAGTTTGCTGGGTAAGGTCCTCTTGGCTTGTCTGAAACTAGAGTACTATGTTTACTAGAATAGGGTTGCAACTCAAATGTGCCGAGCGTTAACCCCTTCTATAAAGTATATAAATTTTTTTTTATTTTGCCGTTATCCTGTCTCTTACAGTTCAAACAAACCTATTATAACATTTATTGACTGGAAATGTTTGTGGGCAAAGGGTCAAACTCCGTAGGGACTCACGCTCACTGTATTACATCTGAAATCATTCAGTCGAATCTGCTTCAACGTCAGCGAAGCTGGGAAAAAAAAAATGGGAAAATTACACCATTTTTTCACAGGTGAAGTGAGCTCGGTTACTCATGTCAAAGTGCAGAAGTGCTGCTTCAGAGTGGAGTGGAGAGTTGCTATTTTGTGCCCCCACCGAGTTTCGAGTCAAGCACAGAACTGGTGAAATGAAAGTGGGGCTATTTTTGAGGACTTGAACACAGCGGGGACTGATTCCTGCGATAGCCTGCAATCACTTTTACATTCTAACAAATGCATACTGTTGTTTACAGATGTAGAAATGTAAGGCAAAAGTAGCAAAGAGTTTGTTCTCCACCAAGTCCCTCGTTAGGTCTGTAACTTTCCATCCGTGTTCAGAATCAACTGAGCTTTTAGTGTTCCTCTTGAGGAGTGTCTCATCCAAGTGCCTTTTTGTTCCAATCTCAGGAGAGCGAAAGTCAAAGTGCTTGTTTGTTTTTTCATTCGTCTGAGCTCCTTCAGCGTGCTTAAAAGTGAACAGAAGTTGAGGCACTTGTACAGAATACATCCATCAAACCTGTGAATAAATATGAAAGAAAAAACATTTTTTTTTATACAGTATGGGTCTTTCTGTTTGTAAATAAATCTCATCCCAAGTCTGATAACTTCATGAAGTTTAGATATGAATTACATCCATCCAGGAGGAAAATAAATGTACTTAAAGTAAACTTGATTCTACACTAATCATCTTTATATTTCATGTGTATTCGTGAATAGTTCATTTGAAGGACGCTAATTTTGTGCTAAACATATTTTAGTTGAAAATAAATTGTGGAAAAGCACACTTTTAAGTGTATTTTGTATACTTTTATTAGCTAAAAGGGATCAATGTGAAGTATAATTAATATAATTAAATAATATGTACATTAACGCACATGAATATCTTCATAAGTAGACTCAGATGTAGCTTGAAATACTACAGCATTGACTCTAAAATGTGTTCTTTTATAATTTATCTTTTCAGTGCATGTTTAAAAAAATCTTGACACCCCAATAATTTAATTGGCCCCTTTTTTTATTTTTACAATCGCCACCGAAAAACAGTATAACATAAATAGAGAAAGCAACAAAATGGAAATACAAAACTATAAACAAACATACAAACCAACCGAAAAAAAAGAGAAAAAAAAGATTTTTTTAACGGTTCTTTTTTGAATCTTAGTAAAGTCTAAAATATGGCATAAATATACATGACCTAGTTAGGGTAAGCAAATTTATCTTATTATATTTTCGTATAAATAAGATTTGGTGACCAGTTGTAAGATTCGGTGCATTTTTGAAGCTTTCTTTTTTAAGTGTTCTTTTTAATCTTACTCGTTGACTCACTAAAACCTTTTATCTCAAAGCAGAAGTCCTTCATGTTTGGTTTGGAGCCTGTTAATGTGACTTACGGAGCACTTTCTGTGAATGTTACAGTGAAATTTTTGAGCACACGACTAAAATATATATAAAAATACGTTAAAGAAATTAGTGCATTTTAGAAACGACACAGTTTTCGCATAAAGTATATTTGAGTCTAATATATTTCTATAAAGTGTAATGTAGTACAACTATTCCAAAGTGTGTTAAAAATGTTAGCGTGAAAGTGTGATGCAAGAATACTTAAAATATACTTACAAAAAGTAAAATTTCAGTAATTACATTTTAAACATAATATCTAAACATACTTGAAGTACAATAAAGTACTTTTTTTGCTTAGGCATTGAAGGTTATTTCTAGAGTCCAGGATGTCAGAGACTAGCGCCTTGTCCCTGTCAGAAGCCCTCAAGCAAGAAGGCATCATCTGTCACAAGTATTCAGTGTTTCATTTTCCTTATCTTGAACTTTTAGCTGGATTTTCACACGCTGCCAGTTCCAAGATTGATTCCACATTTAACGGCTCCTTCAAGTGACTCAAATACAGCTTTATCAAAAGATATGAAGCAGCTCCTCACAATTTTTTCTAATTATATCTTTGAATTTCAATAATCCTGCATCAGACAGATTAAGACGGTTAGCACTCTCTCCTCAATATTTTACTCGAAAGGACTGCTTTGTACATTTTAGGGATTTGGTTAACTGTTTATTATAGTTTTCTTTTTTACATTTTAGTTGAATCAAACTAAAAACATGAACTCTCAATTTACATTATATCTGGAAAATCTTATATAATTGGTGAATATATTTCTGCAATATACTGAAGTACCTGCACTGTAAAAAAAATAATAATAATACAAATTTGATGCTCTGCATATGTATTAAACAGATATGTTCTGAATTAAGAAGAAAATGTCATCACAGGTTGCTTAAAAACTATGAACACAAGAAGTACCTTTGGTTTCAAGTCCTGCACACAATTATATGACCTAAAATAATTTTTTATTTAATTCCATGTAACTGTATTGTTTATGAAGTATTTTAACAAGAATAATTAAGAACATTGCTATATCAAAGTTATTGAACTCTGTAGACATCAGCATGACATTAGAAGAAATGTGAGCATATGTGGACCTCAAGTGTTGAATTACTCATCACAGGTTGTCTAACACGGAGTATCCAAAAAATCTGCTCAAATTAGAGTAAAAGTATTGTGAAAATATTTACTTGAGTAAGAATAAAAATACTCGTGAAAACATTTACTCTATTAAGAATAAAAGTATGTGTGAAAAGATTTACTCTAGCAAGAATAAAAGTACTCATGAACAGATTTACTTAAGTAAGTGTAAAAGTACTTGTGAAAAGATTTACTCTAGTAAGAATAAAAGTACTCATTAAAAGATTTACTCTAGTCAGAAAAAAGTACTCGTTAAAAGATTTACTCTAGTAAGAGTAAAAGTATTGTGAAAAAATTTACTCAAGTAAAAGTACTTGTGAAAATATTTACTCAAGTAAGAGTAAAAGTACTTATGAAAAAGATTTACTCTAGTAAGAGTAAAAGTATTTGTGAAAAGATTTACTCTAGTAAGAATAAAAGTACTCGTGAAAATATTTACTCTAGTAAGAATAAAAGTACTCGTGAAAATATTTACTCAAGTAAGAGTAAAAGTACTCATGAAAAGATTTACTCTAGCAAGAATAAAAGTACTCGTGAACAGATTTACTTAAGTAAGAATAAAAGTATTTGTTAAAAAATTTACTCAAGTAAGAGTAAAGGTACTCGTGAAAAGATTTACTCAAGTAAGAGTAAAAGTACTCATGAAATATTTACTCTTGTAAGAGTAAAAGTACTTATGAAAAGATTTACTCTAGTAAGAGTAAAGGTACTCGTGAAAAGATTTACTCAAGTAAGAGTAAAAGTACTCATGAAATATTTACTCTTGTAAGAGTAAAAGTACTTATGAAAAGATTTACTCTAGTAAGAGTAAAGGTACTCGTTAAAATATTTACTCTAGTAAGAGTCAAAGTACTTATGAAAAGATTTACTCTAGTAAGAGTAAAGGTGCTTGTGAAAAGATTTACTCAAGTAAGAGTAAAAGTATTGTGAAAAAAATTACTCAAGTAAAAGTACTTGTGAAAATATTTACTCAAGTAAGAGTAAAAGTACTTATGAAAAAGATTTACTCTAGTAAGAGTAAAAGTATTTGTGAAAAGATTTACTCTAGTAAGAATAAAAGTACTCGTGAAAATATTTACTCAAGTAAGAGTAAAAGTACTCATGAAAAGATTTACTCAAGTAGAGTAAAAGTACTCATGAAAAGATTTACTCAAGTAGAGTAAAAGTACTCATGAAAAGATTTACTCTAGCAAGAATAAAAGTACTCGTGAACAGATTTACTTAAGTAAGAATAAAAGTATTCGTTAAAAGATTTACTCAAGTAAGAGTAAAGGTACTCGTGAAAAGATTTACTCAAGTAAGAGTAAAAGTACTCATGAAATATTTACTCTTGTAAGAGTAAAAGTACTTATGAAAAGATTTACTCTAGTAAGAGTAAAGGTACTCGTTAAAATATATACTCTAGTAAGAGTCAAAGTACTTATGGAAAGATTTATTCAAGTAAGAGTAAAGGTACTAGTGAAAATATTTACTCAAGTAAGAGTAAAAGTACTCATGGAAAGATTTACTCGAGTAAGAGAATAAGTACTCGTGAAAAGATTTACTCAAGTAAAAGTAAGTACATAAACAAAATATATTTACTAGTTATTTCTGATTTGAACGATACAAAGCAAAAAACACCAGCTATCCTATTGATTTTTTCTGAGGGGACACTAATGTATAGTCGATTGAAAACTAAAATTAAACCTTCGTTACAAATGCGATACACACAATAAAAATACATTTTGCATCTATACAATCACATTTCACCGAGTATGTGCACTCAATCACATTTTTCGAATTTTTCTGCGCAGACCATCTCTGTCTGCATGCATGATATCTGTGCGTGTGTGACATCAGTGCACTACAGTCTGCAGCGAGGGTGGACTCGATCTGCCGCCGTCGACTCAAGGAGCTGCAAACTCTCGTCATCAGCCTCTTCATCATTTCACCAGACTCGCTGACATCAAAAATAGCATGTGTTTAGATTTATTCCTATGGTATTAGTAAGGGAGATCAGCATTTAAATGTAACTAAGCTGTAACTCTGATGTAACTAAGTAAAAGTACAGATATTTCATAAAATATTTACTTGAGTAAAGGTAAGCATTTTTAAAAGTACTCAAAAAGTACTTTTTATCCTAAAAATATACTAAAGTAAATGTAACTAGTTACTACCTACCTCTGGAGAGTAGTCCAATTAACTTGTGACAAGACCATTCACTAAAGTAGAGGCTGATGCTGAAGAAAGAGAATGATGGAGTCTGCTTATATTTCTCGGATTTGCAAGTAGGCTGAACGTGTGACAGTGTAGATGTGGACCTCAAGAGAGAGGGTCTGGTCCATACTGACACCAAGGTTCTTCATCTGCTTCACCACAGGAAGGACCACAAGGTCGAACAGGAGGGATGGAGCATTGCCGCTGTTGATGACACGTTTGGAGCCAATAGGAGTTACTTTAGACTTTACACTGTTTAGCTGCATGAAATTTGACTAAACCAGTTCTTGAGTTCAGAAAAAAAAGTTCAGAAAGATGGGAATTAGCAGGGCATTTGTTCTGGAATTTTACAAAAAGAAAAATTGCAGTGTATAGTGATGAATATGTGACTGATGCTGAGCATGAGATGAGAACAGCCTAAGATCAATTAGCCATCTATATAACATGTTCCTTGTCAATTTTACTTATAAAACCTTTTTGTGCTATTTCCATCTTTTTCCATCCATCTCCATTTTTCATCGTGACAGTAAGTATGCCCTTCGAGTCCTTTTTGTATGCACAGAGCTTTTTAAAGTGTAATCAAGGCAGCTTAAAAAATAAGTAGGAGTTTGGTGGATTAGTGCTTTATTTGTGACTCCATTGAGATCGATGTAAAAGTCCTTGCTGAAAGGAGGGAGGGAGGGAGGGAGGGGGGGAGGGTTTCAGTTTAATTCAGCACTACTGCATCCCGCTGGGCGAGCCAAAGGAAACGCAAACGCCAACAGCTATTGTAACAATCATTTACGAATAAAAAAATGAAGAAAAAAACAGACTCAGCAGGGGTTCGATTTTCCTGGAGGACAGGAAGAAATTCCAATGAGTAAAAGATTGTAGTTGTGTTTAACACGCTGTGCTCTAAAAACCTTTGGTTGGTCAGGAGGCCTTAACAAAAGCTGTAAGTAAACAATCTAATTGTTTGTGAGTGTCTTAAAGTCTATTTTTAGTTGGTGTTAGTTGGACAAAGATGTGGTTAGCAATAACATTATTTTGTTAAGTTTGTTAACAGAGTCGATAGACAGTTTTTAGAGCGGATCAACTTTGATTAACTGCGGCTAATAATGTGGCTTTGATTAACTACTAGTAGTTTACCATCATGGTAACAGAGCCCCGTAACCCATAACTCTTCTTTACACATGTGACAATGGTGTCAACGTTAGTTAGCTTTAATTCAATGCAGCAAAGTTATCCTCCTTAACGTTAAAAGGAGCATGTGATGAAAGAAGGAAAATGTGTTGGTAAAAAATCACGTTCTTTTTTACAAGGTCAGCATCCTACTCTGCTAATTTGACAAATTCATTGGAAGCTGTGTCCAGTCTTCTGTCATATGTTTTATGCAGCAGATGCCCTTCCAGCCACAACCTCTTGCTGGGAAACATCCACACACACTCATACGGACAATATTTTTACCCAAATCACTTACACCACTTATATTTGGACTTGTGGGGGAAACCGGAGCACCCGGAGTAAACCACCGTGATGCCCAACATGAAGCCAAATAAAAAAAATTCTGTTTTTACATGCTGATTTTAGTACCTATTTTTAACTGAGGAGATTGAGAGCATATGGAGATGCAATGCAGCATTGAAAGAGAGAAGGAGAGAAGATGAAAACGAATTAAAAAAGTCCCAGAGTTAAAGAGTTTTCATACACCAAGCATCAGGCGGTTATTTACAGGGACTTAGCTACAATAACAGAAAAGAGAATAAGAAAATAACAAAAGCAAATGACTAAGCAAAATGTCACAGTGTCTCAGCTCAAGGTGAGAACACAATCGATCAGTAAGGAAAGAGAATTAGCAGAACGAGCAGCATTTGATGGATCTTACATTCAGTATTTACATCACACGCAATAATGAAATCGCATTTCATATTTATTCTGAATTTATTTAGAACAGTCCTTATATTAATTCATGCAAAAATTATTCAAATGTGGCGAGAGAGCAGATTCTTGCTTGTCCGGGTGTTGAGTCTCCCAGAAACAAAATATCTGCTTAATTTGGTGTAAATCCTTGGAGTCAACTTTACTCACTTTGAAAATGTTTAACTAGTATTTTCAAGATAAACTTGCCCCAATAATGGCAGTATTTATTTTATCTCGATTTTTTTATCAAAAAAAGCTTTTGTACACTTTATGCAATGTTGCAGTCACTGTCAATTTACAATATTTATACTAGGTTAAACTTGTGACTCCCCCTCTAAGATGCACCGCTAGCAAGAAGCCCTGATCTGAACAGGCAGTAGTTAAAGTTACTTATATTAAGACATGATTGCTTGAAAACCTAACATATTTACAATTTGTTATAGAAGAGCTAGTTTAGTAAAAATACAAAGGATATGAAGGCAGATACGTTGGGGGCCAATCTTATAGTGCGTGGAAGGTTGTTCCATGATCTCTAGACAGCAGATGTAATAAGAGCAGTCATTTAGATTTGTTCTCATAGATTTAAAGGTTTTTGTACAATACATTCAACAAGTTTGCTAAACTCTACACGCACCAATATGAGATTTGTTTGAATTCAGATGTAATCATTTTGAACATTTAATTCAGGACATCTATATAGGACTTTTAATAAGTCGATTAAAAAGAACAGGAAAAAAGTACTTTCTGGCATGACTCAAGTCAAAATGTGCGGCCCCCCGTCAGGCCGAGCGCAGCTCCCTGCGAAGCGTCGATACGTGTGGCTCGTGTTGAGTCATTCCATCATAAAACCTGAGGCCAACTCTCAGAATCAGTCATGCTTTCGGGTTGTTTACCAGTAAAAAGAACTTCTACACCTAAGATTCCCTTTCAAAGCATCTTGCAAGAAGAAATTGAGCCCTGATCTCTAAAAAATAATAGCTCTTCTGAGTTCAAAACTAGAAAGTGGAGGTTAGAGTTGGTGAGCTTTACTGAAAATAAGACAAATATCAATTCTACTACACAAATGCTTGCTTTTATTTTAATTTTGTTTCACTAATCATTTCACAAGCGTCACGGTGGCGCAGTGGGTAGCACGGTCGTCTCACAGCAAGAAGGTCGCTGGTTCTAGGCTCGGCTGGGGCAGGTGGCATTTCTGTGTGGAGTTTGCATGTTCTCCCCGTGATCGCGTGGGTTTTCTCCGGGTGCTCCGGTTTCCCCACAAGTCCAAAGACATGCGGAATAAGTGAATTGAATAAGAACAATTGCCCATAGTGTTAAGTGTGAATGTGTGTGTGTGAATGTTTCCCAGCGATGGGTTGCGGCAGGGAAGGGCATCCGCTGCGTAAAACATATGCCAGTGAGTTGGCGGTTCACTCCGCTGTGGCGACCCCGAAAGGGAATAAAGCCGACATGAAGATGAATGAATGAATGAATGAATAATCATTTCACTTAAATTAGTGTGTTTTTTAGACATTGGAGTATATTTTTAAAATAACTTTACCATCGATTTATTTCATTTTTAGCACTAATTTTACTTCAGCTTCAAATCATCTTGATCATGAAAAAAAATAAATGAGCGCTAATATGAACTATTCAAACAGACTGGTTTTATGAGATAAAGAGGTGGAGTCCGAAATGGAATTCACTGATTTGCTTTGGCTCAGAATCGAAAGAAATGTGGATGCAGATAATAAAAGAACAGCAGTTCAAAGATGGAAAGTTAATTTGATGAACAACAAAAGGGAAATTAGGACTTGGAAACTATTAAATGACATGTCCTCAGAATCAGAGAACATGCAACGAAACAAACAAGATTACGAAGACAAAGGACTGTTATTGGAGGAGGAAGATGCGGAGGCAAGAAGTCTACAAATGTTTTACGGGTCACTTAGTGCAAATTTGTGAAAGAAAATATGGGTTTTGCTTGAATTTAGTTGTGAAAAGCATTAAATTTGAGCATTAAATTTGTAAAATGTATATAGCACTCTTCTAGACACTCGTCACATCTTGAGGGGTCTGTCTCTGAATCCAGCAGCAGTGTGCAGCATCCTCCTGAATGATGTGACGGCTGCCGATCCAGAACCAGAACACTCACCGGCTATTGGTGGACAGAAGACACGGGGAGCCAATCAGAGGAGCCTAGCCAATTAAAAGTCAGGGATTATTAAGGGGGGGTAAATTTGGCCTGGAATGCCAGGGTTACACCTGACGCTTTACGACAAAACCTTCAGTTAGGACCTCAGTTTACAGTTTTTTTTTACAATTGTTAAGACAGTTTTTTAATGCATTTAACAAGTGTTAATGGACCGATTCACATAAAACATGCAATTAGCTAAAAGTTAATTTCATTCTCAAAACCCTCCTTGTCAACAAAACTCCAAAATTAATTTTCAAAATAAAATAATAAACTAACACAATACACTGTCAACAAAACACCGCTAACATGTTTCAAAAGCAAATAATTATTCAAAATACTAACACGTTTTGTTCCAACAGCTTCATTTAGTCAATCATAACACTTTGAGGAAAAAAAGCTATTTTCTCAAAAAAAAAACTGAGAAATGACAGAAACTACAATATTTTTTGAGTCTGTCTGCTCTTATATCTGAACATTCTCGACATTACTGCAAGATATATAAAATGAAACAACGCTGGAATTTTGATTACAAAAGCATATATTCTGCGTGATCTTTGGTATTATTACTCATCTTCCTCTCCCTCATGGAGGCTTACTTTCTTTCTTTTTTCCTTTCTTTCTTTTGCTCTATATAGTTCATTTTTGAAAAATAGTGGAAAAATGTTCCATAGTGTTTGGAAAAACCTCATCACTGAGTGAGGTTCTAGATGGAATTAGCTGTTATTTATATGTTTGCATAACTTAATAATAAGCTATGTCTTATTGATAATGAAATATAATGTAGGCAACATATTTATGTTTGAATTCAGCGGTTCACTTTGACTTTATCCTGTATAAGATCTGTTTAGAACATAATTTTATCTGTTTCAAACAGCATGAAAGCAATTGTGAATGTAAATGTAAAATTGTCACTTATCATTTTAGTGTTGGAGAAGCTTGTGTGTAAAAATACATTTTTAAGCATTTGAAATATGTGTTAACTGTATGCATTCTGTATAAAAACACCAAAAATGTTTTAATTGTAGAGCCTAACTAGACAGATGTTGTGCTTTCCCTGTTAAGAGTTTTGGAAAAATGTAGAATGTAAAAATGTAATAATTGTCATAACGATTGTAAAAAAAACTCTACTTACTTGAATTAGCAACTTGATCCACTTTTGAATCGCCCTTCAGGGACTAAAATGCTATTTGAGTTTAATGAAATGCTATATTTTTTTATTGAATCCACAGGAAATGATGAAAGCCTTCCTAACGCCTGCGAGTCCGTAAAGAGTGAAGCAATATTGTTGTTTTTCACACTTTTCTTTTCACACACCTCCAGAATTCGCTCCGTCTCATTAGAAAGAGAGTGATTGAAGCTCGCTAGAGAAACGTGAGAAGAGTAAAGGTTGCAGAAAAACCTTCCGCTTGTTTTCTTGGCCTTCATCAAAGCCTCGTTCCCTCCCGGATCAACGGGTTCCTCCTGGAGAAAAGCAGCGCTCTTTCGAGAACATCTACTGTAGAGGAGGTCAGCAGGGAATTCTCTTCACATAATCAGTCGTTTGGGAGTTTCTTCATGTGCTGCCGTGCTCCTCCGCTGTCTCGTGCTGTTTACCGGACCCTGACCTTTCCTCGGGGCCCGCCAGGCATTCACAACCCTTTTCCACCGACAGCAAACACACGGGAGAAGGTTGAGTTATCTAGGAGTCATCTTCACTTTTCATCACTTTAATGTAAATCTAAGGCTTTGATGATGAAAGCCTTTTCATGAAGGCAGGAGTTCACGCTTACTCAATGTTTTCAATTCTTTGATTATATTTAAACACTGATAACATTTTAGAGTATTTAAAGCAGAGTTATTGATTAGCATTCTTTACAACCAAACTACTTTAGCTTGAAAAAAGCTTGAGAGCTTGACCCAGGTGGAATGAAATAATTCACACTTGAGTGTTCTCGACATTCTTCAGGAGCACTTAATGATATCTACATATTACTAATCGTAAACAGTTAATTAATCTTAATAAAGTTTTTTTTGTCTTGCAGTTTTTTTTACAATTGCTATAACTGATTTTTTAATACATTTAACAAGTTCTCTCAACTCTTAACGACGCACTGAAACAGACAAATGCGCAAATCAGTTCATTTCATGCTCAAAATCACACAATGTAAACATAAATTTAAAACTTATTTTCAAAATAAATTACAGTTTTTCACAATTGCTAAGACTGTTTTTTCAATACATCTAACAAATTTGCTTGACTCTTAACGCACCAAATCGGTTAAAACACAAAATTGTTCATTTTAATCTCAAAACCCCTCATTGTAAACAAAACTCCAAAACTCATTTTCAAAATACAAAAATACAGTTTTCAAAACACTAACACATGTTTACTTGCAACAGCAACATTTAGTCGATCATAACACATTGAGAAAAACGTGGCTTTATAATTACATAGTTTTGTTGTTGCTGGACTTTGAGTGTAAAAGAAGTTCAAACATTTTAAATTTGTGTTAACTGAATGTGTTTTGTATCAAAGCAACAAAAAATGTGTTAATTGTATCATCTACCTTGACAGATGTTGTGCTAATCGTGTTAAGAGTTTAGGAAAGTTGTTAAATGTATTGAAAAAAACTGCCATAGCAATTGTGAAAAACTATAAACTAACACAATACATGGTCAACAAAACTTGTTTCAAAAGCAAATATTTTTGTCTTAACCCTAACACGCGTTCTCTTCCAACAGCAACATTTACTCAATAATAAGAATTGAGAAAAAAATGACAGAAACTGGATTATTTTATGAGTCAGTCTGCTTATAATTGGACATTCTCTACATTTTTGTTTAGTAAATTTATGATTTTTCTTTCTGAAATTTTACATTTCATACAAAAAATTAAGGGCCTTCTCAGAGTAGCTTTATAAAATGTACAGTTTGAGAAAGAAAGAAAGTTTTTGTTATGTTTTAATCATAATTCCAGGGTTTTCATATTTCATGTTCTTTTGCAAATGAAGTCTGTACTGCAGTAATTCTGTGTCTGTATTTTTTTTACATAAACTGTACATTTTATAAAGCTACACTGAGAGCGTTGAGAAAAAAAGCATTCATTTACTAAACAAAACAAAACAAAAATGTCGACAATGTTTTGATATAAGAGCAGACTGACTCTTAATATATTGTAGTTTCTGTAATTTCAGCTAATGATAGAGTTTTTTCTCAATGTGTTATGATTTACTAAATGTTGCTGTTAGAAGAAAACTGTTAGTGTTTTTTTAATGAAATTAACTTTTTGCTAATTGAGTGTTTTAGCTGATTCGGTTCGTTGAGAGTTTACCATACTTGTTAAATGCATTAAAAACTGTCTTAGCAATTGTAAAAAAAAAAACTGTAAACTGAGGTCCTAACTGAAGGTTTTGTCGTAAAGCGTCAGGTGTAACCCTGGCATTCCAGGCCAAATTTATCCACCCCTAATAATCCCTGACTTTTAATTGGCTAGGCTCCTCTGATTGGCTCCCCGTGTCTTCTGTCCACCAATAGCCGGTGAGTGTTCTGGTTCTGGATCGGCAGCCGTCACATCATTCAGGAGGATGCTGCACACTGCTGCTGGATTCAGAGACAGACCCCTCAAGATGTGACGAGTGTCTAGAAGAGTGCTATATAGATGTCCTGAATTACATGTTCAAAATTATTACATCTGAATTCAAACAAAACCCATATTGGTGCATGTGGAGTTTATAAAACTTGTTGAATGTATTGAAAAAACTTAGCAATTATGAAAAACTTCACTTATATATTAAATCTTGTATATTTTTTGTAAAAAAATATTATTGTTGTTATATTTTTCTCATAAAAAAATATCTCTGCTACAATTAAAAGATGCTACAAGGCTCAAGTGTGTCAAGTATGGCTCAGCCACCAATGTTCTCTGTCCCTGCACCAAATACTATCTGGAGAGAATTATCAGTCTGAATTATTCAAATTAACACCGGAACATACAACATATAATTGAAGACTTTTGAACAGGCATTTACAGCTTCAGAACCGCATGCATCATTCATTCATTCATTCATCTTTATGTCGGCTTTATTCCCTTTCGGGGTCGCCACAGTGGAATGAACCACCAACTCACTGGCATATGTTTTACGCAGCGGATGCCCTTCCAGCCGCAACCCATCGCTGGGAAACATTCACACACACATTCACACTATGGGCAATCGTTCTTATTCAATTCACTTATTCCGCATGTCTTTGGACTTGTGGGGAAACCGGAGCACCCGGAGAAAACCCACGCGATCACGGGGAGAACATGCAAACTCCACACAGAAATGCCACCTGCCCCAGCCGAGACTCGAACCAGCGACCTTCTTGCTGTGAGACGACCGTGCTACCCACTGCGCCACCGTGACCCGCATGCATCAATAATGTTGTAATCAAATAATTTGTACTTGAGTTGATTAGCACACTATACCAGGCATGCTCCACTGAACCACATAAATATAACATAAAAATAGAGCCCAAAAGTTGGTAAATGACTGAAACCTTGCCAAAAGAAGCCAGAAAGGATTATTTGCAAAGAAGGATTCTTTCCTGTTTCATTTGGACTCGATTAATTGCATTTGGCTGGGTTTTAAAAAGACACGTGAATTGAAAGTCGCGTGAATTGGAAAGCATTTTAAACAAGAGCATGAGGAGTAGGGCTGCTTGCAGAACAACATTCAGATCAGAAAAGCTCTCTGTGATATCAGGATCTCGATGACGAGTGGTGAAAGAGATGACTCACTCACACACAGTCACATACGAGCACACAGTATCAGATGTAAAGCGTTTGAAAGATGATCAAATGTTTACTAATCCCACGGAAATTCAGTACGAGAAAAGGTGACCGTGACGATTTGGTTTTGGGAAGGGGGTTGTCCGTGTGCAGTTCTGATTGCAGCTGGCCAGGGAGAAGCTCTGATCGATGGAAGGCCTCTGTCTCAGGAGATTGGACGGAACGATTGGTGGAAAACATCTAAAATGATGAGCAATATTTAACACTGGAGGGGTTTTGTTTTTGGCCTAGTTTCTTATGTTCTGTTCTCGTCTCATTTTGTTTCCATGGAAACCAATTCGAGCCTTCTGATTTTTTTTTTTTTTTTTCAATATTAGTCTAATTTACTTCAGTTCTTATTTTGTTATTTCCATCGTCATCTTTTTCTTTTGTTTAATTTGTATTTCAGTTTGGCGGAGCTGTGGACTACTCGGATGAAAAACATCTGGGCCCGGAGTCTCTCCTAAAGATACTCTTCCATTGCCTCGACTTTATCTTAGTTTTTTTTTTTTGCTCGTGTTCATGTTGTTTTTTAAGGCAAGGCAAGTTTATTTGCTTAGCACATTTCATACACGGGTGCTTTACATCGGAAACAAGTTGTTTAAGTTGAGTTGTTTAATACATATATTGTAAAATCCGTTTAAACTTCTTTTGTTCTCATTTTTTGTCATGATCTAAACCCGGACCATGATACCTTAAACATGTTTTTGCATTGCGATGTTGGTGTGGTCAGAAACTCAGCAGATTAACTTGTGTGAGAGCTAGTTTTTTTTTTTCAACTACACTTGCTGGCAAAAGTGAAAGCGTTTTTAACTCACAGTGATTTGGAAAAGGCGACACATGCTTTTATTTGTTCCAGACTTGATTATGCTAACGCACTGTACCTGGAAGTAAACCAGTACAGTTTACATCGTCTGCAACTTGTCCAAAGCGCAACTGTTTGTTTGTTAACAAACACTCAACGCTGTAGACACATCACTCCGGCTTCATCTTTTCTGCACTGGCTTCCTGTTAGTTTTAGAGTAGATTTTTAAGGTTTTTGTTTTTAAAGCTATTCACAGACTAGCTTCAAGATATCTGAATGATCTTTTACAATTTTATAAACCGACAAGATCCAAGCCATCAGAGAGCCACCGTCTTCTTAATGTGATTAGGAGTAAATACAAGCAGTTCGGTGAGCGGTCTTTAGTGTAGCTGGGCCTGGACTCTGGAACAGACTTCCGCTAGAAGTGAGAACTATTATTAGTTTATCACTTTGTAAATGCAAGCTAAAATCTCATCTCTTAGGGAGGTGTTTTGCTCTTGATCATGTGCGTACACAGAGGCTGATGCATTCATGTACTGTTTTTCCGTCCTGCAACTATTTTTTATTAGTTTTATTTATTCGTGGAGAGCACTTTGGGCTAACTTTCAAGTTATGTATAAGTGCTATACATTTTGATTTGAGTATTTGATTTTGAATTTCTTTCATCCTAATTTTATTTAAAAGTCAAGTTAAATGTTCTGACAACTCATATAAGTATCCTCACACTACAATGATTGGTTAAAATGCAGGTGTTTAATTGTTGGTTAAGATGGATTCTCAGTAAATTCACCAAGTTCAATTAAAGGCAAGGCAAGTTTAATTGTATAGCACATTTCGTACACAGGGTAATTCAAAGGGCTTTACATTGGAAATAAAGTGTAAAAAGGAAGTACAGTTAATAAAATCAAGCATAAAAAGGTCATATTTAAAACTGAAAATTAAAAACATAGATTAAAACAAAGATTAAGATTTTAAGTACAGAGGTAAAATAGTTGTTGGACGTTGGTGCTCAGTCGACAAAAGCGCAACTAAACAGGTGAGTCTTTAGCCTGGATTTAACCGTGACTAAAGTGTTGGCACCCTTGATCTCCTCTGAAGCGGGTTCCTCTGTGGGCTGCAGGGGAACTAAAGGAGGATTTAACCTGTTTGGAATTTACCCAGGGGAGACCTCATTTATTTGAATTAATTAAAGGGGAAAGAGTTTATGCTTGTCAGAGACTCCGAAGTCACATGGGCTGGCAAGAACAGCATTCCTCCCTAATTTATTATTGTAAAGAGTTAGTTGAACGAACAAATCCTCCCAGAAAGAGTCCACCTCAACAAGATTATTCTGATTGATTGTGTTAAAGGGAACAATTCATCCTGGTTTTGTTCATCCAGATGACAAAGCTCAGAAGAAACAGGTGAGCACGCAAATAAATTTAAACCCTTTTCTTTCTTTCCTCAGGGTGCCTGAGGTACAGCTAACTGTTTCTTACACTAGCTAAAACAACCCAAGTGCCACAAAAAAAACTAAAATTAAACCAAACACACACAAAAGAACATTTGAGTACATGACGTTAAACAACTTGTTTTGAGAATTAACAGGCCCAGACAGAAATTTTATCTTCTCCACCGATCAACTGAGAAAGAAGAAAACGGAAGCCGGCAGGTGTTCGAATATAATTCAGAAGGCATTTATCTCATATTTTTTTCTTCAGATTGTTTTTAAGCTGAGTAGAAATCACCTAAAAAAATGCAGATTGCCATACATATGATTAAACCTTTGACATTTTTCTATTGTTTTATTTTGCTGTATGGCATATAAAGAAATAAAACATACTATTCTAACAGCTATTGATAACATTAGACAATGAAAGCTCGAAATATGAGAGCTGTATTTGATTTTTTCCTGACCTTCTGAACAGCTACATTTAAACCCTTTAATATCTTCAGAGATGACTTTAATCCTCCATGGCAAAGATTCAACAAGATACTGAAAACATTCCTCAAAGAGTGGGCTTCATATTGAGATAGCATCACGCAACTGCTGCAGATTTGTCGGCTGCAAACCTATGATATGAAGCTCTCGTTCTCCACATCTCAAAGCTGCTCATTCTGGATTGAGCTCCGGATGCTTTTGAGGCCGTTTAAGTACAATCATAATCATCCTCTTAAAGAAACAAGTCTGAGAGGATAATTTTGTGTGTTCAGTGTTCAGTCTGCAGTCATTGCACAAACGTTGTTTATAATTAAAGTGGTATTTATTTAAACTTTTTATTGTATTCTTTTAACTTGAATGTTTGGAGGATTTGTTTTGAAAAATGAAGTAAGGATGAATTATGCTGGTCAATTTCGGGCGGGGCAGCATGGAATAGTGAGTCACCACTAAGCCTTTGTGCTTAGGACACTCAAGAACTGAAGTAAAAGGAAGGATCTTGAGTCTTCAGCAAATCAATGATTTATTTTGATTATAATCAAAATATGACCCAAACAATCAGACTCACAGCGATCGAAGAGAGAGACAGAGACTCGAACCAAGAAGCTTTATACTCTAGCAAGCAGACATAGATGGTCCTAAACCATGTGGTTCTTCTTTGCTTCAGACTTGAGGTAACTTTCAGAATTAGAATACTCTTTGAGCAAGAAACACCTTTCCAAGGGCAGTGTTAAAGAGCCGTATGTCTATTCCGTGTAAAGAATGTATTTTAATTAAATAATTTCTACATCAGTACTTAGCACCAGCCCTGTCGACATCACGGGGTGAGCGATGGAGGAGGAACGAAGATATAACCGTCTGTATTGTTTTAATAAGCGCCAAATGTCAGGCTTAATTAATTCTCAGTCTGCTTTTGTACCCTTTCTCGGCTAGTCTATTGTGCCCACGTGTTGCTCGTTCTGTCACTATTAATTAGCGCTGTATACTCCCTCTACTTATAGACTTGTCTTTCCACTGCTTACTGGTTCATGGCTTGTGCTGTTCAATGCTCTCAGTCTAGAGTAGATCAGCTCTTGTTCTTGTCCTGTCACAAATGTTTTTGGCTCGTCTAATGTTTGCTGTGCTCGGCTCACAGTCGGCGGCTTCCAGCTGAGACCGCGGCCTCTAAGGACTTATAAACCTCAGGTTCTTCCCGACCCGTGCATTAATATGTTTTTACCTCTGGCATCAAGCTTAACATTAAACGTATTTCTACCTGCATCTGGTTCCTGGTCTGATCTCTGACACCAGACACCATCATTTCTCCCGAAGCATTAAAACAGAGTCCATACATTCAGTGTATGGAAGGCAAATTCTGTCAAAAACATTAGTTAAAGAACTTATAGACAGCATCAAACAGTACAACCTAAAAATAAAATAATACATCCATTACTGCCTTAATTAAAGGCTAGTTTCTGATTGTTCATGAACGCATTGATTTACATTTTTTAGTTAAACAATTATTTAAATAATAATAGTATTACTATTACAGGTAGTCAGGGATGGAGGGGTGACAGTTTATACCAAACTTTCGAATTATATCACCAACAGGAAGAATGTAGATGGGAAATAGTATAGGGCCACGGACAGACCCCAGAGGGACACCAGAAGTGAAAGGAGAAGAATTTGAGTGGTGGGACTTAATTTGAACAAATTACCTAATAATAATTAAGAGATCAAGCTTTTCATTTTTGTTAAGTGTTTTATTATAAAGCTGTTTTTGTGAGCTCTTCTAAAGTGAGGACTATTTATGACTTATAAAGCATTAACAAATGAGATTTAAAGGCTCTGTTTTATTCTAAACCAATGAAAAGCACACTGCACTTAGAAACTGTTACTATATATAATAATCATTTATTACCATGCTCTAAATGATCTCATGAATCACTTACAACTAATAACTAACAGTTTTTAAATAGTCAGTAGTTTAATTTATAAATGATTAACTGATTCTAAATTAAGCATGAATTTAGTGTTATTAATTATATTATATAGACATTTATGAACCAGGAATAAAGTCTTTAAACTTATATTTATAAATGGCTTACAAATGTGTAATAACATAGAAACAATGCTTTATAAATTACTTAATAACTATTTGTTAATGCTTTATAAATGATCAGTAGTGTGTAGTTATTTTAAGGTTATTTCAACTCATAATTTTGATTTAGTTGAGACATTCTAAATAATATCTTTATAAATTTAGCACATGAATGGTCTTTAACACACAAAAGCAGAAGCAGTGGCAGCGTTTTGACAGAGAAATCAAAAACATTTCTATGAAAGCATTTTCATTTAGATAGTGCCATCTAACGCAATAATTAACAATCAAAAACAAACAATTAATTAGGACGGTAATTTATGTATTGATCTATTTGACTCATGTACGGGTTTAACGAGTTTAATGATTAATACATATATTAAATATTTATTAACTCATCTTAAATGAATAATTTATACATTATCGCCATACTGTCAAGTGTTTTTAAATACAGTTAATGCCATAAAACTACAATAAATTATGTTGGAAAGACAGTGGTAGATGACAGCCCAGCTGCCAGTTTTTACAGACTTTTACAGCGAATAGATTTCCTGATAACTAGCAGCCTCTCAAATTCGGATTCGTTCATGCAACAAGAAAAGGAACATAGTTAAACCAAAGTTTCTTCTGAAGATCACACTCCTAAACACGACATGAAAGCAAACAGCACTTCAGGGGCTCTGCTGCCCCTGCGCCTGGAACACTCTCAACAGGGCTCTTAATGGGTAAAGAAAAAGAGAGATGTTTTCATATAGTGTCTATGTGAAAGAGTGCGTCAGACATGAGTTAGTGTTATCTTGTGTATGTATGTCATAACAAAAAAAAAGTGGCCTAATTCATGATAACAGTGCTATTCTGAAGCACTCGACCCTTTTAAGTAATTTTACCTTTCAGTCACACTCGATACCAGGCAGTGTCCTTGCACTGAAACTCCACGAGAGACTCTGAAGCAATTAGAGTTTGTAAAGAGAGACGTGCTGCATCCTAAAACTCGCTCTGTCCTTGAGATTGCATAGTCTAGAATTGGTAGCATGAATACGAATGAAACTCCTGCGTACTATACTGGTTACTTCATGACATGCCTGCTTTAATTGGTCCCTTTCTACTCTTAAACGCTCTTGTGTGGCCTTGTGTGATCTCCGAGGTGTCTGAATGGGCACTTCAGAATCTCAGCAGATATGAGATGTCTCCTGGGTATTCCTGTTCGGATTATAAAAGAGAAAAAAAGAATGATTTGAAAAGGATATTTGATGGAAGAGCCTGCAGCTTCAGCCATCAGCTCTCGAGAACGTGTACGTGGAAGAATTTCAAATCAGAACTTTAGTGGATTATTTCCTGTTAGAGTTGTGTCTGCCCTTTAATTGGTGTTAAAGATATTAGATCTAAAGTGCACTATTCAATAGCCTCAGCCATAAATTTGAATCAATATTTGAGCCCTCTATACGTGTTATGCTCACACAAAGGGAGAAGACGAGGGAGATGCAGGTAAGTGAAGTTTATTTACAGGTGGTTATCAAACACAGTTCAATGGTATTCCGAAGACAGGCAGACAGGCGACTCCGTAAGCACGGGTCAGTTCAGACACAAGAGTTCAGTAAACAGTTCAATCACTTCCCTTTACGATGCTCTCTCTCTTTCTTCCAGGAATGGACAGGCAGGTTCAGACAGACGATACAAGAGAAGGTTCAGGAGTGGTGACTCTCATGTAACCTTGATCCGGGACAAGGACGGCGTGAACTGGGTGAGTATTTATAGTGGTGGTGTGATTGAAGGACACAGGTGCGGGTGATTAGTACTCAGGTGATGGTTCTCGGGATTGGATAGGTGCAGATGGATCATGAGGGGTGTCGGTGCAGGTGCTGGGTGTGACAATACGAGTTGTAATATCTTTTCGTAAAAAAAAATGTCTACACCGGTCTACACTGCAACGGTCCCTCCCACATCCACGCATCCGACACGTCCCTACTGACCAGCGCTCACCTGTCAGTCTCGATTCTGCAAAAACAAACACAACAAGCCATGCTTTAAAAACGTATTATTGTTTTAAAACATTACAATCAACAGACAACAGCTACGCGTGATGTAACAGAACCTTATATGTGTAACCATGAGTCTGACAGAATAAACCATAAACCGCAGCAAAAAAGGCTTCGCAGGGATTTGTTCACAACGTAAATCAGAAGTACTTACTTTTACACTGTATAATTGCTAATGTCGGCGTACTGTTTTATTAATTATTTATATTGTTATAGGTGTATTATAGGTTGTCACAAATGTCCTTTTACAATAGTGTGTAACATCAGTAACACCCTGAAGTGTGTGTTCCACACGACTGTTGAATCCTTTAGTGTGTGCATTTTAGGGTTTGTGGGAAGATAAAAATGCAAAGAGCCTCCATGTGTGTGCTGAAACCAGATTTCCTTATAGAGTTAAAAGTCATGTAGTGTGCACTCGGCTTGATGTATGAAGAGTTAAAATTGTATTTATATAATGTATTTCAGTAATGTATTTAAGCCTAGCACAAGTAAAAAAAAAAAAAAACATTTACTGCGTGAGCCTCCAAATCAATGAACACGGGAGAGTTGGAAAAGCACCCGGTGCCAGCCTCGTCATAAATCCTTTATCAAACTCTTTTGTATTGATTAACCAGGTTAATGGGAAGTCCTGCTCACAGGAAAAAGTCATCTTTCCAAGTTTTCTCTGATGAGAGACACAAAATTGAAATAAAATAAACTCATTCCCTGGTAATCTTGACATCCCAAAATTCGCTGGCATTGTTTATCCAGTACAGGTCTGCTGCTCTCACACTTCCAGGTTAAACTGCATTTCGTGCTCGTCATAAAGAGGAGCAGTACTAGCGATTCATATGATTGACAAGTGTATGTGTAGATGAGAGTATGTATGAGAGATGAGAGAGAGAGAGTTGTGTCCGCTGTTAAAAAGGGCTGTTTTTCTGTTTAACCACACAGAATGAGAGGAAGCTGAAAATAAACAACCGCTCAACACATTTTTGGTTCTCTGTCTCATCCTCAACACACACAAGACACAACGCAGATTAAAGACTGCTACATATGGCGCTTGGGCGGGAATAAGGAAAAAAGGCGGGGATAAGGAAAACAGCAGTTTTCAGCTCAGAAAAAAGGAATAAATGATTGCTCAAACAAGCATGAACTAATATGAATGCAAATTGAGGCATGTACAACACTTCAAGATGCGATAAATGTCTGAAAATTCACGTTATAATAACATGGTACTTTTAAAATGTTCCCTGTTGGTAGTTTTTCCAAGCTTGTCTTTGAAATTTAATTTGAACTTAATGCTTTAGTTCTTTAGTAGCCATTGTCCAGCATGCCATATCAAAGTTTCTCTACCTCTGACATCCATTCCGCTAGAGAAAAAATTCCAAGTAATTCTTGGGGTGCTGTGGCATAAAGCTTCCTCCTCTGGTTTGCTAATCTCAGAGATTTGCCCTCGAGTCTTTGTTGTGTCTCTCCAGGAACCCTCTTATCTCAGGAAATGTGTCCCCCATTAGAGCAGCTCTTTGTGATGCAGAATGGAGCAATGTCTTGAATGTAAAAACCTAAAAAGAATCAAAACATTGTCAAAGCCATTAACGGCAAACAGAAAATATTTTTAACAGCAGAAGAAAATTTTAATGATTTGCAGTGGTCCAATCTGATGAAAGCAAGTGCAACGAAATGCCTTTTTTGGAGCGCTTGATGTTCACTAGCTCCTTCCATTTAATTATGTGGTGTGAAATGAAGGTTGAGAAACTCTCTCAAAACAGAATTTAATCTTCATCAACAGAAACTCTCCCAACTGTCCAAACAATTCTTCCCCAAACCAAAACTCAAAAAGAACACAAACAGAGCGCTTCTGTGAAAACTCCTCCATCTGTTCGCTGGCTTATTAAGTGCTTGCCTTCTGCAAAGAGATTGTTCTGTTAACCTCGACGAAGCTATAAAACCATGAGCCGTTCTCTATCCATGCTTTAAATCCACACAGGGATTATTATAATCTCCACTCGACGTGTCTTCTTACAGACAGACCTGCGAAAGGTCTCGTAATGTTTTCTCCACACTCCGCTGGTCAAATAACGCACACGATCAGCATTCGTCTCAGCAGAGGGAAAATCACAAGCAGGAAAACTAAAGGACCCATGTGTTGCACAACCTCACCTTAATCTGCACTTTGATTTGACAATTATTAGCTGTCATCACAACAGGCTGTACTTCTGCCTAACAATTAGCCCTAACAACCACTGCGGCATACTAAACTCTCAAGGCTTTCGCAAGGACGTGAAAGCGAGAGCGGCCTCGGAATGAAAGAAATCAAGTAGCTGTTTTCCCCTAAAGATAATTTCTTTCTGATGCAAAAATGGATTGGAGATGAAAGAAGCTATTATCTGTGAGTTGATCTCCAACATCAGCTCAATCAGAATCAAATGAAAAGAACGCAGCGTCTGGTAACGCAATCTTTAAGTAGCAAGTCAAACTGTTCAAAAGGGTTGTGCTGTTAAATAACTGTTCCATTTGTTCTGTGTGTCCATGACAGACACTTGGCAAACTATGCTAAAAAGTATGTTGAGCTGCTAGCTGATAAAAGCATATGTGGGCCAGCTTCTGTTGAGGATTTTTGGCTTGATGTAGACATCATCAAGCTGTTAGTAAGCCAGAGAGGATGCTTCTGGCTGATAAATCTGGTTACCATGTGAACTGACGCTCCTGGAAAGTGTTTTGTTTAAGCCACATCTGGTCAGAGGAGTTGTTAAAGTTGGCATGAAGTGTTTGGCCCGGAGGCAAAAAAGTTGGGCCGGACAACTTCTGATACTTGGGAACATGCTAAGAGTTGTTTAATGTGAGATATAAAATGCTAATATGTGTTGTAGAATTGTTTAACTACTGGCCTTGTAAAGGCCTTAAAAGAGTGTAGCAACCTCCTATTTCTGAAGATAGAGCTGACAGGTACTTGGCTACAGATGGGGCTGTCACTCCAAAAAATTACTTTTAGAAGCTATCAGTTGGCTTTTAGCCATATTGGATGAGCCAGACAGGGTTTAAATACTTGTGTGTTTGAGTTTGTCTTCACCCTCTCTGGTGGTCAGCATACAGTTGATTTCCTTGGTCATATTTTGATTATAATCAAAATAAAATACTGCTTTGCTGTTTCTCTACTTCCTGACCGAAGAGTCTTACTTTCTATTACAGTATGCTTATTCACCTAAACATGCTAATTCAGGTAGTGCTCTGAAACGTTTTATACAGCTTTGTTCTCACTGCAAGAAGGTCGCTGGTTCGAGCCTCGTTTGGGTCGGTTGGCATTCCTGTGTGGCGTTTGCATGTTCTCCCCGTGATCGCGTGGGTTTTCTCCGAGTGCTCCGGTTTCCCCACAAGTCCAAAGACATATGGTTTAAGTCAATTGAGTAAGAACGATTGTCCGTAGTGTTTGAGTGTGAATGTGTGTGTGAATGTTTCCCAGCGATGGGTTGCGGCTGGAAGGGCATCCGCCGCATAAAACATATTCCAGAGAGTTGGCGGTTCATTCCGTTGTGGCGACGTCAAAGGAAAAAAATCAGACAAGAAAATGGATGGATGGGACTTTTGATACTTGGAAACATGCTAACAGTTAACTAATGTGAGATAGAAAAAACTAATCCTGCCAACAGTAAAATAATTAACCAAAGTGTGCTAATTCACCTAAGCATGCTAATTCACCTAGTGCACTAAAAAGTTTTAAACAGCTATTGCCAGATACTTTTGTTACTTGTTACTAGTCTTGCAGTCAAGGCCGCTTTGACCGAGACCGAGACCCACCCGTGACTGGAGAGTATCAAGACCGAGGCTGAGACCGAAGAGCATCGAGACAAAGACAAGCCCAAGACCAAGGCGTGCTAAGCTGAGAACAAGACCATGACCGACCAAGACTGAAACCAAAAAAAAGAATAGCTTTAAAATTGACAATTATTTTTTTCTTTATTGCAAACAACAAATGTGAAAACAAAAACAAATGTATAACATTTATACACCAGGTCTACAAGGGAGTTCAGGGGTTGTGTAGTGCCAGGGCAACCAGGGCACACTGCAAAAAAAAAAAAAAAACAGAATTTAAGCAAAGCTGAAAATGTTAAAACTAGATTGAAAATCTTGAATTTCTTATTTTAGGAAGAATTTTGTCATTTAAACCTTTTAGGTATAAATTACTTACCTTATTTGGAGGAAAATATCACTTACATTTTCTTGAGGAGAAAAAAAATGCTTATTCTGGTAATTTATTTTCTTGAATAAAGAAACTTTGTGAAACAAGCTGCTGATTTTGCTACTGATCTTAAAACAGAAATCTTAAAATAAGAAATTTTGACTTAACATATTCTTATTTCAAGAAAGATAATAATATCTTATTTTAAGAAATCAATATTAAATACGGGTAAAAACACGCATCTTGGAACAAGATAAAAAATCTAGTTCTTGAAATAAGACTCAAATGCTTGCAAAAAGAAAAGAAAAAAAAGAATCTACAGTGTAAATAAATCATCAATTGCCCAAACCTTAATACCTCATCCAGTTGTGTACTAACTTTGATGGAAGAGATATATACTTAAAAAAAACGTAATCTTGAAACAAGAAAAAAAAAACTCAAATATAGATAAACTCTTCCTAGATAAAGCAAAAGAATCTGCCAATAGAGTAAGCAAATTTGACTTGATAAGAATAAGAATTCTTAAAACTAGCAAAAATATCTAGCTGGTAACAAATGCTGTAGGATCTTAAAAATAGACAAAAAATCTCAAAAAAAGTCTTTCCAAGCTGTGAAAATACTCTGAAACTAGAATATTACAACTCGTATCTAGTCTCTAGTGATCTTAAAACTAGATAAAACGTAAGGTTATCGGGGGCAGGAAATAGCGGACTAAAAATGCACCAAATTAAGCAGCAAGTTAAAAAAAACATTTGCTAGTCAGTTAAAGGGGATGCGAATACACGTAATTGGGGAAGTTTAATAAGCAAAACAAAGTGTGTATACTGAGGGTATACGCAGTTTTTGATCGTCAGAAGTCGTCATACACAAACAGCCCAGGGAAAAGGTATGTATACGGAGAATACATGTGTATAGCCTTGACTACACCACTGCTGCCCACTGCTCCGGGTGAGTGCTCACGTTGTGTTTGTTCACTGCTGTGTGTGCGTGTACACTGGGATGGGTTCCATGCAGAGCACAAACTCAGGGTATGGCTCACTCCATATCTGGCCAACTGGTCACTTTCACTTATGGGTGACATCTAAAGATCTCAAGATTCAAGATTAATTTCTTGAATACACTGCAGACTTACTAGCGTTAGCTACTCACCCAACCAGCTTTAAATGGCTGAAGTTACTCACTCAGGGGCAGGTATTGAAAAGCTCTCCTGACATCACGAATCCCTGTCTTGAAAGATCGTAAAACAAAAATGAACACATCTAAAAATCGTCAAACATTCAGTGTTGTCGTTTTATTTTTGTTGCTTCACTTCTTGATATATATCAGACACTTTTTTTTTTTATTGATATATCAGACACTTTTTGTTTCTCACGTCCCCTTGACTGTCGCAAGCTTGAGAAGAAAAAACCAAGCTGTGATTTTTACCCTCTGAAGCTGCAGTCGTCTTGTGGATTTGAGAAGAACAAAGTATTGGAAGTCATTGATTCTTTAGTGGCTTTTGGCAAAAAAACTTCTGAGCACCCACAGCAGAGGATGTGTAGGCTTGTCAGATGTGAAACATCATACCACTCACACTAAAAGTGTTGTGCATGAGACACTGAAATCATTATCTCTCTTTTTTACAGTTGATCTATAGAGCAGTGATGCCGAGAGCTGCTTTACTTTGAGGAAGATCCTTTGAACATGAGTTTGTGACACCTAATTCCCCAAATCTTTCCTTATAAGGGTTATGTATTATTTATCAGTACAAACAGCAAGAAGGGGAATTCTAAGAAATCGCAAATTGTGTAACGGTTAAAATAAAACAGATACAGGCCAGTTTAACCTTATGCAACAAACCTCTGACACAAACATTGGCATTTTCAATCAAATTGCTCACTTAAAAACTCTAAAGTTGTTGCTAGGCAGTTAAATGTTGATGCCAGGGTTTCCAGCTTGCTTCACTCTGATGGTCTCCATTGCTTGGTTTCTTCATGTGCTAATATTCCTTTCTGCATTCCATCTTTAGCCGGTTTACTGGGTTTATTATTGATTTTATAAAGACAGTAGGAACTCCATGATTTCAAGATTTTAACTTGTTAAGACATGTTTCTTTGGAGAGTTTCAGTTCACCGCTGGAATGTTGCATAACCAGAATTAAATAGCCAGATTGTCTTCCCTTTTTTTGCTAGATCTGCTACAAAACTAATTTTGAGTAATTAAAAAGGCTTGCTTACTAATACAATCTACAATAAGGATAAAATAGTTAATGGTTTCTCTCAGAAAAACTCTAAAATCACAAAATTTTAGTAAAAATCATTGTTCAGCAGCTATTTCTGCTACAAAACACATTTTCAGAAAATTCTGGCAAAAAAAATGTTTTGCATGAGAAGATTCAGAAAAAGTTATTTTTGCATGATTTTAATAGCTATAATTATGATAAAATTCTTAATAGCCTCTGTTCTGAACCATCTAAAGTCACTAACCTTGGATAAAAAAAAATTATTGTTAACCAGCTGGTTTTGCTGAAAACTTATTTTGAGAATTTTTTTTTTTTGCATGTTTTTGATATCTATAGTTATGATACAGCTGTCAGTAGATTCTGTCCATCTTCAATCACCAAATTTGTGTCAAAAACCACATAAGCAACTGGTTCTGCTAAAAAAAAATTTTTGAGAAAATTCTGGAAAAAATCTTTTTTACATTTATAATTATACGTTAATTGTCAGTAGTCTCTGTTTTAAACCATCTAAAATCGCCAAATGTGGGTCAAAATCACTGTTAACCAGCTGGTTCCGCTGAAAAACTTATTTTGAGAAAATTCTAAAAAACAAAATTATCTTTTTATTATCTATAGTTATGAAACAACGATTATTAGCTTCTGTCCAAATCACACTACAATCTTTAAATTAGGGTCAGAAATTACTGTTAACCAGCTGGTTACCACAAAATTCATTTTGTAGCCCAACAAGCAGGTGAACAGTTTTTTTTATCCTAATTAGGTGATTGTAGAGTGTTTTGGTGATCACATTTCTGTGATCACCAAAGAAGGAGTATTTTGGCTCAAGACTTTTTGTAGCACGTTGCTAACATTACACAAATTACAAGGAACTCTCTTACATTATGTTTAAAGCAGGAGGAGCTCCAAGATGTTCTCAGAAGAGTTTTGAACTTGTGTAACAGAGCCATGTTTCACTGGAGAGCTTCAGTTCACCGCCTGAAGGTTGCATAACCCGAATTAAATAGCCAAGTTTTCATAATTTAGTTATCATCTGACTGAGGGAGGAATTAAATGGGACGTGCTTGAATAAAACGGTTCAGCAGCCGAGTGCTAATCCACGGCCGGGCTAAATGACTCCGGGGAGAGAGATGCCACAATTTAAATCCCAATATAAAAACAAAACAATGATGGATGACGGGAACATGAAAGTCTTGGAATTCGTGTGAGGGAACATTTGACTGTGCAAGAAAGTAAGAGAGGAACATAACACAAATTAAACTCCTACATTCAGCAGTTTAATGGAAGAAAAGACAGAGCTCAGGACCACGACGAACAATCAGCAGAGACTCAGGCACCTCTCCTGTTTTCTAAAGCTTTTCAGGCTCTTACGCTGATTTTCTTGAGAAAGGAGCCTGATTGGGACTTGTTCTGATGTAAATTTAGAAAGTTTAATGCAGGTGAACTATACTTTGCCATGCATTATTTGACCATTGTTAAATTAAACCTGCATTCTAGCAACAACAAAAAAGATTAAATCCTCACTGATTACACTTTTATTAAAGGTGCAAAGTCAAACATTTCAAATTAAATAGCTAGAAAAAATGAGCATGAATCTTAGACTATTTGGAATCATACTAATTATTTCCTCTTGTAAAGAAATGGTTTTTAAGATTCTATGCACACTCCCGCACCTCTCCCACTCTGTGCTCTGTAAAGACCTCTCATTTGAGCTCGCGCTTCATCGTCGGGCTGCTGTGATCTTCCACGACTCCTATGATTAGTGCTATTTGTCCTCGTTTCTCTGATCCTGATCTGTATCTGGACTGGATTACTGCAATGCACGGTGTTTTGGAATGAGCCAATCCGCTTTCTCATGATTGTAGTTCATGCTAAATGCAGCAGCTAGACTTTAAACAGAGGTGCCCAGCTGAGACTCAAAACAAAACATCAGGCAGCTAAACTGTGAATGAGAGTTGTGCGAAGTGTTTTATATTACATTTTTACAAATTTAACCTTGAATTCTGTATGTTTTTATAAAAAGGATAACAAATTATCTATAAGAATGACATAACCACATTAAATTAGTTCTAGTTTTTTTACTATTTTCTTTCAAACCCTCTTTTTTAATTACTTTATTTTTTATTGAATTTTTTTTCTGTTTAAGCTTTTAGCTTTTGTTTTCAGTTTCAATTCTCAGTTTACGTTTTCAGTTTAAATTTTCGGTTTCAGTTGTCAATTTTTAATTTCAGCTTCAGTTTTCAATTTTCCAAGTTTCAATTTCTGTTTCAGTTTGCCATTTTAATTATTAAATTTGAATAATTTTAATTTAAATGTAAAATTACATTTTAATACATTTCAATTTTCAGTTTCCAGTTTTCGGTTTCAGTTTCCGTTTTCATTTTTGTTTCCGTTTTTCAGTTTACAGTTTCAGTTATCAGTTTCCGTTTACATTTTCAGTTTTAAATTTTTTGTTTTAAATTTCAGTTTTCGTTTGCTGTTTTCATTTTCACATCTCTCAGAGGGCGCGACATGTTTGGCAAATCTTGGGTTTAAAATCTACTGACACAGATACAGAGACGTTACTGTAAACATCGCAACCTATGAGGAGACAGCTAAGTTAAGCGCATCCCCTACGAGATTTCTTCCTGAAGTGAACCTGGAAAAACTGAAACAGGTAAATGGTATGAAAAAGAGTTAAAATTGTAGAAAACTGTAATGGAACTTTTGTAGATATTTTTTGCTCTGTATGTAAAAACTACATAATTTCACTTTTTATCTATTTTTATTTGTTTTTAAATTTGTATAAATGTTAATATAAAACATTTGTTACAAATCTCATTCCATACTAAACACGTCTACGTGCAAGAGGGGCAAAACACCCAAAACAGCTTGTATTTATCATTCAGAAATATAAACTTAGATTGTTACAAGAGTTACATATATACTCAAAAGAACCAAATTAACTTATGTTAAATTGACATCTGACAATAAACAAGCTAAATAAAAATAAATACAAGCTAGAAAGAGCAAAGATGGAGCGAATAAAAGCCAGAGAGAAATCCTCATGGAGAGAGTTACACCAGATACACAAAACAACTATAAAAAAGACTGAATTCTGCTGTCTCCATCTCACGACAAATTCTCATTTCAGGCAAATTAGCCCAAAGTCTGTTTAGTGGTGGCCTGCTACCATTATCTTCAGGGACTTCTGACCACAGATAGCTATAGGAAGGAGCAGGTAATTAACTGAGCCAAACAGAGCCACTAAAGTGTTAAACTTAGCTGCTGTTTAATTTAATCAAACCAAACACGCAGTGTGTGTGAACGACTCCGATTAAAATTCCACCTTTTAATTAAAAAATGTTCACAGACACCTGTTTGCAAGAGTTGTGTCAGCTCATATTTGACAGTGCATAACTAAACATGTCAAAACATGGAGGATGAGATGGAAATTGCACAGCTTTGCAGAGAGATAAATGCACCATTGCTTTGGAAATTCAGAGTACAAAAAGTTTTATAAGGTTCTATAATAATGCCTTCAATTCATAGAGCGCTTTTCTAGTCACTCCAAGACGCTTTACAATGTTCAGAGCATTACTCATTCCCTCCACATTAACATTCACACTCTGGTGGTGATAAGCTACCTTGATAGCCCTCAGCAGCCCTGGGGCAGTCTGACAGGACGTGGCTGCCATTCTGCGCCTACGGCCTCCTGCCCACCACCAAACACACTCCACCAGTCACTCACATCCACCAAACACACTCCACCAGTCACACACATCCACCAAACACCCCCCACCAGTCACTCACATCCCCCAAACACACCCCCACCAGTCACTCACATCCACCAAACACCCCCACCAGTCACTCACATCCACCAAACACCCCCCACCAGTCACTCACATCCACCAAACACACTCCACCAGTCACTCACATCCACCAAACACACTCCACCAGTCACTCACATCCATACTGGGCAATGTGGGTGAAGTGGCTTGCCCAGGGCCACAACGGCAGAATGGCCCTAGCGGGATTGAACCACCAACCTTCCAGTTACAGAACGACCAACTCCACCACAGCGTCATCTTTCCACCCATCGTTTTGCAATCGAGCTCACACACCAGTAATAATCATGACCACTTTTCTTATTTTGATTGTTTGGTGACTCATATCTAGCAAAGTTGGGTACATGTAAAGATCATGCAGTATGCTTCAACAAGGTAACTCAGCACGTACAAGGGGGGGTTGTCACTATTACAAATAATGTTACTGAGATCCTTCATAATATACATTATTATATCTATATTCTATAAGTATAATTACATTAAATTAAATGCCGTAATAGTATATTATATAATGATTTCATATTAGAGAGTTTGATCACACTACTTGTGTCTGATTTCAACATTTTGTAGTTCAAACACCAAAAAAGCATAAAAGCACTTTACGAAGCTTTTTAGTCAACTGATGCTGAGCTTGCTGGGAAATGTAGGAACTGAAAGTGAACTGTTACATGTAAAAATGTAAACTCAATCAAATTTTGAATTCAATGTTTACTTTAAAAATATAAACACGCCCAATCTAATGCAAACTATTGAACACACTTTTTATCAAAAATGTCAAATTTTTATCAGTATCTATACATCATATTTTTTAACCAGGCGGAAACGGGCTTCCATATGTTGTTATGTTGATAGCAGCTCGCTCATGTTTGCAATAAAAATTCACGTCAGATTGCAGAAATTTCTAGTAGATCGGTTATTTTGGTGCAGTTATTGACCGTATATTGTGATACAGGTGATTAGATGAATCATTTTTGTGTAAAATTTTTAAATACATTGTACACTACATTTACAATACAATTTTTACTTAATAATGCCTATTTTATCAACAGTTAGACCTCTAAACGATCATCAAGAGTAATGGCAAAATATTTGATTAGCCCCTTTTTATTTTTAGATGCCCCTCAGACGCTCTTCAGTAACTTTGGAAAATTGCAATGCACGCAGAGTTTAGAAGTGTGAAGTGATACTCTTGATCCTCGCTTCCCAAAGGTTTTAATTACGCACAATGCATCTAATTAAAAAGTCCAGAATGAACTCAGCACGAATCCTTGCAGAGGAGAAGAGAGTTGGCATATTGAAAGCTCCTCTAATCAGAAAAGATGGGTTTTTAAAGACCCCTTCACATAAGCATGGCTCTTCAGGTTTAGTGCACAATAACAAAACACCGGAGTCTGCTTTCAGGCGCGGAGTTCACTTCGAGCATTATCATATTCAGATTGAGCGCTGACATGAGGGCACATCACTGCTCTCATGTCTGAGTGCCCTGGGATTATAATTACATCAATTATTTATGCTGTTGTAACAGAGTTAAGCAATATTACCCCTCTTGCATTACAGTTGTATCCTCAGTCACATGGCAGCGAGCCTTGGACAGGTGCAGTCACGTTTGCTGTCAGTCTCCTGGATGAAACTCTGGGGTTTGAATAGAGATGGGCTCATTTCTTCTTCAAGTGTTGTGAAACATGCGCTGAACGGTTTGTTACTTTTAGCATAATTTGTAGAGGAAATAAGGGGAACTTTACATAATTTATTCTCAAACTCTCCTCAGAAATGAAGCAGTGTATGCAGTAAAAAGAAAAGTGTAAGCCCATTTGGCTCTTTGATATTTGTTATTCAGATGAGTAAACAGAAGGGTGACATTTACATTCATGTTGGGTTCACTTGACATGGATGTGCTTTAAAACAAGTCAGTTTTGTCTCAGGGTTTTTGAATGGGAATGGACATAATTGATGCTTGTTTTGTCAAATCTATGAAGGTTTTGTAATAAATTGCTCTTTTGCAGATATCAGGACATGTGGATGAGTTTCCAATTGCGAGTGCCAGTGCAGTGACTTAGGAACAGGTGTGATAACAGTCAGTGGCAGGATTGGCTGCTAAAGTAACATGTCTGTGGCAGACTTGGATGTTAACATGATCCGTCAGTGGCAGGATTGGCTACTAACGTGACTCGTCAGAGGCAGGATTGGCTGCTAAGGTGACCCATCAGTGGCAGGATTGGCAGCTAAGGTGACCCATCAGTGGCAGGATTGGCAGCTAAGGTGGCCCATCAGTGGCAGGACGGGCTGCTAACGTGACTGGTAACTGGCAGGGTTGGCTGGTCATGTGACTCGGAAGTGGCATGGCTGGTGGTCACGTAACTGGTGGTAGTTGAATATTAAACTCCTCCTGCAAATATACTAATGTGTGGTCTGGCAGAGCTGTTCTATAGTTGGTTTTAAAGAGTTATTACCCAAAGAGACTAACAACTGCGGTCTTATTTTTAAGTTTGATGCAGGTAGCATGTCCTTCAGTGAATGTAAATCAAAAGCATCAGTGTGTAAACTCACCATGAGATGCTGCAGTTGTTTCTAAGCAGGAGAATGAGATGATTGCAGAGCATCTAATCAGCAGCTGAGAATGCAATAAACAAAAGCAGCTGAGCTGAAGAGAGGAATCAACGGGAATAACTCATCAGGAACAGCAGTCAAACACATCAAACCCACCTGACCCGAGTACTGGAGATACACTCCCAATGATGAGCAGGTGTGTGAAATCAATCAGACAATGAACAACCATGGTGACAAACAAACAAATAATGGACACACGCACCGTTTTCTGAAATACACATGCGGATTCACTGTAGAGGGCTTGTGTTTATTCTGTAAAATATGTTTATGGAGGGAGAAGATTATTTTGTTGGAGTCCACAGGTAGAGAGATGTTATGAGAACCATGGAACAAACCGTCTACTAGTCAACATGTTTTATGTTGAGAATTAAATTGCAGGATTGTTGTACGGCAAGGCAAGTTTCTTTGTAAAGCACATTTCGTGCAAAGGGTAATTCAAAGGGATTTACATTTGAAACAAAGAATAAAAAAAGTACATTTAATAAAATCAAGCATAAAAAAGACTTATAAAATCATAGTGATTAAAAATGGAAAATTTAAAAAGAGGCGTCACGGTGGGGCAGTGGGTAGCACGGTCGTCTCACAGCAAGAAGGTCGCTGGTTCTAGGCTCGGCTGGGGCAGGTGGCATTTCTGTGTGGAGTTTGCATGTTCTCCTCGTGATCGCGTGGGTTTTCTCCGGGTGCTCCGGTTTCCAAATACATGCGGAATAAGTGAATTGAATAAGAACAATTGGCCATAGTGTGAATGTGTGTGTGAATGTTTCCCAGCGATGGGTTGTGGCAGGGAAGGGCATCCGCTGCATAAAACATTTGGTGGTTCATTCCGCTGTGGCGACCCCGAAAGGGAATAAAGCCGACATGAATGAATGAATTTAAAAAGAGAGATTAAAACAGATTAAGATGATGAAGTGCAGAGGTAAAATAGTTGTTCGGACGTTGGTGCTAACTAAACAGGTGAGTCTTTAGCCTGGTTTTAAACGTGACTAAAGAGTTGGCATCCTTGATCTCCTCTGGAAGCTGGTTCCTCTGTGGGCCGCAGGGGAACTAAAGCAGGATTTAACCTGTTTGAAATTTACCTTGAGTAGATATAAATTATTTGAACCGAGGGATCTCAGCTCTCTGTTTGGTGTGTATTCACTGATCATGTCTGTTAGGTGTTTAGGTGCTAAGTTATGTTTGGACTTATATACGAGCAGCAGAACTTTAAAATCTATTCGGAAGGAGATCGCAGTCAGTGAAGAGAACTAGAGAAATGAGTTCTGACTTTCTAGTTTTAGTTAGAATTGGAGCCGCTGCGTTCTGAACGAGCTGAAGCTGTTTAATGGTGTTTTTGGGAAGACCAGTGAGAAGAGCGTTACAGGAGTCCAGCTGCTGGAGAGGAAAGCATGGATAAGTTTCTCTAAATCTTGTTTGGAAACAAAGCATCTTATTCTTGCAATGTTTCTAAGATGGTAATGAGAAGATTTGGTCATTGCTTTGACGTAGTTATTGAAACTAAGATCAGAGTCCAGAATCACCCCAAGATTCCTGACCTGATTTGGGAGGTATGGGAAGTCTTTTGGGGCAAAATAAACTGAAAAACTAAAACTTTGCAATTTAAACAGTTCTCCCACACTATGTCCTACACCCCTGACCAAAATGCTTCAATCAAACTGAAACACGTCTTCATTACACAACCACTCGAGCGCTCATCCCGGATATATCAACCTACAACATACATCTCACGAGACGATCCAGTGTCATAGAATTGTTGTTTACACACTGTTAGAAATTAGAGGGCATGAATAAATATTTGAAAACTTTTTTCAAATATGTTCAGTAGCCACTTTATTGGATACACCTTGCCAGTACTGGGATGGACCTCCTTTTGCCTTCAGAATAGCCTTAATCCTTCCTGGTATATTCAACAAGTTACTGGAAATGTTCCTCGTAGAGAGAGGGGTTCATATTGAGATGATAGCATCAGGTAGTTGCTGCAGAGTTGTTGGCTGCACATTCATAATGAGAATCTCCCATTCCACCACATCCCAAAGATGTTCTCCTGGATTGCGATCTGGTGACGCGTGAGGCCATTTTAGTAAAGTGAACTCATCATGTTCAAGAAACCAGTCTGAGATGATTCACGCTTCATGACCAGGAGACTTATCCTGCTGAAAGGAGCATCTGAAGATGGGTACCCTGTGCTCATAAAGGGATGGAGATGCTCAGCAACAATACTGGATGCTCATTTGATACTAATGGACCAAAAGTGTGCCAAGACAATATCTCCCACACCATTACACCACCACCACCAGTCAGAACAGTTGATACAAGACAGGATGGATCTATGCTTTCATGCGGCCTAAATTCATTGAGTTGCTGACATGTGATTGGCTCATTAAAATTTGCATTATTCAGCAGTTAGACGGGTGTGCATAATAAAGTTGTCGGTGGGTGTATAGTGTCTCGTAATTTACAAAAAGCAATACAGACTGAAATTCGTAAGTGAACGTTAAATAAACGGTACAATTTTATAAAGGTCTAAATAAACGGTTAAATAAAGGCTACAATAAAAAATGTATATTTTGCTTAAAAAAATAAACATCTGCAGCCCCATATTCACTTGAGTGTTATGTTAAACACACGATGAAATAATTATTCTTCTCACAAGTTAATTCTTGCTAATAATTGCCTCGTATCGCAAGCATGTTTGGCGAGCAATAGAGAAACGTACTAGAGCTGTTCTACTGAGGAGTCCGCGTCCAGGACCGAGACCTGGGCCTGGAGATTACTCAAAGAGGTGAAGGGGTGGAAGGAGGAGTAACTTGCACAATGTTGATATTGACGCTAAGGCCATGTTTTAAATAATGGGAATGTTATAGGTAGGGGGGACTCTATGATTAGATGGTCAATTATCAGCCTACCTCCTCCCAGAACTTATGCGAATTAAAGTATTAACCTCATTAAGAGAGTGAATTAAACAAAAATATTTGTCAGGATTGGTTAACAAAGCGAGAATTTGATGCAAGTGGTTTCTTTACCTTAATTTTTTTGCATCTAAATGAATCAGCTCATCCAAAACCTGTCACTTAATTATTTATGAACTGACATGAAGTTACGAAAATGCATTTTCTGTTGCCTCTCCTCTGAATTCAGAGATAATGAAACACGTAGAGGAGTGCAAAGGAATTGTAAAAAATGTTGAATCTGCATTGACTTGATGTAGGCACCGCTCCTGGCATTCATTACTGAGCTTGGCACTGAATGTGCTGATCAAATCCTAATGAGACTTTAAGACGAAGTCAACAATGATTACAAAGCTTGAAATCTCTTTAATATCCTTCAATCTGATTCAATAGCGTCTGAAAGCATTACGAGCCAACACATTCTTTGTTTTTGTAATCTATGGTTCTGCAGAGAGACCCTTTGTGATGGAAGGCCATCACATCATCTTTCTCTCTCTCTCTCTCTCCCATCCCTCTATCTTTTGTTCTCTCTCTCCTCTCATTCTCATTAAGCTTTCTCTTCCCTCTCTCTTCCTCGTTCTCTGTCTTACTTGTCTCTTCTTTTTTCTCTCCACTCCTCTCTCTTCTCTCTCATCCCTCTCTTCCCTTTTCATTCTCTTCTATCCCTCACTTTCTACTCTCTTTCTCTCTCTCTCTCTCTCTCTCTCTCTCTCTCTCATTCTCTCTTTCCTCTCTTCTCTTTTTCCCATCCTCTATCTTCTTTTTCTCTCTCCTCTCATTCTCGTCTATTTCTCTCTTCAATCTCTCTTCCTCGTTCACTCTCTTACTCATCTCTTCTCTTTTTTCTCTCTCTTCACTCCTCTCTTCTCTTTCTTCCTCTCCCTCCCTACCTGTCTCCTCTTTCTTCTCACTCTTTTCTCTCCCCTCTCTTCTCTCAGTTTCCTTGTTCTCTCTCCCCCTTTCTCTCTGTCTATCACTCCTCTCCCCTTCCATTTTTTCTTTCTCTCTTCTCTCTCTCTCTCTTCTCATTCTTATTTATCTCTCTCATCTCTCTATCCTTCTACACTCTCTTATCTTTATTTCTCATTCTGTCTCTCCTCTTTCTCTCTTCTATTTCACCGCCCTCTCTTTTCTTTCCCTCCTCTCTCTCTCCCCCTCTTCTTTCTCCCCTCACTCTCATCTTTCTCCCCTCTTTTTTTTCTCTCCTCATTCTTTCTCTCCTCTCTCCCTTCCCTCTCATCGCTCTCATTTTTCCCTATCCCTCACTTGCAACTCTCTCTTTCTCATTTCCCTTGTTATCTCTCCTCTCCTCTTGCTCTCACTCCTCTCTCCCTTTTGCCTTTATTCCTTCTCTCTCTCGTTCTCTCTCTTCCCACTCTCTCTCATTCTCTCTTACTCCACACACTTCTCTTTCTATTTATCCTCTTTCTCTTTTCAATTTCTCCTCTCTCCCCCCTCTATTCTATCTCTCCTCTTGCTATTTCTCTCTCTCTCTCTCCTCTCCCCCCTCTCTCTTCTCTATACTTTCTACTCTCTCTCTCTCAACCACCCTCCCCCTTCTCTCTCTCAACGCTGTGACAGTTAACTATTGACTCCATTCCATGTTAAACCAAGGTGACTAATGCAACCAATACCTCTCGTGTCTTGCAAAAAAAAAAACATTCAGCGGATGGTTTATTCAAGGGGGAATTGTGCATCAGAAATTCATCTAGTCAATCGAGAGGAAATTGGTTTCAGCCGAGCAATCATGATCCAATAAGAAACTCAGTGCTTCTCCTGGGAATATATGTGCTGTGTTAGAGGAGAGAAACGAACCAGGTGTACTGCTATGACAGCTGGATGGCCATGAATATAAAAACTCTATTCTGATTGTTTCTTTTGTTGTTTGAATTAAATTATGACTGTAGCATTCATTCACACGAGTCAAAGAGTCGATGGAAAGGCGTTTCACATTTAGCAGTTCTGGTACTTGGTTTTTGCTCACAGATATAAAATAATGACATAAACCAAGTGCTTCTTTTCTTTCTTAGTGCCACAAATACGAAGAATTCATAAGTACAGTAAAACTTAAACAGAAGTAGAGAGGTCTGAGGAGCTACCCTGAGGCAGCCCACTAACAAATAAAATGTTCCATGTGACACCCTTTTTAAAGCATTCAGAATAAAAAAATTGCCCCTCTAGAATATCACTGCTCCCTTAAACACCTTCGAAAAGCAGTATTTATCTTAAACAATGTCTTTGAATCATATTAGTCTGAATTTGGCAAAATATCAACATTGAGCACCGCTGTCAAAACTTTTAAAACAAGGAGTACATTATATAATCAGCAGAAATGTGATTACATGAAAATGGGATTGCAATAGTTTCTGACTCAGTATTTGTGTCCACCAACAAACCACAAACATAGCAGATGCTCATATCAACATGGTGTTCTTATTTTTTAAATCCTATGATATCTTGTGGAGAGTTTTTTTCTGAAATAGTTTTTATAGTTTTTCTGAAGTTTTCTAAAATGCCAATTTAGCACACACAAAAAACAAAACATTTTGTATAAAAGTATTTATGACCATTTTTAGAATCTCAGAGCTAGCAGTCTGCTGTACAATGTCCTTAACTTACAAGTTTATAGAAACAGGGCTACTGTTATATAATATATTGCAAATGTATGCTTAACAACTAAAACCTTTAATTTAAGTTGCTAAAGCATCCGTTTTCAGAGACAACCTTGTTATAAGCCCTCTATCGATTCGCGCTTTGTTCAAAAGCCAGTGCCACTCACAAATACAATCCATCTTTTCAAGGCTTCGCTTGTTAACACACAAAAAATGTAACAATTTCTGGAGAATATATTATTTTTCTGCTACTCTTACAAGTCTGGGCAAGAGAGCATGTCCATTCTGTATGACGATGAGCTGCATCATCTGATTGGTCAGTGGGTAGGGCTATAACAATGACCATGGCCATGCCAATAGAGCTTTTTTGAACTCCCAGAAAACAGTAGGATTATACAAATGTGGATGAACAAATCTGAATATTACTTGTAGCATGTTTTTGATGAGAGAACAATGCTAACACATTTCAATAATATGGAGCAAACTTTGTGCCAAATTCAAATACAAATAGTGCCATTCAACAAACAAACACAAACTGTTTTGCAAAGGATAACTTGACTCACAAACAAACTGAAACCTGTTTGCACAAATATAAGTGGATTTGAGCATAAACAGAAAAAATTCGACAATGGTGTAATATAAACGGTCTTAACTGGACGTAGAGGGAAAATGTAAAAAAAAAATTGAGACAATAAAAAACAAAAATGTTTGTCTATTTAAAAGTGATATTTTGGACTAAATAATATCAACACTTTCAATGTGTGTTTCAATGTGGGGGCAATGTGGCTGGTTTTCAACATTTTCCAAACAGAATTAAACATAAACAGACAGTAAAAGAGAATCTCACCTGTTGAATGTTCATCTTCATGATCTCAAGTTCATGACTGCATTTGTCAAAAATACGTAATTTGTCAAAATACAGGGGTGAATCGAAGCTCATCTGAATGAATTTGATCAAAAATCTTGTCGAAAAAATGTGTATATTTACAGCAGGGACTTTATGCTGCAAATGGCTCTCAGTTTGTTCAGGTTGCATCCTGTTAATGCTCTAATCCAAAGGTATATTTGCAAACGGGTTTCATTTTGTGACTCAAGTTATTCTTTGCAAAACAGATTGTGTTTGTTAGAAGTACAACTCCATTTGTATGGGAATTTGTCACAAATGTCGCTCCATACAACAAGCATCCATGATGGACAACTCAACACAAACCAGCCAGTGTTCAGAGAGCCCCAAAAACAGTTGGAGGAGTTTATGGAAGCTTAACATATCAAAGCATTAGCCCCATTTGAATAAATTATTTCATGTAAAAAAGCATTTGAAAAAAGTTGAGAATTTTGGATAACTCTCCTGCTCACTGGTCTTGGGAAATAATAATAAATGTGCAGAACCATTTCAAATCAATGTTCCTTTCCATTTTCAGAGTAACTAGAGTGGACATGGAGAGAGGAGCAAAGCTTTTGAGTGAATGTGACCCGTGAAAATGAAACGAGACCACCGTAGTTCCCTTCTAAAGCTGCTAGGATTATTAAGCAGCTCTCAACAGTTGGGTTCTCAGAGCCTGGCACAACTCACTGGGGAGGAATACTATTTTGGAAGTCTGTTGAAGATTTGAGTTTTGCTGAAGTAGAATAGCTTGAGGAGATTTGATGGAAATGGGTAAGAAGCATGCTGATGGAAAAGACTATTTGACAGCGAAGAGTGACAGCTGGAGCGTTGGTGTGGAGATATGTTTCTCAGATTACGGTTGCTTGTTGTTAATGTTTTTTTTAAATGCCGTAAATATAGCAACGATTGGATGAAAGATGGAAGGGTATCAAATCTTTTACAGTATTTAGGCACGCCAATAAGAGTGAGTTGGGCCTTTTGTGGGGTTTATTCGACATGTTACCATGTTTTTTTAGCATTTAATAATGCTTTTCATTTTTTTTCTATAGATCTTCCCAATATTTGTATGGTCCAGCTTGAATTTCAATGTATTTTCCCAATTAGAAGTGCAGGACAAGAGCCGAGTCATGTGATTTCTCTCAATATATATATTACTTAGGTAACAGCTTTTAAGATGAACTGAAGTTCCAATGCTCGTCATGAAGCAGAATTACGAGAATGACAGGGTTAGTTAATCAGGGGTTTAAAAACAGTTCTTATTGAGCTCAGTATTAGCAGATTTATTGATCAAACTAGCCTGGTCAAAACCAGCCACTCCCACCATATTTCATTTCATACAGAGGGTCTGGAAATAAGCTGTTGAGTTTCAAAAAACTGCACTTGCACTAAATAAATACTCTTAAAGAAACAATTACTCATAGAGCTCTTGCCAGTGCTATCAAATTAAGAAACATTCTACAGACAAGAGAAAAACTAAGAGAGAACAAGCAAGCCCCCCAAGAACAGATAAAACAGTGAGCATTCCACCCATTGATATCGTTCTCAGGGTATGGGATAAATTCAGGAATTAACTTAACTATTCCAATTAAAAGAAAATAATGGAATTATATATATTATAATCGAACAACAATTATAGGCAACAGAGTTGCAATTGAATTGGAATTACAGAAAGTGGAAATAAATTATTGAAAATTCATGAAATTGCTGTTTCAGAGCATTTATTTGTGATTGGATTTAGAGATATGCATTAGAACTTTATTTTTGATGTTGCAAAGTAAGTAAAAGTAAATAGAACTGAGAACTATATGAATGACAGTGGTGAAGAGTTTCTGAACGCACTTAACTGTGAGTTATGCTTTTCATTCACTTTTTATTCCATCGAATTATTATAATTTTCTTTAAAATCTGGCATTGATAAAATTACATCTGGCATCAATATCTTACTGTAAACAAAGCAAATCAAATTATTTTATTTAGCTACTCAAGTGGAATTTATTGGACTTTCTTTCATTTAGGATCTTTTTTCTGCTCCATGCCATTTGACTTCCAATTCCTTTTCCCCAGCAAACAGGAAGCATTCTCATAACATTCGCTAACGTTCTTTAAAAGTTGTCTAAATGTTAGTCCATAACGTTTCCAAAAGAACATTGTAACATTCTAATAACAGTAAACTAAAAATGTTACTAAACAACTTTCTAAGAACATTCCTAAATTATTGTTTAGTAATGAATGTTCTCCCAGTGTTAAAGGAACTCTCTAAAGCCTGATTTAAGCTTCTGCGTCAGCTCGACAAATTGCTCTCTGCGAAAGCTCCGCACGCACACATTTGTAAACGAAGCATTTATAGTTGTGTGTCCGTCTGCACGGTCTACGCTCTGATCATCCATCCATTTTCATGTCGGCTTTCTTCACCACAACAGAATGAACCACTAACTCTCTGGCATATGTTTTATGTGACGGAAACATTCACATGCTACCCACTGCGCCACCATGACGCTTCACGCTCTGATCAATACTGGTTTAATAAGAATGTCAACCGCTAGCAAACCAAAACACAGCACAGATGATAAAAACAGACAGGTTTTATTCACCTTATCATAAATTGATTCAAAATAACTTCTTACAAACATCCTCTGGTGCTTTAGAACAACAAGAAGGTTATTTACTTCATCGCCAATGTTTTATTTCATAAACCAGCATTTAACGAGGAGCTGAAGCGCAGAAAGAGAGAAGACTGCTCCACTTCACCCAATCACAGAGCTCGTGGTCTGCATAGGTCTTGAAGTCTTGACGTGAAGTAACAATTTTTGAGAGGAGCTTCGCAGAAGGATCAGTCGAGGTCTGCGTCAATATTCAGACGACGCAGTGGGTGGAGTCTCCGTGCAGCGATGGGCCTGTCCCCTAGGGAAAACAAAAATTTGCGTGCGTGGAGACTCTTCGCTCTCTTTCCTGGCTTTCTTCCTTCTCCACTTTACGAGTAGCTTTCCGTAGTTTCCTTTAGAGCATCATTTTTGTGTTTGTTAAACAAGAAGTACAAAATAAACTTTTGCCGCTGTTGCTGCTGTTCTGTACCCTGCCTCCGGAGTGATTTCTACGAGAGAGAGTTTTTTAAATATTCTACAACAGTAACATGTAATTAAATTTCATTTTCTGTCAGCTGCATGCAATTCATTTCCAATTCTATTTCTTGGCAGCTGCGAATGCGTTCCAGGAATCTAATTGTAATTAACCATTCATTCTCAATTAAATCTATGATTGGTCCCAACCCTGATCCTTACTTAAGGCTGCCACAAAATACACAACTCAGTGTACTCACTGTGTAAAAAAGCATCATATATCCAGGCTCCCAGCTTTTCATCATTAAACCTCACCGGTCAATGAATTCCTCACAGAGCTTATTATTATCGTTCCAAGACCTCGTTTGAAGCGAAGCGGGGATTGTGTATTTTCTTTTTTTGCTGTGGCAGTTTCTCACTGGACTTCAAATCCTTTTCTTCTGGGGTGAAGAAGACATATGGATTTCAACAGGAAAGACTTTGTCTATTGATTGTTTTTTGTTGGTTGCACTGCTGTTGTTTTAAACTAATGATTATTAAATTAATGAGTTTTTTGGGGGAGTTGAAGGATTGTGTAAAATTTTGAGAAACGCCTCATGCTAAAGCTGTAGTTATTTTACTCTGTGAAAAGCTGCAACCAGACAATTGAATCCAACCCAAACATTGATTCAAGTTGAAAGGCAAACATGGAGGATATAATCAAACAAGCTCTCACTAAAGGTATAGACAAGACTGCTTTATTAGATATCTGTTGACTCTCAGAAGACAATTTCCATGAGACATATCCACCAGCTTTAATCATGACTCTGAAACGTATTTCACCAGAAAACCTTTGAGGAGAAAAAAGCACAATATCATCAAGGGGAGTAAAATGTTTGATCAAAGCACTAGAAGAAAACCCTCAGTTTTCTGCCAGAGACTTGCAGGATCATCTGATGAAAGGAGATGAGCTTGGCCTTCATGGCTGAACACCTCGGTGAATGGGACTCATCTCGAAGAACTTTAAAGTCTGACTTGGACTTCCTGATAATCATTTGGACATATCTGTGAGGCTCCAGTAGATGTTTTAATAGAGGCAGGAAAGTTGTTGAATCTGTGGTTTAGTAGGACATGCAGTAAGAGGTGGAGAACTTCATCTTAATGTTTGTGGCACTAGTGTCAAAATGAGTTCAAAACTCCAACTTAATTGAAAAACACAGCTTGCAAAACAATTTGGCCTTGGACTAGATAAATAACAACACAAATGACCTCTTTCATAATACATTTCCAGACTGTAAGTGTGACAGTCTTGAAGTACTTTAAGGGAGAAGTGAATAGAAAGCACATAGTTGTGTATCAATAGTAAAGGCAATGAATTTGAAAAATATATATTTATTATTTCACAACTTGATCATACTAAACACACTATTTCAATTTGTAGCACTCATTTGCTAAACCTGAAGCTTGTTTGAGTACAGACTGAAATTGGGTGATGAAAAGATTAAAATTTAATGTTTGAATAATTGCCAGCGTTATCAATTGAATACGGAGTACCACTTGGAAGGCAAACAAAACAAAATGAGAAACATAATAGTCTTTTTAAGAAAAAGATGTCTGCAGATATACACTGTAGAGAATAAAGTGCATCTTTTACATGACCTTGTTTAACAAGATGGTACACATTATTTATTTTCTGAACTTCCACAACAGTTTAACATGTGGTTACAGTTTCCTAAATTTGCGTCATGATAAGACACAAATCAACATATTATAAGGTCGCTATATGAAACCTCACACAGACAACTCATAACATATTTAATAATAATAATAATAATAATATACATTTTATTGGATAGGCGCCTCACATAGAAACTCAAAGTCACTCAGTTTAACACACATAAAACAGCAACAGAGATACACACAGGTCAAACAAACAAACATTAAAGAGAATAAGCTTGTCTGAACAAAAATGCTGGATTAAACTGGACACTGGATTAAAAACTCTCCAAATCAGAGACGTTTCATATTTATGGTGGTAACTTATTCCAGAGAGACAAGGAGTGATCAGTGTAGGAGTTCGAGTGATCAACGTAGCTGCAGCATTTTGGAAAAGCCGGAGTCTATGTATGAATGGGATGGGAGACCATGAAATAAAGTCGGGAGGTGGCTATTGAGTGAACCAGAATAGCAGTAGATGACTGTGATAATGTGAGATGGGTCTGATTTATATAGCTGATGTGAAAGAAAGATGGCGCTGATGTGAGCGTCAAAGGACAGGTGAGAGTCCAGCAGTACACCCAGACTCGTGACATGCTCAGATGGCTTAATGGTATTGGAATCAATAGTAATGGCTTGAAATTAACGTGGGAAAAACTCATCTTAGAGCCGACAAGTACAATTTCAGCTTTACTACAATAAGTTGGAGAAAGTTGGTAAACCAGGTTTTTAGTTCAGAAACCGAGTCTATAAGGGATGTAGAAAGAAAAGTTTGAGAAGCACCAGAGCTTTTTTTTTTATATAGCGCTTCTTTAGCAATTGCTTTCAAAGCAGCTTCACAAAGTCCTCGTGAGGATCAGGCAGAGCAGACAGGAGTTCCCTCTGTGAGGGGACTCCCGCTGACTGAGGCAGGTGCTAATCACCTCCCCAGCATAAAGAACATACAAACTTAATATCCATCGACGAACGGTTCGCCGGACAGAACCTGAAAAGACAAAACAAACAAAGACAAAACAGAAACTAACAAATGGAGAAACAACAGTTAGAAAACTGTAACACAAACAACAAACAGGTGATCAGCATCAGCTGCAGGATGAGAGATAAATAATGAGGATAGGTTAGAGAGGAACATTGAACCACATTGTTTTTTCCACAGTTTCTATGTTTATAGTGCTCAGACACCAGATCTGTTTAGACAAATACCAAGAGATAATTATTCGAAATGTCAGATTAAACAGATATGTTTTTAATTTAGTTTTGAACTATGTAAGCATAGCTGAGCTCCGGACAACATCCGGGAGTTTGTTCCAGAGCTTCGGGGCTCTATATGAGAACGCTCTTCCGCCTCTTGTGGATTTACTAACCTTCGGTATAATCAATAGTCCTGCTTCTTTTGATCGGAGAGAGCGATCTGGAATATATCATGATAGGAGACTGCTCAGGTAGAACAGAGCCGAGCCATTCAGCGCCTTAAAGGCAAGGAGCAGTATCTTGTAGTCAATGCGATATTGTACAGGAAGCCAATGAAGAGACCACAAAACCGGTGTAATATATAAGAGCTATACAATTGTATGTCATCTGCATAGCAATGAAAAGATAAACCAAATTTCTTGAAGGTTTTTCCTATTAGAAGGAGATAAGTGAACAAAAGAGGACCTAAGACTGAACTTTGATGGACACCGGAGGTAACCGTGGTGGGTTGAGGTTGAAAATTTTGTATAGCCACAAACTGCGAATGACTAGATAGGTAAGTTTTAAACCAGCTTAGTACAGTGCCCCCTACACCCAGAGATTCAAGACGGCAAAGCAGAATTTGGTTTCAAAATTTAATTTCAATAATTTGCCAATAACACTGACTATAGGGAATAAAACAGTTATTATTAATTATACACAAAAAAACCTGTCACTCACTTGCTCCATTGCACTGCATTTGTAGCATCCAAAAACACACACAGCAACCACAAGCAGAATTGCAAAAAATAAACCCGGTTTTTTATAATGTTTTTTATAATTCTGAACAGCATGAATTGTTGACACCCCCAAAATAGGAGTTTTTAACTCAAATACAACAAACTTGGAAAATAAAAAAGGGTCGTTTCTTGGGACTGAGACTGAGAACATTGAGAGCTGAGCCTAGACTCTTATGAGGAAGAAGTCCCTATAATAGTAATCGATTTTCCCCCCAAAAATATATCCTTTACTTTTTACTGTTACTTTTAGTTGCCTTTCTAATTAGGTTAACAACGTGCTTCAAAGTCATTTATAAATTGTCACAACATCTCAAATGTTCTTCATTCTTCATTGATTTCCAAGAAAGCCTGGGTTCGGCACGCCAGGCAATAAGACTTATTGAATATTTAAATCTTTTTTAATTCAGGCAGCATTTCTTCTGAAATTAAATTATTGAGCTTGGCAGGTTCAGGAGAACCAATATTTCAATATAACCCAAAAATATTGGTCCTTCATAGCATTCTCTATCCTTTGGAACATCAAACTTAAACCTTTGCAAAGACTGAAAATTACTCTTCTGTTCCTCAAGAAATCCCAGGTATGTAATTAACATAACCACAACTGAGTACCTAATTAACAAACTTAGCATGAATTAAATGAATATCAGTCTTTGAAAACATCAACAAAATAGCCTATGTTGCTTTAATTCATTAACTTTTCTCACAAGGTTAGTGAACATTGTGAAGGAAACCTTTCAGATATTGCCTCTTTCTTGTTTATTTCACTGAAGGACTCTTTTTATAATATACTTTATATGATTTGCCATGATTCACCAAGAGTGTCTCAATGCTTTGAACATGCAAGCATTCATTACTGAAACACGAAGGACATACTGTAGCATGTGCTCATTCTTTATAAACCTCTTTCCTTTTTAACAGACTGAAGAAGACATGAATTGATATCCGTCAATAAAAATCAGGGATGAAAAGTTTCTGTCGAGAGGGTTTCGTTTTAATCAAGCTTCATAAAGCTCAAGGCAGCACTTACGACAATCCTTACGAAACCAGACCTTCATGGATGCAGACCGTGATCACTGTTTTTGTAATCTTAGTTATTGGAGGTTCTGTTTAACGTTTGAGTGCAGATTGTGTTCCTCGTGTTAATTGTGCTCTAACTCGACGTACTTTCACCTGTGTTGCAAGAGAGTGCAATCGGCTTTGTAAAGAAAAACTCAACTCGTAAACAAACTGAAACTAATTAGCAACAACAAATGTCGTTCGCCTGTGTTTAATTCAATGTATTAAGAACGGGTCTAATTACAGCAGGAAGGTTGAGTAAAGCGCACAATAAGATGATAAACAATTAGGGAAACAAAGTAAAAACATTTCGCAAACACTCGTGTTTGTTACAAATTACAGTAAAATCATTCTCAAACAATCAGCAAGTTAGCTAATAAGCTACTCTCACGTAGACGTGGGGAAGGTCCGGGGATTTTGGATGCTTTTTTTGGTCAAGACCGACCCATGAGGACAATCAACCAATCACATGTCATTTCACATAGCGTCATGTTTCAGGCCGTGGAAATTTCCCACAACAACTGACATGCAACGAGTTAGTAGTATGAAAAAAATAAACAGAAAATCATAAATACTAGACCAGGGGTGTCCAACGTCGGTCCTGGAGAGCCGGAGCCCTGCACATTTTAGTTGCAACCCTGCTGTAGTATGCATACTACTCTACTTCAGCCAATCAGCGGACCATAATTAGTTCCACAGGTGTGTTTCATGATGGTTGCACCAAAAATGTGCAGAGCTCTGGCTCTCCAGGACCGACGTTGGACATCCCTGTAACTAGACGAAGTCCAATGTTTAGTTGGTCTTTACAATCCTATATTTTCAATACACATTATGGATATTCTCGGTCGTACGCAGGTGGAATGAAAATAAATGGGACGGTGACTACAACTGGAAATCCGTATAAGTTTAACCAGTCAAACAATAAAGTGTTTCCAACTTCTCTTACGAAGCTCATCAGACGCTTAGCTTGCTGGTGTGACGTCTGATGCTGAGAATAGGTGAAAGCTAAACTGAAAAGATATGTCTTTATTTAGCTTTAGCCACTAAGCTAGAGTTGTGCTGTTGAAGAACTGCTCCATTTGTAGTTAAAGTGAGTGCTGAAAACAGAGGAACATACTGAGGAAAACTTATTTGAAGGCGATGAGAAGGAGACTGAAACCCTTCCTCTATGCTCGGCCTGTTTTGATGCGCGGTCTGGAAAATGTTTGGTAGCAGATCAAAACGGGAGATTTTGCTGTCGTTTCAGAACAAAACTAATTTTGCTCACCAAGTAGTTAACCTGAGTATTAATCAACTCTTCTTTTATTCATACATAAACATCCTGGCACGTATATATCTCCCCATTCCACCTCAATCTGGCATCCCTTAATTGACAATACAAACAGTTGTAACAAAGTGTCACGGTGGCGCAATGGGTAGCACGATTGTCTCACAGCAAGAAGGTTGCTGGTTCTAGGCTCGGCTGGGTCGGTTGGGATTTCTGTGTGTACTTTGCATGTTCTCCCCGTGATCGTGTGGGTTTTCTCCGGTTGCTCCACAAGTCCAAAGTGGAACAGTGGTAACACTACTAACTGTAGAGCTGAGTGTGCTTTTACTGTATCTGGCCCTCAGCTCTCCCGATAGAGGTTATAAATTCAGAACTAAACTTTCATTTTAAATTCTTAAACTATAAAATTAATTTTAAACTGGCTTTTGAGTAGGGTAGAGATCAGAGCAGCCAGGTAGTATCAAATGTGTCAAATGTTGCTTGAGTGTGTCAGTCCCACTGCAGCTCAAAAGTGACCCAATTCTGATTTACTTGCCCACATGTGACATGTATCAGATATTTTTGAGACAGTCTGAACAGCTCAATAGAGCTTTATTCAAACCTGACCGAGGCTGCTTTCAAATGAGCTACTGAATCCGATACATATCAGATGTTTTTTCATTGCAACCACAGTCTGAACAGCCAGGTTGCATTTATCAGGTTTTTTTCGTCATCAAGCCCAACAGCTTTCTTACAGAAACAAGTTCCTCGTGAAGACGTTCTTGTAATGAAATAGTTACAGGAAGAGCCCAAATATGTATTTTAACTTAATGAAGTCACAATTGTTATCTGAGCACTTTTAACTCCGCTTTCATCTCTATCTTTTTCTTAATATTATTTAATACTGATAAAGTTGGCTCTGATCAGATTTTTATGGACACCAAACCTTAAGCATGCCTGTGCTTCAATGTTTACGTCTGTTATCAGTGCATTCTGGGGAATGTAGTTGCCTCTTCTGCACATTCATGTCACATTGGAGCCGCATTTCGTTCACGGATAAGATTTAACAATAAAATCCAAATTAGGCCTTAAGAACTGCAGTCTGAAGGAATGTAGCCTATGTGTTTATATATTGTTACTGGTCACCTGTGCTGTTCTAGAGTGGGCTTTGTGATGCTATAACAATAAATGTTGCATTGAACTGTTTTTTTCATCCTTACCGAGTGTCTCTCCTAAAACTTAACTTGCATTTTCACAACACTGTGTCCCATTGTGCAACCAAACGCACTTTCTTCACACCCTCTAAAAGAATATCTTGAACACCTCTAGAGGCTTACGTGGTCGAGTAAAAATAGAGCATGTGTTGTTATTGGAACACTTTCAGATCATGGCAAGTGCTGCTTCTGTCACTGTGTGCTGATATCCATGCGAGCCTGACTCGAGGCAGTCTTAGATTTTTCTAGTTGAGGCATTAACTTCCTGTCAGCTGTTGGGTATTAAAACCGGCTCTTTGAATGTAATTACAACGCCATGATCAACCTCATTCTTATGCTTCAGTAGGTGCCTACTCCCCCTACTGACCACTTTAATATTTTTTATATTTTTTTTAGGCCCTAGACCAGGGGTGTCCAACGTCGGTCCTGGAGAGCCGGAGCCCTGCACATTTTTGGTTCAACCATCATGAAACACACCTGTGGCACTAATTATGGTCCTCTGATTGGCTGAAGTGGAGTAGTATGCATACTACAGGAGGGTTGCAACTAAAATGCGCAGGGCTCCAGCTCTCCAGGACCGACGTTGGACACCCCTGCCCTAGACTTTACATTCTAACCTAACACCAAACACAGCTAACACCAGGCACTGCTCCGTTCACTTAAACAAATTATTTTGCCTTCAGTTCTCTTTTTTTAATATGGTGAGTGTTTTTGTGCTATTTAACATTTACCTATTCAACTCTAACCAATTTTTAAATATTTAACTATATACAATCTTTAATGAAGTAGGCTTGCATGACTGACCCTACAGCATAAACAATAATACATTTACATACTTACAGCAGGTGCCTCCCAGCACATTTAAATGGTTTTATTTAAGTGTGCTGGCTTTTTATATTTCTCTGGCATTAGCCCCCTCCTCTTGCAGCGTACCACATAAAAACAACTAATTGTTGGTTTTACCGGTATTTTTTTGTGATTTTAGAAATGAAAGAATGTCCTAGGTCACACAGAGGTCACCAGCCGCCGTATGAAATCCGTATGAAAACAGAGCATGTAATTGTGCTGTGATTGCTCTATCTGGAGCTTTAAAAGCTTTTTTCTTACGCTATTTTCAGGTTCGCTCTCTGCAATGATGTCACAAAGCTCTCTGTGAAATGATTGTGAATCGAATGGTGAGAGAGAAACTGATTTGGAAAAAGAGTGGGTGCTGGTCGTGATTTATTTCAGTAATTCCATTCAAAACATGTAACTTGTTTTATTATTATTATAACTTATTAGAGTTGTCCTAATGATTTTCAAATGATGGGAATTGGGAAAAATATATCTGGGCAAAAACATGTTGTTTTTGTTAAGTACATTAACCTTTGTAGGTTATTAATAATAACACATAGAATAACATTCTTTCATATAAATAAACTTGCATTTTTACTAGCATGTTTACATTTTGTTAGTAAACATGCACCAAACATGTTTACCAAGCGTGCACCAAGGCTAAACCAAAAATGAAATTTTTTTTGTGATTGTGAGTTTTTAACAAATGTCATTAAACCTAGTTCAACTACCTCTTTTAAAAATGATTTACTTTTTAATTTGTTATCACCCTATTTTTATTTTTGAGCACTGAATTACTTTTAGTTACATAGATTCTACTGTATTTGTATAAGTTGTATGAATGAATAATAAAACAGAAACTTGTGACGGGGAAATGCTCAAACACAAATGATCGGATCGGGAACAATAAAACTGATCTGGAAATCCTTACTACATATTTTTACCTACTTTGACAAATGTTTCAGTAACATTTTGTCAATGAGAAAGTGGCCAAATTACAGACTCAAAGCCTAATTTGCTTTCTGCTAATACCTTTGAGAGACATCACACATGTTACGTCTATGTAATATACAGTGAATAAAGCTGATCTGAAACACAAGACCAAATCCAGAAAAATTGGTGCTTTATTTTCAAAATTAAAAGCAACATTAATCAACACATTGCTTCAAGCTGTGCGTTCCTTTTAGATACAAAACATGAAATTTGCACATTTTAACATGTCCACAATATTAAAGCAGCATTTTATGTGCAGCATACAAACTTCTCACTGCAGCACAGACAAATACAAATATCAACACAAACAAATACAAACCTCACCGATGTTCTAACGATTTTTGCTACCCCATGAGATTCACCTACCCTCGCTTTAAAACGTGCTTTATAGTACATGTTTAACGTAAAAAAAAATACCTGTGTCTCATTTCAATTGTACATAATTGTTATCAAATGAAATGGTTATCAAATAAAAACATGGTTTTATAACATGCCTTTAATGTTAGCGTAATGAATGCAAATGTCATTTAATTAAAAAAAATAAAATGCTTATCCTCCATAAAGCACTGTGCGAGGCAAATAATTTTGGTGTGAGAAAATAATAAAAGTAATAAAATAAAACATTTTGTGTCTACGTATGCGTAGTAGGCAAATCTCATGGGGTAGCAAAATCTGATAGAACACCAGACATGTGTTCATGTGTAAAACAGGTGTTTTGTCACTTAACAAAGCTTTTCACATTCTGACACGAATTAAACCAAACACAATGCTAATTTCTTGTACACTCTCCAGTCCGGATGGATCCAAGCGTCACTAAAGCTTTTGTCTCCATTATGGAACAAGCTTTGTATTCATGCAACCCTCATTAGCACAATTACACACATGATAATTACGTCCTGTGAGCGAAGTCACCTTTCACTGCTGGCGGAAGTTTGTTGTACAAGTGTCGCATAGTAATGAGACCACATTAACTCAAGGGAATTTCAACTCTGTTTTACATCCTCCGTAATGAACCGTAGGATCGGTGGAGTGTAGGGGTTGATGAAATGTAAGTGTAGAGCATCACTCAGCAACGGCGGTGGTTTGACCTGGTTCTCTGCAGCAATTACATGAGCAATTTTTACTTCTTTGATGGGAATACACTCTTGCGCATTAAACGCAGAAAGGCTGGGAAAAGGATAACGACAGCTTTCCATTCATTCAACCCGATCAATAGGTAGCTTCGTGAAGGCTTTGTGTTTGTCTGAAAACAAATGGGGTTATTTTATATATATATATATATACATCTGTAAACAAAAAGCAATAATTTAAAAGCAAAAATTGCATGATGATTGCTTGAAAAGATGATTTTGTGGTTGGCAGGGTTTTTATTGTACTATACACATTGCTTCGGAGGTAGAGAAAGAGATGTGTTCATAAAAAATCAAATATCTCTTCCATGATATTTCAAGCTAACCGTAATAAAATTTGGTGGGAAAAAATGGCTTTTTAAAAACAAAAAATGATTGATTCGTTTTTGAAGATTTTTTTTCGAGATTGCATGTCATTTAAAGTTTATTTTGCAATTAAACCTTGTATACATTCTAAATATGGTTTAGATTAGTTATATAGTTGTATTTATATAGTAATAATGCGCTTTTCCAGAGCTCAAAGACGTTTTCATTCACGTTCACATTCTGGTGGTGATAAGTCTCCTGACCACCCACTAGTCACACATATCCATACAGGGCAATGTGGCTGAAGTGGTTCGCTCAGGGAAAAAAAGGAGAATGAACCAAGAATGACCAACTCCACCACTGCACCACTTGACTCCAAAAATTACATAAATACAAGTCAAACGTTGTTCTCACTTAGGCGCTTCTCAAATGAAATTTCTTAAAATACCTCCAAAGCCAACATGAGATAAAACGGATTCTGAATTCCCATTGCATTCGTGAAACTCATTACAACTTTTTAGGGGCTAATCATCGAAGATGTGAAGGTACTTATTGTACCAGTTACCATTCTTCTTATTGTTCTTCCACCAATGAAGCCAATGGCAGCTTTTTGATCCAGTGGTGGGAAAGTTGTAAAATTTGGCACACATGTACAAATGAGTCTCATGATTAACTGGGATGAACGTTCACACCAAACGTGAATGATCCGGGAAGATTAGCTGATTTCTATGATTTCTAAGTCTATATAAAGACACAATAAGGTACCCTGCGATGCGGAGGGTCCGAACCATGCAGTGAGGGGGATGTGAATGCAGTGAGGTGTTTGACAAGAATGATGAGACGCGGTAAACCAGACTGATCGCTTGAGCTCTTTGGAACTCTGACGAACTTCGCATAAGTGGCAATCAATCAGGGAGTTGTTTTTTTAGTGACGGGAATTTTTTATCAAGCGGGAACATTTACAACAACAACGGAGGAGACTAATATTGCCATTTATGGCCACTCAGAACTGAATAACTTGTATTATTATCCAGGTGGGGAAAAAAAGGACCTTGCTTGGAATAAAGTGGGTGGGGAGGTCATTGGTAAGTTGAGCTTTTCTACATTCATAACAACTTGATATGTATTTATATTGTGATGATGTTAACTAAAGCTAAGCATGCTAGTTTATTTATTTATCAGAGAAAATGTGAAGGAAGAAATTGAGAGAATTGAGGGACACTATTTTTGAAGGAGAGAAGAACGTAATAGGAGAGATAGAGTGGGTCAGCAGCAGGCATGCTCCAGTCGGGTCATTCCCGTGCCTTCCCCGGTGCACTCGTACCACATTCTCGTAAGCGAAGGGAGTGGACGTTTTCACGCGAGTGATGCGAGTAAACATCGGGGAATGCATGACGCAGGGAATAAATTCTAAAATCTCTAAAATTGTGTTATATCTTTTGACCACAAGCTGGTGCTGCAACAAAATGTGTTAAGTACTGACAGGAAGTGGACAGTTCTCAATTTTATCTCATTATGTTTAGAAAATACAGAGATTTTTTTTGTCAATCGGTGGAAGCTTTGGATAAATTATTTCATACATTTTTCAGCAACGATGAATCAACTTTCTTTCCAAAACAATTAGTCCCCATGGTCAAAAGGAGATGTTGCCCAAGTTTCAAGGAAATCAGGCGAGCTATCTAAGAGGAGTTTGAGAAAAAAAAAAATTTCAAACGTTGAAATTGTGGTAATAGCAAGAATAGGTTGCTTTTGAAACATCATGAGCTAGGAAATCATGGGATAAAAATTCTTTGACAAACAATTCAGTGAGCTTAAGACAAGGCGCTATGAGTTTTAGTCTGAGGTATACACAGTAATTGCACTGTAGTTACACCGTAAATACCATAATTACCCTATAAAAAATAGCAATTACCCTGTAGGTAAACAGTAATTAGCTGCTGTCATATAAAGTGTTACCAATGATTGTGTACACCTCGTAACTGTATGGGAATAAAAGGTACTTTTTTGCATGAAACAGTAAGTATGACTGAACATTAATGCACACAATGCTGTTCATTGTTTTTTGAGACTTGAACTTTAAATCCCAGAAAACACAATGAATCAAAAACAAAAACCAATCTCATCTGTAGCCTCTCTTTTGATTCTAATGATGTCTTTTTGGTGTCTTCTGCTGATCTTGTAGCTTGGATAAAAAAATTAATCTTCACCTTGCTAAAGTTGTAAGTTATCAGAACATTCGCATTATCTAGAACGTTCTCAGGATGTTCTGGGAAAGTCACATTGTTGTGAACAAGATCTTAATTATATGAACAACAGAGGGCCACAAGGAGAGTGTTTTTAACAATTAAAACATTATGTTCTTTTTTTTAAATGCTGCATTGTGACCCCAGAATGAGCAATCCAGGATGTTCTCCTAAAGTCATATCTGCAACAATAAACAGCAGTACTTTCATTACCAAAATAGAATGTTTTATTAACTTCCAGAAAGTTAGCAATTAAATTAGGATGTTGTCTGCTATGGGAGCAGCAATTTTTCAAGGTTAGTGACATTTACTATAATAATAAATAATTGTTCACAGTTGTCCCTTGTTTTCTAAATGTTCTAATGTTCTAAAAATAATTTGTGAAAGGACAAATGTTGTTTTTTTACAAGTATTTTAGCTTTTATAAGGCTGTAACCCTAACCCTTTTTTCTTGAAAAAGAGTATGGGTGTAACCCCAGGCTTTCTGGTCAAATTTGTCCACTCCTAATATTCCGTTTACATAAATTGGCAATATTGCTCTGATTGGCTCCCCATATTTCCTGTCCACCATTAATTAGAAGGTGTGTGGTGAGGGTTCTGGCACTGAGCGGCAGCCGCCATATAATCCATGTGGTTGGTTCAGAGACAGCCCCCTCAACATGTAAATAATTTCTATTTTTACTATCCTCAGTATCATTTGTTTTTAAATGTTTACACATTTCTTAGACAAGTGTTACATTTTCACACTTGTATCTTTTCTTTAAACACTCTCAAACTTTTAGACTAACAAAAGACTAACTTTTAGTGTATTGTAATCATCTTCCTCTGCCTCTTGGGTGCAGAATGTTTCAGTGACATTGAAGGGTTTGAGAGTGAAAGTAAAAGTGAGCAGTTGGCCAGATATGGAGTGACCCATACCCAGAATTTGCACTCTGCATGGAACCCAACTCAGTGTATACACACACACACACACACACACAGCAGTGAACAAACACACCGTGAGCACTCACCCGGAGCAGTGGGAGCCATAGCTGCTAGGCCCGGGGAGCAGTCGGGGAACTGGTGCTCGCTCGAGGGCTCCACAGCTGTGGTTGTTGAAGATGGAGAGCAAGTGTTTCATCACTCACACCACCTTCAACTCGGTGGATCTGGGGATCGAACCGCGACCTTCTGAGTTTTGTGGAGAAAACTTGAAAACATATAGTACAACACCTCAGAGTCACACTGCTAGCGATTAAAGATTTATGAAAATTTGGCAAGCTGAACATATTCTGTACTTTAGAGGAGACACGGCACAGAGAAGACAATCAGGACTCAAAACACTTAACCCATTTCAGGCCCATGCCAATGGAGTTCTTTTCATGAATTAGTCAGTAGAAACAATTGTCTTCAACAATGACTTACCCTAAACCGAACTAATTCAACATTTCCCTGACACCTTAGTCAGTCAATGTTTGAGCTCTAAGCTCTGTACCGAGTAGAAACATTGTACCCATGAAACATTGCATAAACAAAAATCAAGTGGTTTTTGACCTTGGTTGCCTATAAAACCTGTTCTTGGAGACTTCCAGAACCAAATAGCTAAACTTTCAAAATCATAACAGGGGCACTTTAAAAATCGCTTGAGCTTCGACTTTGACGTTGCAGGAGTTGTCACTGGTTGTTTCTGTACTCTGTATTTACAATGCAATGCTTAATAAATCTCTCCGCCTCAAAATTAGGAAATTCTTCTGATCTTTGTCACTTGTAGCATTCTAAAATTGGTTTGGATGGGTCTTAAAAAAGTTTAAAGTGTAAAAAGGTCTATGTCTATGTAAAGCTCAATTGATATGTGTTTTTGCTTGGGGTTGCCAAAAACAATGCAAAAATCATGGTTATGTTTGCCATAGTGTGAGAAAACTTTGTAAATCCTCAAAAACGCGGAAGTGACATTATTGTTTGAAAAGCTTTAAATACACAAAATCATAAAAAGATGGTTAGGGCTGCCAGAGTTTAACAAAATGCTCGTAAATGCTCAACTTTTAAAAAACGGTGGTACGGGTCGCTAGGGTTTGAGGAAACCGTTTATTATGCAGATAAGTTTTGTACGTGTTTTTGATGATACGATATTGTTCTTCAATTTGATTCTTAACGGTCTTAAAAGGTAGTAAAATTGACCGTATGAAACCTGCAGAAACCCTGTATATAAAACAATAACTATTAAAACTTTCTTTCCTAATATTAATCTCCCTCCTTGGATTGAATGAGGATCAATATATTTCTCGATTTCAAAAGGAACTCTATGTTTTCTAAGATAACCAATTTTGTAAATCTATTCTTACCCCAAATAATTTAGATGATGATAAATCCATATTATGCCTCTTATTTGTTAAGCTGCTTTGAAGCCACTACATAAATACATTTGGTTTGATTGTATTTTGAGATTTTACATTGAACAGCTTCAAAGCAATAACTGACCTAAATCTAGTTAAACCACAGTTCTTAGTCCCTTCAGACCTGAAATATTTTACAGTTTTCAGAAAAATGCAAAAAATGCCAAGGTCTGAAATAAATCTATCAGCTATTTAATGATTTGGGAAATACTTTTAATAAATTGTTGTTGTTGTAGTTGTTGTTGTTGTTTACATTAATAAGTTCATGGAATCTTGATGTTTAGTTTGCCATTTTAATTTTTATTATTAACCTTATTTTGAAACTTTGACTTTGTAAATAAGGTTAGCGTTAGGCGTGATGTGATGACTTGCTTCTGTTAGAGTGAAATTTCTTCAGATTGCATCATAAAATGTCTTGCTGCAATTTGATTGGATGAAAAACTTAATGGACAATAGGCTGTAATTAAGTGAAAGTTCTTAGAAGCTAAAAAATCCTGTATGGCATGTGATGTCCATTTAAATGGATGCACGGTCTGAACGTAGCAAAATTTCTCAAAAAATATGATTAAAGTGAAACAATAGTGTTATCACATCTGTGTTTGTCTCTCATATCAAACACTCAACTGAGAAATGTGTTAAACCTCACAATGTGCATCACAACATTATCTCCCTTCCGACCCTCTGTTAATGAGCACCACTGTGAGCTGCCTCTCAGAGTCTCCTCAGCCACAAGCTCATTACGGACACATAAAAATCTGCTCTGCATGACTCAGTCAGATTCCCAGCAGAGATAATAGCTTCAATGCACGGCCACGGTGACGGGCAGCAGCTCCCGTGACGACTGCGACTGCTGTGCCACATCAGGAGCTAAGCGCAGACTGACACTTCCATCACCCGCATCCACCCGCATGTCTTTATGAGCTGGTCGGATGGCGACAATAAACTGTCTTTTGAATGTCTCGCTGAGCACGATGTAGAGAAGGGGGTTAATGCAGCTGTTGGCGTACCCCATGCTAATGGCAACATTGTAGGCATAGAGAAAAGCATAGCTGGGCCTCTGCACGCTCAAATGTGCCAGCTGCAGAATGTAATGAGGAGCCCAACAAATGAAAAATGCCAAGCAGATGGCGACGGCCATTCGAGTGACCTTTCGAGTGCGAACGCGCAGGCTGTGTTGGGGAAGAGGAGCGACGGTGGCAGCCATGTTCTGGAGGATCTTGAAAAACACTACGCAGATGATCACCAACGGCAGAGCGAATGCTAACACGAACTGATAGAGGGTAAACCAGTAGGTGTCCGTCGCCGGATTGGGAAGAAGCAAAGCGCATCCCATGGATCCATCTCGAAGGGGCATGAGGCCAGCGTACATCCAGACTGGGGTGATTGACAATAGAGAGAGGATCCACACGAGCACCACCACCGTCACCGCCACGCAGGGGGTACGGATGTGATTGAAACGAATTGGGTGAACCGTCGCCAGGTATCTATCCAACGTCATGACAGTTAAAATATAGGTGCTCACAATTTGGCTGTTGGAGTCCAGCGCTGTGATGACAGTGCACATGGTGGCACCGAAGCACCAAGAGCCGTTGCCCACGAGTTGGTGAATGAGAAAGGGCATACCCAGCAGAAAGAGAAGGTCTGCCATGGACAGGCTGAAGATGAAGATGTCGGGGACCGTCTGTTGAGCTCTGAACTTAGTCTTTTTGACAATCGTGTAGATGACAATGCAGTTGCCTATGATGCCCACGAAGCAGATGACTCCATAAACACTTGGCATGAAAACGTTGTGATATTCTTGTTCGGCTTCTGTAATAAAGAAATAAAGTTGTATTACTATTCAACTATTATGCCACTTGGTTGCTTAAAAAGATCCAGTAGGTCACTAGAATGATGAATGGTTGCATAATTTGATATCTTCTGATGTTATTAAGTCATTAATATGGGTCAGAATTTGCCTACTGCCCCTACTAGCTGCTTAAGAATCTAAAACCAACTCCAAATTTGATCCTGTATTTTTGTGATTTACTTTGAACTGTGATTCTATTGTTATCAAGTCATGGGTAGGTGCCTTGTCTTAGTAGATTTCTACTTCACTTACTGTACTGCCTGATTAAGTAGGGGTAGTAGGTACTTATTATCAGGATCTCACGTGGCCGTTTTTTTTTAAGATCTCATACGCAGAGACAGCTGGACATGAGAAGTACTTTTATTCAAAATTAAATACGCCTGATAAGGCGTATTTATACAAGCATACAAAATACATAGAGGGGGCAAACTTGACATAGAATTTAGTTGAGACACTACACAAAAACAGGCTTCTAAAATATAACAAGAGTCGGACCAGAAAGTTGCGTCGACAATGTTACACACTCTTTAGGAACACCAAAGACAACAAAGTGTTGATCCGGAAACCAGTACAAAGAGAAAACAGGAAGATCTGAGACAGAAAAGATAGGAGTGCACAGCAAGAGACGCTCATGCCCAGACACAGACAAGATCCGAAGACAAAGAGCTGTTCAGGGTACTCCAAACAGAAGAGTAAGACTCGTGCCGAGACGGCCTAAACCCTGACACCTAGGCTCATGAGTGGTTTGATAATTTGATATATTCTAATATTTACAAGTCAATAATAATTTTCAGAAGTTACATATTGCCCCTATTCGCTGAATAAAGAGGTGAGATAGGTATCTAGACACATCTATGGTTTACATTAACCATATTTACATTAATCTTCTGATGTCATCAAGTCATTCATATGGTTCAATAGGTGTCTATTGGTTGCTTAAGTAGGTGGAGTAGGTACCTAGACCCATGAATGGTTTGAATATTTTCCGAAGTGATCTAAGTCATTCATATACTTTAGTTGATCCCACTCCACCTACTGCAGCTCAAGTAAGTTCTGAGGTCTTTTACAAAACCAGTACTTTAACCCTATCATAATTGTTCATAATATTTATTTTATTGTGACAATACTGTTTAGCATTCATTGCATTAACTTCACTTCTAGAACAACTGGTAGATGGAGTTGATGGATAACGTTAGAAGTGATTTAGCTAATTATAATGTCTTTAAGTGCTCACTCCACCTGCTGACTACTTGAGCAGATCCTGTTATAAACTAAACCCTCATTTTAAACAAAATCCCTTCTTAGAGATGTTTATTTATATGGTGCTCTTTAAAGCAAATTGAAGTCACTGCTCCTGCTTTATTGTCAACTCATGATTGGTTTTGATTTATGGGTAACATTGGATGTAATCAAGTCTTTTGTACAGCTCAGTGCGAACCAACTGATCGCTTCAATAGGTTCTTTGCTTTCCTTTTTTACTTTTATCTTCACTTTAATCCCATAGTTTTTAAATATGCACTTTAAACCAGACCCCACTTTATTAAGGTACTGTAGCCACAACCTGTTAGCTCCTGTCAAGCATTATTAGCTATTTTCTTTTAGTAAAAATAAACTGCAATAAAATTTAATTACAAACAGCTTTTTGATCATTTAAAGATCCATACCCATCATAATCAATTTTACTTTTACCATCCACTGTTTGATTCATAGGAGTTCATAGTAAGAATTTGACAATGCAATAAGCATTCATCTAAAGAAGACTCTGTTTTTTTTTTTTTTACTTAATAAGCTGAACTCGTAGCTACTCTTCATTAACTGTGTTTTTGTTTGAAGACATCAACCCCTACAGTTTGTAATTTTCTTTTTTTCGATCCTCTCCAGTCGTTAGATTTTTCACAAAAGCTACTTATTTATTTTTGATGTGGGCTTTCATTTGTGTGCTGCATCATAGAGCGAAGCAATTATCATCTGGCAGCAATCCCTCAGTGTTTAGAAAAATCTATCTCTGCGTGAAGGTCTGGAACATCTTGCTTAGGTTTATCCTGGTTAAATGGATATTAAATATTCATTTATTCATTTGGATCAAATATAGGGCCACATGGTTCGATCTCAAGCTCACGTTCTTTGTGTGTTCACCTTCGTTGCAAAGTTTTTGACAGATGACTTCAACTCTATTGGCTCGATCAGGAGACCAAATCTGTATTCTGCCTTATGTGTAATGTTTTCTTCTGGGACACTCAGTACAGGCAAAAACAATGCCCTGGCATCCGCCTCCCTTCTGGCTAGATGGTTAATAATATATTTGGCTGAGTTCCATTTTCAGAAGGGTCAGACAAGCACTTTCAAATCAAGTGTTTGAGTAAAAGACTGAACTGTAGTACCTCGACCGGACACAGGGGTCAGACGTGAGCAGGTTCTCATTCACTCCCATGATAAACTGCCTGGCTTCGGATATGACAAAAAACATGTTTACACTCCTAGTGCTGCAAAAAAATTCAGATCGCTAGTTTTGAGCTTAATGAACACTCTGAGGGAGTGAATGATTTTAAAATTATTTAGTTTGATATGTTAAATTTAATAAAGCGTCACGGTGGCGCAGTGGGTAGCACGGTTGTCTCACAGCAAGAAGGTTGCTGGTTCGAGCCTCGGCTGGGTCGGTTGGCATTCCTGTGTGGCGTTTGCATGTTCTCTCTGTGATCGCGTGGGTTTTCTCCAGGTGCTCCGGTATCCCCACAAGTCCAAAGACATGCGGTATAAGTGAGTAATAACGATTATCCATAGTGTTAAAGTGTGAATGAGTGTGTGAATGTTTCCCAGCGATGGGTTGCAGCTGGAAGGGCATCCGCCGCGTAAAACATATGCCAGAGAGTTGGCTGGCTACGCCTACTTTGAGTCTCTTTTACCTGTCATACCTAAAGTCACACATGGAACGTTCATGTTATCTACAGTCATTGCTGACAATGCGACGAAAGAGAGCCACAAGTGTAAATAATTTATTTTCACTTGTAAAGGTTTTACAATTTCTTAAGTCAGCAGAGGTCATGTATTTTACCAAAAAAAACATGTGTTTCACAGGTTTCGTGCGTATTGCTGTAGGATGTAATATCTGATAAACCAAAGTAATCGATTTATGTTATATTTCATGACAAAAGTGCTTAAGATCAGAATAAGTAAATAAAATAATAGGTAAAATTACAAAACCAATCACTATATACAGTGAGGAAAATAAGTATTTGAATACCCTGCTATTTTGCAAGTTTTACCACTTAGAAATCATGGAGGGGTCTGAAATTTTCAGTGTAAGTGCATGTCCACTGTGAGAGACTTGATCTAAAAAGAAAAATCCAGAAATCACAATGTATGATTTTTTAAAACTTTTTTTTGTATGATACAGCTACAATTAAGTATTTGAACACCTGAGAAAATCAATGTTAATACTTGGTACAGCAGCCTTTGTTTGTGATTACAGAGGTCAAACGCTTCCTGTAGTTTTTCACCAGGTTTGCACACACTGCAGGAGGGATTTTGCCCCACTCCTCCACACAGATCTTCTCCAGATCATTGAAGTTTCTGGGCTGTCGCTGAGACACACAGAATTTGAGCTCCCTCCAAAGGTTTTCAATTGGGTTTAGGTCTGGAGACTGGCTAGGCCACACCAGAACCTTGATATGCTTTTTACGAAGCCACTCCTTTGTTATCCTGGCTGTGTGCTTCAGGTCATTGTCTTGTTGGAAGACCCAGCCTTGACCCATCTTCAGTGCTCTAACTGAGGGAAGGAGGTTGTTCCCCAAAATCTCGCAATACATAGCCCCGGTCATCCTCTCCTTAATACAGTGCAGTCGCCCTGTCCCCCAAAGCATGATGCTACCTCCCCCATGCTTCACAGTAGAGATGGTGTTCTTGGGATGGTACTCATCATTCTTCTTCCTCCAAACACACTTAGTGTAATTATGACATAAGTGTTCTATTTTGTTCTATTTTTGTCTCATCTGACCTCATCACTTTCTCCCATGACTCCTCTGGATCATCCAAATGGTTGTTGGCAAACTTAAGTCGGTCCTGGTCACGTGCTCGTTTAAGCAAGGGAACCTTTTGTGCCATGCATGATTTCAAACCATAGCGTCTTAGTGTATTACCAACAGTAACCGTGGCTCTTTTCAGGTCATTCTCTACAGCTCCTCGCGTGTAGTTATGGGCTAAATCCTCACCTTTCTTAGGATCATTGAGACCCCACGAGGTGAGCTCTTGCGTGGAGCCCCAGTCCGAGGGAGATTGACAGTCATGTTTAGCTTCTTCTATTTTCTAATGACTGCTCTAACAGTGGACCTTTTTTCACCAAGCTGCAATTTCCCCATAGCCCTTTCCATCCTTGTGGAGGTGAACAATTTTGTTTCTGGTGTCTTTGGACAGCTCTTTGGTCTTGGCCATGGTAGTAGTTGGAGTCTTACTGATTGTATGGAGTGGACAGGTGTTTTTATGCAGCTCAAACACGTGCATCTAATTTAGGATAATAAATGGAGTGGAGGTGGATTTTTTTAAAGGTGGACTAACAGGTCTTTGAGGGTCAAAATTCCAGCTGATAGACAGGTGTTCAAATACTTATTTGCCGCTGTATCATACAAATGAATAGTTAAAAAATCAGACATTGTGATTTCTGGATGTTTCTTTTTAGATCATGTCTCCCACAGTGGACATGCACCTACATTGAAAATTTCAGACCCCTCCATGATTTCTAAGTGGGAGCACCTGCAAAATAGCAGGGTGTTCAAATACTTATTTTCCTCACTGTACATAATAGCTATTTCAAATGATTGTTTAATGTTTATATGTTTCAGTCCATCCCCTTAGCACTCTGTCACAGGAAAGAGGAAGAGTTAATCGCTAAGGGCTGAGGCCAAGTGAGAGAAATGAAACGGAGCCTAAATGAAAGTCACCAATACCACCATGCCTTTCCCATTAAAGAGACCCTTATTTCTCTCAGATTGGAAAAGATAAGGCTCCACATTAAAGGGCCTTTAAAGACTTTCACAAAACTCCAGGGACCATTCTATCAACTGGCCAAAGAAACACAATTTTTATTCCTTTGAATAGCCTCTCTCTCTCTCTCTCTCTCTCTCTCAGTCTCTCTTTTTCTCTTACTCTCCCTCCTCACTCTCTCTCTCTTTTCTAATAATAATCTTATTTTGTGTTCTCTTTGTCTTGCTCGCAGTTGTGCTGCAGGCTGCGGGGCCCTTCCTCAGACAGCTTGACCATTACACTTCCTATTGTCCGCCAAAAACACTTGCGTTTGGGCAATTTGATGTAAACGAACTCGTGTAATGTGTGCCTTTCTGTTTGTTTTCAAACATGGCTCTTAAATCCCACAATCTCAATGTAACTGTCAGTGTCTGTTTTTGTTTTAATTTTTCCATTCCTTTTTATTTTTTATTCTAGTCTGTGTTATGCTGTTTTCACATCGGGAACTGGTAAACATGCAATCATTGCTAAAGCAATCAAAATATGATTTCCAACATGCATTGAAAAATTGAGACCAGTGACGTGAGTGCTGGGGGGAGGAGCTTCAAGTAGTTTTATTTCACTGCAATATGACAGAGTCGAGAGAAATCTGCTAATTATCTTCTCTGAAAGCAGAAAAATGGAGGATATGTCAGCTGTTTACTAACTACAGGCTTCTATTTTACCGGCAGAGCACCTATCAAAGCTACCCGTAAGTAAATCTTTGAATTTGTCGGCCATGTTTTCTTTTTCTTTCTTTTTTTCTAGAAAAAACATGCTATCAACAGAAGAAACTCCTGATTGGCTGGCTCATATCCTGACAAACTTCCTCTGCCTGTCTCGCTATTTTATTTTAGTTTGTCATAAGGTAATTTATTGTTGAGCTCTATTCTCACTCTTGCTAGCCAATCCCTGTTTTTCACATTTTGTATTAAAGTTCATTTGTGCTTTCACTCTAGCGATTGTCTGTTTCTTGTGTGTGCGTTAAATAAATGTTGAAAGACACTTCTTGGCTCCAGTGTTTAGTAACCCTGACAGTAACACAATATTATTGATTTTGTCCTTGTAAAATTCTAACATAAAAAGGGAAGGTATAACAGTCCGTCACAGTGAATCAGTTTCGAGGGAACGCGCCGAGTCTTCAATACTCTGTCCCTGAACTCTGGGAGGAAAACTTATAGGTCCAGGAGGATTCCTCCGAAAGAACAATACACAAGCTCCACAAAGAGGCAGAATCAGCTGCTGTTATCCTTCTGTCCCTATCCTGTCCTCAAATGAACAAACTTTATAATGAATATTCGCTCGCTTAATGACTTGATTAGCTTGTGAAGAAAGGATACCTGAGTCTAGGAGCCGAGATGAATTAAACTCCTCAGTGGAATTGTCTCCTGGGGTCTCTCTGAAATCCATCACAGCTGCATCATAAAATAAAAGCACAGAAATGTTAGCGGTGAAGAAAAATCTGATTCAATTTGAAATCATGCTGTGGATTATAATGAGAAGTGCTAGTATGTTTTACTTCAACGCATTGTACACACTTTTAACTTTAAAATTTCTATCTTGAAGAGGTCAAGTTCAGAGGTGATGTTTTGTACCTATTTTCTAATGATACAAGGCTGTTCAAATGAGACCCTCCATCCATTTATGGTAAATATGTTCAAACTTGATATTACAAATATTAAATATATTACAAATAATTAGTGTTGTGACGAGTTCTCGTGACATGAGATTTCACGAGATCCGTTGTGTTTGGCGAGACTGGTCTTGTGAGAATCGGAGGACGTCATCCTCATGCCAGTGGTATGATGGAGTCTGAGGATGTAAGCTGCACCCTCAACATTTAAGTCGTTGGTGTGGCAACATTTTGTGATCCAGGTGCAAATGACGAATGGTGGAAAAGATGACAGACAAGAGAAATACAATTTGATAGCGTTGCAAAAATATACTACCGTACAGCCCTTCTAACACGACCACAATGGAAAAGCATTTCGAAAAACACAGCTCTTTACTAAAAGCTAAGAGATCAGGAAGCAGTTCAGTGCACGTGAAAAGACAATCGAAAGCTTTTGTAGCTAAACTTCCAACATCAAGAGACAGATTTTTCATTGCTGCCAATATGAGACCATTTCACGAATTCGCTCTGCTCATAATTGCCTCGTATCGCAAGCGTGATTGGCGAGAATAGAGAAGCATACTGGGCGAGCTGTCCGAGGGGGGAGTCCTGGACCAGGAGGGGATCCTGAGCCTGGAGGAAGACCCCCTGATTCCACTACTACAGCAGTTTAACGAGGTGTGGACTGTCTACGTGGGAGAAGAGAGCTGAAGCATGCGTGGTGAGGGGCGAAGGGGTGGAGGAGGGACAGCTTGCATGATGCTGATGTTAGCTCTTTGATCTTGTCTTATAAACTGGAGATGATGATACGGGTATGAGGGACCATGATAGCATTGGTCAATTATCAGCTAATCTCCTCTCTCCTGAACTTATGTTAATTCGGTAATAAACCTCTTTTTTTGTAGTGTAGAGTCTGAGATTTCGATGACTCATCCACACACTGTGACCAAAGTACACAGTTCCATCACGCGCACATTTTACTCAAACTCTGGTCCCGGTCCTCCACAAAGAGTGCAAGGAAAATTTTGCTCAGAGGTATGTTGCCAGAAAATATTGCCAGAAATTGTAGACGTACTTATATTCTTAAAACAGACTATGACCATAGTCTTTTCTGTGTTTGTCGTAATATTACCATCTACTTTCTGGTTAAGTTTGCGTTATTTGCGTCATGTATTTTATTTGTTTATACTATTTGTTTTTTTTTTGGGGTTTTTTTGGTGAAATGACTTGGCAAAACTTTTTGCAGGGTTCACATGTTGTTTAGTGAAGCTCCCTGAACACAATTTCGGAAGAAGCAATTATACAATTGCCGAGCCAACTACAGGTGTTTTTTTATCCTTCTGTCTGCTCCCAGCTATAAAACCGTAACCACTTTACTTCCAATTTGATTTCATTTTAATTTTTTATTGAATAAATACTCTTTTTCTTTATGTTTCATCATTAGGGTTTTATAACAACAACAAAAATTGTTCTCATCTCGTCTCGTGGGATACGTGTCTTGTCACACTCCAACAAAGAATATATTATTTTAAAATTAGTCATTTGAAATGTCCATCCATCCATCCATTTTCTTGTAGGCTTTCTTCCCTTTCGGGGTCGCCACAGCGGAATGAACCGCCAACTCTCTGGCATATGTTTTACGCAGCGGATGCCCTTCCAGCAGCAAACCATCGCTGGGAAACATTCACACACTCATTCATACTCATACTCTATGGACAATTGTTTTTTCTTAATTCACTTATACCGCATGTCTTTGGACTTGTGGGGAAACCGGAGTAAACCCACGCGATCACGGGGAGAACATGCAAACTCCACACAGAAATGCCACCTGCCCCAGCCGAGCCTCGAACCTTCGAGACCTTCTTGCTGTGAGACGACCGTGCTACCCACTGCACCACTGTGACGCCCCCAATTTCAAATGTGGGTTTTTAAAATATACTTTCAGTAAATGTTACAGGGACACTTTGAGCATACATCAAATATATGTACAAAAACGTGAACATAAAATGATTACACTTTAGAAAGTATAACATTTTTTCTCTTGCAGTATATTTGAGTCTAATATATTAATTATTTCAAAGTGTGTTAAAAGTTTTAGGATGAAAGTGTGGTGTAAGTGTACTTAAAATATACTTACAAAAAGTACAATTTAGTTAATTACATTTTAAACATACTTGAAATACAATTAAGTAGTTTTTTTGCTTGTGTTAGCCAGGAGCAGTCTATCATTGCTCAATTTTCAATATTCACACTTATTCGTATTTGTTTCACCTAAACTGTATTTTTTTCATTTTATGATAGATTTTTGACTTGACGTCTGCTCAATGGACACACTTTCTGTTGCTAGTATTGACTCTGTTTATGCAAACGTAAGAATAGGGTTTTTTTTCACAAATTTTAAAAATAATTTGAATATGAACGGGTTAATGAACCTGAAAAGAATGTATGTGTCCACTAGAGGGGGCTGTGTGTCCAGATCATCTCAATGGAAAGATTATCAATCGACCCAATAAAATGTTAAAGTTCAAATAATCAATTTGCGTGACAACCATTGGATTAATGAAAGTATGCAATTATGCATTTGGGGGCCCTTTATTTTTAATAAATAAATGATTTACTCATTGGTTAAAATGCTGAAAAGAAATCAAATCTACTTTGTTGTGTTAAACAACAAAAGAACAGCTGAATTAAGTTCTTTGCCTGCTATTTTAAATTATTCTCTCTTTTCATCACAGCACACACTCAAATCTAAAGTTAACTTGACTCTTCTGTTGGGTGCCTCTCAATTAAAAAAAATTAAAATGCAAGATTGAGTTTTACATATATTTATTTAGTTAGGATTCATGAAGCATTAAAAAGCCATTAATTCTGGTCTTTTTTGTTATAGGACTATTTGTTTGAGTCTGTGTTCTTGTCATTAATTACAATGTTAAACTCTTTAGTTGTATTTCTTTTCCATGTCATATCAGGTTCAAATTTACGAACTTCTCAGAAAAGGGTTATAATGACAACTTTATAACTTAAATAGTTGTATACGTCTATGTTTAACCTATGTGCAAAAATTTGTTAAATATAATTGGATTTTTCTCAGCTCCAGACTATGTTCATATGGTTTGTTTGTTTGTTTTGTTTTGTTTTGTTTTGTTTGTTTGTTTGTTTGCTTGCTTGCTGTCTGCTGATTCCAGGAAATGAAGAGGTTTTTTAGTTTTTTGTTTACCTTTGTTTGTTTGAATGCTGTGCATAGAAAACCAGATCATTAATCCATCGATGGTAGTGACTAAAACCGTAAAAAAAATATTATCTGATAGTTTACCTGTATAGTTTCCGTCGATGTTTAGAAAAAGCATATTCTGTGTCCAATTAAAAGCTGTAATATTGTAAGAATAATGAATTGATACCTTAATTTAAAAAGATTCAAAGTAAGAGATTTTTTTAATAACCTTTCAAAATAAATTAGTATTACAGTTTATTTTGGGGGGATCTCCATATATATTTTTGGTGCCATATAGAGCTACATCAAAGCATTTGTTAATTATTGATAGCTTATAAGTTATGGGATGTGGAAAAAATTTAATGATATTAGAATATAAACAATATATTAAAAAAATTGTCAATTGGCTTTTTACCTGACGTGGCAATTAAAGGGTTAAAACAAACAGGTGTGAGTTGTAAGCGTATCCCTAATCACCAATAATAAGAGAATTACATATAAAAAGAATAACGACACCAAATAATTTATCATTTCATTCATCTGATTAAAGTCTGTTTAACAAACTAAAAAAATAATGCTTTTTAGGGAAGCTGAATTTGATCAAATTAAGTTTGCTTAACTGATTTTGATTAAAGTTGGAGCTAAATGTATAATTTTGGATGGAAATTCTGCCCTCAGTTTAATTAAGTTCATCCAGTTATGAGTTATTTTTTCTGTGCATTTTACTGCACTCAAAGTGAGAATGGGAGGAAAATTACTTTCATTTGAGAGAGTTTTCCAAGAGCAACTGATTAAAGGTTTTGTCCATTTGAGTGGTTAATTAACTGAACTGTGGTTAATTAAAATATATGAAGAGCAGTTTCAGTGCAGCACTGAAGCACATTTATATTAATGGCAATAGTTTCAGCACGAGTCTGTTACCAGATGTCCTCGTTTATTTGATAACCTAAATCTCTTTTATTCATAATTGTGACTGTTTTCTCACCTGAATTAAACACAAGCGCACGAGTGAGAGTTCTTCTGCAAGGTTATCAAAGCCCATTTCCCACCAGATAAAGATAAATAAGGGCTTTAAAAGTAGACATTTTTACTTAAAACGTCGTAATTTACAGATAGTCAAAAGTTTCAGAGAAAAAATTTGACTAAAAAATTTCACTTGTTATTTCAAAATGTTAACTCTCTATAAGTCACCTTATATATTTTTTAACCTGTAGGAAATGAGCTTCCATAACAGCTTTCCACACTTTTTGGTACTATTTCTGTAGACAGTACAATCTAGAGAGTTTCTTTTACTCTGTTCTGACTTTATTTTTGGGCCTATATTTAGTTAAATTGACAATGAATAAGTTACACTTTTTTGTCACATTGAAAAATAACATATTAATTCCAAAGTTGTCAATGAAACGTGCGCTGTTGTTTTAGATATAGCTCAGTTTAAGTATGTTTTCATCCATCCAGAGAACGATCAAATAAATACAGTTAGTTTTCCTCTCAGGATTTGCAATCTCGCCCGATATTGACTCTGCATGGACTCACCTGAAGAGCGCTTGTTGGCTGACTGAATGATTTATGGATCTGTGGATCTCCGGTGGTTAGCAGAGCTCCCTGAAGCGTTTGGTTTTCCTCCGTGAAGCGCATGCCACTAGTTGACAGCTCCTAAAAGCGCTGGAGAGGAACCGTGTCTGATGTCCAACCCTTCTCTGAACGTCTCCAATAAAGTGTTTAATCAGACACTTTAAAAAACACACTTGCACAAATTCACGCCATGCCTTCAGAAGATAGTCACGCTGGAGCAGCAGCTGCGTGCGACTGGAGCGCGATGCCGCGTCTGTCTGCAGCGCTGTTCGCGCACGCGGTGATGCTCGTGGTCATGATGCTGCTGACGCGCGCCAGCACCATCCTTCTCAATGCTCCGCGTGAATCCTAGGAGTGGAGAAGCTGAAGAGATGTTCTGTTCTGTATCATTTCGTTTACAGAAGTGAATCGCATTCAGAGTGTCTGTGCAATTAATCAAACTGACATTGATCTAAATTGAAAGAGAAGAGTGGAAACGCGTTGGCCAGTGAACCGGATTAATTCTGTTTTTGGAAACCCCGAGGGACTGATCAGCCTACATGGAAAGCATAGAGTGGAGCAAATAATTTATACATGAAATAAAAAAGTCTTGCTTTGGTAGTTGTTCATTTAAACAACTTTAGAGTTATTAGCATTTTTGTCGAAAATATCCTGTAAAATAATAACACCATAAAATACTATAATTAGCACATAACTAAGCAGTAGGTACGGAACTAAAATATCTATTAACTCTACAGTAAACATGGTTACCTACCCTAAGGTGTTATCCTTAATGGCTTCATATCTAATGCCACGGTAACTACTTGATGTAAATACTGTTAACTATTGAATTTAGCTACACCATAACTATATTTTAAGAATAAGTATTTATAGTTTTACTAAATATTCCTTTAAGTTATAAGTATATTATCAGTAACTATTAAGACGCTCCATGTGATATCACTTTTCAATACTCTTCCAAGTGTTAAATAGTTCCTAGAACTATGATGGAACTATTCAGTAACTATTCATTAGTTCCCAGAGAACTATGAGGTAACTCTTCAGTAACTATTCATTAGTTCCCAGAGAACTATGAGGTAACTCTTCAGTTATTATTCACTAGTTCTCAAGGAACTAATGAATAGTTACTGAAGAGTTATCTCATAGTTCTCTGGGAACTAATGAATAGTTACTGAAGAGTTACCTCATAGTTCTCAGGGAACTAATGAATAGTTACTGAAGAGTTATCTCATAGTTCTCAAGGAACTAATGAATAGTTACTGAAGAGTTCCCTCATAGTTCTCAGGGAACTAATGAATAGTTACCGAAGAGTTACCTCATAGTTCTCAGGGAACTAATGAATAGTTACTGAAGAGTTCCCTCATAGTTCTCAGGGAACTAATGAATAGTTACCGAAGAGTTACCTCATAGTTCTCAGGGAACTAATGAATAGTTACTGAAGAGTTATCTCATAGTTCTCAGGGAACTAATGAATAGTTACTGAAGAGTTACCTCATAGTTCTCAGGGAACTAATGAATAGTTACTGAAGAGTTACCTCATAGTTCTCAGGGAACTAATGAATAGTTACTGAAGAGTTATCTCATAGTTCTCAAGGAACTAATGAATAGTTACTGAAGAGTTCCCTCATAGTTCTCAGGGAACTAATGAATAGTTACCGAAGAGTTACCTCATAGTTCTCAGGGAACTAATGAATAGTTACTGAAGAGTTACCTCATAGTTCTCAAGGAACTAATGAATAGTTACTGAAGAGTTATCTCATAGTTCTCAGGGAACTAATGAATAGTTACTGAAGAGTTACCTCATAGTTCTCAGGGAACTAATGAATAGTTACTGAAGAGTTACCTCATAGTTCTCAAGGAACTAATGAATAGTTACTGAAGAGTTCCCTCATAGTTCTCAGGGAACTAATGAATAGTTACCGAAGAGTTACCTCATAGTTCTCAGGGAACTAATGAATAGTTACTGAAGAGTTACCTCATAGTTCTCAGGGAACTAATGAATAGTTACTGAAGAGTTACCTCATAGTTCTCAGGGAACTAATGAATAGTTACTGAAGAGTTACCTCATAGTTCTCAGGGAACTACTGAATAGTTACCGAAGAGTTACCTCATAGTTCTCAGGGAACTAATGAATAGTTACCGAAGAGTTATCTCATAGTTCTCAGGGAACTAATGAATAGTTACTGAAGAGTTATCTCATAGTTCTCAGGGAACTAATGAATAGTTACTGAAGAGTTACCTCATAGTTCTCAGGGAACTAATGAATAGTAACTGAAGAGTTACCTCATAGTTCTCAGGGAACTAATGAATAGTTACTGAAGAGTTACCTCATAGTTCTCAGGGAACTAATGAATAGTTACTGAAGAGTTACCTCATAGTTCTCAGGGAACTAATGAATAGTTACTGAAGAGTTACCTCATAGTTCTCAGGGAACTACTGAATAGTTACCGAAGAGTTACCTCATAGTTCTCAGGGAACTAATGAATAGTTACTGAAGAGTTACCTCATAGTTCTCAGGGAACTAATGAATAGTTACCGAAGAGCTACCTCATAGTTCTCAGGTAACTAATGAATAGTTACTGAAGAGTTACCTCATAGTTCTCAGGGAACTAATGAATAGTTACAGAAGAGCTACCTCATAGTTCTCAGGGAACTAATGAATAGTTACCGAAGAGTTACCTCATAGTTCTCAGGGAACTAATGAATAGTTACTGAAGAGTTACCTCATAGTTCTCAGGGAACTAATGAATAGTTACTGAAGAGTTACCTCATAGTTCTCAGGGAACTAATGAATAGTAACTGAAGAGTTACCTCATAGTTCTCAGGGAACTAATGAATAGTTACTGAAGAGCTACCTCATAGTTCTCAGGGAACTAATGAATAGTTACCGAAGAGTTACCTCATAGTTCTCAGGGAACTAATGAATAGTTACCGAAGGGTTACCTCATAGTTCTCAGGGAACTAATGAATAGTTACCGAAGAGTTACCTCATAGTTCTCAGGGAACTAATGAATAGTTACTGAAGAGTTACCTCATAGTTCTCAGGGAACTAATGAATAGTTACTGAAGAGCTACCTCATAGTTCTCAGGGAACTAATGAATAGTTACCGAAGAGTTACCTCATTGTTCTCAAGGAACTAATGAATAGTTACTGAAGAGTTACCTCATAGTTCTCAGGGAACTAATGAATAGTTACCGAAGAGTTACCTCATAGTTCTCAAGGAACTAATGAATAGTTACTGAAGAGTTACCTCATAGTTCTCAGGGAACTAATGAATAGTTACTGAAGAGTTACCTCATAGTTCTCAGGGAACTAATGAATAATTACCGAAGAGTTACCTCATAGTTCTCAGGGAACTAATGAATAGTTACTGAAGAGCTACCTCATAGTTCTCAGGGAACTAATGAATAGTTACTGAAGAGTTACCTCATAGTTCTCAGGGAACTAATGAATAGTAACTGAAGAGTTACCTCATAGTTCTCAGGGAACTAATGAATAGTTACTGAAGAGCTACCTCATAGTTCTCAGGGAACTAATGAATAGTTACCGAAGAGTTACCTCATAGTTCTCAGGGAACTAATGAATAGTTACCGAAGGGTTACCTCATAGTTCTCAGGGAACTAATGAATAGTTACTGAAGAGTTACCTCATAGTTCTCAGGGAACTAATGAATAGTTACTGAAGAGCTACCTCATAGTTCTCAGGGAACTAATGAATAGTTACTGAAGTGCTACCTCATAGTTCTCAGGGAACTAATGAATAGTTACCGAAGGGTTACCTCATAGTTCTCAGGGAACTAATGAATAGTTACTGAAGAGCTACCTCATAGTTCTCAGGGAACTAATGAATAGTAACTGAAGAGTTACCTCATAGTTCTCAGGGAACTAATGAATAGTTACTGAAGAGCTACCTCATAGTTCTCAGGGAACTAATGAATAGTTACCGAAGAGTTACCTCATAGTTCTCAGGGAACTAATGAATAGTTACCGAAGGGTTACCTCATAGTTCTCAGGGAACTAATGAATAGTTACCGAAGAGTTACCTCATAGTTCTCAGGGAACTAATGAATAGTTACCGAAGAGTTACCTCATAGTTCTCAGGGAACTAATGAATAGTTACCGAAGAGTTATCTCATAGTTCTCAGGGAACTAATGAATAGTTACTGAAGAGTTACCTCATAGTTCTCAGGGAACTAATGAATAGTTACTGAAGTGCTACCTCATAGTTCTCAGGGAACTAATGAATAGTTACTGAAGAGTTACCTCATAGTTCTCAGGGAACTAATGAATAGTTACTGAAGAGTTACCTCATAGTTCTCAGGGAACTAATGAATAGTTACTGAAGTGCTACCTCATAGTTCTCAGGGAACTAATGAATAGTTACCGAAGGGTTACCTCATAGTTCTCAGGGAACTAATGAATAGTTACTGAAGAGCTACCTCATAGTTCTCAGGGAACTAATGAATAGTTACTGAAGAGTTACCTCATAGTTCTCAGGGAACTAATGAATAGTTACTGAAGAGTTACCTCATAGTTCTCAGGGAACTAATGAATAGTTACTGAAGAGTTACCTCATAGTTCTCAGGGAACTAATGAATAGTTACTGAAGAGCTACCTCATAGTTCTCAGGGAACTAATGAATAGTTACTGAAGAGTTACCTCATAGTTCTCAGGGAACTAATGAATAGTTACTGAAGAGTTACCTCATAGTTCTCAAGGAACTAATGAATAGTTACTGAAGTGCTACCTCATAGTTCTCAGGGAACTAATGAATAGTTACTGAAGAGTTACCTCATAGTTCTCAGGGAACTAATGAATAGTTACCGAAGGGTTACCTCATAGTTCTCAGGGAACTAATGAATAGTTACTGAAGAGTTACCTCATAGTTCTCAGGGAACTAATGAATAGTTACTGAAGTGCTACCTCATAGTTCTCAGGGAACTAATGAATAGTTACCGAAGGGTTACCTCATAGTTCTCAGGGAACTAATGAATAGTTACTGAAGAGTTACCTCATAGTTCTCAGGGAACTAATGAATAGTTACTGAAGAGTTACCTCATAGTTCTCAGGGAACTAATGAATAGTTACTGAAGTGCTACCTCATAGTTCTCAGGGAACTAATGAATAGTTACCGAAGGGTTACCTCATAGTTCTCAGGGAACTAATGAATAGTTACTGAAGAGTTACCTCATAGTTCTCAGGGAACTAATGAATAGTTACTGAAGAGTTACCTCATAGTTCTCAGGGAACTAATGAATAGTTACTGAAGTGCTACCTCATAGTTCTCAGGGAACTAATGAATAGTTACCGAAGGGTTACCTCATAGTTCTCAGGGAACTAATGAATAGTTACTGAAGGGTTACCTCATAGTTCTCAGGGAACTAATGAATAGTTACTGAAGAGTTACCTCATAGTTCTCAGGGAACTAATGAATAGTTACCGAAGAGTTACCTCATAGTTCTCAGGGAACTAATGAATAGTTACTGAAGAGTTCCCTGAAAACTATGAGGTAACTCTTCAGTAAATATTTAGCCATGACTATATTTACTGTGTTGTTCCGAAGATGAAAACCTCCTTTACACCGCATGTTGCATTTCTGTAAGTTTTGGATATAAAAATGAGGGGAATTTTACCCCGTCCACTGCCAATTATGTTACCTACATAATATATCAATCTAACATTATATACAAAACAAAATTTTATTTATTTAATTATCATTTAACAAAAAAACAATTACATGCTAATAACAAAAAAGGTTACTTTTTCATACATAAAGTATTATAATAGTAACAACTTTTAATAATAGTTAATAATCAGAGAAGGTTTTAAAACTTATTTCCAGTCCAATTAAACTTTATATATATTTTATATTAAACCTTTTAGCTCCATTTTTACTCTGTTAATTCATCTTGTGGAGATTTTTCAGAGAGCTGCAGCTCAGCCGTAGAATAGAACTACTAAGTTTATGACAGGTTTGTATCTTCATGAGAAACTTACAGATAAAATTAAAAGTATTATAATAATAATGACAGTAAAACCCGGTAAATATTTTAAAAAGCAGCTTTTACATTTTATGTACCTGCCCAATGTCAATTTTTCCAGCCCATCATACAAAAAAGTAGCCTAAATGGCAGAAAACTGTCAACATTGAAAAAATATGAGCCGTAATAATGTGGATAAACAATCCTGTATTTATTATCTGCTTCATTTTTTTATCTGAGTTTTTTTTTTCCTACATGGATTATTGCTAGTGGGTCTCCTTGCAGACGTCTGTGGATGTTTGAGTACGAGAAGCTTGTGTTCAATTGGCTGCCTTGTGACAGACATTGAGAACATATTTATCATGCTGAAAGTGAAATGTCTTCTGAAAATAAAATCAGCTTGTGTATAAAATGCACATTTTGCTTGTCTTTGCCATCTGAATCCTTCAAACATACTTTTACACATGAAATTCCTCCTTTAAAGCAACTCAATTCCCAACGTAGCGTGCTGACTTACATGTTTTATCCTTTGGTGGACTCTGTGGCCCTTCCAGTCTGCTGCAAAACAAGACGCACGATAGGAGACTTTCTGTGTTGAATTCAAATGAGAAAACGGATAAAAGGCTTAAAACACCAACAAATGGCATGCTGAATGTTAATGGCTGTTTACTTTGTTGAAATTAATATTTGAGAATGAATGCTAAAGTGTAGTAATGAAAATCATCACCTAATCAACCCAATCCAACACTTCTGGATAAACTGGATGTGGACGATTCGAAATCTTGGTATGAATAATCAGTATTCTGGCCACTTTCTCGTGCTGTATATTACTTTTTATGGTGTTTTATTTTACAAATGCTTCAGCTCCCTTCTGCTTTTAAATTGCTCGCTATAAATAAATCTTGCGAAAGTCTTCACGCATGAGATATTCAGCACACTGTACCACAGGGAAGTTTACAATGCGCTCAGTTTGATAACCGACTCCATCTTTGCAGTCTCAATCAACGCTCCGAATCGTGTGAGAGCCTGATTATGAGTTTTATCCCTTCTGAAAAGCCTCCAGACAGTTGTGAGGAGCAATGCGACAGATTGTGTGCATGTCATTTGCAGCTAGAACACACGGAGTGGCACTTCCAGCAGGTGGTCGTGTATTAAACTCCAGCACATTGTGAATTGAATTAAGAAGTAATGCAGCAGCTATCGATTGCTTTATGAAACTGAATTCCATTTGTGTTTTTGTAACTGCAGAAGGCAGCACAGGGGAGCAGTGGTTAGAGGGAGGTTTGAGGAGTTTACGTCTTCTGTTTGTGCTTGTGTGGGTTTTCTCCAAGCACTCTGGTGCTTTAACACAATGTAAATGAATCATGAGGCTGGTGTTTTCATTTTAAATTGATGTTTTTTAAATCAACGTGAAGATTCTCTTGGAAGAAATTTTGTTTTTCTGTGTTGTCCTAACATTTTGGGTATACTTGACTCATAGAATCTCAAGAAAATTTGTATTTTAACAAATGTCAAAGATGACTTTGCAGGTGAAATGCATTACGCTGACTTCAGTGAAGATTAAAATATTTACGTTTACTGTCTTAATACCTTGATATGTAAGCTCTCTACATAAACAAGTGGGACCTATTTTTACAGTTTTACACAACAGTTTTTTTTTATTCATTTAACAAGTTTCTTAAACTCTTAACAGGGTTAGCACAACATCCGTCTAAGTAGGCTGAATTAACACTTTTTTGTTGCTTTTAAAGAAAATGCATACGGTTAACACAAATGTAAAAAGCTTGAACTTCTTTTACACACAAGCTCCATTGAGACCAAAACAATGTTATTTTAAAACCACATTTACAATTGATTTCAACTGTTTTCACTACATGAACAGATAACATCATGTTCAAAACAGAACTTATACAGGACAAAGTCAAAGTGAACTGCTGTTAACTTTGTGATTTGAAACACAAATATGTTCAGCCTTATTTATTCCGTTGCCAATTAAAATGAGAGGGCAGAATAAATATATTTTTATGACTAATTCCAGTGTTGTTTTCTGTTTGTATTTCTTGTTCTTTGTCTGTCTGCAGTGCAGCAATTCTGTGTCTGTGTATTTTTTTAATAAACTATACATTTTATAATATATATATATATATATATATATATATATATATATATATATATATATATATATATATATATATATATATATATATATACTATATATATACTATATTATATTCATAATATACTCTGAGATCGACAATCATTTTCGTATTGAAGTTTTGCAGCCAAAAAAATCATGCATTTACTAAACCCAATAAAACAAACATGAATAGAATGTTCAGATATAAGAGCAGACTGACTCTAATCATTTCTGTAATTTCAGCTGATGAATGTTTTTTTCTCAAAGTGTTATGATTGATGGTGCGTTAGGAGTTAAGCAAACTTGTTTAATATATTGAAAGAAACCGTCTTAGCAAAAACTTTAAAAAAAACTGTAATGTGTGTAACTTTGGCAACAAAAATGCTCGGGATCAAGCCCTGAATGCCCAGGTCAGGTGACATCACTACTTCTGTGGTTTATATTTAACAAACCTTTCTGAAATTAAGTACTTTTGCAAACTAAGTTAATCATTCACAGCAAACACTTTTGTGGAAATTAAATATTTCATCTACAATTCTTGGAATTCCTTGTCTTTTAATACAACTAAACATTAGCATTTTACTGGGGCACAACAGATTTTCACTGTGTCGTGTGCAAACATGGACTATGAAGCATCTCACTGATGATACATTTTCAGTCTTAAGACACCAAAAGCCCAAAACAGTTTTTACCGTATGGCTTGACACCATAACTTACTATATCTGTTAATAGAACCAGCGTTGATCTCAGAACTACAACGTCCAACTGCTGCATTTGAGTTAACTACAGAACTACAAAAAGCTTTGCCTCTGTCCCCACGCAGCTAACTCCCACTTTCCATTGACCCCCAGAGAAGCTGCAGCTTCCGGGAAACATCAAGGTTTAGCGTTTTATTCGCAGAAAATCTAGCCTCCTCTCAAAACTCCTCGTCAAAACGATTTGTACCATGAGCTCCGCAGATGTGATCACCATCAAAATCCACAGCTCCACTCTCATTGATCTGTCAGTCAGACTCAGAATGAAAAGTCCTTGCAGCTTTGTTCACAAACTAAATCCTCAATCATGCTGTCAACAGAAGTGTGCACTCTTTGAATATTTCTCAATCCAAAATAGTTTTTCTGAAAGACAGTTATTGAAGATGTACAAAGATGCGCAGCTTGTGTTGAAAGGCTAGTAATTTCAGCTCCAGGAAAAACATAGATTGCTGTTTTTGAGGGATTCTTCCACACGCCAGAGATTCTCTTTCTCTTTGCAATGGATATCACAATGGAAGTGTGAAAAACCTTCCACTAATGCATGCCTTGCAAGGTTGAACAAACTGCAAATTAAAGTGTCGTTTTGCCTCCCTTTGATTTCAATACCTCCTTCTGCAGAAAATGGGTTTCTTTTCCAAATAGATTGCGATTTCTGTAAATTCACATGCTAAAAAGAACTAGAAAATACTCTTGATAATGTATAATTTCTTGTACAAATGGGGGGGTTCCAGTGACGACATGAAAATGCATTTTGATTTAATACATCCTCCAAGATTAGTCTTGAAAGGAACTGTTTCACCTCTGTGAATAGATATTAATCATCTAAGGGAGCCTCAAAGAGCCCTCGGGGGTGTGGGTAGTATTATTATCGGGATTACAATCTGTTCTTTTAATCTTTTATTGTAATGATTAATCCATGAAATGAAAAATTCAACATGTAGCCAGAGCTCATCCATATTGTGTGCTGATTAAATGGAAATGGTTGTGTGAATAAATTGTTAGATGAGGATCAGCAGCTTGTTTTAAAAGAGAGAGAGAGAGAGAGAGGGAGGGAAGGGAGAGGGAGAGGAGAGGGGGGGGGGGGGGGGGAATCGTGGGGCCAGGCCGGAGGCAGAGGAGGAAGTTTCGGAGAGGAGAGAGTGGCAGAGAAGAGTTGAAGAGGGCGACTCGGAGAGGATGAGAGAAGGAGAGAAGCAGGGAGAGTCAGGGATCGAGAGACGAGAGGGAACAGAGAGAGAGAGAGAGAGAAGGAGACGGGAGAGGAGAGAAGGGGACCGCACGTCTCGACTGGAGCGGAGGGGAGAGATTCTCGGCGAGACTCCCACGCAGAGAGGGACGATCGGAGATCGTGGACAGGGACGCGGAGAGTAGAGAGAGAGGGGCGAGGGATTCTGCGCAGAGAGAGTCCGCTGAGCGAGAGAGAGAGGAGGTGTGGACGGGGAGGAATGAGGAGACGATCAGGGAGAACGAGACGAGAGGAGAGAGAGAGGGAGAGGATGAGTGATTGGAGAGAGGGCCCGATGAGGTGATGACTACTTGCGCCCACGAGCGGAGGGAGAGAGAAGAGGAGGAGATAGAAAGAGAAGGGAGGATTTGGAGTGAGACGAGCAGAGAGAGGAGACGATGAGAGGAGGAAGAGAGAGGGAGGAGGGAGAGACGAATGCAGGATGACGGGAGAGTAGAGCGCCCCGCGGGGAGAGAGGGGAGCAGAGAGGAAAGAAGAGAGCCAGAGCACGGGAGGCTGACGAGGGAGAGAGAGTACTGAGGGTGAGCAAGAGTGAGACGCGGACGATACGTGCCGGGAGAAGCGTGGAGAGAGCGAGAGAAGAGGGAGAGAGAGTGGAGGAGACGAGAGACGAGAGGGAGAGGGATTTGGGGAAGGGGGGGAGGGGGGATAGAGAAGGATTAGGGGATAGAACGGGCGGGCGAGAGCGAACGAAGGGCAAAGAGCGAGCGAAGCGCGGGAGTGACGGAGAGCAGAGCAACGAAGGAAAGAGAGATGAGAGACTCGAGGGAGGGTGCACCGGGACGAGGAGAGAGCACAGGAATCAAACGAGATTCGCGAAGCGGCCACGATTGAGAGGGAGGGACTGGATGAGAAGCGGACGCGAGATGCCTGTTTCGATGAGAGAGAGCAGAGGGAGAGAAAGAAGAGAGAGAGGCCGATCGAGACTAGCGCGAGTCACGAGACGGGAGAAGGAAAGAGAGGAGAGAGGGGGAGAGAAGAGAGAGGCTACCTGATTTGGAGAGATGGGAGACGGAGAGAGGGAATGAGAGAAAGAGGGGGGGGGAGGGAAGAGAGAGACGAGACAGGAGGCAGAGATGAGAGAGAGATCCGGAGAGAGGGAGAGGGAGAGAGAGAGGAGGGAGGGGAGGAGAGAGAGGGAAGGAGAGAGAGAGGGAGCGAGGGGGAGAGAGAGAGAGAGAGGGAGGGAGAAGAAAGGGAGGGAAGAAAGAAGAAAGAGAGAGAGAGAGGGGGGAGGGAGAAGAGAGAGAAGAAAGAGAGAGGAGGAGAGAGAGTAGGGGAAGAAGGTAGAGAGAAGAGAGAGAGACAGGAAAGAGAGGAGAGAGGGAGGGAGGGAAGAGAGAGGGGAGAGAAAGAGAGAGAGAGAGAGAGAGGGAGGAAGAGAGAGAGAGAGAGAGAGAGGAGAGAGAAAAATCTGAGAGGGAGAGCGAGAGAGAAAAAAGGTATTGCGTGATAAAAATTGTGAAGATGCAGAATTCGCTTGTTTTAAAATATTAAAATCCACGTTGCCAGATTGGACAATTTTCTGTCCATTTGAGCTACTTTTTGGTAATGTTGAGCTGGGAACATTGACGTTGGGCAGGTATATAAAACTGGAGCTACTTTTTGAAATATTTAGCAGGTTTTACTGTCATTGTTATTATAATACTTCTTTTAATTAAATTAAAATGGACTAAGAATATACAAAAAAATAATGGCCATTACATGGAAACACTCTGCCCTTCCCTAACGCTCATGTTGAGAGGGCATTGTCCCAAGCGACGCTGCTAAAGAACGAGAGGAAAAATCCAAAGAAATCCCTTTAAAAAAAGACTTGATCAAGATGCCTTTATATGCAATATATGGCAGAAATATTAAAAAGGTGTCAAAATAAAATATTAAAATATGTTTACATAAATGTGTATATTCTTACCACTATATTTAAATCAAAAGTGTGGGGAAGACCAACAGATTGAAATATATGAGTAAATAATATATTTGCATGCATTTATTATATTCAGCTACACAGTAGAAAATACACCTACCATTTAGATTCAAATATACATTCTTAAATATATAAGTATGTATTTGTTAAAAAGACGTTAAAGTATTAGAGTTTAGCCCATCTTTAATGTTTTTCTGAACTTTATATCGCAAAAAAATATTTTGCAAATATGTTATTAAAATCTAATTCAAAATATGTTTTTTGTATAACAATGTTTCACATATATGTGAATACATTACTTAAAAAACTATTTAGTTTTACAAATATAATATATAAAATTATATAATATATATAAGACTTTAACATTACTAAAAAACTATTTAGACTTGTACTTCTTTTGCTCCTTTAACAGATAATATCACTGCATGGGAAGCTTTCTGCAACTTGACAAACAAGCAGTTAAAGGTAAAAGATGATTTATTTATTTTTAACTGACAGCAGCTTTCAATCAAATTATAAACTATAATCTTGAAAAGATGCTCTTTTTATTCAATTTAAGGGGATTTTGAAGGTTTTTGTACGTTGGAGAAAATGTAATATTTAATAAAGCATTTTAATATTTAATAGATAACTCTACATTGCCAATCAAGTAAAAAAAAACACAAAAAGCCCACAGGGAATTATTTTAAAGGGAAATATTACCCAGAATAAAATTTTAAAATTATATGTGCGTATGTGAGAGAGAGAGAGAGAGAAACACTATGTTCTCATGTCCTCTGTTTAAGATTATTAATTAAAAGCAACACATTATATAGATGTTTTTATTTTCAAATAATATATATATATATATATATATATATATATATATATATATATATATATATATATATATATATTATGAGCAAACTGAGATAAACTTTGACTGTGTAACAAATTGCATATTGTCTCTGCCCTCATGTAATTGTACAAAAGCGGTTTCCAAATGCATAAATGTAAATGTAAATATATATGTTTTGGAGACGATTAACTTTTTGTTTCGGTAAGAATTTGTAGGCAGCACAGCTGCTTCTCAACCAAAAGATGGCGATGTTACGTCGATACTGAGTGCGACTGCGTTCTTGCGAGACGCTTGTGTAATGACCAGACTCGGCCGCTAGAGGCAGACACGGACGAGCCAGAAACCAAAGAGGAAACGGAAATAAACAGAAAAAAAACAGTAATTTTCCCCCGATTCGTCTCGGGCGAGGTACACAAGCTCATCCTCATAAACGCTAAAAGACAACACCTTTGTGGATCCAACTTTTCTTAAAACCGGCTGGAGCGCGAGCGTCGGACTCTTGTTGTTGTTTAAAATAGTGAGTATAGCGTTATGAAAGTAGACATTTTTCTTTTCATGCACGTCTCTGTGTTTTTAGCCTAAAGGCCCTCGCTAATATGTTTGTCAAAACAGTAACAGTGACATGTTTATCGGGAAGTTTCGTTGAATTTTAGTCAAGTTAGCTTTGGTCTGATGCGTTAGAAATGTGGAGATGCTGGTCGTGTTTATTTTAGTAACTGTTACTGAACCATTAACTTAGTTTAAATGACAACCATCAAAACTGACAGATGTTTTGTGTCCTAAAATGTTACATTAATTTGTTTATTGTGACTTTAAAAATAAAAAACCTAAGTATAATCCAAGAAGATTAAATGACTTTTACCTTGCATCTATATTGAGTTTACGTTGCCATAGGTAACGTTTATGTTTATTTGTGTACATACGAATGTCCGATAACGTGTGCTGTCTAAACTTCCATTTCTGGTTTCTTTCACACATTTTCTTTAGACTACATTGTCATTATACGCGTTGTTTACATAGCAGTGTTTACACTTTGACTTTTTCCTGCGCAATATTTGACATTTGCTCAGGATTAAACCCAATAATATTCGGCGCACGTTCTCCAGCACAGCTATATGACGTTACCTCTAACTTCATGTCTTCAAACGCAACGAAATTATGTCCGTTTATTGGTCAAGCGCCTGAAGGAGCGAAGCCAATTGGGTGTTCACGTTCCATCCTCTCTTGTGATTGATCGATCGCTGTCCGATGGACTCCTCTGATTGGCCGCTTCGCTCTGGTTTCTGCGCGTAATTGGTTGCGTGAGACGTCAGGCAGACGCGTTTCCTTCCTCTTCATGGGGAGCTTTTGCTTTTTAATAGCAGTTCTATCGCGGGGCGCGGCCCAGGGAGCCATCTTGAGGAGTAGACTATCAGTAAATATAATAAAATAGTGTATTTTATTCCCAGGTTTCTCGCCGTGATCTTTATGTGAAGATCGAGACGGGAGGAGAGAGAGGCAGGTGGAGATTGCTCATCATCACTGTTGAGGTTTCATTGTCTGGTCCACAACAGGGATTTAAAACTGCATCTGGGGGCTTTTCACTCTTCTTGCACCTCTCAAGATTGGGAACCCTAATTTGAACAATGGAGGCCGTCGCCAAGTATGATTTCAAAGCTACTGCAGATGATGAGCTGAGTTTTAAACGAGGAGAAGTGTTGAAGGTAAGGGATGCTCCATTCATCACTGTTTCCTTCCATGTGGTTTGGTCATCTAGTTAGTATTCATAGTTAAATTAGGATCAACACTATGTTACCCGGGTGTGCATTCTCTGTTTATGTTTTAAAATAAATTATTAGTCACAAAGGTTAGTCTCTGCCAGGAGGAAAATGTTATTTACGCGAACTGGGATCATTGGTTGTGGCTTTGTGTGTTGGTAGGCTGCCAGTAAGCATCTGAGAGCCATCAGCGTTTCAATTTCTACTTTTTGATCATGAAACAATGCAAAATAAAAATCTAGCTGTGAAAATTGTTATTTTAAAAGATGCTTTCGAAGAGAGGCTTTGTAGATATGTTCATCGCAAGTTCCTGCGAGGTAGAAGTGCTATTTAAACATACTTTTATGAAATTTATTTTGCTTGAAAGGAAAGAGCTATCTGGGCAAAAAAAATGTGTATATATATATATATATATATATATATATATATATATATATATATATATATATATATATATGTGTGTGTGTCAGAAGAAGATATTTACATTAATTATATATTTATATATATAACTAAATAAAAAAATTATGATATATATACATGTATATATTTCCCAGTGATGGGTTGCGGCTGGAAGGGCATCCGCTGCGTAAAACATATGCCAGAAGAGTTGGTGGTTTATTCCGCTGTGGCGACCCCGAAAGGGAAGAAAGCCGACATGAAGATGAATGAACATGTATATATATATATGTGTGTGTGCGTGTGTCACAGGCAGATATTTGCAGTAATTATTTTTTAATGATGAAAAATGTTCTTAAAAACCAGTTCTTAAAGTTGAGCATGAGGATGCTCATTTAGGAAGAACTTTTCAGAGGTGTTTTTCTTACTTTAAAGCTACTCTTAAAGACATCCAAAGAGGTTGACATTTGAAATCCATGTTTTTGAGATTTAACATGAACAAAAAGAGGATCTATTTGGAAGTTTGCTGTTTCCAAACTTTAAATGCTTTTTTAAATTCTGTCTTGGCTTGTGGGAGGCTGCGTTTTTAAAGATCTGAATTCTCTATAAGCTGGTACTTGTAGTTGTTAACTAAAGTGAAACTATCATGTATGATTAAATCATTCTTAAACATGTAGTTAAAGGTGTGATAGCCAATTCTCCTACGGAATAGAGATGTGTTTGTTTTGTTTCTGACCTTTCTGAAAAAGCACCTTAAGCGTAGCCCTAGTGTCATTTTTTTGTGATGAACAAAATGAAGGTTTCTTCTATGAAAACAGAAGCTTTTTGGTATTGCCTAACTGTTTACGCAAGCCCACAAGTCCTCTGCGCTTTTGTGTCTGAATGCTGATCTCAAGCTGCTAATCCACCAGACCTCACAGCTGTACGGAGCCGTGCAGATTATGTAAAGCGGTCATCTTTTTGTTCGCTCCCGAAGGTCCCGAGATGGATTGCACAATCTGAGAGGAGAGCTCTTGTGCTCGAGTGCCTGGAGATTTAAACACAATCATCCTAATCCTCGAAGTTGAACTCTTGTCCATCACTGCGCCTCTAAGCCTGTCTGTCGGAAGCATGTCGACAGCACCCTTTAACGATCTGATTACGCCGTGAGATTATTGTCGGCTCTTTGTTTTTCCGATGGGCCCTAAATTAACAAGTCCTGAAGTGGTGAGGGGGTGACATGCAGGATTACACCAGCGTTCAGATTATGGCTTTGAAAATGCATGCAGCAGCACAGAGGTGGGTTTATGAATAATGTAAAAAGGCACATGGCTTGCTTGAAAGCAACATCTATCAAACAGCAGGGTCTGAAAATACTTCCCCTTGGTTTTTTTTCCTGCTGTTACTAAACATGTGGTTTTGCAGACTTACGTAAACCTGAATTATATTTGGACAGTTTTGTGCAAAGTGCCATTTTTTGGGGTTGGACATCGCATAACGAGTAATATTTCTGCTATTATGATTAGTATCCTTTGGTTTAAAAATCAGGTTCTTCGACTCGTCGGTAGCCACTCACAATAAATCTGCTGCATTCTATGCAGTGAACACATCGAGCTGGTACTAGGCTTCAGTTGTCAGATCTGGAATTGCGGTGAAAACTCAAGTTTATTACTAAAATCTGTGGAAAAATATAAATAAAAAAAAGATTGATGAAATGATTTAATTACAAAAAAGACTCTAGTGTGTAGTTCCACTACAGGCCACTCTGGTGGGGACAAGAACCGGGTGGTGCACTGGTTAGGGGGAGTTGAAGAAGATTGGAAAAGCGCTTATTAAAGAAAGGGACACTCTTTGGCTTTTTGTCTCGATGAGAATTAGGAAATGGTGCATAGCGCAATTTGTCGTCTGACCACTTGAGGCTGACCCCGACGTGAGCATTGAAGACAATGTAAAAAATGGCTAAGTTTACAACTGAAAACATGTTTGCACCCTTCAGTTTTTTATAGTTTTTTTTTACGTATATTGCTTGAGTTGACCTGTATGACTACTCTGACCACTCTTTCACAACAAACGCAATTGGAGCTAGTAAAATATGAGATGGGCACTTGACCATCTCAAATTAACTCGCCTCACTCCAAACTGAAATTCTCCTCGACTCGCATGGGGCGGAGCTTCTTGAGCTGAAAATGAAATAAAAAAAATCCTGGACTTGATGCAAGACACTAAAGGGTTTTTGTTCTTTGATTGTTACTTTGGAAAGCTGAAAACAGTGTTGACATGGTCTGTTGTCTTTTACCAGAGACGGTAAAGCTTTTAACTCACCAGGTTCTCAGACTTCTTCATCACTGCCTTCTAAGCTAGATCCTTATTGTGCTTCGCCAGTGCGGATTTTAGGGCTTTCAGTTGACCTTTCCAGATAGATACGTTCTAGATAGATTCCTGTCGTTCACTTATAGGTTAGAAAACACAATATTGTGTAATAAATAGCAGAATCAAGTGTACCTGATGCATGGTGAAGTTCTCTCTGTTCTAGAACTTCAGTCATTTACGCCATATGATTCCTTGAGGATGTTCTCGCGAATCCCTCTAGCACAATGTTTCTCAATTATTTTCTGTCGTGCCCCCCCAGGAAGAAAAAAACAAATTGTCTTTAAATTTGTTAAGTATACCTCTGCATATCACCGTATCCTTATTAGCGTATAAGAGAAAAAAGAAAGAAAAATGGACCAACTTACAACAAAGAATAGCTTTATTAACTGTAGCAGTGAATAAAAGTGAATCTGAAATGTAAAAAAACATTAACTCCTTAATAAAACTATAAACATTGTTTGACTGATCGTGATTGCTGGCACGTTTTCTCTAAAAAAACCTCAAGTGGCTTATCAGCGTGATTGGAGTGTAATGTCTTTAAGTGACACCTTCATTTATTTGGCTTCATGCTGTCCGCTGCCAACATTTTTAGACTCAGTAAGCACACCTGTCTCTCCTCGTCTCCCACCGTAGTCACAGTAAAGCCAAGCGATACATTCGTGTCATATTTCCTCGTCTTAGCTTTCGGGGAAGACTTGCGTCTGTTTCTTTATCTCCTTCTCTTTCCACCTGTCTTCTACACTTTGTCCAATGAGAGCGCCACTGCCCCCTAATGTAGTGGAGTTGTATTGCACTTTATGCTAGAACTGTAAAAAAAAAAAAAATTGAAAAATAAATAAAGCATGTTCCCTGAGATTAAACGCCCCCCCAGTGAATGTAATGAAAGACTAATGTTATAAGCGTCTTTAGATGATTTCTTCAGCTGAAGAAAATATAACTTTGAAAAAGCATGATAGATATTTTGACAACATAAAATTGAAAGTCCATATATGGAAGAAGTGTAATTTCCATGTTTGATATTAGAAACTAATTTCCTGTCATTAATACTTTTAAAGTCAATAGTAATAAATAATACATGTCTTGCTTTTTTAATCTGTGTTGAAATTCATGTAAGTTAAATCTAAATTCAAATTAAATAGTAAAACTATCAATTTAATTTTTAGTTTTCAACTAAATGAGAGACATTAGTAAAGTGGACATTTGATCAAGTTAAAAAGTGATTTATTAAACATACATTTATTATAAGGATGAATATTTACAAAACACAAAACAGAATAGTGTTGAAAATAATTTTTCTCTTAATTGAGATACTCTTCTAAGCACAACCGCACACTTGATAAACAAACACAACGCTTTCAGACAAACACATGCTAATGAGTCGAGAATTAAATAGGAAAACAATTGCAAGACTTTGCTGATACTGTCTAATATTAGAAGCTAGAGCAAGGGAATAGCTGAACAGATTCCGAAATGTTAATACACTGTTTATTAACTGGTTAAGATGTTTAATGAGCCACAAAAGTGGAGTGTTCTTTTAAGATGTTTGTCCTTTTATTCAGTTTCCTTCTGTTACTCGATGAGGAAGTGATTCTTCTAAGTGTGCACAATTAGACCTTGAGTCAGCAAGGGGGCTAAAAGAGGACCCAAAAGGCGTTAGTTGTCTCTCTGACAGCATTGTTTTAATCATCATTTGCCTTAGGGTCGAATGATTTGGCGTCATAATCGAGTAGAATTAGTAGAAAAAAACAATATTGTGAATTTATTTGTTTTACATTTTTCAATGATTATGAGTAACTAAATGACATGTTAAGCTTACATGTAAAACCTGCGACAAGATAAAAAGCAAATGAACATAAACCTGATGAAAACGTTGCTATAAAATATCAACAAATCGTCAGCAACAAATCAACTTATATCTAAGAAATTTACTTTAATAAACATGTAACTGTGTTGATTGCACTTTTTAATAATTCATTTTATAAGATTTTTAATTAACTGTTTTAACTAGTATTTTCTTACTAGTTCCAAGTAACCAATGTATCTATTTCGCACTATAGTAGTTACCACAGTGCCAAATAAAGCTACACGCTGTTATGCCTTCACCAAGGTAAGAACTACCTTGCTGAAGGCATAACAGCGTGCAGCTTTATTTTTATTCTGCAACCTGCTGAACTTGTGCATGCTGCATGAACAAATCTTCAAAATACAGTAAAGTAAAATTGGGGAAATAGCTCAAATTTAAAGTTTAACAACTTTTGTAATTTAATTTTTTCAGAATTTACCAGTGTTTTCAATCTCTGGCAACCTCCCTCACGCACTTAAAACAAGTTTTACCATACTCAAGGTTTCCTTGTCTGGTCCTTTTCATTGTGTTCAAACATTTTAATCATGAGACTAGTGTTTCCTGATTATAAGCAATCCATGAAAGGATGTTGTGTGGCTGTGAGAGCTGTGATACGGAGACAACAATCACCTGAGAGATGCGCTGCACGTTCCTGAATATGGACTTTCTGGCGGATGATAAAACACCTGGAGGTGATCACAAACTTTGGCGCAGAGCTTGTTAAGGGGACTGAAAGGACACATACTGCACAGTTTTGTTCCCGTCAACAGAAACACTGTTTTGTGAAGCACTTACAATAAAGTAACCATGACCACTGTGGGCAATGGTGAATTCGATTAAAGGAAGGGTGAGCTAATGCACCAATCTGATATTTTCACATACAAGAGCTGAAGCAACCATTATCCAGCATTGAAAGATTTAGAGCTTGAAATGCTTTGGGTTTTAAATCGAGGTGAAATTCTCTTACCGTGGTCGACGGAGAGTTACAAGCTCTGAGGGAGGGGTGTTATTACATAAGGAGACCTTTTTAAGACCTCCTCCTGACCTAATAACGCCAGCCCCTTAACTCTGCACAGATGAGTAGCTAACGTTAGCAACCCTGCTGGCGTTTTAACAATGACGGCTAACTCGAGATATGAAACACTTTTACATAGAACTAAAAAGAGAGAGTCTGTCTAGAAATTCCATCATTCGCGCTATTCCAGTAAAAATGCTATTCTGATATCCTGATAGTTCCTCTTTGGATACCGGATGATTTTATTTAGGCTATTTCACAGTTTGTTTGTTTGTTTGTTTGTTTTTTGCTTAATTTCAGCCTTTCACGATAGCATTAGTTTTAATTGTTTTAGTCCAAACATAGCTCTGAGTTCCATTCAGCATCTCACTGATGGTCCTCGGACATCAAGGAAAAACTCATTCTAATAACAAACAAATCTTGCTCTCAAATTCCACTTTTGTTTGGACTCCTTCGTCATCTTGTTTTTTTACTTTGCTTGTTCGCACTCTGACAGGAAAATTCAGTGTTTACCTCAACATTGGGCTTTGAGTTTTTTAACAAGCCAAACAAAAAAATGCTTAATCCTCTAAAATCCAGTTTCCATTTATCAAACGTGCTTATAATGTGTTTTAATTAAATTTGACACTAATTGTAGAGATACAAATTTTATAATTTAACATTCAAAAAACATAAAATAAAATAACACCTTTAGTGGTTGCATCCCCCCTCTGAAAAATATTAAACAGTGCAATTTCCAAAGCTTAAGCTGGCACCTTTCGCTCTCTTCACACAGACCATTGTGCTGTTTTTCATTTAATGCATATTTGTGAAGTGAAAGTGAGTAGTTGGTCAGATATGGAGTGACCCATACCCAGAATTTGCACTCTGCATGGAACCCATCCCAGTGTACACACACACACAGCAGTGAACAAACACACCGTGAGCACTCACCCGGAGCAGTGGGATCCATGGCTGCGGGGCCCGGGGAGCAGTCGGGAAACTGGTGCTCGGTCGAGGGCTCCACAGCTGTGGTTGTTGAAGATGGAGAGCAAGTGTTTCATCACTCACACCACCTTCAACTCGGTGGATCTGGGGATTGAACTGGCAACCTTCTGATCACAAGTCGGTCTTTCTTCTATCCACCAGACCCCGACTACCAACTATTTTATTGAAAATCAGCCAATTTGGGTTGAAAATAAGCTATATTTGGATCAAATCGCAATATATTTTCACATGGTAACATGGTACCAAATACATTGCACAAAAAGCTTCTCATCGCTAAAACATGAAATCTAAGGCTGTTTTGCTGTTTATCAGAAATCTTTAAGAATCGTGTCTGTCCTGCTTTCTGTACTAAACGAGTTTGGAACCTCTCTGAGGAAATGCACCCCTCCCTGCTGCTGGAATCTGACTTCCATGAAGCACATTTTGCTAAAATCTTTTTCAGAGGTGGCAGTTTTCATCTTTCACTAACTCAAACCAATCAAGAGTTCTGATGAAAATGGATTGACGGTGAGAAAAAGGAAACTCAGAATCAGTTTGAAAAGATACCTATGATCTTGCTTGTTGCGTATTGTTGCAGATAGTCAAACTATCTTTTTAATTGGCTTTCTGCAACCAAAAATGTCCCATCGATGACTCATCTGGCCTGAAATGGTTCATTTACTTCAGTGTAGTGTCTTTGATGATGGTGCAGTTTATCTGAAGAACTCAGTGGCTAAGATACAGAGAGAAATAACATTAAATGTGAGTCACAGAAATCAGCAGTTCCTCTTGCTTTCCAAGACTGATATGGTCAGTGGGGGGTTTTCTTGAAGGGAGAACATGGCCTGCTCTCTTCATCATCGCTCAGCCATTAGCTGTCGCTGAAAGGCTGCGTATTTTTTAATTGACCTTTCCATTCACTCTTAATTTCCTCTACAGAGGCTGATTGAACAGGACCAGGACAACACTGTCTTTGATAGGCTGAAAAGAACAGCAGTATAATTAGTTGCTTAAGGGGTCGTTGTACTTAACATCTAAGTTTTTTTTTTCATCACTGGGGGGGCTATGTGATGATGCAGCCCTACTTCCTGTTTCTGCCTAATCATCCTCTAAGCTGATCTATATATACTTTTTTAAACCTCCTTTAATAAACAGAATCTTGTATTTAATGTTTAGTGTATGATCTTTGAAGATGGTATTTGAAATAATTGACACAAATGATTTATACCTGGTTTTGTAATTGTTTTTAATGTGCAAGCTTTTGCCTGAGAGTTATGCAGATATGGTTTAACCTGATTGGTCACCCAGGATCAGTCCACCTTCTAAGGAAAACTAATTGTTATGGGCATTTGAATATGTATACTTAGCTTTTTGCAGTTTAATCTTGTACTCTATGAGGCTATGTGATGTATGACTTTTATTGAAAATTGTAATGCATTGATTACTGTGTGATACATTTATGTTAATTTTGTTTGCAGACCTTTGTTGATGTAACCTTGTGTTTGGTTTCATCCAATCAGAATGAGCAATCAGGGCATGAATAAAATGCCTGCTATGGGATGGGAGAACATGAGTCCATGCCAGAGCTCTATCTGTTAAGACAGACCATGAGCACAGTTTTTAAGAAAAGATATCTGTCATAAGGCTGAGTATTGAAGGCATCCTGCTCAGCTATTCGTTAGCTTGGGGCTGTTTTACTCCTCAAGAGTTAATTTGAGGTTTTTGCCACGTTGCATTTTCGTTTTGCACAACAAAAGCATTTTGCACTGGGTGACTGCATTTTATATTTAACCCAATGATGAGTACAAACTTGCTAATGACTTTAGAAGTTGTTTTAATCAAACGAAAAATTACTATAAGAACAGACCCTGTCCCTTCCCTTGACAGTTAGTCAAGTCTTCTGACTCTTGAGATTTGTTTCTATTTTCTGGTCATGGGGATGTCTACGGTGATAATCGATGACTGAATTCCGCTCTTGTTTATCAAAGGTGAAACCGAAGCTTAAAAACACAGAATGTAAAGGATCAGGTGTGCCCAGACAGCCGAAGGGTTTACTAATGAGTGGTTGCAGCAGCTAGCTTCCATTTCATTGCTGCACATGCTTTCGTATTTTTCCTTGTGAATAAATAATTGTTTCAGCAGCTGTCATCCAGCACCCTCTCTATTTAACCTGAAACGACCTCGTAAATCTACCACATACTTTCAGAAGTATGCTAATGTCTGTCATTTGGTTACTTTGGTTTATCTGTCGGGGACATTTGCCTCAGGCGGTGGAAATGAGGTGCAACAATCCAGGAAATGATAATAAAGTACCGTTTTCTGATGGCGTAATCAACTGATCCAATTTCCATTGACATCGGTGCGGTTCATTTGCTTTCCGACGTTGTCGTTCACTCTTCTGCTTCAGCTTTGTTTCTTAGACTGTGGTACACTCTGATCTTTTCCTTGAGATGAGTCTTTAGACTGACATGATTTAACAGGCCCCTGCTCTGTTGCCCTCAGCCTTTCCACAGAGTTCATCTCTTCTAGTCTAGTTGCTCTGAATTCAATGTAAAAACTGTATTTTGAGGCTCATACGAGGAAAATGGGATATGCACCTTTGGCTCAACTTGAAATTGTTGACTAATTTGGTGTGGAATTGTAGGTAACCTTGGACATAACACATTGAGTAGGAGTGTAGTCTGATTAAAATTGTTTCCCTTTTGATCCCTCAGTTAGTGTGCTTGGTGCCCTGGGTTGCACCAAACAAGAACTCCAAAGAAACTGGTGAGGACTTGCCAAATACTTGGCTTGTTTTTAGAATCCTAAACAAACATTTCTAAAAAGTACGGAACATGATGGAAGTGTATGGCGAGTTACAAAACCGTGAAAAAGCAGCATTCTATTTGGCCTATGTAAGGTATTTTTTATTTGAAATAGACTTCGGCTAGATTGTTACAAGCATGACACATTCTATTTTTCAATCTAAACACTTGCATATGGTGGACTTCTACCAACAGCCTCCAGTGTTTTGGTCCTGGTGCTCATTAACACCTCAGAGGGAGAAAACAGCAGGCCTGCAGTTCTTCCACCTGCTCTGTCCCTCTGTTCTAGATGTGTTAGTAGCAGAATCCAGAACAGATCATCCCTGATCCTATCTTAACAAATATAAACTGTCTTGATTTTTTTTTCTCTCTGTAAAATGTAAACAACATAGTACAGGTACACTTTTAAATTAAGCATTGAGTGTTAAGCTTCTCTGTTCACATAAAACCCACTAAAATGCATTTTGTGTATTTTAGGAGATGTTTTATGCTTGCATTGTTCTCAATTCTTTTCTTCTTTGTCACTTGTGGTCAGGTATTGAAACAGAAAATTTCAAAACAGGAATATTTAACTATAATAAAAAGGTGGACTTGTTATTAGACGGTCTAGATAGGAAAATTGCCATTGCCTTTTTTTTGTTCAACATTTTCCCTTGTAACACTTGTCTAAATCTTTGAGGATTCGCATTAAAGGTGCCATGGGATGATAACATGAATTTTCTGACATTCCTGGCGTCTTGAAGTGTTGTTCTCACATCAAAAACATTCTTCAAGTTGTATTCATATTAGTTCACACATGTTTGAGCAATCCTTTTTCCTTTTTTCTGTGCTGAAAACGGCTCATTTTCCTTATCCCCACCTTTTTTCCTTATCCCCGCCCAAGCCCCACCCACTTGTCAATATTATTAATCGCTAGAACAGTTCTTCTCCATGACGAGCAGGAAACACAGTTTTACCCGGAAGTGTTAGAGCAGCAGACCTGCACTGGATAAACAATGCCAGAGAAGTGTGTTTTCAGATGTCCGGAGTCTAACCTTTTGTTTGTATTACTAAAAAGAAGGAGTTAATTTAGGAGTTGGAAATGGCCCGATTTTGTGTCTGTCATCAGTGAAAACTTGGAAAGATCACTTTTTTCTGTAAGCAACACTTCACGTTTACCTGGTTTATCAACAAAGAACAGTTTTTTTAAATATATATATATATATATATATATATATATATATTTTTTTTTTTTTTTTTTTTATATATATATATATTGCCTCTGGTTTCTGGTTCAGTCTGTGGACTCAAACTTCTTATCAGACTCTGGGTCACACATATAAGGTGCTGTTTCATCACACATAGACGTTGCCTGTCGATTATAATGTTTTAAAACAATAAGACGTCTTTAAGGCGTCACTAGTTGTGTCTGTTTTTGCTCAAATCGGACTAATAGGAGAGCATTGGTCAGTAGGGGCTTAAAAAATAACTACATATTCACAGTTTAATCTCTCCAATCTAAAAAAAATTAATAGGCAATGACGTGATGGTAAACAGTGGAATTTATCTATGCTGTAGAGAGTAAATAGAAACTACAAATCAAATATATTTCCACTTACAGAATTATTGATTCAATTATTTATTCTACAACAATCAAATTGTAGCCAAAATCATAATTTTTTTTCTTTCCTGTCCTGTTTTTCCACTCAGTTTTGTGTTTGTTTGTGTGAGATTTTTATGCTTGTTGAAGCCAGTTGTGTTTTTTAAGACTGTGCTGTATAAACTCTTAGGCTGATTGCTTGCTCATCGACAGCTACAGCACGACAGTTTTACCTTGCTTATGTCTGTGGTCGATGGATGGATGGATGAATGAATGGGCTTTTCAAAAGGATAGCGAAGCTTTGGCCTTGTGAGCGCCTCCAGTTGAAATGGGTTCACGAGAACTGAGCAAGCTGTATGTGGCAGGGGCTCTGCTTCTTGATGTTTATTTTCACCGAGTTAAGTTTGGCTGCACACAAATACCCATGTTTGATGTTTTTTTGGATGGTTGCTGTTATAATAATGAATGCGTTTGGCTATGGCTATGAAAAACACTACTGGTTTTCCCTACAAAGGGTCGATGTTACTCGATCCAGCTGCAAATGTTTTAGTCTCAGACTATTTCAGCTTATTGACATGATGTGTGATGATCATTTTTTACCTTAAAACTCAAAGTAGTATTAAAAACAGCTGAACACGTGTGCCAGTATTTGTTCCTAGTTAAAAATGCCTCTAGGCAAAGGACCATCTTTTACTCGACGACCACCAAAAATGTTGACTGTATGTTATGAACTTTTGTTGATTTACAAGAAATGCTGTCTATCGATTTAAAAGATGAATTGCTAAGCGTATTTAATCGGATGGTCCTCCAAAAATTAATCGTGATTCTTTGCAAATTATATCAAATATTGTAGATTGGTCAGTGTGTGTCAGTAATCAGTGGAAATATATTCACTGCGTCGCGAGCAACATTTATACTCAACTCTAACTGGCCAGAGGAAATGCAAACAATACTCTATTGTTTATTGTGTCAACAAAAATTTGCACGTTAATTTCCAAAAAGGTATCACATGAGTAAAGTAATAAATTTTTATAGCACTATATACAAGATATAGTATTCTTAACATAACATTGATACTGTGTGACAAAATTGACGTATGTCAGGATGTTGTATTAGTTGGTCTCAGAAATGGCTGATTTTAAGTGAAAGCATCTTTCTGTTCCTGAGATTTTCTGTTAAACTGCTTGGTACATGAATGGTTCAGTACATGTTTTTGTTTTTGTGAATATGTGGAATGCCATATCTATTATGATTTTAGTAAACAACCTGTTAAACTATTTTACAGAGTGAACCCCCTCTCTGCAAGCAAAACCAATCTGTCAGTTGTCTATTGTTTTAAATAGTCTTAAATTCCATTACTACTCTGTTACTTGCACTTTTCTTTTTTTCGTGCTTGATTTAGTTTTTTTTTGGCTGGGTTTGTTTTTATTAGTTTTTTGTTTGTTTTTTATGTTAATATTTCTCACATCCTGTCTGCAATTTTAAACGTATCAGAATACTCTAGAGTACTTGGGAAAGCACTATTGCAGTAAAGTTGTTCTTTTAATTACAATTTTATTGTTTTATCTTACCAAAACCGATTGTAAGGTTATCAAATCACACACTGTAACATGTAGGCAACATAACCAAAAACAATCTTGGTCTATGATTACCAAAACGTTCTAATATTTGCTATGTTTATATAATTATTGTGATTCTAGCCAAATATTTCAGTGTGATTGGAACTCTGAAAGGAGCAGACTCTGAAATCCCCGAACACGAGATGGTTCTGCACCTATTACTTGTGATCTTCTCAGAAGGAGACTATCGCTTAGTGGAAGCCGTCATGTGCTGTTAGTTTCATCTCTAACACGGTCAGGTTTTTCTCACTTCCCTTTAACATGGTCTTAAATGTAATAAAGGGAACTGGAAAGTCACCTCTTTCTACTTAATGGAAGTTCTGAATCTTTCTGCTGAAAGTCAGGATAGCTTTTTAACTTCCTCATTACCCATTCGGATAGCAAGAGTGAAAGATAAGGACATGAAATAGAATAGTAGCTTTAGATCAAGAAAAAATAGGCTTATGTGGAAACTCATGTCTTTAATGTTTGAAGTAGCGTAGAGGCTAAGGTTAGGAAAAGGTTGAGGAGATTAAATATTTAAGTGCTTATGCGTAAGATGTTTTAATGTGGTCCAATCATTAAAAATAGCTGCTTATTCAACTGACACAGATGTGGAACGAAAATGGTTCTGTTTGTGAAAGGGTAGGATTTTAAAGCTTGTAGGCCTTGAACGTCAAGCAAAGTGGTTTATTTGTAAATTTAATTTTAACATGCAGTTGACGGGCAAAACCCAAGTATTATAAATAACCAATAACTATCCCGTTTACCTCAAAGCTTTCTTGGAAAGTTTTGGTATGGTTAGAAATTTGTAATTTTTCTGTAAATTACATGATGGTACCCCTTACTAATGGAAATTTAACATCTGAAAAAGAGAGGGACCTATCCTCGATCAGACACATACCAGGTCAGCTGTCTAAAAAACATTTAGCCTGATCATCCTCATCAGGGTGTTTTCACTCTGGGAATGATTTGCTTGGTTTTCTCTGCATACCCAAAAAGGTTGTGTTCACACGTATCTCTTCCCCGGAATGCCTCTAACTTGCATTACACAGGCAATTGCGTATTCTGGCTTGAGATTACTTAAACTACTTTCTTAGCAATTGTTCTCAGGGTCAGATCCCAGTAATAGAAAGATTGCTTTAACTCTTGTAAAAAATCCTGGGACCAAGTGTGTGTGGCAACCGATACGGACCCCAGTGTGAAGGGGCCCTTAGATCAGTGCATCACAGGTTTAGTGTGCTTTCACACACTGAATGCAGCCGAGAACATCACAACCCCCCTTAAGTGAATGCCTTTGATGCCATCAAATACAAAAATATTGTTCCCGCATAGCAGAAATTGTATTTGCTTTGGAGAATTGAACTACTATTAGTTAAACATGTAAACCTTCAACAAATCAAACCTCATCCTCTTTGTAAGACTGAGGTGAACTCAACACCTTTCAAATAATTGTTAACTAGGGATTCTTTGTAATCAGAATAATTACTGCAAGTAATAAGAATGAAAGACTACATTGGGAAAGCACTAGCCATGACACAGAGTTTAGTGTTTATGGCACAGCTAAACATCCCCTTCGGCTCTGTCCCCTGAATTAAAATGAGTTGGACACCTCTGGCTATTGTTGACAAACATGCACAAATCCCCCTAAACCCTGTTCAGATTAAGCAGGTGCAATTATGTAGGATTTTGAAAGCCTGGCCTCATTATAGAGGGTAAGATTCACTACGGCTGAATGCATCCCAGGAGAGGCTGGATGGCAATGATGTCATTGGGTTTAATTATGCCAGCAGATGAGGAGGGCAAGGTCATAATGCCATACATTATTGCAATTACCAGTCGTTCCCTGCCCTTCTGTGCCATCCAGACACTTGGATTAGTATGTGAGGCTATTTCTGTAGCTGTGGTGAAAAATATCCAGGCTGAAATTCAGTGGATGAGGTGAATGCTCTCTCTTTGATTCTGGATTTGGCAATCAGAGAGCCAGTCTCTGCTTTCTTTCCTGCCGGCGGCTTTCCCCATGGCTGAAAGTTGCAACGCAGCACATATTTCACAGATTTATGAGTTTGGGAAGTGTTGTGCTACTGAAAACATGTGACGGCATTATGTAACAAAACTGTGACATTGGTTCACATCTATCCTTTAAAAATAAGATGTGTCTTGCCTTCAAGTACTCTCTTCTGAGTGCAGCCTCTCTTTCAAAGATGTTATCTGTAAATTATAGAGGAAGTGAGATCAGTCAATGTATCTACTGAGACATACCAGAGAAGCATGGAGAGCACTGGAGTTGAGGGAAATGTGCTGGTCAAGCTCGTTTCCTCCAACCATAGTGTAGTCCAGTGGTTCCCAACCTGGGGCCCTTAGTCCAACCATAGTCTGTCAGTTCCCTCTTGCAGGGACCTATGAAAGCGTGAATGGTTGCTACTTCTTTGCAGGTGTTATGGTTTTGTTTCAACCTCATGGAACAGTGTGTGCTGAAAGCTCCACCTAGTCAGGATTCAAGCATGTGCAGTCACCTATCCAAACTTGTTATTCACAGCCAGGGCTCGCAAAATCGCTAGCCCGACGTCCCGGTGCTATTGTGTATGTTATGTTCTATGTAGTTTTCGGGCAACCGGTAGCCACTGTAAATATGTGAAATATTGAAATTGCATTTGAATTTGCGGTCGCTTTTTTTTTTAAAACACTTACTCTCACTTTTGATTCACCATTGCGCAAAAGGTGTACAAGGAGTGGCAGTGGCAGTACTTCCTGTCAGTCATTACTATCCTCATACGACGAGTGAAATCTCTCACAGCAAGCTTAAACAACATGTTTGCTCAGTGGAGAGAATTACAAATATCATGTAGGTTTTGTGTGTGTGAAAATAAACGCATGAATTCAAGGAGGTAGTTTTCCTTCTGCTGGGCCAGAAAATACAGATCAGGGTGAAAAAATAGCAGCCAACGAAACGCAGACTGCCAAAAGCTGAAAAGTTCAGAAAATTCTGACTATTGGGCAAAAAGAAAGCTCAGTTGAAGTTTCATATTCATAATCTGACTGATTCATGTTATACATTTTTCTTACAAGTTCATAGAAATTTCTGTTCAGTTTGAACCAAATATTTGAGTTGATCGTAATTTGACTGTTTTTTACGGTTGTTGTAATTCTACATAAAAAACTATCTCTTTTATTTGGGCTACCAAACTGAAGAGTTTCTGCCCGGAGGGCTACCAAGTATTTAAAATTTTTGTGAGCCCTGGTCATAGCTTTTTTAAGGCTTGTGTGAAGTCTTGAAAGGAAACAAATGGCTTCATAGGTATATTTTTTTTCATGTGATTTAAAGGGCTTAGGTAGGGTATATGTATTATTGCAGTATTCTCAAAAACTGTTCAAAAACTGTTTCTGTCTTGTGACTGTCATTTTTATACATTAACTATACTAGATATTTTAATAGTGACTATACTGTAATAGTATAGTTATCAAATGTGTTCGTCTTAATTGGATGTCTGTGCATAAGAAGCCTGTTGTTGGCTTCAGTTGAAGTTGAACCAACTCTGAAAAAGAAAGCAAGATGTTGATCCATACTTCCAAAAACCTGATATTTTAAAATACGTTTTTTTTCGAGTCATGATAAAAAAGAAACAATTGAGCAAATAAAAAAAGTGTATTTTTCCAAAATAATATTAATTTTTAAAGTTTTTGATCTTTGATATTTATGATTTCTTTTCATATGAATTCACATAGAGTTCTATGTATCCTTAACATTGCAGATTACATCAGTACATATATAACATTTAATAAACACTTCCGAAGCACATGTACTTGCAGAATGTAAAATCACACATCAGAAATAACAAAATGATCCTCCGAAAAAAACATGAAATTCACATTTAACCCCAGTCTCTGCTTATTTATCCAGATAAACAAGATGAACTTCCAGCAAGAAGTCATAGAAGTGAAGAGTACAAATTAGCAACGCTCTGTTTGTAACTAGTAAAATTGTGAAGATCTAATATTACTCTTCTAATAATTTTTTCTCTGTTCTAAATCCTGTAGTCAAGCAAACCATCTTTAACCAGCAGTTACATTTTGCCTTTGGTGGTGCTCTCTTTCTTCAGTGGGGCAACCCCAGGTTTTACCTACCTAGTGGGAAGTAAAGGATATTGCAGTTCATCATCTGACCTCTTAAGACTGACTTCAGAAGTGAGCAGATACACATTGACAACCAAGTTAAAAACAGCTACCTTTACAACTCAAAAAAAGTTTCTTTACACCTCTTACTCCATTAGTTTATATGCTGGGTATATTAACACGACCATCACAACAATGTTGTTTACTTCGGGATACAGTGTGGTGTATATACTCTGTGTACATTGTTGCTAAAGGTCTCTTTATGCACCTTCTAAAAATTGTCTTTAGTGTTTTGAAGTGTCTGCAGTATTAAAGCAGTGCTTACTCACCAGTCTGGGGAAAATGAGTTGCGATAAGGCAAAGCCTTTTATTTTAGCATCTACTGATTGAGTACTAGAGTCATGAATAGGCCTGTACTCTTAAATTCTAACTAAATTCCAGACAAGCAGGAGCCCTGCATAGTTTTTGGCCAACCTTAACTGAACACACCTGATTACACTAATAAGATTCTCTTTGGTTGTTTAACAGAGTAAGAGCCTTATATCAGCTTATATCTTTAAATCTAATTATTTATTTATTATTCTTTGCATTGATATTTGATTATATTTTATATTATTTTTGTAAACATTGAAAAGAGTTTTTAGTTTAATATATTGCGCTTATAAGATCACATCGTGCATCTTGATTATCGAAGAGCATCAGCTGTGATGATGTTTGTTTAGAAGTGAGAACGTTTGTAGTTTTTGCATTGGTAGTTTTCACCGTAAGTTCGTAAACAACGCAAACGTAAAGAACAATTCACAAAAAACAAAAAACAACACAAAAAGTGTTCTTTCAGTTTGTATAAGGTAAGGCTGAACACATGATGTATCTGATGAGCGCAAAATAAAGACCTTGAACTAAAAAAAGATACGCTTCAAGACTGTATGCCAAGCAGAAGACTAAGTGCTAGCAAAGTACAAAAACCAGCAGAGGCAGCAGCCTTCAGATCAGGATTTTTACTTAGTTACTGAAACTATTATTGTTCATCTAGTTAGCAAAGAGATTATTATTACTTTTGACTGATCAAATTTATGTTGTGGTAAGTAATTTTTTAAATAATTGGTTCTCACAACATATATACAATTAAGGACCGTATAGATCATATTGAATGTTTTAGAGATCATTCTAAAGCTGGACCTTATTCTTGTCCCAATTGAGAACATGAGACATAACGTATACAGAACTCTAATCTGTTCCTGTCCATCAGAAGCTTAACTCTGACCTGTGAAGTGAGTCTCCCAGTGTGATTTATAGATGATGGATTGAGCGGTTATATAAGCTGATCACAGTTACTCACAGATCCTGATGGACACAGACACACCAGTATCAGGCGGGCCGTTCCTAACAAGCCCAAGCGTTGAAGATGTGACGGCTCACGTTAATTTATGATTTAGCCGCCAGCTTTAATGAGCTTTGAGGACAAACACTAAGCGTGGTCCCACACACCTTGTTCTTCATTTACAGCTGTGACCACTTTGAGCTTTGTGCATTTGCTGAAGTGTGATTACCAGCCTACCATGTGACAGACGCTTTAAAGTGGCTTACTGTTCTGGCTATCAATGAACCAAAAAGAAAGTACAGTTAGTGTCTTCCTCAAGAATATGCAATTCCAGTGGTATTTTAGATTAAAAATATATATAGAGTAACAAGTCTATGCTATTTTTGGAAGACTTTGATTACAACTATTATGAGCTTGGAAATTAAACTGATAGAAATCTCAAATAAACCCACAAAAACACAGCACCAGCAGCTGATCAGAGCGTGTGAAGGCCAGGAAGTTAGTGCACAGATTACACACTGAAAGCTGCAGCACTGTTGAGGCAGGAAACTGCATTGGGTGAAGCTCTACCCAACAGGAAGTGAGAACAGAGTGCTCTCCTGCTGATGTCACCATGCAGGGTTCTATTGCACACATTTGGATAAGCTGCCGTTTCCCAGAATGCCCGAGTCAGGAAGTGATTATCAGGAAAATGATGTGGAGGAGCCTCACTTAACATCCAGTGAAGATGGTGCTTGATATGTTAGCGATTTCATTATCATTTAAGCTTTGGTTTTTGCTTTTATTCAGTGATTTCAGTTGTGATCTGGTGGATCAGGAGATCGACTTGTGATCAGAAGGTTGCTGGTTTGATCCCCAGATCCACCGAGTTGAAGGTGGTGTGAGTGATGAAACACTCTCCATTTTCAACAACCACAGCTGTGGAGCCCTTGAGCAAGGGACCAGTTCCCCGACTGCTCCCCGGGGCCCCGCAGCTATGGCTCCCACTGCTCCGGGTGAGTGCTCACGGTGTGTTTGTTCACTGCTGTGTGTGTGTGTACACTGGGGTGGGTTACACGCAGGGCAAAAATTCCGTGTATGGGTCACTCCATATTTGGCCAACTGATCACTTTCACTTCTTTTTAGTAAGGATTACCTTTACATTTGATCAGTTCTTGCTTTCCCTGGGAAGTAAACCCGAAGACCTTGTTATAGTGTAATGCAGGGCTGTGCAATTAATCAGATTTTGTTAATGATAAAGATTTTGAGTATTAACAATTATAATACTTTACAATGAAAAAAATGAATATTGTGGTTAATATTTACTTTATGCATCTTGAGTGACTGCGCTGAGACTGTGATTACTATTTTATGTTTTCTTCATCCATGGCAGCAGAAAGAAGCCTCTAGAATTCCTATTGTTCAGTTATTGGTTACCTAACACAATAATCTGTAATAAATACCAGATTTACTCCTAATTTCGAAATATAGGTACAAAATAAAGGAAGAGGAGATCACACAGATCTGGACGAAATCAAGAAAGCGTTTGTGGCCTTACCTTCATTCAGGAAACAAACGGACTTTATGCACCTTGAAGTTCTCACTAATCTAGAACATCCAGTAATCGTTCACGTTAGATGTTGTCTTGACCAATTTCTCAGGCTCAAATATTTTTTCTCTCCTGATAATACAAGTTTGTGCCACTCAGAAAGTGCAAATGCAACACTGAGGTCCTGTGACAGGTTAGCAGTAGCTGCTCATTTTGGTTTAATCTGACCGTGAGAGAGTGGGAACGCTTCACCTGAGGAGAATAAAAAATCATTTAGAACATGTCAATGTCTGTTTAAGTTAAATCAGGAACATGGAGACTTCCTTTTGATGAAGAAAATTTATTATATTGTATGTAGATAGCAGAAATCATGCTGGCTAGTCACTTTAATCAAATACCCTGTTATCTTCTAATATTCCCATTGTATTCAATGCAACCTAATATAGGTTTATGTGTCTGTCTGTTTCAGTGTGCCAATTTTTTTTTTTTACCTACATTTGTTTGATGTTTGACACTGTACTCATTGAAATGAATTGCTAATGGATTTTTTGCTTCACTCTTACTTTAATTCTCTGTTTTTGTGTTTATGATAAGGGCAGTTACTTATGATGGTTACTGTGGTCCAGTGGGTCATAAGCAGAGACTGACACTGGCATTCACACTACAATCGTTGTGAGAGTAACCTCTGGGAGAGGAAATAAAAGCTTGTTGTTGTTGTGCGGCACTCAGTGGGTCTGTATGTGTGGCTCGAGTGAACAGCTCCATTGATAACGTCCCATTGTCCCCCAGTCCTACAGATGGTAGTCTTATGATAGTTGCTGCTGATTTAAAAAAAAAATGTTAGTTGTTTCTTTATTTTAGAGAATCAAACAATAGACTTTTATTCATTTTAATAGTAAATAAAAAAAAATTATACACCAGATTTTGATCTTTGAATTAAGTACTTTTCTAATGTTTTTTTCCCTTACTACAACATGTTTTTTTGTAAGCATTGAATCTGTTGTTATGTATTCCAGTAGTGGGTTTCTCAGAGTGGGTTTTTGTCGTTTATTATCACGTGCCGTTCACTAGATTGATCCACACATGCAGTTAATCCATTGCACCGCAGTCCTCTCTGTCATTCGCCCTTCCCCCTCGACCATCACCTGATGACATCACAGCAAATACGGCACATCATCGGTGCTTTTCTTCTTCTTTTAAGCGTTGATCAGCAGCTGAGGTTGGCTGCAGTGCATTGTGGGTTCCAGCAGAAGGGTGCGACAGCTGCGGTTGAGATTAACGCTGTCACGAAAACCAAAGCGACCTCTTTCTTTTTTCCAGTCTGATTAAAAGCTGACAATGGAGAGAGAGGGGTCCTGTGTTTCCCTGTTGTGTAGAACTGGTGAAACTGACAAAAAATGAATCCTTTGGTTTCTTTTAATAAATGTGGTTGGTTCATTTTAGGGACGCACAGGTAACTATACACTTTAAATAAAATAAACTGTTCGGTGGATACAAAACATATTGTATTAAGACTTTTGTATTGTCTCAACAAATGTTTGGTAGTTTTTAGTCTTTTTTGTAAAAATCCTTTGTTGAGCTAACCTAGTTGTTGCCACAATCATGCTATCCTATGAGGAAAATATTTAAGTGATAATAACAGAAAAAAGTTCAAAATTTGAGCTAATTTCCTTTGTTCTTTTAACTGGATGGCTAAAATCACATTGATAAAATTAACTATTTTTTATCATCACAATAATATATTATTTATCATCAATGTTATAAATACAATTATATATTTTTAACTTTAGAGGCAGATTACATTTACAAGAAATGGAGAACGCTTTCTTAACAGTCTTGAATGTATTATTAAATGATAATATCATATTATCAGGACAGTTTAAATCACTTGTCATGTAAGTTTATAATGTTTAGTTGCCATGTCTGCTATCCAAAACGTTTTTCTCAAAAATGGTGAATGCCACATTGGCCAAAAATGCTGCCATCCGCACAAAACAAGGAGCACAGTACCACACAATTCAACAACACAAAATATCTTCTGAGAAATTAGAAATTCAAATTCGTTTGTTGATGTAGTTGAGAACCGGCTTCAGTGAATGAGTTTTTTTTAGTTGAGTTGTGTTTGCTGCCGCTTCAGCAGAAATGTGTGACATGTTCACCGCTGCATGTCATTCTTTTACAATTTCTTAATTTTTTACATTTCACAAATAAAATTTCATGGTCTAAGGGAACCCTTCGACTAATTCTGTATTGTTACCTTCATTGAATTAATTAATTGACTAAGCAAATATATACTCTGAAGTTATTTATTTTATATTTTATTCATAGGCTTAGATAATAAGGGTCAATGCGGTTACACCGTTTGACAGGTAAGAAATTTGGGAGTCTTTTAAAATAGACAGAATTGTAATATAAAATGCTGCGACACCAACAGAAATGAAAGTTATACATTTAAATAAAAGCCATCAAAGTTGTTTATAGCATGTTTTTTTTTACTAGGGCTTTACCTAAACTGTGTTTTCTGTATTTCTCACTGACCTACTATGGTTTTTTTATGTTTGTTTTTTGTCAAATGGATAAGTGCACCCACCTTTCTACATTTACGTGTCAGTATTTGAAAAGGTTGCGTTTTTAAATTTGGATGCGTTTGTTGTTTGTTTGAGAAATGGTTTTGGTGAGTGAGTTCATGGATTTTTGTGTTTGCTGGCGGTTCAGCAGGAATATGTAGCGTGTTTAACTAGTGTGTTCACCACAGCATGTCATGTCTGCAGAGAGTGTTACTTTAAGAGGAATTCCTCTCGGTGACCCATTTTTTTTTCTACATTTTACAAATTACTTTTCATGGCCTAAATGGACTATTTAAATACATGCACCTTTTTCCCCTGATTTCTTAACGTTTCTTTACCTAAAAGCACAATTACAACATCCCCTGACTCTGTTTTCTACAAAGATTTGAAACAACTCTTGTGAATTGATGTACTTTTAGGTTTCGAGGGATTAAAGCTGAAAACTGAGGGGCCTTTAAGAGCACAAACAAGCCTAATCACATGCTTTCGTTTAGATAGAAATGCTGAAGCAGCTCGGAGGGTAATGGCAGTTATGCAGGGTGCTGTTGTGTAGTTCCCATGATGCACTTTAAGGCTGCCTTCGTTTCTTCTCTTCAATGCTTTCCTCTCACAGAAGAAAACGAGGCCACTTCCCTGAAGCTTGTTTTTGGTGTGATCATTAGTTAAAATTCCCTAACTTGTAGCAGTTTATGTGCTGTTTTAGTTTTTTTACAAGCTGACTTTGCTTTAACATTTAACACACACCGCAGTATGGACACATCCTTAATTACTAACCCTCATTTGTTATTGAGCTTATGCTTTATTTTTTTATTTTGCTTCCCATCCTGTTCTATCCGATTTTTGCTAAAAATACAATATTTTATGTACTTCTTATATATCATAACATAAGGGATTTATAACGGCTAAGCATTGTATATTGATATTAAACACACGGCGCAGAGGTAACCACGAAGCAGGCCCGTCGCAACAAGGCAGGCAAACCAAGCAATTGCTTGGGGCCCCGAGCTGGCCTGGGGCCCCAAGACAACGACTGGTCAAGAATAAAATGCAGCGACAAACTGTGTGAGCACCCCATTGATAGTGAATTCAGTAAAGTGCAATGACACTGTTATCGGGATCCCCCTTAAGGGGGCCCCCTCGCTGACAGCAGCCCGACAACAACGCGATCTCTGCTGCCGGCAAAATACAAAACTTCCTCGGCAGTCATGAAGCGGAATTATGCTTCAGGAAGCCAAAAAAGAAAGAAGAGAAAGGAAGAGATAAGTTACAAGTAGTAATTGATAAATGATACACATAAAATCGCTCTACTTGTCTTGTACAAATGGTGCAATTTTGCAGCAGATAGGCTAGCAGAAATATGTTTATGTATGTTAGCTAAGCTACCTGCCTGACAGCAAATGCTGCTTGTAAAGAACAGTTAGAGCAATTTTTTTTTGAACGGGCGGAATATATTTACATACTGTAATATGTTTTTTTAAAGGGATAAGAAAGATGCAGATCTGTTCCAGAATCGCTGTTTATCATATTTAATGACATGACATTGCTATAGCTTTGTAATAGGTTTTGATGAAAGTGGCATAGCATGCTATACTAACTATTCCACTGTGATAATCTATTTAGGAAAACCACACAATAAATTTTGTGCATCAGACATTAGCTTGTGATGTTTTTAAGCATTGGTAGTCGACTCACAGCACTACTAATAATTAGTAAACATTTAATTATAATTTCATTGTTTGTTAACAGTAAAAAGTGTATTTATATAGTGTGCGGGGGGCCTCCATGTCCATGTTGCTTGGGGCCCCCAAATTCCTTCAAACGGCCCTGCTACGAAGTATGTTTAAAAGTCAATATACAATGCCTAGCTGTTGAATATCCTGTTTATACCACGGTCTTTACAAACACTTGCATGTTTAAGTTATTGTTAATATCTGAGCTGCAATAAATGAGTGGAAACTGAAGGTTTTTCTGTCAGTCTTGTTCTAACTATGGAGAAAAAGTAGTGCACTAGTGACAATTGAAGCTGTGATGTCTTAACATAATGTCTTAAAGTTTATACCGTTATCTTTGAGAATATTAAATATATTATTAATGTTCGCTCTGCCGTACATAACCTGAAATGAAACGGAACAGCTTTATTTGTGTCTATTTGACTGTCTCTCGCTCCTGCCAAAAATTTTTTTTTTATCTTAGTCATGTAAGGGAACATAAATCTGATTGCGCTCCACTCATTAATTCAAGACAAGGCTGAATCCAGCTTCTTAGCAGTTTGGTGAAATGAATCTGTGGCATTTAAAAGAGATCCGGGACAAATGTGCATTAGCTGAATGTTGTTCTGATGGTTTTTTTCTTATCTGAGATACGTTATTTACCATTAGCTCTATCATAGTGTTAGCAACGGAGGACTATCTAACAGTGCGCTCACTACTTCATACACTAAAGGTACATCAGGGTTGATCGTTCACAGTTTTTAAAATACTTGTACTTGATTCATGACTTTTTAATCCACTGTAAACGTGTGAAACTTACTTTAACACAAGAAAAGTCACCTCTGGGGAGCGCGATTCCCTTCCATAGTAGGCTGCACTTGCACGCACCGAACGTGAACTTTACCTGAATTTATGAGTGAATAGTCACTAGAAATGTTTATCTTCAATGTTGTACCAATGAAACTTTAAAAGAAATGGTCTGGGACCAAATATACTGAGCTAAGCATTCTGGGTACTGTAGTCCTTATACTGTTGTCAAAGTTTTCAGATTAAACGACCTGCTTAACTACACAAAGAAAACTTTGACATTTGCTTGAACTAGAGCAATATTTTTAGTTATTCAGCTCCAGTAATATGCAGTAAAACCTGGTTAACCTGCAGTGATATTTCTCCCTCTCTCCTCTGTCTTTCCTGTTGATTTCTGAACTGTTACCACAATTTTGTCATTGATTAATTCCTGTGTAACCAGAAACTTTTGTAGCAGTTCATATTGTATCGTATTAAAATCGTATTGTATCAAAATTGTACCGTCCATTATAATACCCTTACAATTATTATTTTGGTTTAAAATGTTGATATTGCTGTTCTCTAGTCAATCAATCAGTTTTTATATAGCACTTCTTTAGCAATTGCTTTCAAAGCAGCTTCACAAAGTCCCCATGAGGATCAGGCAGAGCAGACAGGAGTTCCCTCTGAGAAGGGACTCCCGCTGACTGAGGCAGGTGCTAATCACCTCCCCAGCATAAAGAACATACAAACTAAAAATCCATCGATGAACGGTTTGCCGGACAGCACCTGAAAAACAAAAAACAAACAAAACAAACAAAGACAAAACAGGAACTAAGAAATGGAGAAAACGGTTAGTAAACTGTAACATAGACAACAAACAAGTGATCAGCATCAGCTGCAGGAGGAGAGATAAATGATGAGGATAGGTTAGAGAGGAACATTGAACCACATTGTTTTTTCAAACAGTTTGTATGTATATGGTGCTCAGGCACCATATCTGTTTAGACAAATACCAAGAGATAATTATTGGAATGCCAGTTTAAACAGATATGTTTTTAATTTAGTTTTGAAATCTGTGAGCGTAGTTGAGCTGCGGACAACATCCGGTAGTTTATTCCAGAGCTTCGGGGCTCTATATGAGAACGCTCTTCCACCTCTTGTGGATTTACTAACCTTCGGTATAATCAATAGTCCTGCTTCTTTTGATCGGAGAGAGCGAGCTGGAATATATCGTGATAGGAGACTGCTCAGGTAGGCCGGAGCCAAGCCATTCAGTGCCTTAAAGGCAAGGAGCAGAATCTTGTAGTCAATGCGACATTGTACAGGAAGCCAATGAAGAGAGCACAAAACCGGTGTAATGTGATCATATTTCTTTGTTCTTGTGAGAACTCTAGCTGCTGCGTTCTGGACTAACTGTAATTTTTGTAGCGTGGTGGCTGGACAGCCGGCTAACAGAGCATTACAATAATCCATTCTGGAGGTCATGAAAGCATGCACTAATTTTTCTGCATCTACGATAGACAGCATGTTCCGCACTTTAGCAATATTCCTGAGGTGAAAGAAAGCAGTCTTAGTAACATAAGAGATATGATTCTTAAACGTCAGTTCACTCTCTATAATAACGCCAAGATTTTTAACTGTAGTGGAAAAATTAACAGTGTGTCCCCCCAGTTCCATATTTAAAGCAGAGAGATTCTGTAATTGCTTTTTAGAGCCAATAAGTAATATTTCTGTTTTATCTGGATTTAGTATAAGAAAATTTTCATTCATCCAATCATTGATATCAGCGACACATTCTGAGATCTTATTTAGCTTTAAAGGGTCGTTAGGTTTTGCTGATATATAGAGCTGGGTGTCGTCTGCATAGCAATGGAAACTAACACCATGTCTTCTAATAATTTTGCCAAGGGGCAGCATGTAGATTGAGAATAGGATGGGTCCCAAAACGGATCCTTGAGGAACTCCATACTCTACTGCTATTGTGTCCGATGAGTCTCCATTTACATGAACAAACTGACTCCGGTCAGAGAGGTAAGAGTTAAACCATCTTAGAGCCTGGCCCTGGATGCCTGCATCGTTCTCTAGTCTCATGAGGAGAATCCTGTGATCTATCGTATCGAAGGCTGCACTGAGATCTAGCAGAACTAGAAGAGAGATATTTCCTTGATCCCAATCAAGTAATAGATCATTTGAAATTTTAACCAGCGCAGTCTCTGTGCTGTGATGCGCTCTGAATCCAGAGTGTGTTGACAATGACGTCATGAGATTTATACATGCCTACGCAGCTCACGTGTGCGCCGCCCTCAACTCAAAGAACAGTGTGCTAAACAGAGCTGGAAAGCTTGCATGGCTTTAGGAAGATCAGAGGAAGCGTTAAAAACTGAGTGATTTCAGTGGTGTGGAACTGGTTTGGATTCAAATGATTAGATACGGACGAGCACTTGTGAGAAAGCAATGCAAATTCAATGAACAGAAACTACACGACTACAGATACCGAGGGAATGTTATCAGAGCTTTTCGGCTGAACAAACGAGTGCACGTGACCATCATGCTTTGGTCATCTTTACGCAGACACCGAGACATTTATATTCATCTGTTAGTTCATGATCACTTATTTGTATATTTATGATTCGCTAAATGTAGGACTGGAACCAAACAACGTGAACGTGCAATGCTGTGAAGCTAAGCATTCTGGGTATCTGTAGTACTTATTCTATGATGTTATCAGAGAACACGGCTGCTAAACAAGAAAATTAAACTGTTAAACATTGACACTTCATTTCACTATAGCAATATTATTAAATTATATCATAGTATCAAGAGAGTTTAATGTCAGATGGAAAAATTTATAATTTTATTGTGAAGATTAATCTGATCTTTAACGGATTATTTTAAGAGAAACTTTTCCTTTTATTCTGCTGTTCTGTTCTGTTCTATATTTTAAGGTACAATGCATCCGCAATATGCCAAAAAAGTGATGATACTGATGTATTTTCCTGCAATTGTTCAAATATTTTAATGAAATATTTTATCATCAAAAATATTGTTTTATATCGTTATCACCGTATTTCCCTAAAATATTGTGCTATTATTTAAGGACCAAATAGACCTCCCTTAATTAGATTCAAAGCATCCGTTTGGACCCTTGAGGGTCCAGATCTGGACCGCAGTCCATGTGTTAGTGAGCCCTGCTCTAAAAAGGTAAGAAATGTTCAATAATGATGACCGTGGTGCAAATCACAAAAATGTAACTGTTGTAAATCTGCAAAAATGGTAGTCATGTTGTTTTTCAATATAAGTCAATCCTATGAACAGCTTTAGTGTTTCTTTGTGTCAGTTTTTTGAGGTTTGTTGAATCATAACATGACACCGTGTCGGCGTTTGTGTAGGTGAAGCAGTGAGCACGAGGAGATCATTGCTTGGTTGTGTACATGCACAAATCTCTCTTTCCCTGCATCTAAATAAATGATGGCCATCTGTAGCTTTACTCTGGAGACTCGGGGTGGATCTGGGGTTTGGTGTTAGCGTTAGCTCTATTGCCTGAAGTGTTTCATGAAGGAGAAATGAAAAGCTTCTCTGCGGGTTTAATGCTGCTCTTGATGCTCCTGCAGCTCTGTCTCTGCACTCGTGCATCGCTCACGTCTTCCTGCTGAGAATGTTTTCAGTTTCACAATTTCTATCAGTGGGAACATCTCTTCAAAGATTCCTGTCACTAATTGGTAAAGAATATAAAGTAATATGTTTAAACTAAAAAGTGCAGATAACGAAACATCTTGAATTGATGGCGATTCGGCTAAAAGAGATGGAATCAATTTTAGTGTTTGTTGTAATCATAATATAAATCTCTATATTGTTTTACCTCTCAAGTAAAGTCTTCCAGTCTGTGTTTTTCCACATTTTGAAAGCTGTGTTCATGTTTTGGTTAAGATAGGTAATTTGTTGCACCACAATAGTTAGTTCAAGATAACACTAGCAGTTTTTTGTGTGTTGGTTTCTTTGTTTGTGAGCTCTCCGAGAGCTGTAGATTGCAGAAGGATGTCTTCAATTTATTTATAATGGATGGACATGGATTTATATCATCATAAATACTAATACTTATATGTTTTTGACTGTAAAATATCACCCAGCTGTAGCGGCAGGCATGCAAATAACTACAATAGCTGGGGCTTCACCAAGATTTGAAAAAACACATAAACTGTTTTTACCGCTCCGAGGTGACCACAAAAACTCCAGCTTTTTTTATCGGCTCTAAAAAATGTCGGCCAAAATATGTCTGCTTCAGTCTCCTCTGCTCTCCTTTAAATAAGTTTTCCTTATTATATTCAACTTCTTTCAGAACACTAATATAATTCTGTGCTAATGTTAAGTGTCATTACATTCCCCATGTGAGTAGAAAACTTGAACCAACGTCCTCTTCACGGAAGGCCAACCTATACTTGTGAGGCAAGCCTACCAATTACCCTTTGCGAAGGTCACATAACCCCGCACTGACCATGATGTGAAGCCACACTGCTTCGAGCAAGATCGGTTTGAGTCTTGTGTTTGAAAAAGGCTTGTCTGCTTTCATACAGCACCGGTTGTCGGCAACGACTTTAAAGTTACTCTCTATTTTCTGAAATTTTGAAGTTAGCTGCAGGAAATCAGTATCTGTGCTGAAATTCTAATTTTCCCGTATAATCGCATCTTCTCATAGACTTCCATTCCTGCTTTTCTACTGTTGGTGTGAAAACTGCAGTTTAGCATGAAATTATATTGATTCTTGATTGAACTATGTTTTTGTTTGACTAATTACAGCGCTGTGCTTCTTTAAAAAGGTATTTAAGCATATAGTTTTAATATGGTTTACAAATGGTTAGCAGAACAATTACTTGTCCTTTTATGCCTTCTCGTATAAAATAAATGAGCTGAAAGAACCCGAGTGTAAACTTCTATTGAATGCAAACTTGTACGTAAACTGAAGGATCTTCATTGCCACTTATTTTTTACAGCTGAATATACAGTGTGCTATTATATGTAGAAATATGTAAGTGTATAACTGTGTGTCATCACAGGTAATCATCTTGTGTTTGGTTCACAGGTATTAAATGAAGAATGTGATCAAAACTGGTACAAAGCAGAGCTAAATGGCAAAGACGGCTTCATTCCTAAGAACTACATTGAGATGAAGGCACATCCGTGAGTAGAAAACACTCTTTGTTTAAAGATCATCCATGGCTTTGATGAAGATATTTTTGAGTGATGCCAAACTAAAAGAGACTTTAGAATTGGCTGACAAGCGCTTTATGTGCTTGCGATTCAGTGATGACATGAAATTTCAGAATCTGTATATCATTCGTTCATTTGATTTTCAATTTAAAAATAAAAACTAAATATTAAGAAAGCAAGAAGCACTTCACACGCTCACAATTTGTTTGTGCATTTTTCATTTTGATCATAGAATCAAAAATTGAAGAAACAAATTCATCTTTTTTCCTTTATTCGATTTCGAATTTTTGTTTTCTGTTTTAAAAACCAAATCAAATGAACAAATTTTTCAACAAAAATGCACACTCAATCTAAATTCACTAGCGTAATGATTAACCAATAAGTGTATTCCAGGTCGTACCGATCTTTATCTAGTCGCTATGCAACTTCTCTAGGCTTCTGTAGTTGGGATAGTGTGAGTGTAAAACGAGCCTAGTGGCAGTGTTTGTTTTTGTCTCTGGCACTGTGAATCCTGGTGAGCAAATGCTCTTAAAGATGAAGCATCCCTATTTACTGGCTGCAAATTCCTTCATTCAAAACCACATTGTATGTAACAAAAAAACTCAAAGAAGTGTGAACGTGTGAAGACACGACCTGAGTGAATCACTGACGAGCCGCCAACACCCACGAGATATTTGGTTTAATATCTGGACCTGTCGGCGATCGAGGGTTGTGCCATGTGAAGGGTATTCTGACTAAAAACGTCAGTGGCTGCCTACAGCCAATGAGAGAGCAGCGTCCAGGGAAGCTGGTTGTTGTGGTAGGAGAAATTAAGGTACCCACAAAATCAAAAATAGCATCCGTTCTGGAAAGAACTCCTTCTCAGTCTATTTGGACCGAAGAAATGGATGAAAAACTGGTAGAAGATTGGCAGGAGCATTCGTGTTTGACATGTCATCCGAGCCGTACCATAACCGGGGTGAAAAAGGAAAGATAAACATCTTAGGAAAGATAAACATCACTAAACTCTTCCATTTTTTGTCAAATTCTCTACTTTTAAACAATGGACAGGCTACAACCTGCCCCATCAAATTTGAGATCGGCAATTTGACAACATTTTAGAATTTATGACCACGAGAAGAAAGGGCTCATTCACCAAAGCCATACGTCAAATGTAAGTTTTTCAGGCACACTACAAACAAGAAGCATATTATGTTGTTATACTCAGAGCTGGAGAAACAGTCTTCTGCCCCGATCGCGTGAAGTGCCGGGTTCACTCAAAGGATCACTGAGCAAGTAGCAAAGCATCCACCAAATTCTGAAAAGGTCAAGCTAGTTTCCAGGTCATGGGTGGGTTTCATTGCCAAGGATTTGATTAAGCATTTTTTTTTAATGTAAATTTAGAATCATTTTGGAGATGTATCGTGGTTCTCAAAATTGGATAGAATCATAAAGTATTTAAAGATTCCCACCCCTAACTCGCATACAAAGCGTCTAGAACATCGAGAGGAGCAACATCACAGTGTGAGGATTCTTTTACGGTGGTACCAAACAAGAGGTTACACTAGAGAGTGGTGAAAGTACAGCTGTTATTTCAGAAAATGTCTATATATGCTCTTAAGATGTATAGGTACAAAAAGACCAGAATGGCTGGTTTTTCTAATAGCAATTTTGTATCTTTTTATCAAACTTTGGATTCTTTACCTCCTAACAGTGAATGTGAGCTGGGTTTAGACTGATGGGATTCTGGTTAGTTTTACACTACTGATGCCTACAATAATCCTGCAAAGTTGGATAGTACCGCATACTTAGTGCTTCTAAGAAAGAAAGAAAGAAAAAACAGGCAAAAATGGATCCCTTTCAATAGATAGTGGCAAGCTCTGGAATCAGGCAAGAAAGAGTAGGATCGCTTTGTCCTTGGGTGTCCTTATGCTTATCAATGTGAAATAAATACATTTAAATACAATTTTGGGGCCCATTAACACTGGTTAAACATTTTCAATCTTCTTTGCTTTTCCCATCCGCCAAAAAAGCTTCTCTATCAAAGGAGCAGATGTGAGTGTGACAGCTGTATGTGTCTCAGGACGGGAACGTAAATGTCCCTCCACGTGTCCAAGCTCAAAGAGAAAGTGACGCAGTGAGGATGTGCTTGAGTGGAATCTACCCTCCAGTGGTTTAATGCCACTTCCTGGTCACATGATCGAGGGTGCTCTCACATGGTGTGCTGCGCTCATGAAAGCAGGCTGAGGCAGTGAGATTATTCAGGTACGGCTGGGCTTTTAGGCCTTATGTAATCTAGCCTCCATGTTGGATAAAAGAAGCATTGGGAAGACCTGCTTTATCATGAGCATGAAGCGTAATCACCAGCTTAATCAAAATGCTTTCGTTTAAAGACAAAGAGGAGGCCAGGGGGCAGTAGAGGGGCAGATTTGTGAGGAGTTAGGAGCAGATTTTTTAAAAGTTAGCGCTGTGTTCACTTGCTGTCAACACTCCCTTCAGTCCAGTCAGATTACTGGCGTTTATAATGCATGTTTTTTTTTTTTTTTTCTTCTTCTTCTTTTTTTTTCAGAAGTTAAAATTAGGGCTGCAACTAACAATTATTCTCATTGTCGATCAGCCATCATTTTTTGTTTTTCAGATGAATCGGACAAATGGTAATATTGAACTCCTTTGTATAGTAAGCCTAATATGTTTGTTGTATTTTAAAAAGTAAAAAAAAGCAACAATTTAACAATATTATGCATTCTTTTTTGCATGGACGTTAAATTTGTTTGTATTAAATATTAACATTTTATTTTTTATAAAATTTTGTCCCATGGTTCAAACAGTGTCTTAAAATTTCTTAAAAGCCTTGAATCTGGAAATTTTGAAATGTAAAAATGTAAAAAGTCCTTAATTTTGACATCTTAACGTCTAGGATGTCTTAAAATTTTCTGATGTAAAGTTGTTCTTTTTTTTTTTAACTACGATTGTTGTGATAAAATAATTAACGTAAAGCACCTGAAGCTGTGGGAGCTAGGGTTGTGGCAGCAATCAAAAAGACACGCTTCCCCTGGCATTGCAGCCTTGCCCCTGGGATCACTAAAAGCCTTTGAGATGATGACCTGAGAGCTTGTGAAGGCTGGTGCTCTTGAAGAAGCTCAGAAATATAGAGTGGAGTAAGACCAGTTCTAGTTTTATAAGTGATTAGTAACATTTTATATTTGAAGGATTGAAGCGATGTACTCTCATTTGCTACAAAGACTGTAGCCTCGAGCGAGCTGATTAGGTTACTCCAGTATAGGGGTGGGTCATATATTATTATGTATTATTATTATTATGGTTTAAAATTTTTCATATGGTGGTACTCTGATGTGTGGATGTCATGAATTTTACTCATAATCAATCAATCAAGTTTACGGTAAAAAAGAGACGCTAAAGAACAGCGGTGGGAAAGCAAGCATGGCTTTAGGAAGTTCAGAGGAAGAGTTGAACCAAAAGTTGATCGACTTCGAATATGTAGAAGTGGTTTGGCTACAAAAGACTAGATACAGAAGAGTACTTGAGTGAAAATAATACAAATTCAATGAAAATAAACAAGTGTACATGACCACAGTTATCCAAACTGTTCTGCTGAACGAGAGGATCAAACCATCTTGCTTCAGGCATCTTCACACTGCTATCAGGATGTTTATTTTAATCTAATTGTTCATGATCACATACTTGTATGATTATGATTCACTAGCATTCTGGGTACTGTAGTACTCATACTGCAACATTATCAGAGAATATGCCTGCTGAACTAGAATAAATAAATAAAACTGTCCAACATTGCCCTTAATATCTCTATAATATAATTGTTAGTTGTTTTTAACAGCATAATCACACAGATGGAAAAATATATTTTCCTTGTGAAGATAATGATTTGATATTTAACTGAATATTTGAAGAGACATTTTACAGTTCTTTTCCTTATTTTAAGGTACAATGTGTGTTTTATGACACTTATTTAAATTGTTACAATATTTTTATTGAACTTTAGTCATCCAAGCAGTCTTTTTATTTAAACTTACAGGTTAACAATCAGTATACATGTAAACAGAGAAAATACAGAACAGAAGAGTAGAAAAAATAAAATAACTAAAAAAAATCTAGACAAGCAGTACTCGAAAAAGAAACAAAAGACCAAAAATAAGGAATAAACCAAACAGAAGATTTCATAGTGTCCAAAAGTGACAGGGCCACAAAAAGGCCCACAAGGCGACAGCTTCAGACCATTGAATCTACACAAGTGACAAGCAACTGTGGGTTGAAACAGACAGAGTTTTATAGGTGGTTGAACTTGGACTTGTTGAACTTGAATATTATATTAATAAGGTAAAGTTCTCTTAACTGTTACAATTTAAAGAAAGTTAAAGAGGGGTCCCTAGGCAGCTTTCCTGAGATGCTGCATCTGAGCATTTCAACATGCAAAATGGAGGACAGTTTTGACAGCCAGGAGTTAAACTTTGGTTTATTTTCCTCTTCCAACAGATAAAATAGTTTTTTAGCTATTATCATGCAATACCTTATGGGTAGCCTAGCCAAAGGGTGAAGAACGTGAAGAAATCAGGTTAAAGAACAATAAATAAAGTATAGTTGTTGTTTATATCACTTGTTTCTAGGCTAAAGGAAATATTGTTTAAGTTTTTAACATAAAATATTTTGATTGGGTGAATTAAAATCTGCGAAAGGCAATGGGTCCACGAGACCCGCAAACACCGCCTGAGTAACAATACTATGAACACCACACAAGGGTTACTCAAACACCGCCTGAGTAACAATAATATGAACACCACACAAGGGTTACTCAAACACCGCCTGAGTAACAATAATATGAGCACCACACAAGGGTTACTCAAACACCGCCTGAGTAACAATAATATGAACACCACACAAGGGTTACTCAAACACCGCCTGAGTAACAATAATATGAGCACCACACAAGGGTTACTCAAACACCGCCTGAGTAACAATAATATGAACACCACACAAGGGTTACTCAAACACCGCCTGAGTAACAATAATATGAACACCACACAAGGGTTACTCAAACACCGCCTGAGTAACAATACTATGAACACCACACAAGGGTTACTCAAACACCGCCTGAGTAACATTAATATGAACACCACACGAGGGTTACTCAAACACCTCCTGAGTAACAATAATATGAACACCACACAAGGGTTACTCAAACACCACCTGAGTAACAATACTATGAACACCACACAAGGGTTACTCAAACGCCACCTGAGTAACAATAATATGAACACCACACAAGGGTTACTCAAACACCGCCTGAGTAACAATAATATGAACACCACACAAGGGTTACTCAAACGCCACCTGAGTAACAATAATATGAACACCACACAAGGGTTACTCAAACACCGCCTGAGTAACAATAATATGAACACCACACAAGGGTTACTCAAACACCGCCTGAGTAACAATAATATGAACACCACACAAGGGTTACTCAAACACCGCCTGAGTAACAATAATATGAACACCGCACAAGGGTTAAAGGGCCACATTGCTCACCCCTAATCCAGTATATAATAAATTGCAGTTTATCTTTGCAGCTGGTCACTCACCGTAGCAATAAACCTGCTATTAATGTCAAGGACGGATCTTTTTACCTTATATTGGCCAGAATTTGGAATAGTCATGGGGTCAAATACTTATTTTCTTCACTGTAGGGCTTTTTTGCACTTTTAAATTCTCCTTTTTGAAACTTTCACGCACAACGCTGTCCTCTCTGAGATGTTATATTGTGTAGATCACCCGAAAGCTGCAGTTCTGTTTTGGTGTCACAGATGGTTCTTTGGGAGAATTCCTCGAGCACGAGCGGAGGAGATTCTGAACAAACAGAGGCACGACGGAGCCTTCCTCATCAGAGAGAGCGAAAGCGCTCCCGGAGACTTCTCGCTGTCTGTTAAGTGAGTCCATTTGAGAGATACAAGATCTACACAGGAAACAAATGAAAGATATAAGAGCTGATAAATAAGGTTACCCATGTAACGAGGAGTGTTGTATAATATTAAACAGAAGGACTGGTCATTTTCTGTCCTGTGATAGTTTTGTATCTGATATTGTGATAGCCGAAGTTGCGTTATGCTACTCTTTCTTGTTACAGGTTTGGGAATGATGTCCAGCACTTTAAAGTGCTCCGTGATGGCGCCGGGAAGTACTTCCTGTGGGTGGTGAAGTTTAACTCTCTGAATGAGCTGGTGGACTATCACCGCACCACCTCAGTCTCCAGAAACCAGCAGATCTTCCTGCGAGACATCGAGCAGGTTCCCCAGGTCTGTGTGTGTCTAACTCGAGGCCTACCAGTGTTTATGTCCTGCTTTTTCTGCTTTTGTTCTCACAAATCTCAAGAAAACACAATCAAATGAAGGTGTAAAGAATGAAACGGCACTCAAGGTGTTAATTTAATCAAATGTTTAAATCTTTTATGAACCAAATGCAGCTTATCATATAAGGGTGAAGGATTTGTGGATGAGGAATTAACTGAAAAGGAAGCGTAGAAAGTTCCGTTGTATTTAACGTGTTACAATGAAAACTTTTTTTACCGTATTATTTGAATTTGATGAATTTATGAATGAGGAATTACTTGAACCTGTGTTTAATGCTTTGTATTTCACGTGCTTGGATCGAAAAATGTTACGTTTATTCAGTTATTATTTGATTTTGTTGAACGTATAAAAGAGGGATTCATTTATGAAAGAGGAATTAACAAATTGTGTTAATGACCTTTATAACATTTTTCAGTTTAAACTCAAAATACAAAGCAATTGAGTTATTATTTGAAGAACGTTTTAAAGGCTTGCCTGAATCTTTTGCTTATTGTGCCTTTTACTCCATTCTATATATGGAAAAATGTTCATTGGCACGTGTAGACAGGGCACCTTATAATCTGGTGCACTTTATAGTGCTAAAAATGTCGTAATTGCTAGATTTCCAGTGTCTTATATATAATTAATTTGTGTGGACAACAAAAAATGTTTTTAAATCATTTAGTTTCAGTTCCACACTCTAGCGCATGAAGCTCTTTTTTTTTTTTTTTCACTTATGTTTCTCACACCATCTCTCTTCGGTTCCTGCAGCATCCGACATACGTGCAGGCGCTATTCGACTTCGACCCTCAAGAGGACGGAGAGCTAGGCTTCAGACGCGGCGATTTCATTCAGGTCCTAGACAACTCGGATCCCAACTGGTGGAAGGGCGCCTGCCACGGCCAGACGGGCATGTTTCCACGCAACTACGTCACGCCGGTCAACCGGAACATGTAGAGGAGACGAGAGAACAAGCCATTAGTCAATCGATTGTAATCAACAGCCCCTCGCATTCAAAACTATCCCACGACCCTACATCTCAAGCCCCCCAACGTCCTGCCAAACCCACAGCATAGGAAAACAAAGATGGCGGGATGAGCCCTGGGCCAAGCTATTATTCCTGAGAAGAACCGTTGAAGCTTTGATGAACGCTTGCAGATCTCTCTGAGCGGTCCGACTCAGTGTTTTTGCAAAGTTATACACTCGACACCTCAGAGTCTGTAGATTTGGCTTCTTTTTTTATTTTTTTTTCGCCTGCATGTTTAGATAGTAGTAAATCCTCAAGCTGTTTTTACAAAACATAACAATACCACAATCGCAAGCGCTTGTACATCTGGGCTGTCGGGGGAAAAAACTATAGAGAGAATCCATTTTTTAAGAATATATATATATTATATATTTGTATGTGTCTGTCTGTTTTACCTCTCTCTTTTCTTATTTTCCTCCAAATGTAAATTATGTTCTTTTTTTGGGAGGGTGGGGCGGAAAAGCAAAAGTAGCTTCTTTTTTTCTTTAATTTTTTTTATGAGCTTCTGAGAAACGTCGCCCCACATTCATATTCCACATGACGTCCGTCTCTGTTTTGAACCAATAGGAGATCATTTCTGTGGTGCAGGAAGTGATGTCATGTGAAAACACCATCACTGTTTGAAGCCAACGTATTTATTGTAGCCATTCTGAGTTGGGAATGTAGCAGCGTCACTCGCCACAAGGGGCGCTAGACTGGAGGGAAAGGATAACCGAGGTTCCTCACTCACTGCATTTGTAGCTCCAGGAGTTCGGCGCAGGATTTGGTGTCGAGCGAAGCCAGTAAGAAGTGTGTAACCAGAGAGCTAGCTTGTGCGATGCATGTTTTGTTCTCTCTTTTGTCTTTTCAGTGATGCAATGTTTCTGTATTTTTAAAAGATTTCTTGTTAAAAAACAATGTTCTCCCAATCTCTTCAGTTTAGTGTGCTGTTTATTTTCGTTCTCTCTGGATTAGTGCCTTTTCTCTGGCGTGACGGTGTCTCCATCGAGCTTCTTCAGCGCCCCCTCCTGCTCCTCTTCACATAGTTGCTCCTATTTAAAATCCTCAGCTTTTTCTTAACTTTACATTTTGCCTTTTTTCCTTGTTTCTTTTAAATAAATAAAAAGAAAATAAAAAAAAAAGTGAAAAATACGCCGTTGTGGTACTTTTAATTGTGTGGTTCTTTTCTTTTAATATTTTATATTTAGGGCTAGATCAAAGAATGTGCAGGAGTCCTTTCGTAATTGCTCTGTTTATTTTATTAGATAATTATACTTTACCGTCTTTGGTGGCACTTTTGTGGAACTGAACATGCACGAAAAGTCACCAAATTCTGCACACGCGTCACACCTAGACAACACTTACGTCAAAATGAGGGTGTGGCAAAGACTCCATCACCAGTTTTACAGGTTTTTTCCTGTTGGTTCCCTGCTAGTTTTTAGTACGCAAATGAAATTTGGTACACACATATAGCGCACCAAGACGGACAAACATGTGATACAGTTTGGTTTGCTAAACTTAACAGGAAGCTGGTTATTTTGTGATTTCCTCTAAAAGTAGGCACTTTTGCATGTGCAATTCTCTGATGAACTCCTCACACAGATTTTATCCGAACGTCTCCAAACTTCTCATCATAACAATGACATGTTAAACAGCTTTTTTTGGCTATGATAAAGGGTGTGACCGCAGCGGCCAGTGCATGTCCTTTTTTCAATTTCAAACAGGAATAATGACCAATCGGTTCTCACACACGTTGTGCGTAATGATGTGATGCAACTACTGTCATCAAGTGACGTTTTAGTGCATCCCAGATCGTTTACACTCTCATCTCAGACTAAACGCATGTATATTTTCTTCTGATCATGAATTCTACTTTAAGGGTGCAGTAGAAGTGTTCAGATAGGGACGAAACACATGTTTTTGTAGCTGTTCTAAAACCTAATATTCTAAAATAAATCTGGGTTTTTTTTCTTTTACAACAGTGAGATTCAAACCCAAACACCGCATGCAAGCAGCACTATTCATCGGTTTATTTATCAATTTCAATTAATAATTGAACACTTTTAATAAACAAAAAAATGCAGCTCTGTGAATGACTTTTCAGTGATCATCGACTCTACCAAATTAGTCACCAACTTTCTACACAAGATGAATTTACCAATCTTATTTCTGCTTTTTGAGGGCGTTACAGTGGGTAGCATGGTCGTCTCACAGCAAGAAGGTCACTGGTTCGAGCCTCAGCTGAGTCGGTTGGCATTTCTGTGTGGAGTTTGCATGTTCTCCTCGTGATCGCGTGGGTTTTCTCCGGGTGCTCCGGTTTCCCCACAAGTCCAAAGACATGCGGTATAAGTGAATTGAGTAAAAAACTATTTCCATAGTGTTTGAGTGTGTGTGAATGTTTCCCAGCGATGGGTTGCAGCTGGAAGGGCATCCGCCGCGTAAAACATATGCCAGAGGAGTTGGCGGTTCATTCCACTCTGGCGATCCTGAAAGGGAAGAAAGCTGACAAGAAAATGGATGGATGGATGGAATTTTGCTTTTTGAATTTCTGAAAAATCTTTGAAAATGCTTAGAATGTCTTGAAAATGTACTACTTTTAAGCCGATATCTGCGATGCCGTCTAGGAATTCAGAAAAATATGCCTATAAAACAGTTATCCTTAAATTTCAAATGTCTAATATTAAAGTTCTGATTCAATTGTTAAAATGTCATTTATAATTATTAATACCATTAAACATTCAGTTTTATTCAAATACAAAAGTCAATCATTCAAATCAACAAAATTCTAATTCTGATAGCTCCATACTAACTCTCTAATTCTGTCTAACAAAGGAAAGCTTTCCTGAGAGAGTAGAACCTCTCTGTTTTTGTACAAAGTGTGACTGGGTAAGCTGTGGGAGAGCTTTAAAAATAGCCGTTTCATTTTGTCCTGGGCCAAATAGTATAAAATAATAGCAAAAACTGCTACCGATATCTCCAACCGCATTAGAGCTTCTCTTATTGGCTAAACAGCATCCGTTTGCAACCAAATATTAGATTTGAAAAGATGTTTTGGTTTGTGCTCATAAACATTGTAGTTAAACAATAAAGAGAAACTGAAATCTATGTTTTCTTCAAATTTGAGCAGAAAGTGTTGCTTTTTGTGTCTTTGTGTTTTCATTATTTACGTCTATAGTAAAGAGAATGGACTAAAGTTAAAAGGGCATTTTCACAAAAATCTGGTTCTGGACTACAAACCCAATGTTCCCTCGAGTAGCTGATGAAGATCACGCTCCGGCTTCTGCAGGACATCATTGGTCATTCTGTTTAAAATTAAAAATCTGTTTTGTGTGCTGGATCTTTTTTTGTCATTCAAAATGTAATAAATGAAAATAAGATATTGTCAGTTCTCTATGCGCAAGCTGATCTGAAGCTGTTGGATCTTCAAAGATCTCTTCACTCCAGGACTTCTTTGATGCTTGCCAAGAATAAAAGTTTGCTTTATCATAACTAACACACACGTTCACCCTCCTGCTGAAGGAGCTGATCTTTCGGAGTCTTTCTTGTTGTGTATTTGATTGCAAGGCTGAAGGTTATCTGCGCAACTATTAAGTATGTTCAAGCAAGTATGTTTCCACTTATGCTTTTTAACCTTCTGGCTGAAAACGAAGTTCAGAGCTAGAGGGAAGGAACTAATATAATTAAATTGCAGTAACCGCTTAGCTTTATAGAAACCCTAAACAATAATGTTTCTAAGAACAGCCTCACACATGGACAGAAAATAAATGCCTGTTTTGTCTTCTCTACATGGTTTTTCTAGGAATATAGAAGCAGTTTTTATAAAAGTGATTCAACTTCTTGGATTTGCTGTTTGTGCATTTTTAAGAACATATCTGATTAGAAGTACTCACAACAGCGATGAATAGACTTGAGAATCCTTTGGAAAAGAGCTCAGTTGTGTTTTATATTTGTTGTTGTTGTTTGATATTTAACATACTTTGAGATAAAAAATATTCTGATATTTCTTCCATCAACATTCAAACATAAAACATATTAAGGATTGTAAATGATTTTATTTTTTGTGCACATTATGAATATGTTCTTATGAACACATCCAATCATACTGAATTTAACTAGATAACTAATGAAGAGAAAGAAACAAGCATTTATCAAAAGCAGAGAGCCCTCCTTTAAAGGTAGCAGTAAATTATGGACCTGGTAGTCTGGTTACATTTGTAGCAGTCCTGATAGAACAAGGAAGACGTCAGTTCTGAAATCTACCATAAAAAAAGATGTCCAGTGCATATACATGCTATTAACTGAGACGACAGAGAAAAACATCTTCAGATGTTTACTCTGCAAGACAAAGAAGAAGACGCAGTCAACTTCGAAGTCATCAAACACAAATTTATATAGGCAGTGTACTTGTGTTTGATTAATTAAATGCTGCTGGATATCTGCACACACTGTGATTTGGAATTACTTTAACATATATTTGAATAACACCCCAAACGTGCCCAAAAAGATCATTTAATAGCGTGGTTTTACTCCACAGAAGTCGATTGCACACATATGTCTGCTTAACTGATTTTTTTTTTTACAGAGAAAGCCTTGATCTGAAATGTACTCAATATAACAAAATAGCTTAGATGTAGTGAACTACTTTTAGCATGTTTCCGTAGCTTAGCTTTTTCTCAGGATAGTAGCTTTGGTGTAGTGAAGCTACATTTAATAAAGAGTAACTATTAGCTTAGCTTGCTGCATTTTCTAAGTAGCTGGCCCAACACTATTTAATGTTTTATAAAATTGTAATCATCTATGCAGGGTTCTCATACTTATAAGTACCCTAACAAACTTGTAACCAATCAGTAGGAGCTATCAAAATAGGCATGTTTTGGTCAAGGGGAAACATCAGTTGAATTATTTAAAAATAAAGCTTGGAAATAATATAGATAAGAAATCATTATTTTAAGTTTTGAGTTTTACCGGTTCAAAATGTTGTGCATGGTACTGACTGTAGCTCTGACTGAGAGGAGCACAGCGACAGGGCGATGTGTAAGCAGTTAAAAGTGATGACAAATACTCGGAGCACAACCCTGACTTTAAAACAGCCCAGAAACAGACCGGGGACAATGTTAGCGATTTTAGAACAGGTGTGATGTGTTCTTGCACTCTGGATCCCAAGAAGATAAGAGCAGCTGAATTCTAATCAAATGGAAGCCTGGCAGATGACCTGGAGGTTACAGTAATCCAGACACGAAACAACGAAAGCATTTTTCAGATGAAAAAAGAAGACTTGGTTGTGGTCTGGCCAAGCTTCAAAATGCAGGAATAGATGGAATGTCACACCAAGCTTCTTAATTTTGCCCTTGGCCCCCAATAGAAGACCATCAAGAGACAAACAAAAGGACACAGGTGCGGCCCTGGCTAACTGAAGTTGGTAACCAATCAGCATTACTTCAGTTTTTCCACTCTTCAGGCAAAGGAGGTTTGTGTTGATTCAAGCCCAAATGGCCGAAACACATCTAGACTTATTGAAATGCTTACTAATTGAGACGGCTTCTATGCAAATGCTTTTTCGCTAGCTTCACACCTCTGCTGCTTAATGTTGGTGCATCCAAGCTCCTTACCCCTTGATGGCGCTCAGGGTACAACAGTGAGACACCTGGCCCTTTTACAATCTTTGTGGAAGAACTCTTAATGGTCAGACACAAACAAGACGAGCTTCAGAATGTCTATGTTCTCATATTCTCTTCTTCTATGATTTCTTTTTCGGCACTTATTTATGTTGTTCTTCTTCTCTGTTTCTTGTGTTTCAAGCGTCACCCAGCTGCTTTTTTTCTATCCCATCAGCACTCTGAACATGTGATCAAAAGAACCAACTTTCATTGGATAATCTTGAGATTTCGCATTGCAACAAAGTCATGGCAACATGGTATAGCCAAACATTTTTGCTTTTGCTCATCGCTCATCCTAGTATGTAAACTTGCGTCCACACCAATTGATTTGACTTTAGGCAATTTGTGAACAGACCAAAAATTTGCCTAAGTGTATGATGGCTTTGAGATAAAACCAAGGTCTTCATCAGGTTTGCAGTGAAGAGAAATGTGTCATTAACATAAAAATGAATTAGGTTCCCTAGAGGACACTGAAAGTATTAAAAAAGTAGAGGTCCTAGAACAGAGCCCTGACCTGGCATTCACACCGAAAATGGTTGATGTGTTAAGTCATTGGGTAGCCGCGCTATGGGACCAGTGCGGCAATGGCGGAGCATCTACGACGGGTAACGCACCTCATGAGGTGCTGTGTGGCATCAACAAAGATGGCAGCACTGTCTTACATGCCTAGGAAGTTGGAATTTTTAATCTTTAGACGCCCACTCATGATAGATTTTCATATCGGTATTTGCACCAGCCAACCCGGAGCTTCTTCTGTAAAGACGTGTTTTTTTTCTGTAGGACCAAAAAAAACAAACAAACATAGCAGACAAGTTAAAACACTTATTTACCAGGGGGGCGAGATTGACAGGTGCTCTGCTGATAAAATAAGTTTCAAGTGTGTTTATTGTCAATTCTGCCACATGTACAGTGCATACATACAAAGAATTGAAATTGCGTTACCCTCAGGCGCTTGGTGCATACATAAATTCCACAAATTACACATAAATTAGAACAAATAATAATTACACACAACATAAGAATAAGTAGTAATTAAGTAAAAATAAGAATTATAGATACAACAAATGGGTAGTGCAAAAACATGAGGTAGAGGTGGTGACTGGGTAATGAAATGGTAATGTGGTAGTGCAAAGACAATTTAGAGTCAATTAAAGTGGCTAGAGTGTTGCAGGATTGAGGTGGTAAGTCCAATGCTGGATAAAGTGACTGGTGCGGTGTCCGGTGGGGTAGGGTAGGGTCGGGTTGGGTTGGGGGGGGTCAGGTTCAGCGGGAATGTGAGGCTGGAGAGTCCCAAGTGAGTTCAGCTTCCAGATTGCCTGGTGGCAGAAGCTGTTCTTCAGTCTGCTGGTCCTGGGCTTTGCGTGTGAGCCTAGTGCTGTAGATGTCCTGGAGGGAGGGGAGGGCAACACCAACGACCTTCTTAGCTGATCTCACTACGCATTTTAGGGTCTTGCGGCAGGATGCATTGCAGTTCCAATACCACACAGTGATGCAGCTGGTCAGGATGCTGTCGATGATGCCCCTGTAGAAGGTGCACATGATGGGGGCAGGAGCTCTAGCTCTCAGTTTGCGGAGAAAGTAGAGGCGCTGATGTGCTTTGTTAGCCAGTGCTGTGGTGTTGTCTGCCCAGGAGAGGTCTTCGGTGATGTGCACGCCCAGAAACTTGGTGCTTCTCACTCTTTCCACAACCGCACCGTCGATGGTTAGAGGGAGCGTGCTGAGTGTGTGCTCTCCTGAAATCCACAACAATCTCCTTCGTCTTCTAAGAAGCCTTTAGTTTGTAAACAGTCCTTCAGAGAACCTTTTATGCCTTCAGAGAACCTAAATAGCTGATTTTTTACTTTGAAATCTTTTAGTTTCTAGCATTCATTTAGAAAACGATTCAAGCGTTCACCATTTCTTGGTGTGAACCATGAGCAACAGCAGTGACAATGGATCTAAAACCATGCATAAAAAGAACCTTGGAATGGTATATGGCTCAATCCTATTTAATGCATTTACACCAAATGCCTTTTCAAGACGCCTGGGAAGGATACAATGGTCCATGGTGTCCAAAGCAGAGTCTGGTGCCGCAGGATGAAGACTGAAAGTGTACTTCAGTACAGTTAAAAATCTGTAATTTTTCAGAGTACTGCCCAAAGTGTTTAAGGAAGATCTATTTACTGTAAAAGCCTGGAAACAATGTTTTTTTATGGCTTGTTTCCTTTCTTGGTTTTCCTTTGACACTCTTGGAAATTAGATGTTTGTGTGTAAATATTGAAATTAAAAATTACAGTTTTTAAAATGTAAACTGGCTCAACTGCCCCCTCTGTCGACAAAAGATTGCACTTTCCACCAAAGTAATCAACGTCAATATGTTTTATATTTAAAACAGTGCATGTTCGTTAAGAAAGTAAAAATGTGGAAAGAAAGCTTATTTTGTGGAGTGGAACTTAGAAAAAAAAAACAGTTTTGGGGTTTCTGACTCTTCTGGCATTCAGAATGCATTCATGTCTGGAGTGCAAGCATCAACCAGAGCAGCAGCAGCAGCAGTGTTTGGGAATTTTTGAAGGTAAATCAAAGAAAGTGAAAGGTAGAGGTTTAAGAACAATTGATGTTTAAGTGAAAAGTGATGGAAATGATTTCAGAAGACAGGACAGAGCTACTTGTGATATGATGTTGCAAAAACCTAGCTACTTCGATGACTGCTATTCCCTTTTGATTATTTTCACTGAGACGAGTGGAAGAAATAAGAGATTGAAACTGAATTTATGTCATTTTTTTATGTTTTTCTTTTTCATTCTCATGTTGTGCAGCACTAAACGTTCCATACATACATTCTAATACTTTTCCATTATAAAGTTACATTGTCTGGTGGCATAGCTGTAAGTTAATCAACTTTCTTGGTGGGTTAAGTCGCTTTTTTTTTGTCCCTCACAAATGAAATAAAATATTTTGAGTGGGCTCTGACTCTTCGTTAGGGGTACCCCTGTAATTCAAACTATTGCCCACTGTCCATCTTATATATCTCAGAGCCACATTCACTTAGCATTCAATTCCGCAATCACTCAAGTCCTGAGGAACATTCAGTTTCATGAAGAATGTTTTCCAGAGGAGTCTTCTTCAAGGTCCAACCGGGTACCCAGAGTAATATCATATATGTATGCAATTATTTCTTTTTATTAAACATCAGAATCAGAAAGATGTTTATAGCCAAGAGTGCATGTGCACTCACAGGGGTACTCTCCAGTGTTAGTACGGTAAATGGCACAGATAACACAGGTTATATCAGTAAATTGCTAAAGTAAATAGAATATAGTAATACTATAGAGTCATATAACTATATCAGAAGTCCAAGGGGCTTAAAATATGTGCTTTAGTGGTAATGTGCAGACCAACACGTAAAGTAAAAATAAAGTGCAGTAACAGAACAACAGGATATGAAGTGACTGGAATGGAGTAAAACATTTTTATAGCCAACGTCAATGTGAGGTTTGTCAAAGTTTGTAAAATAATTTTAATGGTTTGTGCTCTGCGTTTTGTGCTTTCTTTTAACGTTTAATCGTCAATTTTATGATCTAGAATACAAATAAAAAATAACTTAAAGTGTTTGAAGTAAAATGAAAACTCGTAGTCGGCAGGATTCGAACCTGCGCGGGGAGACCCCAATGGATTTCTAGTCCATCGCCTTAACCACTCGGCCACGACTACTGATGCAGTTATTCAGTCTGGCGCCTAATTTAAATGTGATTAAGGTCTTTTTGATATTAATTATTTCATCATTGTAAAATATGTTGTACAAGAACAAAATGTCGAGCAAATGAACGGTTTTTTCCAAATAGATTTGAACAACGCTCCATTTCCGTCAGCGAGAAAAGGGACGAGAACGCATGCGCATTATGTGGAGACCGATGACTGCAAATTTTGACCGTTTTACTGTTACAATAATAAAACATTAAAGTCGAGTTTAACTACGTTAACCAGCTTCATTTTAAAGCGCAAATCAAACCCTCATCTGTTAGTCACATCCTTTCCTCTAGAGGTCCCTCTCACTCCAGCAATGGCAAATACTGCAATATTTTATTGTTTGGTGCATTTGTTATGAAAAATTGCAGACGTGCTATTTAAATTTTTTATTTTTGCTTTCTGTTCTGCAAGTCAAGATGCTACAGCCTCTTGATTGGTGCTTAACCCTGTGTATTAATTAATGCCTTGTTATGGTTAAGATTAGGTTATTGATGGGAAAAATTATGTTTGTAAAGTCACATGACGTTTGGCATACCACTGACGTTTTGCATACATATTTTTACTTTCTAATTTTTACATCATCATACTTTTATTTTTTTCATAATGTCTGCACCAGTAGTCATTTTCTTGACCTTTGAATAAGTGGCATGCATATCATGTATGTTTAAAAGTATTCATGCATATTACATTCAGTTTAAACATTAGACAATCGAGAAAACAGGGTTACAAAAGCTTGTTAGCAAATCTGCTAACTAACCTTTACAGCTCCTGTTGTATTCAGAACCATCCATACATCCATTTCCTTATCGGCTTTCTTCCCTTTCAGGGTCGCCAGAGTGGAATATGTTCTGTCATATGTTTTGTAGGGGTGGATGCCCTTCCAGCCACAACCCATCGCTGGGAAACATCCGCTCACACACAAACTCTATGGTCAATCGTTTTTACCCAATCAAATCGTACCACATGTCTTTGGACTTGTGGGGAAACCGGAGCACCCGGAGTAAACCCACGCGATCACGAGGAGAACATGAGAACTCCACACAGAAATGCCAACTGACCCAGCCGAGGCTCGAACCAGCAACCTTCTTACTGTGAGATGACCGTGCTACCCACTGATGCCCTATATTCAGAACCATCAATAACAATCATGAAAAAATCAAGATGAACTTCTTTCTGTGCTGAAGCTTCAAAGAGGATAAACAGACAAAAAATTAAAGGAGCTCTGAAATGTTGCATGTGATGTGCCAACATGCTGTCGATAGGCCTCTTTTAAAGATATGTTGAATTCATTTAAAGTGATTGGCTTTGTTTTGTTTTAGTTTAGGATTTGTGAATTAAGTGATTGGCTTTGTTTTGTTTTAGGATTTGTGAATTATTTGCAATACTTTGTGTTTATTTCACCAATTCACTTTTTTGTGCTATTTCTTTTTAAAATTATTTGCCAAGCAGATGCTTCCACTTAAGTTTTTTCCAATAAATCCTCATCTCCCCCAAAACCTTTATTTTTTGATTCAGAATTATTGCAAGGAACATCAGATCTTCCTTGACACAACATACTTAACTAGGTGAGTCTCAATCTTTAAGCTGAAACACATGTAAAACAAAGTGAGAGAGAGAGAGAGAGAGAGAGAGAGAGAGAGAGAGAGAGAGAGAGAGTAAAACAAATTAATAACACCAAATAAAAGAAGGGTATTGCATATACATTATAATGTGTTTGGGGCTTTTAGCTTCAGCACGTAAAAGAAAAGAGTGATTTAATTTCTTAATCCTATACAAATTGGCATGAAAGTTTTTATTTGTCATTATTTCACCCTGTTGAATATTGTTGAACAGAAGGGGGTTCACTTCTATTTGTTTAGATATAAGCCAATGCATTAATAACGTCCATATATTTACTTATCTTACATCCATACAAGAGATCTTCCGTTGTTTCCAAATTAATTTTCTTTGACTCAAATAGAAGTTTTCTACTTCTATGCTTTATAAATATATTTTTTATTTATATTTTGAAGGAATTGGACATTGCAAAGATGCTGAATTATGTGCACTAGAGTTTTCAGACATTTTGCGCATGCTTTATTATTGTTCCTCTTCAAAAACATGCCTCAATCATATTCCGATTAGTTCATGCATGTTTGTGTAATAGTAATTTCTTTTTCCGGGAGCTCATAACTACTTGATGAATGCTGTGAGAACATTTAACCACTGTCCACTAACTAATCAGATGAAGAGCTAATGCAGCTCACCTCAATGAAGAACGTACGCGCTGACTGATCCGGATATGAACCGTAGCATAACCTTGTCAAAAAACTATGAAAAGTAATATTGTGTTTTTTACATAAATGAACATTTATGCATTTGGCAGACGCTTTTGTCCAAAGCGACTTACATTAAGGAAAGAGACAATATGCAATTTGTTACACCGTCAAAGTCGTTCTCAGCTTCTCATAATAGAAATTGTATCAACTGATCAATAAACCAAAGCAGTAGGGGAAGAAGATAAAGACAGAGGAGGGAAAAAAAGAAGGTAGTAGTGTTTTTTTATAGTAGGTGTTCTCTGAAGAGAAGAGTTTTCAGTTGCTTTTTGAAAGCTGTTAGTGTTGCTGCTTTCCTGACTGGATCAGGGAGTTTGTTCCACCATCCAGGGACAGTGAGAGAGAAGGTTCTGCTGAGAGATCTTCTGCCCTTGTGGGATGGAACAACGAGTCGCTGTTCCTTCTCTGAGCGCAGGCTTCTGGAAGGCATGTAGGAGCGTATGAGCTCATGGAGGTAGACAGGGGCTGATCTGGAGATAGTTTGTTTGCCAGCGTTAGCGATTTGAATTTAACTCGAGCTGCAATGGGGAGCCAATGAAGAGTGATGAAGAGGGGAGTAACATGAGCTCGTTTCGGTTCCTTGAAGATAAGACAAGCTGCAGATTTCTGGATCATCTGCAGAGGTTTGAGCGTATTTAATGGAAGTCCTGCTAGGAGAGCGTTGCAGTAGTCCAGACGTGAGAGGACCAGAGCCTGAACCAGGAGTTGAGTTGCATGCTCAGTTAAGAAGGGCCTGATCTTTCAAATGTTGTGCAGTGCAAATCTACACGCTCGAGTTGTCTTTGTGATGTGGTCTTTGAAGGACAGCTGTTCATCCAAAAGCACTCCAAGATTCCTGACTGTAGGAGAAGGGGTGACTGTAGAGGATTGCAGCTGGATGGTGAGGTCGTGATGCACAGAGGGATGAGCTGGGATTACCAAAAGTTCTGTCTTGGCCATGTTGAGCTGTAGATGATGGTTCTTCATCCAAGTGGAGATATCGTTCAGGCAGTCAGTTATGCGGGTAGTTACTGACAGGTCATCAGGGGGGAACGACAGATAGAGTTGACCAGATGATCTGTGGTTAGCCCTGGCCCCTCGCACCGCTTCCGTTACAGACAACAAAGCTGTTTCAGTCGAGTGTCCGTTCTTGAAGCCTGATTGATTGTCATCAAGTTTGTTGTTCTGAGTCAGGAAAGTAGAGAGTTGATTGAAGACGACTCGCTCGATGAGTTTTGCAGTGAAGGGCAGCAGAGAGACAGGTCTGTAATTTTCCACCAGTGATGTGTCGAGTGTGGGTTTCTTGAGAAGCGGGGTGACTCTGGCCACCTTGAAGGTGTCGGGGAAAATGCCGGTAGTGATGGAGGAGTTGATGATGTGAGTGAGGGCAGGCGTGATGGTAGGTGAGATGGTTTGTAGAAGGTGAGAGGGGATGGGATCGAGAGGGCAGGTGGTCGGATGCGCTGAGAGAAGGAGTTTGGACACCTGATCTTCTGTGAGTGGAGTGAATGCGGACATGAAAGGTGCCGAGGATTGTGGATGAATTTGGGTGAAAGGTGGTGCAAACTGCCGGCTGATGGTGAAGGTTTTGTCTATGAAGTGATCGGCGAAGTCATCTGCAGTGAGAGAGGTCGCTGGGGGAGGTTGGGGTGGACAGAGGAGTGAGTTGAAAGTCCTGAAGAGCTTTCGGCTGTCCTTGGCATGTTCAATCTTGTCGTGGTAGTATGTTGTCTTCGCGTCTTGTACCTTGCTTGAGAAGGTTGAGAGTGCAGTTTGCTGTTCCTGGAGAGCGTGCGATAGCCAAGGGTTTGATGGTGTTATTCTGGCTGGCCTGGAAGAGAGAGGGCATAGTTGATCGAGGCACGTAGCGAGTGTGGAGCAGAAACGGTAAGTTGCATCGTGAGTGTTTAAAGAGGAAAAGTTTCCAGGTGTTAAAAGAGAAGAGGACACAGCGGAAGAGAAGAGAGAGGAATCAAGGGATTTAAGGTTACGTCGGAAGGTGACAGGGGGTGGTGTTGAGTGTGAGCTTGTAGGCAGTGTGAGTTTGAACGTGATGAAGAAGTGATCAGATGTGTGCAGAGGAGTAACTGTGAGATGATCAGGAGAGCAGCTGCGTGTGTAAATGAGATCTAGCTGATTTCCTGATTTGTGTATGGCTGTGGTAGGGACAAGAATCATGTCAAAGGAGGACATGAGTGAGTGGAAGTCGGTAGCATTTGGTTTGTGAAGATGTATATTAAAGTCCCCAAATACAATGAGTGGGCTGCTATCATCTTCTGGAAAAGAGGAGAGCAGACCATCAAGCTCCTCCAGGAAAGTGGAGCGCTGTTCTCCAGGTGGGCGGTATATGGTGAGGATGTGCATGACATGAGGGGAAGTGATAGTGAGAGCATGATATTCAAATGAGCATGTCTTACCAAAAGATGTGAAGGTAGAGAATCTGAAGGTCTGAGAGAAGAGAAGTCCAACACCCCCACCCCGTCCCGCCTCGCGAGAAGTGTGGGAGAGGAGAAAGTTGTTGGAGAGGGCTGCAGGTGTTGCGGTGTCCTCTGGGCGGATGGACAGATGAAATATTAAGCAGAAATAGGTGAATTTTCTGTGCGCCAACAAGGAAAACCAGCAGGGGGCGTGATGGGTGTGTGGATGAACAGGGGATACATGACTGTTTGAGGGGATTCAGAGACGTTTTTCAAGATCTTTTGAAAGTTATTAAGGGTGCAGCAATAGTCTAGAGGGGTCAAATATTTAGTGTAAATGACTTTAAAGGGGGATATATGGCACGTTTAAATATTTTGTTCTGAAATGTGAGGTTTCAATCTTGGTGAGGTCGTTCAGTTATAGAGGTTCTTGTTCTCCGAGGATAAAGGATTTGAAGGAATGGATTTCCTGAAAATATTTTCTATTCAAAAGTTGTACACCCTCTTCATGTAAAATTGGCTGCCTTGGGTTTTGAGTTTAGAGTGTTTTATGGCATGTTGTCAAACCGGAAGTCGGCCATGTTGGAGATACTCTCCGGAGAAAATAACATTGAACAGAACGGAGTGTGCCACTTTTCAGTGAGAAAATGGTGAATTACTGTCAGTGTTTAAACTGCTGTCAGTGGAAAGGAGGCGCTTTTTCTTTTTTTCTTGCTAAAAAGTGTTGAGTTCCAGTCTGTTGAATTATATATTCTCCGGGGATTATCTCCAACATGGCCACCTTTTAGTTCGATGTTGTGATAACACTATTATTAATAACTAATAATCGCAAATAATACCCTGATAGCTAATAATGCTCTTATTTGGTAGCCCACAAAGCGTCACCAGCCATGAAACGTTTCTAAAAGTGACCATATTTAACTCCCTTCTTTTCTTTAAATTACATTTTTAGCACCAAAAACCTCCATTATGGAAAATGAGACTTGCGTCTTATGGGTTAATAAAAAATAATACTCATTTAATAAAATGTATATTGCATTCGTTTTTTAGATTGAGTTGGAAAAAAAACCTTAATAGCAAACGGGTACTCAAAGCAAAAAAAAAAAAGCTTAACATGAGTTAAAGAGCTACATTTCTTTTCAACGTTAGTGAACATTATTATTAAGCATTTTTTCTATTCCTGTCGTTTTGTGAAAACCCACAAAGTGTCACCACCCATGAAAGGTTTCTAAAAGTGACCATATTTAACTTCATTCTTTTCTTTCTTTTTTATTACATTTTTTGCACCCAAAAACCTCCGTTATGGAAAATGAGACTGGCGTCTTATGGGTTAATAAGAAAATAATACTCCTTTAATAACATGTATATTGCATTCGTTTTTTAGATTGAGTTAAAAAAAAAACCTTAATAGGAAACGGGTACTCAAAGCAAAAAAACAAAAAAACAAAACAGCTACATTTCTTTTCAACGTTAGTGAACATTATTATTAAGCATTTTTTCTATTCCTGTCGTTTTGTGGGAACACATGTTTCAAACATGTTAATACACGTGTTTTATATTATCAAACAATCGTGTTTCTTCTGAAAGTTACTCGGATGATGCTGTTCAACCCTCCCATCTCAATCAACCGGGGAAATTAACGCGCGGAGAAAATGGAGAATGGAGGATGACTAGATCCATGTCTCGAGGACACGAAAATCGACGCGTTTACCCATGTAAACACGCTTTCGCACGGCTCGGTGACAGATATCGGCTCCACGGAGCGTGGACGGCTGTTGACAAACACAAAACGCTGGAAACACCGTGGAGAACGCGACGCGCGTCGCGTCGGAGCGCAGGTCACGTGACTCGACAAGGCCTGTGTCTGTTGTGAGCGGACGGAGAGGGAGGAAAGAACATGGCGGCTGTGAGCGATCCGAAGCGGGGCACCGGGCGTGCGTTTTGAGCTTTCTCGCCTCAACCGAGACCGGGGCTCCGCGGGACTAGTGCATCCACAACTTAACTGCGTACACTTTGCAGTGTGGCCCGAAATTCCGGGTTTGCTGCGCGTGAAGTGCAGGCTAAAGGGGGAAGCGAGGAGAATAGGTTTTTATCCATAATGAGGGGGAGACGAGGCAGGCCGCCCAAAGCCCAGCCGGTGCAGGAGCCCACTACCGAACCCGCGCGCGGGCTCAGACCCCGCCGGAGCATCAAGCCCAAGCTGAAAGCGTGCTCCGATGAGGAGTACGTGTCTCCCAAGCGAGGGAGCCATCAGCAGACAGCACGCGGCCGCAGGAAAGCGCGAGCCGCCGCGGCTTCGAGGGGCAGAGGAAGAGGCAGGGGGACCGCCAGAAGCAGGGGGCGGCGGGGCACCGGGAGCGGAGTGGTGTACGACGACCACGAGAGCGACGAGGATGATGAAGACGCCGTGAGTTTGAGATCCGAGGAGGAGGAATACATCGAGGAGCCTCCAACGGACGAAGAGGAGGAAGAAGAAGAGGCGGCCATCAACGATGAGTCCGACTACCTGGAGGAGCCGGACGAGCTGGTGGAAGACGACGCGAGCTTCTGCACCGAGAGCAGCCACGGCAGCAGTGCAGGTACGGGGCAGAGATCTGCTTCAAACACGATGAAAAGGCTGTGGAAAACAAGTCAAAGCCTCGCTCTTTTGTTGACCAGAACACTCAAAATGGATCCTGCTGCTGCTTTTCTGTGCTGGCAAAGGCCGCTGGGTTACCATTTAGCAGTCGTGCGGGGATACGCGTTGCTTTAGAATCACTTATAGTTATTTACAGGTTTGAACCTTACTATACAATGTAAAAACGCGAATGAGGTCGAAATGTATTAAAACGCTAGTTTTAGCGGTCGGCTTTGCTCATGCTAATGCTAGCTCGTTAGCATATTTTATCAACAAAACTTCTAAATTGTTCCAAACTCTTTTAAATTCGTGCAACATGTTATGAATGCACCCCGAATCCGCGAAAAGCCCAAATTGGTGACTTTTGTACACTTTTGATCACGTCTGTTGTTCGTTAGCACGTACTCTTGCTAGCGTTAATTGATTTCGCGCTGATAAGAAGTTGTTTTCAAAGTAAATAGTGTGTTCCACAATCTGTTCTCAAAATGAAGTTATCCGAGAATAATTTTCATTGTGGGGGTTTTCCATGTTCATGGCCCTAGCTCAAATCAGTCTCTGCCTTGCAGCTCGTAAGTTAGTCGGGGCTGAAGGGAGCTAATGACAGGGCAGCATGCGGCCGATTGTTTTGAAATCTAGCGCCAGCGCCGTCGCACCTGACGCGGGGAGGACGTTTAATTTCGACCCCTACTGCGTCATGCTCTGCCTTGTGACGTCACGGGTTCATTTATGATGTTGTCTGTGGATGCTGCAAATATTTTCGTGGTTGTTTGGCCGATTTTGTTGCATTTCTAATGTTTTAAGGAATTAAATTATAAGATTTGATTATTCAGGGCAAGTTGACTCATGATGAACTGGTTTCAAAATATTTTGTTGGTGCTTTACACAATATTTAAAGGATTTATTTTAAACGTCTTGAATATTTAAAATGCCATAAACCCATTTTTTTTAAGCTTTTCATCTACTTTTCTGTATTGACATGCTTACTTTTAAGATATGACTAGTAATTTTTTTGGGGGAAAATGTCCTACCTCTTTTTTTGAGGAATTTGATTTTGTAAACTTTAATTTGTTTTCTTGAGAACCCCAAATGGTACAGTTGGGATTTTTTTACTAATATTTTCAGCTACGTTCAGATTTTTCTGCCAATAAGTAACCTGTGTATTTTCATCATCGTCTGTATAGCTGAATTCCGAGTGACCCAGGTTGCTTTTTTTATGTGATCCTAAGTCAGAGCTGTATTCTTTTAGCAACGCAACCGTAAACATGCATGAAGGTTTGAAGTCATTGAGCCTAACTTGAGTTAAATCCGCAAAAATGTTCTAATTTTAGCTCTCTTCCATTTCAGCCAATTTTATCAATATTGAATAAAATTCAGAAATAGATTGTGATAAGATGTTAACTTAAAAAAAAGCCACAAAAGTTTATAGAAAGCATATAAAGCGAGGAATGCTGTCTATCAATGTGGTCACTATTAGTGAACTCACTGTTTTAAATAGCAAAATATATTTCCATTAAAACAAAAGGCTTTTATGATGCTGTCTTGATAATGTGCAAGATCAGAAGGCAAATTGTTAAACATCCAACATGAATCTTTCACTGGTCTGATTGGATGGCAGTGTGAAGTCATGTTTAGGCCAAGCCAGATCTAGAAAACCTGACTCTGACCTATTTTATTAAAATGCAACATATTTGTCGAAAAACAGTGGCATGATGAACATGTATTTATATAATGTTGTAGTTTGCATGCTTGTCATGGGGTAGGGTCTTGCAGGCTACAGACTGTAATTGACACAAAAAAAAACATTTCCATACCTGGAAATTTGTGCCATTGCCATGGTTGAATTTTCTTGCTTTATTTAAATCTGTCTCTCATATTTTTTATGAACGGCTTAAAAACAAAATGGAAAAGTGTGGCCTTGGAGTACATTCTTTTTGTTATCTCTTAGAGTAGAGGACCTCAAGAATAAAGGCAATGATCAACACCCTCAGCTCAGTTCACTCTCCTCATGTAGACTGGGGATGATTGCAAGAGAGAAAATGTTTACTCCAGGTTATCTGTTTTTGAGGTTGATGCATTTGTGAAAATTACACATTAAAATCCTATTTTGTGAACAAAAGCACACTTGTTTGGGACACACTGGAAGTGAGCACGTGTGAGTAAAAGTGCCCTGTGTGTTCAGAATCTTGCTACAATTTAGTACATTACATTATAAATAAGCAATTGTCTGTAAGCAATCATGTTTTTGTATATGTTACATTATTTCTTGTGACCAGTGACTCAGAAGAACCAAAACAAGTTCACACACACAGTTTAAACACTTCCAGAACATCCACACCACATCTTATACAGATCATCACTGCATTACAGCCTGCACAAAAGAGTAATGGAAATTAAAATTTCCCGGTTCGAAACCTGAATTTAGCATCTTAGACCACGGATTTGAGGTTTATTTTGAAGTTGGTTAAACTGAGGGATTATGCACTTAAAGTCCATTAAATCATTTAGCATCAAGCCTACAACTTGCCTCTGCGAAGGCTGCATATTTGCATAAACCCGCACTGACACATGCCTCAAAATTATTGTAACTGTGTATGAAAACCTCGAGGACTCCAAGCTCTGTGATGGGTCGATAAGGTGCAGAGGAAGCACTTCCTGTGTAGCGTTGCGTACATATCCAAATGTCTCCAACTTGAATATGACAAACAAAAAAGATGAACACAACAAGTTAAAGATTGCCCATTGGTTGATAATTCTTAGTCAATGAGAACATAGCTTTCATTCTAACACTGTAAGCCAATCAGAACACAGCTTTCATACAAACACTGTGAGCCAATCAGAACACAGCTTTCACACAAAGGCTGTGAGCCAATGCTAAAAATCTTAAAAGTGATTGTTAAAGTTGCTCAAAAGCATAAAATAATTGTTTGGGTTGGCAGAGATTGAGAGAATGCTTCTTAATGTAAAAAGTTTTTAAAATGATGTTAGGGTTGCCAGAGTTAGAGAAAATCTTCATAAATGCTCAAAACCATGAAAGTGATTGTTGGGGTTTCAAACAATTTATTTGAAGCTTACTTTTTACTATGCAAGTTTTGTATGTGTTTTTAATGTTCTGATATAGTTCTTATATTTGATTCTTATTGGTCTTAAAAAGGCCATCAAAAGTCTTAAATTTGACCTTATCAAACATGTTTAAACACTGTGTAATGTACGACTTAAGTCAGTTTGTTCAGTATCCACACTGATTTTGCTTCTTTTTGTTTGTCAGGTCGTAAAAGGCCCAGACCTAGGCGACCACCTTCTCCAATCCTGGAGCAAAAGGAAATTCCTCTTCTGGAGCTGCCCTGCTCGTCTGAAGATCTTCTCATTCCTAACGAGCAGCTGCTCAATGCACTGTCCATTCACGAAGTCCTGCGCAGCTTCTGCCCCGTCCTGCGTCTCTCACCATTCCGTTTCGAGGACTTCTGCGCTGCTCTTGTCGGACAGGAGCAGTGCACGCTGATGGCCGAGACTCACATCTCTCTTTTGAAGGCTATCTTACGAGAGGAGGACACTTCCAATACAACTTTTGGACCTGCTGACCTGAAGGACAGCGTCAACTCGACGCTCTTCTTCATTGATGGTATGACGTGGCCAGAGGTTGTGAGGTCGTACTGCGAAAGCGATCCAGAGTATCACCATGTGCTCCCAGATTTAGAGGGGGAGGACTATCCCTTCAGTCCACTTGAGAGCAAAATCAAGGTCTTGCAGTTCCTGGTGGACCAGTTCCTCACCACCAATCTGGCCCGCGAGGAGCTGATGTCAGAAGGGGTGATTCAGTACGACGACCACTGCCGCGTGTGCCACAGACTGGGTGATCTGCTCTGCTGCGAGACCTGTTCGGCCGTGTACCACTTGGAGTGTGTGAAGCCCCCCCTCGAGGAGGTTCCCGAGGATGAGTGGCAGTGTGAGATTTGTGTGGCGCACAAGGTGGCCGGTGTGACGGACTGCCTCACTGAGTTCCAGAAGAGCCGACCGTACATCCGGCAAGAGCCCATCGGCTACGACCGGCATCAAAGAAAGTACTGGTTTCTCAACAGGAGGATTGTTGTGTGAGTACCTGACTTTTATGTCCGAGATATTTTCCCACTGGGATAAAAAAAATCAATTTGGGGTATTGGTTTGAATGTTTAAGTGAGTTTTTTTTTTTTGCTGGCACTATATTTTATATCAGTGGTTCTCAAACTTTTTTCACCAAGTAGCACCTCAGAGAAAAAAATTGGGTCTCCAAGTACCACCAACATTAAAATACAGACAGTAAAGCCCCAGCTTTAGGCCCTACTGTTCAGCTCTAGTTCAGTGCAGTTCGACATTATATTTAATTATATTTATATTTATAATATTTATTAAAACATCCCTGTCTCTTACCATCTCTCTCTTTTGCGTACTACTTCTGCTCTGGAGAATACAAAAAATTCTGCTAGTAAGATCAAGTAATGGTGAGTTATGGGTAAACATTTTGGGGTAAAATAATAGATTTTTAAATAAAACATTAAAGTAGCTGCTGCATTCCTTGTTTATTCACAATATGAAGTCAACACAGTGTTGTTGGTGTTATTATATAATAGTATTGTTTTCTTATCTTATGTTCACACTTTTTGAAATTATCATTGTTGAGAATAAAATAGATTGTATGAATAACTCTTAATACTTTGTCGCATTAATGCATTAATGCTATGATTTTATTCAGTCTCTATCTGCATGAGGCTGTTATTAGTGAGCGCCAGGACCGGCTGAAACCAGAGTCTGATTCATTAGTCTGTTACATCTTCACTTTTTCTCATCATTGGATGTCATTTATATCCCTTTCTCCTTCATACCAAAGAATCGCAGACTTCTTTATTTGCAGCATGTTTCATTTGTGACTGATTGAATCGAACGTATGGATTGTGCGGAGCTCGCGCGCACCTGCGTCCCACACTGAAACTCACGCCTGCGCTCCGAGAGAAACAACGGTTTTTCATCGGCTGTTTGATTCTTTCATATTACACAAGTTTTTAATGAGCTCAATCAGCATATTGTAACGTCATAAGCCATGTCAACACTCAGTGACACAGTGTTGTTTTAAACTGTTGTAAGTTTCACTCTTTTGCTGGTTTTTCTTCGCACATAATACGCACCATTTCGTGGCTAAATGTAAACAGAGCTTCTCAGAAGTGTGCGGGGTTTACCCGCTCTGGCATCGTGAAGACTCGCACGATGTGAAGCTTCTTGTTTCATTTAATTTCCTCGTCCTTCGTTGCAGAGATATGATCGATCTGCGATCTCTGCACGCGGGAGCTTTCCAGCTAGTTCCACATAGGACGCTCCTGTTATCTACAGACAAATCTTTGAGCACACCAGCGGCACTAGATTAACAAGTTTTATTCCAATAATATATTTCTCTACACACACACGCACGCACGCACACTGCTATTTCTGTCTTAGTGGGTATATACAAAATATACTAAGTAAGTCAGTATAACCAGGAATACACACAAACAGAATTGACCTTCACGTACCACTAGGAGGTGTTCAAGTACCACCAGTGATATGCGTACCAAATTTTGAGAACCACTGCTTTAGATCAGTGCAAGTTCCAAGTGCTCGTAACACAGTTTTCACATTGCATAGTGTGGATCATAGTTATTCTTGCATAGAGAAGAGCATGCAGCAATGGCATTGCAATGTGGCAAGCCGTTTTAACATTTAAACATTTGACCTGCCTAATATACAGAAAGACAGGAACATTTGTATCTGACTAGTGATGGAATATTTTTGACTAAGCGTGAAGACAGTTAGAGATGTCTGCATTTCATTGCAGTAACAAGAAAATCACCGTCTCCTCTCACTCTCTTTATTCGAAGTTAACAAGCACTGACATTTGAAGGATAAACATCAAACAGGTGGTTTCTGAACTGCTTTAAGCTACGTTCAGACTGCAGCCCAAAGCGACCCAAATCTGTTTTTTGCCCTTATGTAAACGGTGCTTATTTTCAGGACAATCTGAACAGCTCAATTCTTATTTTTTCAAACTCGCCCCAGGTCGCTTTCATATAAGCTCCTGAAACCCATATCCATCTGTTTTTTTTTTGCCATGCAGCTTCAACGACCTGAACAGCCTAAAACTTAATTTTTTCAGAGTTTTTAACAGTTCTTCACAGATGAAGACGATCATGTACTGAAATAGTTTCAGTAAAATCTCAAAGATGCATTTGGAGCTTAATGAAGTCACGATTGTTGTCTGAGTACTTCTAACTTCTCTTCCGGGAGTTTACCGTAATAATTGTTAGTTTCCATCTCAGTCTTTCTCTTAATATTGTTTAATACTAATACATTTTGCTCTGATAAGATATTTACACCCACAAAGCCTCAAGAGAGCAGGCTCTTCAGTGCTTACGTCTGTTGGCAATGCATTCTGGGGGGTGTAGTTTCTTCTGCTGTGCATGAGTGGACCTGCATTGCATTCACACAGAAGACAGATATCAGGTGCATGTTATTTACCATGTGAATGAACTCATAAAAAATTTTCACCAAAAAAATCCTAATTGGGCTTTAAGACATGCAGTCTGAATGTAGTTAATATTCCCAACTTATAACTAAGATATTGGTTAAGTGCTTTAATTTACTTGACCCTATAGGCAAGTTTTATGCTTCAGAAGAGCCTCTTTCAGTCCGCGCCTCCACATCTTACTATTTTCATGTTGTCAGTGTCAGCGATGTTGAACGGAAATGTAAGTTTTTGTATATTTTGTAGAAAGTCTTTTTATTAGCTGTAATTAATTCATACCAAAACTATTATTTAAATTATATTAAAAAAAATGTTTTAGTTGTGCTATAGTTTGAGAAGTTGCTGATATGCACTGAAAATTGTAAATGTTAGGGTTGCCAGAGATTAAAAACATGAATAAATGCTCAAAAGCATAGAAGTGATCGTTGGGGTTGCCAGAGTTTGAGACAATGCTCATAAATGTTAAACTTGGTATAAAGCATGGTTAGGGTTGCCAGAGCTTAAGAAATTCTTCATAAATGCTCAAAAACACAAAAGTGATGGTAGGGTTTCAAACGATATATTGGAAGCATCTGTTTATTATGCTATATTCAGTTTTGTATGTGTTTTTGACGTTATGGTATAGGTCTTAACTTTGATTCTTAACGATCTTAAAAAGTCTTTAATTTGACTTGATGAAACCTGTAGAAACAAGTTAACCGTGAGAAAAAATGGAATTAACTGCATGAAAAACAAAAACCACTGTTTGAAATAATTGTGTATTTTTATGTACTTCAGGGAGGAAGATGGTGAAGACGAGAGAAAGCAGATCTGGTACTACAGCACTAAAGTCCAGCTGGGGGAGCTGCTGGAGACTCTGGACAAGAGCTTCTGGGAGAACGACCTGTGCTCTGTGCTGGAAGAGATGAGGGAGGAGATCCACACGCACATGGACGTCACAGAGGAGCTCACCAACAAGTCCCGCGGGAACAGCAAGGCTTATCTCACGGTGGCCAATGGTGAGAGGAAATACCAGGTCTCGCCAGAGCTTGGGCTTTGTCCAATTACAAAGTTCTTCAGTAGTCAGCGGAATAGTTTTGGAGACCTTCCTATGTGTGTCGTTCAGATGTGATCCTGGACCGCATCAAGACCAAGCAGGAAGCAGAGCTGGAGGAGGTGAAGCGGAGAGCAGGGGATGAAGCAGAGAGGTCCAAGCTGGAACCGAAATTAGAATCTACTGACTCGGTTCCTGCCGATCAGACAACCTCGAATGGATCGTGTCCACAACAGGACTCCGGTGATCTGAGGAACGAGCAAATTCCAGTAGACGGTGAGTGTTTTTTCTGCTGTTACCGCCATACATATTGCAACTAAAGGTCTCTACAGACCTATGCATCTGCTGCAAGCAGGGGCTGCTCTGCAGTGGATGTCTCAGTGTTCTTGAGCGTTACTTAACAAACCAGGCGATAAAAAAACAGCGCGTCAATGCGACGGTTTCAAACAAACGTAGCGAGTCAGTTTTCTTTTCACGCAGTGCATCAAAACGTTGTGATTGGTTTCCCTGTTCATGTGACTGTAGGTACCTGACTCGCCACATGATGGCGCTGACAGCACACAATACCCCCACGAGATGAACCCAGAGAAAAACACTGTTTTCTTTGATTAGTCATGAGTTGGTTCATTGGTTGTTCATTCTTTGACTCTTGTTTATTTAAAATAATTATTTATTTGAACTATTATTTACATTGTTCATATGGAGGAAAATTGCCACTACTCGCAAATTGTTACGACAGACCCAAAAATATAGCAAAATACACAATTCTGAGTAAATCAACTTTCTCACCTGTTTCTTCTGATTATTACAGTGTAATCCGCACTCATCAAAGAAAACAATTCACTTCCAAAAAAGTTATTACTAATAAGTTGGATTTGTTCTATTCATGAACGAGACATCACTACACAGGAGCGCCATCCAAGGGCAAGGAGCGTTATTGCATCCGGATTAAACAATAGTTAACGTATTATAAAGATTTGTAAAGGCCTTAAACTCTAAAACACTCTACTGACACCAAAATCAGGGACATCATCTATGTTTTTGTTCTTGTTTTCCTTAATTGTATTGACGTGCTACGCATTCCCAAAAAATAAAAAAAAAAGCATTGGAAAACAAAAAGTAAAGGAGCTTGTACGTCATTTTTGTATTTTTAGCTTTGATCACAGAAACAAAACAAACAAAAAATATTTGTTTATATGAAATATTTGAATATGTTGTTTTCATTTTAAAAATGTTTTTGTTAACGGATTTGGAGAAGGGCCTAGTGATATGATGCATTGCACGACATATGGCTCACAATACAATATATTGCGATACAATAAATATTGTGATATATCGCAATAGTTTGTGTTAGTATATGTGTCACATTATATTGACAACTTGATAAAGTCCATTCCGATTCATTAGAATTGCAATGGACTTTATCAAGTTGTCAATATAATGTGACACATATGGCTAACAATACAATATATTGCGATACAATAAATATTGTGATATATCGCAATAGTTTGTGTTAGTATATGTGTCACATTATATTGACAACTTCCATTCCAGTCCATTCCGATTCATTAGAATTGCACAGTGTTACTGAACAGAGAACTCACTGAAATGTATTAAGTGCATTTTAGTTTTAAAACACCAGCAGGTTGTTCCTCAAACCTAAAGCTGTGTTTCAGACCACATAAAAAAACCCCAAAACACTCTTTAAGCATTTTGATACGTGATTACATTTTGAGGCCTTAGTTTTATTTTGTACGGACCGCAGAAAGTTGCTCTCCACCATGGACTTTTTCTATGATGTTCACTCATATTTTTGGGAATCTTTGCTTTCCTCTGACTCTGTAACCCCTGTATAAACCACAAATTTTCCATTATCGTCTGGGTTCCATTGTATCAGTTCTAAACACAGTCTTTGTCCATCTCTGTTTTTCCAGCTTCAATTTCTGGTGAAATGAGCAGGACCAGTCCTTCAGAATCTGAAGCATCTAAGACTGACTCCCAGAATCTGGTGGGTGCTGTGACATCATCGTCCCATGGGGAGGAGAGAGCGGATGGGACTGAAGCAGAGAAAAGTTCTGCAGGTACAGAGAATGCTTTACAAAACCCTTTCTTCTGATCAGTGAGCTACAGTTTATTTTCCAGGCCAGATTTGTACTGCTGTTTCTTTTTCCTGAAACAAAGACTCTCCAGGCTCAAGACACCACAGATCACAGATTGAACCTACAACCTAAACACAGCAGTGTTTTAACCTTAATTTAAGTTTTTTTTTTTTAGAATCCTGCTTTAACAAAGCAGTGTATTAATTAATCTTTTCAAAACTAGAAACCTCTGGAGTTGGGTCTCAAACACACTCATGGAGTTTCACTTTTACTGATCTGAGGATGGTTTTTCTTGTTGACTTTTCACCGCTTGCATCATCACCAGAAAGAAAGAATGAAAAAAAAGTCATACATTAAATGTTTTGTAAAGAAATTTGTGCATATTATTATTTTCAATGTGTTTTTAAAAGTTTTTTATGTTTTTATTTTTATTTTGTCAGCTCCGCGTTTACACTGACATGTTTGCTATGGTAGTATTTATTTAGGCAAAACAGGTTTATTTTAGGAGTGGAAAATGGAAAGCTTTATTTATGTGATTAGAAACATTTGAGTGTTTTGTTTTTTTTATCTATCGATTTTAAAGAATTAATTGTTTTAAAATGTGAGTTATTAATTTGAAGAATAATTTGATGTATGTGAGGATGTTTGTGATTTTTAGCATCCAAATTAATTATAAAAACACCTTATAATGCGAAATCCATATTTGAGTACTTCATTTTATGGAAATTTTATTTTTGTGCAGATTTGACAAATGTTTACATTTTTTGTAAAATATATATTCTTGCCATTTTTTTCTGTTTTATTCACATGAAAAATGAGCGGTTAATGTCCAGATACAGTGGTACCTTGAGATACGAATGCTTCACGTTATGGAAAAATGAAGGAATACATGAATGCAGTCACATGATGTCCAGTGTTGCCTTCCGCCCGGATTTTAAATATCGAATATGTATTTCTTGTGTGTTTTTCGTATCTTCACATTTTTTTCACATGTTCTTCTCGTTGCCTTTCGTATTTTGAATTTTCAGTAGCGTGAAGCATTCGTATTTCGAGGCACCACTGTACAAGTAAAAGAAACTGAGAAACAGAAATTTAAGAACATTTTGAAGCCTGGAACAGGAATTCTTATGGTTTGTTAATTTATTTTAGCATCACGTTGATTAATGCCAACATCATGCCACCATGCTAATACAGTTCCAGTTAATGCTATTATTTACTAACTTTAGGCTATTCTCATTTGTAGAAATGTTAACTTTTTACACTTTTAACCGTCCTAAAGCTTTACAAGTCTAGTACATAAAATGGTTTGTTATAGATGCCATGCATCGTCTGTCCTCCTGCGTCCTCAGGGAAGAGTTCAGACTCTGCGGGTCTGGCTGAGGGGGACTCTGGGATGCTGGAGGTGGATCCCCCTCAGACAGCTGATGATAACAGCTGCAGCAGTCACTTCTCCATCTCTGACTGCCTGCGAGCGCCAGAGGAGCCAGACCTGGTGGACCGATCCTCGCAGTCTTCTCTGAACAGCCAGGATGAAACAGGTGTCTATGCACACACGTCGCACAACACAAATAATAACATTTTTCAAACAATGCTTCTTTTATCTGTGACCTGACCTCGAAATTTCGAGGACTTTTCCATCAGGTCGGTACTGAGGTTTTTTTTTTTTATGTTGTTTTAGATGTCTGACTTGGTAAAAGTCCTCTGCACTCAAACCCTTGTTGGACACTTTGAACGTGCGCTATGTGAACTAATGCAGATTTTTTTGTGGCATATTCTTTACTAGGATTGTTTGTGTTGAACTATTTCAAAATTAACTTTCTTCTAAAGAAGTAAAATCAAAGTACCAAATTGGATTTTCAGAAATTTTCAGGATTTTTAGATGCAAGACATTTATTTAGACACACGTCTTCTCGTCCTATTTTGTTTGAGAAGCATGAAGCTAGGCAACCGAACTAAGGCTGGGAAGGAAGCAGTGCAAACCTGGGCATTTAACAACCCCCTAGCCACAGATGGCACAGATTTGGTTGACTGACTGGATTGCAAAAGGTTCTTGTGCTTTGCTTTAATTTTATTTATTTATTTCACATACATAATAACACAATAAGTATCCCAAGATGCGCACATGATTAGATCCCTGTCTCAAACAAGTGACAAGACCACTTTAGCCCTCAAAAATGTTCGCAAAGAGAAAGGTAGATGCTGAATGCAGACATTTCAACAAACATTTGCCCATGAAGTACTTATTGTCTGGAGGTGTCGGTAACAATGTGTATTTAGCTTGAGAATGAATATTGTCATATATTGAAATATGCTGAAAAGCATTTCTAGCTAAGCTGCAGCAAGGCTTTTTTTAAATTATTATTTATTTTTTTACGCATCCAGTGAAGCCACAACCGAGACCAGATTTCGGATATCCCACAAAGTTTCTAAAGCAGTTACCTTTTTCCAACTGTATTTGAAAATCTAAATGTATTTGTGAAGTAAATGTTCACTAATGTAAGTCATAAATAGCAAAAAAAAAAAAATTTGGGAAATTTGAATAAAATAATTTTTGTTTAGGTTTTTAATTGCTTAGGCATAACAAATAGCAAACTTTACTAGCTTGTCAAAACATTGCTATTTGCAACTTTTTATAAAGAAATACAATTAATAATATGTGGAATTGAGCTCAGTATTTTGTCAATATTTTTTGTTTCTCATGTGGCCCCATGGAAAAAAATAATTACCCCCTTGAAGTAGTGTGTGCCACATGCAAACAATTCTGCTGCAATTTTTTTGACTTTTCTTTCACATAAAAAAACAAGTATCTACTAGGGTTGGGTTGATAAACAATGCCATCGTTCATCACCAATGACAGATAGACATCGCGACGCTACACAAACTGAATTATACAAAGATTCCGACAAACTGCCTTTTATTAACGTATTATTTTAATTACATTAGATTAAATAAACTACACCAAAATGCCTTTTTTTGTTTTATCATGACAAAACAAGCTTGGAACAAAATAAAACATGTGAAATGGTTTCTGGACAAAAATACTATCGCTTTTTACACTTTTTGCCTTTAATAAGAGCGAAGTGGAGTAACAGCTTTCCCCGCGGTGCTCAACACACGCTCAGATGGAGCACTATCACATAAGCACATGTATTTACGAGCGATATCATTAAGCGCGGCACCAGAACCGGATTCTTCCAGCTCTTCTCTCACTTTACGGGTGACTGACTCGGACGTGTTGTTGTTGTTGCTGGTGCCATTTCAGCAACCAGTTTAGCGAGAGTTTTTATAGCGTTTAGCTCGGCTGGTTTCATGTAATTTCGTCTGTATCTTGGGTCAAGCAAGGCTGCTTTAAGCATCATCCTCACGGTGGCGTTACGATATTTGCCTTCGATCTGCTCTACCACTTCAGACGTGTCTCGTGGCTGCCCTCTTTCATTCGGGCTAAAGCCAAAGAATTGACAGATAGGTGAATATACTCCCTTTTTTACCAACCAAAATCCTTGAGGAGATTCCAGAGTCCCGCAAAGTGATTGGCAGGTGGTAATTTCAGTGTAACTTCTATTTATTTATATCTCCCAACCTTAGTATCTACTACTAGCCATTGTGTTGGGGTGCAGGCTATAGCTACAATGTTGTGCACTTTAAAATGAATCTCGTTTTTTATTAGGTGAAGGCAAAGCTAATGGAGATGGCACAAAGGCGTCGTCTCGCATGATTACTCGACTGCGCAACCCTGATAGCAAGCTCAGCCAGCGCAAGGTCATGCAGGACAAAGACAGCAGCTCGCAGGATGGCAGCAGAGCGCTTAAAGAGGTGACAAATAAACTTGATTGTGTTTTTTTGTGGTCCCTTCTGGTGCGAGAGTGAATCTGAGGAGAATCTGAGGACCTTGCAATGATACTATGCTGAATGATATTTAGCTAAACACTACTTTTTTTTGTGGAAATGCAAGTTGTTTTTGAGGAGAAGACTAGAACAAGTTTGTTGATAAATCTACCGTACCTCAAATAAAAAAAAAATATTTGAATGCATTTTTATTATATTTGTATAATATGATATGCATTTATCAATAGGTCTCATTAACTTAATAATAACAATAATACATTTTATTTCAAGGCGCCTTTCTCGACACTCAAGGACACCGTACAGAGTCAACCAGGCAATATATGAACAAGACAAGGATAAAAGACAATATAATATAAATAAAACAAAAACAAGATTAAATGGAGTATGCTATCTTCAAGAGATGAGTCTTAAGTCTGGATTTAAAAATTGATAAAGTGTCAAGGTTTCGAATGTCAGGGGGAAGTGAGTTCCAAAGATGAGGAGCAGAGCGGCTGAAGGCCCTGCTCACCATGGTGCTGAGGCGAACAGGAGGAACTGTGAGGTGGATTGAAGAGGAAGACCAGAGTGAGCGGGTGTGTGTGGTGACATGAAGAAGTTCAGTGAGATAAGTAGGTGCCTGGTTATGGATGGACTTGAATGTAACGAGTAGTAGTTTGTACTGGATGCGATATTGAACGGGGAGCCAGTGAAGCTGCTGCAGGACCGGGGAGATGTGGTGAGTAGAGGGAGTTTTGGTGATGATCCGGGCAGCAGAGTTTTGTAAAAGTTGTAGTTTATGAGTAGTTTTTTTTAGGAAGACCATACAGTAGGGAATTGCAGTAGTCAAGACGTGAGGTGACAAGGCTATTGACAAGGATGGCGGCTGTGTGAGGGGTGAGTGAAGGACGGAGACGGTTGATGTTTCTGAGGTGGAAGTAAGCAGTGCGTGTGATTTTATTGATGTGTGATTGGAATGAGAGAGTATTGTCCCAGGCTCATTACCTGAGGGGAGGGTGTGATGGAGGAATGATCTAACATGATTGAAAAGCTGTCGGTTTTGTTTAATGTAGTTTTAGTGCCAATTAATAAAACCTCAGTTTTATTCCTGTTAACTTTTAGATAATTTAAGGAGAACCAGGATTTGATTTCCTGAAGACAATGGGTGAGGGAGGAAAGTGTGAGGATGTCGGATGGTTTGGAGGAGATATAGAGCTGGGTGTCATCCGCATAACAGTGAAAGTGTATGTTATGTTTTCTGAAAATATGACCCAAGGGAAGGAGATATATAATGAATAGAAGAGGGCCAAGGACAGAGCCTTGGGGAACACCTGAGGAAAGAGGGTAGTGCTGGGAAGAGTATGAACCAAGTTTGATGAACTGAGAGCGGGACGATAGACAAGAAATTAACCAGTTGAGAGGTCTATGTGAGATGCCACTTGCGATAAGTCTGTCAATGAGGATGGTGTGATTAATTGCGTCAAAAGCTGCACTTAAATCCAGTAAAATTAGTATAGTTATATTAGTATAGTATAGTTAGAAGTCCATTGTCAGCGGCGAGTAGTAGATCATTCGTGATTTTAATTAAAGCTGTTTCAGTACTGTGGAGGGGTCTGAAGCCAGATTAAAATGCTTCATACAGTTTATTATTGGTGAGGTGAGAGTCAAGTTGGGATGCAACAATTTATGTTGGGATGCAACTTGGTATGCAACTTTTTAATAATATAAGTTGTCCTTCTGTAAAATAAGTTCAATTAGAGGCTAAAACATAATGTATTAATTTCTGGAAGTGAAAAGGTAAAATGTGTTGAAAGTGCTTTAATTAAAATTAAATGAAAAAGGCAAAAACCTTCTTGTGTTTTTAAGTAATAAATAACAAATTATTAACGAAAATTGTGTTATAAATATGTGTTAATAATAATCTATGTAAAAAATAATCAGTAAAATCTATTTTTAAATAAATAAACAAAAAATATGTCTTAATATTTTCTACATATTTAGAATTATTTAGCTGATTATGAACAATTAGTACCTAATTATCTAAATAATTCTAAATATGTAGAAAATATTTACAAGGGACAAAAAAGCTGTAAAAACAAATTGTTGTCAAAACAATGTAGCCATTAAATGGCCATGTTGCGATCAAAGCTTTAAAGAAAGAAAGATGACTTTCATTAAATCTACGGTAGGTCAAACTAAAAATGTTATATTAAAGTTTAACTTATGTTTAGCACTGCACTTGCACTGCACAAAATTGGAATTTTCCTTACTTATTAGTGGTGTTGTAGTTTAAGTTAAGATAGATGCCTACCTCCACAAAAATATATAAAACATTTTAGAATTGAAGAAGTAAATTATGTAAAAAAAAACACAATTTATTAAGCTACAAATTAATGCATACAAAGGAGGGAAATTAAAACAAATCTGTGAATGCATAGGAGTTTTATTAAGAAAAATAAAACAAAGTTATAAGTATGCAAATTACGTTTATATAACAAACAATCAATATAACGAATATGTTTTCTACAAAATGTTTAGCTGATTACACATACTTAAAGGTCATGTAAGTTCGACAAAGCCCACAAAGATTATACAAACTTGATAAAATGTTGATTGGTGTTTTCTTGAGCGCCATCCAATGACGAGAAGCATCACTGCACCAACATTAAAAAGCATTAAATTAGCATATTTGCCACAGAACAAAAAAAAAGCTGATAAATATTTAAAAAAGCTGCGTTTACTGCATACGACCATCTTAAATGATAGAAATTAAGCTCAAACTGTACCTTGATTTCGTTACATGCCATAAGAAATGCAAAAGATACATTTGTGTTAATTGGGTGGAAAAATTGTACATGTTAATTTAAAAAACACCACGAGTTTGTAGCAATAGTGAATTGATTATTGCTAATGAAGACAGTAAATGCAACTGTTTAAAAATAAATTTATAACAATAGTTTTGTATTTGACTTAAGCCTTTTAGGGTGGAATGTGTGCTGCGTTATTAAGCGTTTAAAATTTTATGTTTCATATGATGACCATGAAGTCCTTACAATTTTTTAGGGTATTATTTTTTTTTTGTATCTATGTTGGTTTATTTTACAAGTAGGTTTGTTTAATAAAATAATAGATGAATGCAATTATATTTCCATGCTTGTCGTCGATATATATTGTGGATGTTATTGCAGACTCCTCCATTGTCACCTTTTGGCACCTTTAAGAGAGATTCAAACAAGACCAGTGGCTTTTTCAAACTGGGCCAGGAGGGCAAGTTTCGAGTCTACCACAACCAGTACAGCACAAACACCCTTGCCCTGAACAAACACCAACACCGTGAGGACCACGACAAGCGAAGACATCTCTCCCACAAGTTCTCCATGACCCCGGCCGCCGAGTTCAAGTGGAACGGATCACTCTACGGCTCCAAGTCCCTCACGATCTCCACACTGAGGTTAACCATCATCCAGCTGGAGAACAACGTCCCGGCTCCGTTCTTGCATCCCAACTGGGCATCGCACAGGTACGGGTGCGCTAAATAACCAGTGGTTTTTATTTCAGATGAAGCATCTAACCATGTGTTTTTCGGTTCAGGACAAACTGGATAAAGGCTGTCCAAATGTGCAGCAAGGCACGAGAGTTTGCGTTAGCTTTGGCCATAATGGAATGTGCAATCAAACCGGTTGTGATGCTGCCGATGTGGAAGGATTGCTTGGGGCACACGAGGTGAGTAACTTTAACCCAGGGATCATCAAATCTGGTCCAGGAGATAAAGAGCCATGAACCTTTTTGGTTCAAGCGTCATGAAACACACCTGTTGCACTTATTACTTATTACTAGGCTTGCATGAAACCAGAGTAGTATGGAATTTAATTTCTGCCACTAAGACAAAAGCAATTTGGCAAAACAGAAAGAAAACACACAAGGAAAAAATCTACAAATGCACAGAAAAATGTATATAGTTTTTAAATAAATTGCCATTTTGTTGGTCTCAATTTCAGCTTCAGTTTCGCTCCTCAAATGTTTGATTGCGCTCCTTTATGGGGTTATATTAGCGCAACAATTCTGAGGGTAAAAAGTGCAAAAAGTCTTGTTTACAGGCCAGCCAATCAGAATAAAGAAGATTCCTCTCTGATTGGCTGGAATTGTGGCAGTTTGTAACAGTGGTTTGTTTAGAGCGAGCGCAAGTATGAGGGTATTGTTGCGAGAGCAAATAAAGACCATCTGCCCTCACGCAAAAACAGATTTTACATTCAAAATTAATTTTTGCTCACTCAAAATAAGTTTTTCTATACGAGAAGAACATTTTATTCACAAAACGCAGCTCACATGCGTGCACATTGTCTTTTTACACTTTCGAAATAGTGACAACTTGTGACATTAAAATAAACCCATATTTTTGCTTACTAAGTTTCAAGAGCCCAAAGCAGAAAGTAAGTAGGCAACACATATTTAGTAGAACGTCTCTTCATAAGATTAATACTAAACCACATTTTTACATCAATTGAGGGAGACTATTCAAGATGGATAACATTAACCAGCAGGCTCTAGCCAATGAGTGCGAACCACTGTAAGCCCTGCCCCCTCGGGAGATTTGTGCTAGGATGACGAAGTCACAAACAAAAACTTAGAAAGCAACCACAACTTTGAGTAGCAAATCTTGAAGATCACCATCTTTCTTCAAAATTAACAAGTGTTTTGTTACTGAAATCTAACACAAGTGTGCTAAAAACGGAGGAAGAATGCGAGGAAAATATGAAAATATTCAGCGCGAATGTGACAATCACGGACGCAATACAATTAAAAATATAATATTTAACACAAGCGAATGTTACGCTCATTACCGTAATAATTGTAATATCAGTCGAAAGAACCGTTTCTCAGCTTTCAGAATCTGTTGAGATTTTTTCAATACGGCGAAAACAACCAGAGCTACGGTAGTTTGAGGTGCACTATTCTGTCACCGGCAACAGCTCCAGTTTAAAAGGGTTAAGTTATTTCAAATGTCATCACGGGCCCAGAGAAATAGTATAAAAAAAACATTTTATATGAAGGATTTTATATGCACTAAACACTAAATCGCCAACGTGAGCGCTCAATCAAGGTAGCTGCTGGAGGCAATGCAAAACTGCTCAATGAGTTCCGTTTTGGGTGACTTTTTTTGTGCTTTGTTTTTCCGCAGGCTGCATCGGATGACTTCTGTTGAGCGGGAAGAGAAAGAGAAGGTGAAAAAGCGTGAGAGAAAGCTAGAAGATGAGGAGACTATGCTGCAGGCCACATGGGTGAAGTACACGTTCCCCATCAAACACCAGGTGCGTGGATCAGCTTGGTTTAGGAAATAACCTCTGGATAAGCCGTTCATTAACTCTCCGAATGCTTTGTGAAGGTGTGGAAGCAGAAAGGTGAGGAGTACAGAGTCACTGGATACGGAGGCTGGAGCTGGGTCAGCAAGACACATGTCCATCGCTTTTTCCCGAAGCTACCCGGAAACACAAACGTCAACTATCGCAGAGCACTTGAAGGTGAGAGATTAGTGTGTGAAATAATATAAGAAGATTTGGATGATTGCTAAGATAATCTTCCTTTTTTTGTAGCAGCTAAACCTGGAATGGACAAGCAGGTGCCGGTTTTTGAAGCTCCAAAACCTGATGAAAAAGATTCAACTGAAGAGAAGCCGTTAGTTTTGAAAAATGAGGTGAAGGATGAAGAACAAGATGAAGACTCAAAGCATGAAGCTGAAGAAAAGAAGTGCAGTAAGGAAAATGGGTCGGTGGAAGACATGGACACCTCAGCTGAAAACGGTATTCCTTTGTTTTCTGAAGATTTTGAAAAGCTTAGAAAAACGAATGTTAATAATACAATACATAGTTTTCTAAATATTAAAAGAGATGAGTGCTGTCAATGGATTAAAAATCACAATTCTTTTTCGTTCGTTAAAAGAAAAAAACTCTCAGTGAAGTAAATCATATTAAAACTTCTTCCTTTTTTGTTGTATTTATTGCTGTTCAGTAAACCAATAATTCAGCACAAAATAATATTTAACAATAATAAAATAATACTTTTATTTTCTTTTTTTCTTGAAACCTCATCTCTGTTATTGAATTTTAACAAGATATACTGGAACAAAACCAGGATTCTGAACTCAAAAGATGCAGGAGCAGGTTTATCCACAATCTGAAATGCATCATATCTTTGGAGATAAAATGGTACCCTGCTTTATTCAAACCACCGGCTTGTTTTGATGAGGGACCATGAGTCACGCACTGTACAGAGGATTCGGCTACAGTTGTGTGAAATAAACTGATAAAGGCAACAGAAACTGATAAGACAGTAACAAGATGATCCTTGAAGAGAGAGGCTTTGAGCAGACTGTGAGCGAGGATGATTGAGTAAAAAGCCCTGCGCTACACCAGATCTGTGTGGACAACGTTTTATTTTCACATTAACGAGACAGAACGCAGAAGAAAAGAATGATTCATCAGCAATCTTACGCCTTATAGAACCTTTCTATTTTAGAGCCAGAGCTGGCAGTTATTTGAGGATCCTTTATTTCTGTTTTTAAAACTGCACTCTTCATTACTAACATCAGCTAATGCTAGCACAGCAGACTCTATCGTCTGGGGTTCCAGACAAAAAAAGCAATAATTTAAACCATTTGCCTGTTCAATATCGTTATACCCGTGGCTGTCATCCATATGTAATTTAACGAACACATCTTTTGTTTACAACTCACACCGCAACAGTTTTATTCATGAATTTTCGTATAGTAGTAATAAGCTATGCATTACCAGGTGCTTTATCAGATTTGACGAGCTGGATCCTTTAACAGAAAATTTTTGCATGAAAATCCATCATCTTCTACGATTCCGTGATCATTCCCTTCTGATCTTTCTTCGGGGGAAAGCAGTTTGGCACCAAGTGTGCGCGACTGCTCAAAACATTACATTAGCACAGAGCTTGCTAACCCAGGTTTTTCACACTTCATATATATGATACCTTCCCCAATGCAATACAAGAAGGGGAAATATATATGCATACGCATACACAGGGCTCGCAAAATAGGTAGCCCAAATAAAATAGAGGTTGTTTTATCGTAGAATTTTGTAAAGGAAAAAAAAACAATAATCAAAAACCTTTTCAAAACAAATTACAACAATTCTATAAAACAGTCATCAAAATCATTAACTCAATTATTTGATTCTAACTGAACAGAAATTTCTATGTAAAACTTGCTTTTTTTTGCGCAGTTCTTTGGCTTTCCCTGTTTCACCCTGATCTGTCTTATTTGGCCCAGCAGAACTAAAATACCTCCGTATATCCATGGGCTTATTTTCACGCACGCCCACACATAAACGTACCTGATATTCGAAATTCTCTCCACTGAGCAAACAACTTCTTTGTCATTTAAGCTTGCTGCGAGAGATTTCACACTTGAAGTGAGGATAGTAATGACTGACAGGAAGGAAGATCTTGTAGGCATTGGTGCGCAGCAAATACGTCCCTGGCCTCAAAAATGTACTTATAACTGGGCCTCAGAGTAAAAAAGGTTGAGAACTAAAGTGTTACTTCTGACTGTAGCGAATAAAAGTTTTGCATAATTAAGGGTGGAGCTTCAAGAGTGAGAGCCACGTACCAAGCACTGGGGTTTCATTCTCGTCATTACTGATCCACCAACTTGAGTTTTTTTTGCCCAGACCACAAGACTTGATTGATAAGTCCATGACCATCATGCTGACTTTTTTTTTTTTCCTTCAGACAAATATGAAAATGCCATTAATTGCTGAAAATGATATTGAATAAGTTGTGTGCTAGTGCACTCCATGATTAGTATTCATGCTGGCTGGTTGCTCATTTGCATGTTTTATGTTTGCAGCCGAAACCTCAAAAGCTTCAATTGACGACTCCCCCATGAAAGGAGAGCCTTCTGACAGTGAGGTTAAAGAAGGTGTTCTGGATCAACCTGTGCAATGCTTCTGGCATGACGTTGTAAATGTCAGCGAAGGCTTTTTGAAACGCATAGCTTACAAGAAACTGAAACCATCGAAGCTTGATGGTCTCTTGGAGAGACGAGTCAAACAGTTCACTATTGAAGAAAAGCAGAGACAAGAGAATCTCAAGCAAGCACCTGCTTCTAAATCTTCAGCTGAAAAGATTTCGGCATCAAGCTTAGATGTTGAAGACCAAAAGATTGAGGGAACCTTGAGCAACACGCCCAAGTCGAGACAGATGGATGGAGTCGCGTGCCTAGCCATTCAAGAAAAAGGCAATGTAGTCAAAAAGCTAGATTTTACAGAAACAGAGCAGGAGAAATCTACCACTTCTGGACAGAAGGATATCTTAGATGTCAGATTAAACGACTCAACCGTTAAGGAACATCAAAAGTTGCCAGAGACCGAACCAAAGACTGCAAGCAGGGTAGCAATGTCTGAGCTCAATGGAAATGGCTTCAGCTTGAATGCTAAACCTGATAATGTTGAAGCTCCAATGGAAGATTCCGAAAGAGAGGTCAGCGTTGAAAACAATGAGAATGATCTGAAAAGGACAATGCCTGTGCAGCTAAATGGGAAAGACGTGACCATTGATCCAGAAGATAAAAATGTATCTGATGTTTGCAACACAAAGGAGCTAACCAATACAGCTGTGGATGAAATCAAAGCAATATCGCCAGTGAAGTCACTCATGAATGGGGATGCCACTCAAGATTGTCTTAAAGAGTGGACTCACAACACTGTTCCTCAGGTGGATGTGGAAGCTGTGAAGGGAGTCCCCAAGCTAGACCCTGATTGTCCACCTCAGAAAGTGGCCAGATTAGAAAACAACGGGAGCCCTGCACCTGAATCCACTTCTGCAGCATCTGAGCCAAATCAAAAATCAGAGTGGCCTGAGCACAACCCTAAGAGGGAGGAGCTCAAGCCACTGGTTCCTTCTCCAGTCCCTTCTGCGGAAGAGTCCAGCTTAAGTAGTGACCACACCGAAAACAGCAGCAGCATTGGCGAGTCGATGAGGGTCATCACACAAGTCACTACCACAACAACCACGGTTTCCACGGAGTCCCGTTTGGTGGTGAGCTCATGTGACTCTCCAGCTTCCAATAACGGGATCAGTTCGCCTCTGGAAATCAATCCCAAGGTTGAGACTACCAGGTCTGTTTCAACTCTCTCCACTACAACTACAACCACCGTCACCAAGGTTTTGAACTCATCCGAGGAAACGACTCAATCAATGACGGTCACAAAGACCTTGATAGACACCAAGTCTAGTCCTAGTAGTTCCACTGTAAAATCTATGGTTGTTAGTCGAGTGTATTCAACAAAGGACAGAGTACGACTGTTAAAATTCTCTCGCACAAAAAAAGCGAGGTCTGGTACTGCTTTACCGTCTTACCGCAAGTTTGTGACCAAGAGTAGCAAGAAAAGCATCTTTGTGCTTCCTAACGATGAGCTGAAGAAGCTTGCGAGGCGAGGTGGCATTCGTGAGGTTCCCATCTTCAACTATAACGCCAAGCCGGCTCTGGACATCTGGCCTTATCCATCTCCTCGACCAACATTCGGAATTACGTGGAGGTTGGTGTTTTGACTTTAACCTTCTCTCAATCCTGATCCTATCATTTGGTCTGTCTTAATGTTTTTTTTTTTAGAAGTTTCTAATATTGTCAAAGATAAAAATACAAAATAAAAAAATTGCAAATTAAAGAGCGAGAATAGAGGTTCTAAAATGTTGATTATTTGTGTTTTGGTGTACCAAACTATTTGATTGGACCGCCTCCCGTCCCTTAACATATTGATTTGTACCATATTTGAACCAAAAAATAAGCTGTTCCGTTTTGAATCATTACGGGACATGTTCTTTCCCCTGTTTCAGAGCTGCCCCGACTCAATTCTCATATTATTCTGAATTAATCAACTCACGATTAAAAAGTGCTGTTAATTGGAATACACACATGCTCCAGCCCATCAGAAACAGAAGAGGGTGTGACTTTAGCTCCAGAGAGCCACAATTGAGAAAACTATGGGCTGCTCTCCATCCTGGGTTGCAGCAGCTGTATCGTCAGGATCCAAAGATACAGAAAGTTGTGGGAGATGACTAAATCTTGAATAGATGCAGTTACAGAGGAGGATTCTGCAGTTCTCACTGTTTGTTTAGCAAAGGGTACATATCTCTAAGCAATATTCAAAATGTCATGAAATTGAGGCTCCAAATTTTCCTAATATATAATCAATCAATATTAGTACTTTAGTTACATAATCTAAGACCTAGCCATAACCTTATGGAATGTAAGTAGTTGCATTTTACAATTACATTGAATTTGATTGCAGTTGTGTATTATTTCGTTTGTATTTTATACAGTTGTATTCTTTGTGTTTGATGTTTTTTTTTTCCCCACAACCTAATAAACTGAAAACCAGTTTCATACTGAATTTAAAGCTTTAAACAAACCATCTCTAGTGTGTTAGATGAACAGTTCCTTTAACAGACCCTTGCTTATGCTGTAGTGAATAATTCCCCACCCAGAACTTTTTCTCTACCTCTGACCCTGCTGGAACAGAACCTCTTGGTGTTCCAGGAACTCCTCCTTTAGGGTAACTTTTCAAGCATTTTTTCTTCACTATGTTTACATGACCATGCCCTGTTAGCTTAAGGCATGTTTAGTTTTATTGTGTCTCTTACGTAGTACCCCTACATAGTTTCTGCAGTACGTAGCTTTTGTACACCCATACACATTTAAACACTTCACAAACTCATAATTAAATAAGAACAGATTCCTTGTTTTTGTTCTAAGGACATACCGACTTGTGAGGAAATGGTTAGACTTGCTCTACATTTAGTTGAAGGGCTTCAACAATTATTCTACTTTGTCGATTATTGAGGAATATGGAATTAGTCAACAACAAACTACGACATAATACGTTCTAGAACAGTTACAGAAACAGGGAGAAAATCTTTTCATCCAAGTTATTTGAGTTTTTTATAAATATCCTTATGGAGAGTTCATTTGAATGCTCCATTTTAGCTTCTCATACGTGGTTGCATGAAATATTGTGCGTGTCAAATTAAGCATTGGTCACATGATATATTACAATTATTTGTGAAAAACTGCTGTAAATGTGATATCATGTTTCCGAATGTTTCAAACGTGAAAGGTCTGTGCATGTTTGTGGTAGATCGTGCAGAATTGTGTTCAGACAGGGAATATTACTTCATTACTAGTGTTAACTGTTATTTATATAAAACTACAGAGTTAAATAATAAAACTGTTATTTATACAAAAACTACTTTATATACAACTTGTCAGAGTTAGTTTATTTTGAATAATTTGAAGTGAAATATTTTGAATAAAATATATGTTATATGTTATACAGAAAATGCAACTTTATCATTTTAACCATTGTATAGTTGTAATCATAATAGTAATAATGTAGATATTTAGAGCCTCTGTAAAACATTAAAAACATTAATATCACTATGAGATATCCATTTGTTCTACATGACTACACAACCATTGTGAATACTGCTGATGTCATGTTAATCTGTTTGCATTTTAACATTTTCTAACATTTTGATACCACGAGGGTGTCCACCCTTTTCTGCTTCTGAACACGAGTATCTTCCAATAATCAGCGCAGTAGATGAGACAAGAATGCTTTTCCCTCAAGGGTTATTTAATTCTGAATTGATTAGTGACAATCGAGTCAGAGCAGCTCCTAAATATTGATTACAAATGTAACGACCCATTTTTAAAGCATGAACTGGAACATGAGTGCTGAGGTGGAAACACTAGCTGTCAGCTGAGCTTGTTTCAAACTGGTACTTACGTAGTATAACGCTGCAGAAGATTCTCCAAAGCTCTCATGTAATGCTTCTTCCACTCAGATACCGGCTCCAGACGGTCAGATCTTTGGCTGGAGTGAGCCTGATGCTTCGGCTGCTCTGGGCCTGCCTCAGATGGGATGATATGTCTGTTAAACCCTCACCTGCTGTAGGAACAACACGGACAGGTTGGTGCTCAGCAGCTTCAGTATTGCCATGAGATCGATGAAGAGTCATAATAGGTGAGCATGCAACGTTTTTATGATTCAACAGAGACGTCTGAGACAGACATCACCACAACAGAGATCATCAAGAGAAGAGACGTGGGTCCCTATGGCATTCGTTCTGAGTATTGCATCAGGAAGATCATTTGTCCTCTAGGTGTGCCGGACACTCCCAAAGGTAATGTTGACCCAAAAATGTTTGCGTCAGGTAGAGGTGTTTTAAACTTTTTACAGAGAGGGCCAAATGAAAGATGCCCGAGAACCAATGGTTACAGAATCAGAAAGGTGTTTATTTGTTGTGGTACAGGGTACGCTCCAGTGTTGGTACATTAAATGACACTCTAATGTTCAACATTATAATGTAATTTATTGTAAACACAGGTTATATAAGTAAATTGAATATAAATATAATAATAATATAATGAAATAAATATAATATGGCTTATGATGAGTGGAGGTAGAAAAAATATAAAGTAATATAACTATATCAGAAGTCCAAGGTGCTTGAGACGTATGATTTGTAGGTAATGTGCAGACCAAAGCATAAAGTAAAAATAAAGTGCAGCAACAGAAGAACAGAATGTGGAGCGACTGGAAATGTGCAAAGAGTCCACATCAGAGTCCTGTTACTTAGTGCAATATTTAATGGAAATATTTGAGAGTGTTGATGGGGGAGGGAATGATGGGTTCAGGAGCTGAATGGCCTGAGGGAAGAAGCTGTGTTTGTGCCGGGCTCTCCTGGTGTTTGGGGCTCTGAAGCGCTGGCCGGAGGGAAAGAGCTGGAAAGGATGGTTGCCTGGGTGAGCAGCATCCAAAGTGATTTTGAGAGCCTTCTTTCTCATTCTGGAGTTGTAGAGTTCCCGAAGGGAGGGTAGGGGATCTTTTCAGCAGTCCGAACTGTGCTCTGCAGTCTCCGGATGTCTGATTTAGATGCTGAGCTAAACTAAAAAGTGATGGAGGTGCACAGAACAGACTCTATGACCTCTGAGTAGAACAGGGTCAGCATTGTCTGTGGGAAGTTGAACTTCTTCAGCTGGTGCAGGAAGTACAGCCTCTGCTGGGCCTTCTTTGCAATGGAGTCAATGTGAGCGCTCCACTTAAGGTTATGTGAGATGGTGGTTCCCAGGAACCTGAATTACTTCTCTGGTGCCACAGTGCTGCTCATGATGGTGAGTAGGGGGTGAGTGTGGGGGCTTCTCCACTGTTTTGAGTGTGTTGAGTTCCATCGTCAAAGATTAGGTTTTGGGCAATGCCGACCAATTTGACAGCGTACGATGTCTAATGTAAACATCGGCGATCATCAGGTGCGGGATGGCGTGGTATTATAATAGTAAAAAATAAGTATATTCAATTATTAGGTGATATTTTTACTTTAGACCGAATGAAAGACGATAGCCAGGGACACATTTGAAGTGAAAATGAAACTCACAGTTGGCCTGAAGCATGACATCTTAGAGGCAAATCTAGCAGTAACGCTGGGAGTAATCACATGAAGCCTTTAAACCGGTTGCTGAAATGGCGGCACCGCAGCAGCACCTGTGCAAGCCCATCATACGGTCGCGCACGAGTGAGGCGTGCTAACAGAACCTGATTCCTCTGCCTCTTCTTTAAGAAGAATCTTCTCATGTCCAACATCGCTCATAAATATGTTTTGTTACTATGTGCTATTCAGCGGGTGATGCTGTTACTTCACTCTGCACTTATTAAACCCAAGAAAGGTTAACCTGGTAGTTTCACTTAACTACGACTCTGTCCAGAACCTTTTTTTGTTCCAAGCTCGTTCATTATGTTAAAACTAAAAAGTAATTTTTGGTGTGGTTTATTTATTCTAATGGATTTAAAAGTTAGCTTTTTTTTTCAATGTATAATTTTTTTAAGGTAAGCTCACTTTAATTAGTTTTGGAGTTCAGTGTGATGTGCATGTTGATTAGTAACAAATTCATTATCTTTTAATAATTTCCTCAGACTATTAAAATAAGTAAAAATGCGGAAATTGAAAGCATGCATTTTATTTGATTTATTACGTGTTTTTTTCCTGAGCTGGGGTGGGGGCGATGGGGATCATCGATGCCGACTCAGCATCGCGATGGCCACCTGCCATCAGGTGGACATCGTCTATCGACCCAAGCCTGCAATGAATAAAACAATAAAAGCATGAACATTAAACATGTAGTCCAAATGCATTTACTGGATTAAAACCAGAGAAAAACAGTCAAGAACTAGTTACCTATCTGCCTGATTTCAGTTAAAAGCCAGCTTAAAAAGATGGGGGTTTTAGAGCGGATTTAAAAACAGAAAACTGACCTGAGGTCCAGAGGAAAAGCTTTGGAGCAGAGATGCAGAATGTTAGTTGCAGCTCTGGTTAGCTGCTTTTTAAACATCATCAAAGTTTGTTGATTTGGTGTCCCTGGTTTGAGCAGAGACTCCCACACCTCAGAGGAAAGGCCTTCGTTCGAGCGCGCTCAGACCAAAGAAACCAGAACCAACGAAGCAGACAGGACCTGTGGTGATCGAAACTTGGGTGGCCGAGGAAGACTTGGAACTCTGGGAGATTCGAGCCTTTACGGAAAGGTGATTATTCCTTGAATTTGTCTTCAAGAGATTGATGTTTATGTTTGGAGAGTGAGCAGGCTATACCTTTTTTAATATTTATGTATATATAATAATGTGTGTGATGTATAATAAATTTGCATGATCATTTTTACTTCACAGAGTTGAGAGGGAAAAGGTGCAAGCGGTTGACCCGACTAAGGTTAGTGTGCTGAAGAATGCAGAGGAAGTCAAGGCCCAATTGGAGGCTCAGCTAAAGCGCCAGAGATTGGCAGCTCAGCAGGTGGGAAAGTAGACGTGTATCCACCTGGGGCACCCTGTTTTTTTAAACTTGGGGCTCTATTAAAGGAAATGGGTGTTTTTGCAACTGGGCCTCTTTTTTGGCAGCTGACCTGTCGCTAAGCCCAGGCCTTTGACTTGAGACCAGCCAATCATAGTTGAGTGATTGTAAATACAACAAGAACTCGTTAATATTCAGATTTACAAAATACACTGTGAGATTAGGGGTTCTCTTATGTTTTACATAAACAATTGTTAATGCTCTGCTTGAGGTATTTTTGATGTGGCTCCTGAAGTGGGAAACCAGAAGTGTCTGATAAATTGATACTTTAGAGCTGATATACACCAACAGGCTCAGGCCACAAAATATATATTTTTTATAATGTTTATAATGGTGTAAAGTGTAGTGATGTTGCCACACTTTTTGTGACAACCTCCCTCTAGCAGGGTTTCTGCTTGGTCTTAAAAAGTCTAATATTTAAAAGCCTTAATTTTTCGAAAATTCACCGTTTTAGGTCTTAAATTTTATTTAAACATGTCCATGTAAAGATCATTTCATGTCTTTTTTGTTGTTGCTAATGGTTGCCAAAGATTGGGAAAACCAAAAACATTAAAGTGACTTTTAGCATTGCCACAGTTTGAGGAAAGGCTAAAATACAATCAAAATCATAAAAGTGATGGTTAGGGTAACTCTCAGAAACACTCCTAAATGCTCAAAATCTTAAGTGATGGTTACGGTTGCTAAATATTGACATAAGACTGTGATAAATGTAAAAATTTGTAAAGTGGTAAGGGTTGCCAGATATTGAGAAAACGCGCATAAATGCTCAAAAGCATAAAAGTGATTGTTGTGCTGCCAGAGATTGAGAAATTATTCTAAATATAAAACAATGTAAAAATTACTGCTAGGGTAGCCAGGGTTGAGAAACTGGTTATAAACATTAATCTTTGGCCTGGTTAGGGTTGCCAGAGTTAGAGAAATTCTTCCTAAATACTCAAAAACAAAACGTTTTTATGTTAATTTATAGGTCATAAATTTGATTCTTAACAGTGTTAAAAAGTTAAAACATTTACCTTATGAAATCTGCAGAACCCTGTCAAGAAATGAATGTGCTGATGATGCAGTCAAGAAAGCCCTTAGCAAAGAAATTAGCAATTTTGAAATGACATCAGGCCAGTTAGTGCTAGATTTTTTTTTGTTTTTAAGTGATAGGGCAAAATAGGATGTTTGTATACAAGACTGCACAAGATCAAGCAATTAGTTAACTATAGAAGAATCCAGACAATGATCACTCAAGACTTACACCAAGTTTTTAAAGTTACCCTCACACCGAGAATTGGAAAATGCACTGAAGGTTTCTGATGGTGTGAAAGAAATAGTCTTCTCGCTCGATTTTCTTGTAGATTAACTCCACTCCTCTGCAATCGCTTGTATGATTACTCTAGGAAGCTCTTGATTGGTTGATCCAAAAAAGTTAAAAATGTTAAACATCTGTGATGTCTGAAAAATTCAGCACCGATTTGCACAGCAATAGCCGCTCCAACTTCTCTACACACGTATAAGCATTAAATTTACACGTAGATCACCCACAAACCACTCAACATCTAGTCGAGGTGTGAGTTATTTCCCAAACACATATTTTAGCCAAGTTGGTGTGATCCTTTATGAAATCTCCTCTTTTGTCTTTAAAACAATTTGCCAAAAATTACGTTAAATTAAACAACAACCAAGGATTTGTCAGAGCTGGTCCTAGCAACAGTAGCTAAGGAGGGCAGGGCTTAGCGATGAGTCGAATGTATTAAATGAGCACTGAGTGGTGTTGGTGTTTGTTTTCTTTTTTTGGATTTCTTTGTTTGTTTTATTACAAGGAGATTGCTTACATTGCAGAAACGGTTGGAGCAACAGAAACCATGTACCACCAGCAACACAACAGCGGTTACCAGCACCTCTACGACACCTGTAACCACACCCCAGAAGGTCGCTGTGAGCTCTGTTAGTGGTCAGGCAACGTCCGTGCCAAAAGTGGTCATGGCAACCAAGCTGGGCCCTCCGGTGACATTCCAGCAGAACAAAAACTTCCAGCAGTCCTTCGCTTCCTGGGTCAAGCAGGGGCAGCAAGGCAGCCCAGGTGTGTCTCTATGTTTATTCGTAATGGCTTGTTTCTGATGTTTTCAGCTGCCGTGTTAGTGCACGTTGGTGGATAGCTGGATTTATTCCACTGCCGTTTCTTTCTATCTGCCGTTTTTCGTGGTGCTAAGGCTGGTGTATTTCTTGATTGAGATGTGTGTCGGGTGGTGACCAGACCTGTGTCTTGCAGTCTCCACCAGCTCAGTTGTGACTGTAGCGGCGAGTAGCGCCACCACGTCTGGGCAAGCGTTCCACATCACTACTCCTGCTGGGTCGATGGGTGGCAGTGTCATCGCTGCCAAACTGCCCGTTCCAGCCAACAGCAAGATAGTCACAGTGAATGTGCCAACCACACATGGAGGTATTGCAGACCTCCGACTTTATTGGCATGCCATTTCTGTTGTGGATGGGCTGCTTGCACAAGACCTGCGCGCTCTGTGTATTACAGCTCAGTTGTTTATGGTAAAAGCAGTGGTGATGTGTTCATTTTACACTGCTCTCTGCAGAAACTTCCCAAATGTGGCATGAACAATGTGATGTTGTTTTTTTGTTTTATTTTTAAAGACGAGCCAAAAAATCATAACGGATGTCAAACATCTGTGAAAAAATAACAAAAGCGTGAAGCTTTACACAGAGAATACTACAGGTTTCTGTACTTTTCTGCTCTCAATTAAAATTAAAAACTTTTTTGGCGCACAAAGGGAAAGTTTTGCCATATACATGACATTTTTATGGCTTTCAGTTGTGGGTACAGTGATACCTCAAGATATGAAATTAACTGAATTTCAAAGCAAGTTTTCCATGTAAAATGCCTAATCCCTTCCAAGCCACACAAAAACAACACTAAAAATAGAAAATTACATGGAAAACCAGAGAAATATAAAGTAGGATACTTCCATCCTTAAAAGTGCACTTTTTTAAAGATTTATATAGATCTAATTAATATTAATAAAACAATGAAAACAGAATAAAATAACGGAAAAATAATAACTCTTACATTTTGAGTGAATGGGTCAGAGGAGGTGATAGCGGAGGAGAGCAGAAGGTAGAGAGAGCCATGGCCATAAAAATACGCCTTTTAAAATATTTAAGAATTTAGGACACCAACAAGAAACCAAAAGTGTGCATACAGACAGGGAGAGCTCTTCTGGGAAGACGTCACGTGGCATCAGACGACCAATAGGAGAGCAGGATACTATGCACGCATCACACATTGGCAGGGCTGGAACTGGCCAATAGGAGAGCAGAGCATTTCATGGCGCGTTGAATGAAGTCACGTGATGCCCAGTGTCTTCCACCTACCCAAATTTCAAATGTTGATTAGGAAATTACCGCTTTAATTGTATCTTGTAATTTTTTTCATATCACGAACCAAAATATTCTTCGTGTGGCCTTTCGTATCTTGAATTTTCCGTAACCTGAAGCATTTGTATCTTGAGGTACTATTATATTTAAAATCCTGTTACGCCCCCTGGTGGGATAAGCTCTGGGCAGTAGCATTTAGATAGGGAACCAGGAGAGAAGAAAATGAAAGTAGATCAGCTTTAACAAAACTTAATTTACAACACAGAAAATAAATAAGTAACATTACGAAAACAAATCACTCAATGTAAAGAAAGATGGCTAAGAACCTGAATATTGAAATAACAAAATTTTGACTTAAATATCAGATTAAAACCTTTTCAAAAGGGACTACATCCCAATAAACATAGCAGGTTTGGTGAACATCTTGCAGACTGAAAAAAAGCATATTCTTGTAAAGTATAGTTTTGGAACAAACCAAATCTCCTCCTCGTTTTGACAGGTCTGGTTCAAGTCCAGCAGAAGGTGGTGGGCATCATTCCATCGAGCACAACAGGAAACGCTCAGTCCTTCCCCCCATTCCAGTCACGCACGGCTACCATCAACATCAGACCCAACACAGCCACCTCCACCCAGCAGGTCTGAAGCCTCTAACAATCCGCTCTGGTTTCATCCCATCACAAGCTCCTTTTGTTAATTCTCTCATGGTTTTTTTAGACTCAAGTTCTTACGACTGGAACCCCTCTGCGGCCGGGGATGGCGGTGATGCGCTCTCCACTGCAGCAGACCACCACTCTGGGGAAGACCATCATTCGCACTCCTATGATGGTTCAACAAGGTGGGTCTTTAGAGTCGAATCCATCCTTTCAAGTACATTTTTCAGTGTTGTTTAGAATTGTCTTTCACCTTTTTGTTTGTTTCTCCTTTTTTATCTATTTATTTGTAAAGGGTTTTTTAGTCAAAACATAGACAATGTAAAGCCCAGCTCATAGTGCATACTTAAACATGTCTACCGTGGATACATTTTCTTTATCCACATTAACAGCAATTTTTTCTTTTAAACATTTTTTCATGCTCCCTTGTAAGGTAAAATTATATGTTGTTTTTAATATGTTTTGTTGTGTGTAGAAATCGCAAGCACGACCAATTCAGCAACATTGATATGCTGCAAAATGAAAATGTTCTCGTTAATGTGTGAAAAGCAGGCTGTCCAGTACATATATAGTACCTGGAAATTTGAAAAATAAAAAAGAATTGTAATTCTTTTCTGGGTATTTGAAAGCTTGGCAATGGGTGTTTTATGCAAAGGTTGAACATCCGAATCAGAAAGTTGTCAGATGAGAAAATGTCTAAAAACTAGACAGAGTAAAGTGTTGTTAGTTATTTTTTTTTATCACATAGAGGTTGGTGTGAGTTTGACCAACCAAATGATTGGCTGCAGAGTTAGTTTAGTTGTGAAAATATTTTTGGTATAGTTTTCTTCAACAAAGTTTTAACAGCAAATGCGAGCTAATAGCTAAATAAAAAGCATTTGGAATAACTAAAATAAACCTTTAATTTCACCAACTAATAAAAACCAGAGGAGAACCTGATTGGTCAAGGTTTATTTGAAATCAAATCTGAGTTTTGGTTGCTGGTGCTGTAGACAAACTTTGGCTTGAAAAACATAGATTCATTACAGTGAGGGAAACGTTTTCTAGGCCTAGAAAGATTTCTAGTAAACCTCGCTGTGTGAACAAACTCAGCTTTACTCTCTCAACTCGTTTACAACTGTGAACTTTTTAACTGGAAAAATGCTGCAAAATTCATTAACAGTTCATTTTATGTTGATGAAATGAAATTATTATATTTAATACATTGATCATTGCTAGGTTTTTATCTCATCACACAGGTCAAACTCAGCAGCAGGTGCAGACAGCTGTAGCTCAGCCGGTGGGAACTCCTCCTCGCCTGGCCACCACGAGCCAGCCCCAGACCCCACAGACGCCCGCTTCTCCCCGGCAACAGCAGGGTCAGGTCAAGCTCACGCTGGCGCAGCTCACACAGCTCACCCAGGGGGCTCAGGTTGGTACCACTGCTTTTGTTTTTTTTAAGGCCATGATAGAGATGTGTTTGTTTTACATTTCTTGAGTTTTTTTTTTTTTTTTTTTTTTTTAACCATTCTCCATCATTTGATTAGTCTCTCTCTCTCTCCCAATCTTTCGCTGCCTCCCCATCGTTCTCTCTCTCTCCCTCTCTCCTATCTTTCTTGTTTTAGCTGCCTCCCATCTCTCTCTCTCTCTGCCTCCTATATATATCTTTCTATCTGCCGCCTTATCTCTCTCTCTCTCTCTCTCTCTCTATCTGCCTCCTCATCCCTCTCTTTCTCTCTCTCTGTCTCTCTCTGCCTCCTCATCTCTCTCTCTCTCTCTCTCTCTCTCTCTGCCTCCTCATCTCTCTCTCTCTCTCTCTCTGCCTCCTCATATCTCTCTCTCTGCCCATCATCTCTCTCTCTCTGCCCATCATCTCTCTCTCTCTGCCTCCTCATCTCTCTCTCTCTCTGCCTCATCATATATCTCTCTCTGCCCATCATCTCTCTATCTGCCTCCTCATCCCTCTCTTTCTCTCTCTCTCTGTCTCTCTCTGCCTCCTCATCTCTCTCTCTCTCTCTCTCTTTCTGCCTCCTCATATCTATCTCTGTCTCTCACTCTCCCTATTTTTCTACATATTGTGACAGTCTTAATTTTTAAAATACATTTTGGAAGCTTTTATCTGATAGTTTTAGGGAGATGTGGCGGAGCATTCTTCACAGAAGACCGGGGTCAGATTTGAACCCTGGTCACAGATATGAGTCAGGGAACAGAAAGCTACGCTCTAAAAGAATATTGCTTTGTGTAAACCACAGACTGCATTTTGGCGTGTTTTGCTAAAATTAATAAAAATTAGTGCTGTCAAAATTAACGTGTTAACGCATTTCATTAATTTGAGGTGTATGTGTTACAAGTTAAACAAAAAATTCTATACACAATGATATTTCTAATTTAAATAGTCTCTATGTCTTCAATGTACAATAATTATTTACATTTTACATACAATGTTATCGATTAATTAGTTAATGTTTTTTATAAATCGACAGCACTAATAAAAATATATTTATATACAATAGCTGATAATATTTATATATTATTAGCTGATTTCTCCTTCTCCTCAGGGAGGAAACCAGGGGTTGACAGTAGTGATCCAAGGCCAAGGACAGACCACCGGACAGCTTCAGGTTATTCCTCAGGGGGTGACGGTCATTCCGGGTCCTGGCCAGCAGCTCATGCAGGCAGCCATGCCCAACGGCCAAGTCCAGCGTTTCCTGTTCACACCCATGGCTCCTGCACCCGTGACTACCGCTGCGCCTGTAGCTGTCCCCGCACCAGTGTCTGTCCCAGCGCCAGTATCTGCTCCTGCACCAGTGCCTGCCGCGGCGGTCTCTTGCACAGCCCCATCCAGCTTCACAGTAGCCCCAACTGCCCACACCAGCACAACTCCAGCTCCCATTCAACCAGGTTGGAATCTTTTAGGGTGTTGTGATAGAGCAGGGGTGTCCAACGTCAGTCCTGGAGAGCCGGAGCTCTGCACATTTTTGATTCAACCATCATGAAACACACCTGTGGCACTAATTATGGTCCTCTGATTGGCTGAAGTAGAGTAGTATGCATACTACAGCAGGGTTGCAACTAAAATGTGCAGCGCTCCGGCTCTCCAGGACCGACGTTGGACACCCCTGCGATAGAGAATAATAGAGTTTAGTGTGTGTATGTTTGCCAATGTAGTGATTACTCTGAGAATTGTTGCTACTTCAAAATCACACACACTTACAGCTCAAAACGAATTATTTGCATTTGGTCCTCACTGCAGAGCAAGATCTCGTTATTTGTGTAACTGAACAAAAGCTCAAGTTTTCTCGTCAACCACTCACCATGTTAATTTAGGCTTTGTTCCTCTTCGTTATTCGGCTTTATATTTTTTTGGTGACCGCTTCATATATAGACTATATAGTAACTACACTTTTCGAGGTCCACAAAAGTATTAAAGATCTCCCATCAGGTGCTTGATACAAGTTTTATGAAGTAAAGAGAACACATCTTGTTAGTAAAATGTGCTTCAACTAGCACATTCTTGTTTGTGGGATATCTCACGTGTTTTAGTATTGTTCCATCATTAATAACATGCCTCAATTCATATTCGGATTGGTTAGTGCATGTTTCTGTAAAACCTGTTTTCTTTTTCTGAGAACTCAAAACATGCTCTGTGATTATAGTGCCACCCACTGACTAAGATTGAACCAATAGCAGTATCGGGTATCAGCTCAATTCCATGTTCTAGTACTCAGACTCAAAAAAGTGTTCTGATACCAGCGCAGCGATACCATTTTTATGACAGTGGGATGTCCGTTGAGAGGGGTCTGGCTACAGACACAGTTTTAGGTGCGCATGCTCAATCCACACCGGCAGCATCAGCCTCGTGCTCTCTCTGTGCATTTTAGTGATAACCAACGGCAAATAAAGTCTTTTTGCTGGAACTTATTTATTAGAACATTAGAACAATCACGTGTCTACCAGCTCCTTCTTCCTTGTCGTCAAGCGTGGCTATACAAGCACATATATATATATATATATATATATATATATATATATATATATATATATATATAAAGTTTGTATGATGCAGATGTGTAAGAGTAGCTAAAATGAATATATTTGCCAGAAATGAGTAGCCTTTCTGTGTGCCAAAAAGTGAAACCTCAGAAAGACTTGTATTTGTGAGCGGCACTTCACATTGGACTGGTTTTTAAACAAAGCAGAATTCGATAGAGGACTTTTAACAAATTTTCCCTTGTAAGAGGTTGTTTTTAGTGCCCCAAGAAGTAAGTACAGTTGTTTTCAGGGGCTAAGCTTGAATGACTAATGAATGATGTAAGTTTTTAAGTTTATATGTTCAGTATCACCAGCAGAGTATTTCCCTGTTATGCTATTCTAGCATCGTAAATATTCTGATACTAAATTTTGGGGTCTCAAGCAGCAAATAGTTTCCTTTAAAAATTGTATTTTACAGAATATACAGCTATAAAAATGAACTATTTTGGAAAATTCACCTTTGAGGTTAAATTACCTTTTTCCTTCCAAGTGTTTAGTTGTTGTTTGCGTGTAACTTTACTTGTTGAATAAAGTAATGTTGATTTCTGAAATAAAGTAAATTATAAAAAGACCTCTAAATGCTCACTATTAAAGCATATGTGTGACACATTGTCAAAAAAAGAGCATGAGAAGCTGAGATGCCAAGTACACTAAATCCATCAGATGATTTATCAATGCATATGAGTTCATATTAGTATCCTCTGAATATTTGCCTTTGATGGTCACAACTGTGCTGGAAATCTTTTTTGCTCACATTTCATATCAGAATATGGTTAACCTGTGATTTCTTGACAATTGAATGCTATGTTTCTCATTTATTATTTACATAATCTAATGAAAATATGTTCCCTTCAGAGTCAACCTCTACTATATTCTTAAACAATAGCTCCAGGGTTTCTGGATACAACTGTCTGTTGCACTGACTGTTTCTGTTTCTCTCTCTCTCCATAGTTCCTCGTCTCGTTCCCCAACCCCAACCTCCACTCCCCCAACTTCTTCCCACATCCGCTCTTCCTCCATCGCTTCCAACCCAACACACACCGATCCCCGTCCAAACCCCAGTCATTCCCCAACCATCTCCATCCATGCAGCCCCATCCTCCCATCCAGCTCCGACCTCAAACGCAGCTCCCTCCTCCATCCCAAATCCCTCCCCTGGCACCCGTCCCCGCCCCTCAGATGACACCCGCCGCTCCTCCAACTCAGATCACAACTCTTCCCATCACTCAAGCCACCGTCACCAAAGTCCAGCCCCAGATCCAGCTCTCACCACAGCTCCTCAGCGTCCCGGGGCTCCAGCAGCAGGTCATCTCACACATTCAGAGTCAGGTAGCAGCCCAACTTCAAGCACAGGTTGGCACCACGGCCGGGATTCCCCAGCAAATCAAGTTGCAGCTGCCCATTCAGATACAACAGCAGGGCGGAGGGCAGGTTCAGGCGCACCAGATCCAGAATCTGGTGACCATCCAGACGGCCAGTGTGCAGGAGCAGCTGCAGAGGATCCAGCAGCTCTGTGAACAGCAGCAACAGAAGAAGAAGCAGCAGGAGGCCAAGAAAGAGCAGGCGCAGCAGCACGTCAGCCAGAGCGACTTCATACAGAAACAGGTTGGGATTGCATGCAGTTTTATGTCTAGTGTCTTTTGGTTTCTAAAGGTTAAAGTAAAGGGGAGCAACCAGCAGGGGTCACATCGGCTTTATTTTTATAACACTTTAACATAAGAGTTCAGCCAAAGTGCTTCACAGTAAAACATGACAAACATATAAAATATAACTAATACATACAAGAAATAAAATTAGCAAATTTACAGCATAAAAAAAAAAAAGGTTTCCAGATGTTAATTTTCTGATGTCCATGTAAAACACATCTGATATGTGCTTTTTGTTGTTGCCAGAGATTGAGAAAATGATCCTAAATGCAAAAAAAGTCATGATTAAGGTTGCCCGAGTTTAAGAAAACTTTATTAAAACCTATAAACATGTAAGTTGCATTTAACGCTGCTATAGTTTGAAATGAGGCTCATACACTCAAAATGGGGTGGTTAGGGTTGCCAGGTATTGACATAACTCATAAATGTAAAACAAAATGTAATGTGCTCATGAACACCTATAAACGCTCAGTAGCATAACAGTAACTTTTTAAGGTTGTCAAATATTAACATAAGACTCATAATTGTTCAAAATGTAAATTTGATTGTAAGGGTGGCCAGAGATTGAAAAACATTCGTAAATGTTCAAAAATGGATAGCTTTTGAAATGATGTATTTGTAACATACTCTTTATTATGCAAAAACCTTTGTATGTGTTTTTGATGTTGATATAGTTTTTATATTTGATTCTTAACAGTCTTAAAAAACTGTAACGTTTGACCTTATGAGACCTGCAGAACCCTGTGCTGTGTTTAAAACATCAGCAGTCCCCTCTCTTTGCTGTCAACCAAGGCTACTTTTATTTTGGTTAATGCATTCATTACTTCATGCCTGTACTTTTGCAATACTCTGTTTTATGGATTGCCTTCTAAAAAACTGAACAAACAGCAGCGTGATCAAAGGCTGTGTAACTCATAACTCCACGTTTCGAGCGCATCACTCCAGTTCTAAATCACCTGCACTATCTCCCTTTTAAACATCGGTCTCAGTTCCAAGTACTTTTCTTCACATGCAAGGCTCTTAGTGGCTCCCCATCCATACCCTCGCTCTAGCTCCTGAATCACTCTCACTCTTCCACCTCCCTCAAAATGTTCTTTTGGGGATCAAGCTGTCAGCTGTGCAGCCCCCTCACTGTGGAATCGCTTGCCTGATGAGATCCGCAGCAGCGGTGATGTGCGTGTTTTAAAGGGTCAGTGACATTGTGTTATTTTCAATATTATGTATTCACATTGGTCTAACTGTGTGGGAGTTGTGATTCTTTTACTTTTAAAGTCTTTATTTTTTTAATTAAAATCGCATTCAATCTCCTCAATTCTAACCTGGGCTTAATCCGGAAATGAGCTGAGATTTTCATTCGGCAAACTCCCCATTAATCTCCTATTGGTTAGTGATTTGCATATTCATGACGTGTATGCAAAGTTACTGTCTGACAGTCAACGTAGATTCGAGAAATATTCGAGGGATTAATTACGAGCAAATTCACTAACCCTAACACACAAACACAGAGCTAGCAACATTGATAGACACTATAACAGCGTTTGAAGGGAACACTATTCTAAACTGTACGTCTATGAGCCAACTAGATGTGATAACAGTCATATAGATGTTTGGTCTCTGTACAGCCTGGAATTGAGCATCTTCTTTTAATCGTTGTTGTTAATCATCGAAGATGATTTTCAGGATAGCATGAGAGAAGGCATCGCTTCGTGGATAGTGCATCACTACCAGGGGAGGGAAGTCAGCCCTGTCATATCTAACCATGACGTTACAATGAGACTCGTTTGACGTCGTTAATGGCGCGAATAAAACCCATTTTTAAAAGAAACTACTGTGAATTCTGGACTATAAAGCGCACCTGCATATAAACCGCATCCGCTCTATTTATAAAAAAATAAACAAGCCCCACCTGCATACAAGCCGCATCCGCTCTATTTAAAAAAGTTTTGCAAGCTACAGATATGTATGTTTTTAGAGTAGATATTTACTACAGGAACAGAACGATTTTGAATTGCAAATGTACATGTATGTACCTAAATAGATCCTTTCCTAACCTGTATTTTAACACTGCAGCAACTTTGCTGATTAAAACGGGACAAAACCAAGAGAAAATAACCGGTATTTACAGAATTTATCTTCATTTCTCCTGTGTGTGAAATCACGTCACCTTAACCATCTTCGCTGAAACCTACGAATGAGCTCTTCCCGCTGCCTCCTCCAGCGTCTCACCATAGACTCATTGACGCTAAGCTTCCGAGCAGCAGCGCGGTTTCCTTCTTGTATAGCGAGATCGATGGCCTTCATCTTAAAACTTGCATCATACGAACTTCTTCGTGTGGGTTCCATGATGAAGGGGTGAGGATTTGAAAAGATAGACTTAGAAAGGATTGGTAATTTGTCGTCCTTCTATCCGCTTCTACCGACTTATATCTGCTAAGGAGGAACTAGCGTATTCTTCTTTGTGTTTATTTTGTCCTAGTTTTGATTCTAATTCCGGTTAGAGCGCCCCTTTCTGCAGAATATGAGCCGCACCTTTGTATGAGCCGCATGGTTCAAAACCTATGAAAAAAGTAGCGGCTTATAGTCCAGAAATTACGGTAATTGTTTTTTTGTTTTGGAATGTCCATGGTGTGATTTTTGATCTCCTCTTATAAATCACTATAAAAGCCACAAAACTAGACTTGATTTGAACTCTTTGATGTGATCTCGGGGGACTTGAAAGGTGTCAGTAAATAACATGTATTGTTACTATTGTTATTGCAAGTAAACTTGGATTTGGAATGATATAAATTAATGTGGACACAAACATTTGCTAAGTGCTTGCTTTGTGTTTAGGTCGCTCAAAAGCAGAATGTGGCTATAGAGCAGTTAAAGCAGAAGAAAACCATGACTCCTGCTGAAAGAGAGGAAAATCAGAGGTAAAAAAAAACATTTAAAGTCTTGTCTGTTTTTTATGTCAGTGCAAAAGTTTGACAGTGATGCAAATATGATGAAATGCAAGTATGGCTACTTTAGTCTTTCAGAGTAAAAGCGTGATTAAAAAGAAAGAAATTCTAGTTTTTACATCTCTGATCCAACAGAAATCATCGTTCCTTCTCTGTAGCTTACACCAGAGCTAAACTTGTATTCTTGACACCTATCCGATCCTTTGTGCTTGGCAGAATGATTGTCTGTAACCAGGTGATGAAGTTCATCCTGGATAAAATCGATAAGGACGAGAGGCAAGCGGCCAAAAAGAGGAAGCGAGAGGAATCGGTGGAGCAAAAGCGCAGCAAGCAGAACGCCACCAAACTCTCGGCGCTGCTCTTCAAACACAAAGAGCAGCTCAAGGCGGACATCCTGAAGAAGAGAGCGCTCCTCGATAAAGAGCTACAGCTGCAGGTGCAGGTGTGTCCAGCAGGAGGTGCTGATATTCACCGCTAATGATTCGGGATCTGTGCACATTTTAATGGAATGTACATGTCTTACCCCATAAAAAAAAGTAATGTGTAACCTCTGTAGCTTGCTTTAGCTCATGGCATTAAAGGGGCATGAGAACGCCAAGATATTTATTTATTTGTTTATTTATTAATGAATAATTGAGGTAACATATCATAGAATCATAGAAATGGCACAAATATACATCACATCTGTAGAAATGTATTTTCAAACGGAAGTCAGAAATAGTGAATAAAAGACAGAAATGACCAAAAACAATGTTACTGTTAATGTGACAATAAATTAATCTAAATAAAATATGTCACATTTTTATAATGTTTCCATTCAATGTATCATGGGCCTTTAAAAAAGTAATACTCACGTTTACACTAATTTTAGTGTAAACATTTGACCTTTTGTGTTTCACAAATGTTTCTTCATAGAGTTACAGACCATTTTGCTGCGCTAGGCAAGATTTCGCCTTGAAAGAAATTATTGTTTCAAATGTTGGTTTACTTTAGCTCATTGTTGTTGTAATAAATTAGTCTTTTTTTGCCCATTATGACATAAAAAAGTCAACTTTGTATTGTCAACCATTGAATGAAAATTGTTCTATTGTTTCCAGCAGAAAACTGCTGCTTCCCGAACAACAGCGCACAGAATAAAATCCAAGCACACTTATTCAGGGATGTGCTCTTATTGTTTTTTCGAGCTATGAACAAATCGCCATCGTGCTCCGGCTGCAGTCTGTCGATCTGAAGCTCCAGCTGCGTGACGGCGCAGGGGTTCTGCAGGAAATCTGTCTGTGGAAATAGCTTGCGAACACAATTTAAAGACATTATTTTCAAAAATATTATTTCATCTTGTACGCCTCCTAGATGTTTGGCACCTTTAGCATTTTCCTATACGGCTTAATGGATTACAGATGTTTAGATCCCGCTGAATCATTCCCACGCGTTGTCTGTGTGCAGGAGGAGCTGAAGCGGGACATCATCAAGCTGCGGAGAGAGAAGGAGAAAGCTCAGGCTGCAGCTGCTCAAGCTGCAGCAGCCGCCACTGCCGCTGCCGCCGCCTCCACGCACACGAACCCCGCCCTCTCTGCCTACACAGGAGCGCTCACCTCGCCCACCTCCTCACACAAGCGCAAGCGGGACGAGGAGAGAGACGCCGCCTCCAAGTCCAAGCGCAAAAAGATGATCTCAACTACCTCGAAGGACAGCAAGAGGGACATCAAGCTTTACTGCGTCTGCAAGACGCCCTACGACGAGTCCAAGTACGAAACTTTGTTTATTTTGTCTGTTGTGTTTAGATTGTCTGTTGCTTTAAGGCTGCAATGGCTTTCAATCAATTGTAAAGGTAACAGTGGATCTCATCAAGAGTGACGATCATTGATCAGTTGGTAAATGCAGGTCCTGATTTGCAGAGGAGTGTATTTCGAGTATAGTGACCGTTAAAGGAAGATGAGCTTCATTTGATTGTTTAGTTGGTCATGATGAAAGTATCCAAAGCTAGCAAATAACAAAAGAAAAATGTCTGAAGCTACTATATGAATTATACACTGACTATTAACACAAATCTTATCTTTTTGTGATGAAATGCCCGTGTACGTTTATCAAATAATGTTTAAAAACAAGTATTTACATAGTCTAGATCAGGGTTCCCCAAACCTGGTCCTGAAGAGCGCTGTACATTTTAGTTGCAACTCTACTCTAGCTTCAGCCAATCAGAGGACCCTATTTCAAGGTGGCCAGAGTCACCCCGCTTCTCAAGAAACCCACACTCAACTCATCACTGGTGGAAAATTACAGACCTGTCTCTTTGCTGCCCTTCACTGCAAAACTCATCGAGCGAGTCGTCTTCAATCAACTCTCTACTTTCCTGACTCAGAACAACAAACTTGATGACAATCAATCAGGCTTCAAGAACGGACACTCGACTGAAACAGCTTTGTTGTCTGTAACGGAAGCGGTGCGAGGGGCCAGGGCTAACCACAGATCATCCGCCCTCATCCTACTAGACCTCTCTGCAGCGTTTGACACCATCAGATCCTTCTCTCCACTCTTTCTGCGATGGGCATCACTGGAACTGTACTTGATTGGCTTGAGTCCTATCTCACTGGTAGATCTTTCAGTGTCGGGTGGAGGCGTGAGATCTCAAACACTCATAACCTACTCACCGGGGTTCCCCAGGGTTCAGTCCTTGGCCCCCTTCTCTTCTCCATCTACACCACCTCCCTGGGCCCTATCATCCTCAGACACAGATTCTCCTACCACTGCTACGCTGACGACACTCAACTCTATCTGTCGTTCCCCCCTGATGGGGAACTATGAGTATAACTACCCGCATAACTGACTGCCTGAACGACATCTCTACTTGGATGAAGAACCATCACCTACAGCTCAACATGGCCAAGACGGAACTTTTGGTAATCCCAGCTCATCCCTCTGTGCATCACGACCTCACCATCCAGCTGGAGTCCTCTACAGTCACCCCTTCTCCTACAGTCAGGAATCTTGGAGTGATTTTGGATGAACAGCTGTCCTTCAAAGACCACATCACAAAGAGAACTCGAGTGTGTAGATTTGCACTGCACAACATTCGAAAGATCAGGCCCTTCTTAACTGAGCATGCAACTCAACTCCTGGTTCAGGCTCTGGACCTCAAAAAGGAACTGAAAACTCTTCTCTTCAGAGAACACCTACTATAAATAAAAAAAAAAGCTACTACCTCTTTTTTCCCTCCTCTGTCTTCATCTTCTTCCTCACTGCTTTGGTTAATTGATCAGTTGATACAATTTCTATTATGAGAAGCTGAGATAGACTTTGACTGTGTAACAAATTGCATATTGTCTCTCCCCTAATGTAAGTCGCTTTGGACAAAAGCGTCTGCCAAATGCATAAATGTAAAATGTAAATTTAGCACCACAGGTGTGTTTCATGATGGTTGAACCAAAAATGTGCAGGGCTCCGGCCCTCAGGGACCAGGTCTGGGGACCCTGCTCTAAACCATCACTTAATAATCTTTAAAAGCCAGTATTTATCGTAACCAATGTCTTTGAATCAACACAAAGGGTTTTCCTCCACAAAAAGAGTCACACACCTCATGTTCCTCTCACTTGTGTGCTTCTGCCACCCCCTGCTGGGTATTGCTTGTTAGCACACAGAAAGTCCACTCTCTTTCACTCTTGTTTCTCTCCTACTTTCACTCTTTCTTGACTTCTCTTTCACTCTTTATTTCATTATATCTTATTCTCTCTGTTTCTCTCTTTCTTTCTCTCTGCTTCTATCTTTTCTCTTTCTTTCAGTTTCTCTTTCACTCTTCCTTGCTCTCTTTTTATTTTTTTCTTATTTCTCTGTTTCTCTTGCTCACTCACTCTTTCTCTCTGTTTCTCTCTCTTTCTTATTTCTCTGTTTCTCTTGCTCACTCTCTCTTTAATGCTGTTCTCTCTCTTTCTTATTTCTCTTGCTCACACTCTCTTTCACTCGGTTTTTCTCTCTTTCTTATTTCTCTGTTTCTCTTGCTCACTCACTCTTTCACTCTGTTTCTCTATTTCTTATTTCTGTTTCTCTTGCTCACTCTCTATTTTACGCTGTTTCTCTCTCTTTCTTATTTCTCTGTTTCTCTTGCTCTCTCTCATTTCTCTGTTTCTCTTGCTCTCTCTTTCTTATTTCTCTGTTTCTCTTGCTCACTCACTCTTTCACTCTGTTTCTCTCTCTTTCTTATTTCTCTGTTTCTCTTGCTCTCTCACTCTGTTTCTCTCTCTTATTTCTCTGTTTCTCTTGCTCTCTCTTTCTTATTTCTCTGTTTCTCTTGCTCACTCACTCTTTCACTCTGTTTCTCTCTCTTTCTTATTTCTCTGTTTCTCTTGCTCTCTCTCTGTTTCTCTCTTATTTCTCTGTTTCTCTTGCTCTCTCTTTCTTATTTCTCTGTTTCTCTTGCTCTCTCTTTCTTATTTCTCTGTTTCTCTTGCTCACTCACTCTTTCAATCTGTTTCTCTCTCTTTCTTATTTCTCTGTTTCTCTTGCTCTCTCACTCTGTTTCTCTTGCTCTCTCTTTCTTATTTCTCTGTTTCTCTTGCTCTCTCTTTCTTATTTCTCTGTTTCTCTTGCTCACTCTCTCTTTCACTCGGTTTTTCTCTCTTTCTTATTTCTCTGTTTCTCTTGCTCACTCTCTCTTTCACTCTGTTTCTCTCTCTTTCTTTTTTCTCTGTTTCTCTTGCTCACTCTCTCTTTCACTCTGTTTCTCTCTCTTTCTTTTTTCTCTGTTTCTCTTGCTCACTCTCTCTTTCACTCTGTTTCTCTCTCTTTCTTATTTCTCTGTTTCTCTTGCTCTCTCTTTCTTATTTCTCTGTTTCTCATGCTCACTCACTCTTTCTCTTTGTTTCTCTCTCTTTCTTATTTCTCTGTTTCTGTCTCTTTCTTATTTCTCTGTTTCTCTTGCTCTCTCACTCTGTTTCTCTCTCTTATTTCTCTGTTTCTCTTGCTCTCTCTTTCTTATTTCTCTGTTTCTCTTGCTCACTCACTCTTTCTCTCTGTTTCTCTCTCTTTCTTATTTCTCTGTTTCTCTTGCTCTCTCACTCTGTTTCTCTCTCTTATTTCTCTGTTTCTCTTGCTCTCTCTTTCTTATTTCTCTGTTTCTCTTGCTCACTCACTCTTTCACTCTGTTTCTCTCTTTCTTATTCTCTGTTTCTCTTGCTCTCTCACTCTGTTTCTCTCTTATTTCTCTGTTTCTCTTGCTCTCTCTTTCTTATTTCTCTGTTTCTCTTGCTCACTCACTCTTTCACTCTGTTTCTCTCTCTTTCTTATTTCTCTTGCTCTCTCACTCTGTTTCTCTCTCTTTCTTATTTCTCTTGCTCTCTCACTCTGTTTCTCTCTTTCTAATTTCTCTGTTTCTCTTGCTCACTCACTCTTTCACTCTGTTTCTCTCTCTTTCTTATTTCTCTTGCTCTCTCACTCTGTTTCTCTCTTTCTTTCGCTCTCTTTTTTTCTTTCTCACTTTTAATTTTTCTTTACATCTCACTTTTTCTTTCTTTCTCGCTCTCTCTCTCACTCTTAATTACTCTCTGTCTCGCACGCTCTTATTCTCTTCATTTATCTTGTTCGCTCACTCTTTCACCCTGTTTCTCTCTTTCTCTTAGTTTCTAGCTTTTTTTTCTTCTTTGTTTTATCCTCTGTTTCTCTTTTTTCTCTTATACTTTGTCTCTTGCGCTCTCTCTCTCTCTCTCCCTCCCTCAGTTTTTTTCTCTCAATCATTGTGTTGTTGAAAGAACAGTCACAGCTATGGTTTTAAAAACGTTTCCTGTGCTTCAGGTTCTACATCGGCTGTGACCTCTGCTCTAACTGGTATCACGGAGAGTGTGTCGGCATCACAGAGAAGGAGGCCAAGAAGATGGACGACTACATCTGTTCAGACTGCAAGCGAGCGCAGGAGGGGAACACGGAGGAGCTTTACTGCATCTGCAGAACTCCATACGACGAGTCACAGTACGAGCCCCGCAGCTCTGGGATGCTGATCCAGGAAGCGCGTCCGCTCACTGAACGTCTCCTGATGCTCTCACGCAGGTTCTACATCGGCTGCGATCGCTGTCAGAACTGGTACCACGGGCGCTGTGTGGGGATCCTGCAGAGCGAAGCCTCTCACATCGACGAGTACGTGTGTCCGCAGTGCCAGTCGACAGAGGACGCCATGACGGTCCTGACGCCGCTCACTGATGAAGATTACGAGGGGCTGAAGCGAATCCTGCGCTCCTTACAGGTCTGTGCAGAAAGCTGAGTGTTCGTGCTGAAGGATATCCTTTGGGTGTTCTCTTTCGAGCATGTTGAAGGGATTAGTGCGGAGAGAGTGTTTAGATCTTATTGTTCTTTGATGTAGAAGTAAGAAACGTGAGCAGAGAAGGGAAAGCATTGAGTTCGTCTCAAATACGAGCACTCGTGGACAGTTCTTTCTTTCTTTTAATTAATTTACTACTAAAGTATTGCCCAGAGTTACTCTCTTTTACTTTCTTTCTGTCTTTTGCTCTCTCTTTCTCTCTCACCTTTTTTTGCTTGCAATCTTTTTTTCTTTCTTTCTCACTCACTCTTTCTCTGTCTTTTTGTTCTCCTTTCTATCTATTTCTGGCTCTATATTTTTTCTGTCCTTCTCTCTTTTTTGTCTTGCTCTTATTTTTTATTTCTCTTTTTCTGTCTTACTCTCTGACTTTATTTAATTTCTATCTCTTACTTTTTCTCCCTGTCTCTTTGTTTTTCTCTTCTTCTCTCAGTCTTTCTTTTTCTCTGTCTTTTTTCCTCTATTTTTTCTCTTTCACTCTCTCTAGTTTGCTTTCTTATTCTCCATTTCACTCTCTCTCTCTCTCTCTCTCTCTCTCTCTCTGCGTTAATTCTTTCTTTTCTCTCACTCTGTCTGTCTTCCTTTTTTTTCTTTCTCCCTCTTTTTCTTTAAATTTTCTCTCTGACTTTTTTTTCTCTCTTTTACTCTCTGCTTCTCTCTGACTCACCTTCTGTCTTGCTCTCTTTTCTCTCTTTCGCTATCTCTTTCTCTAAGTTATCTTCCTGTCATGTTCTACTACCCTTTTGGATTTAAAAAATGCTAATATAAAGTAAAAAAAAACATTGGCTGGAAGTGTTGGATCTTTGTGTTGCTTTTAATATCTCATGGAGCTCATTGAGAAATATTGGGTTTATTTTCCGAGTATGGAAATCGTGACTGATTGGTTGATTCGATTTATACACAGTTATATAATGTAAATGTAAACTAACGTGACCACCTCACTGTAGTGAAGAGAATGTTTCTGTGATAAATATTGTACCTGTTGTTTCCTGAGCTCTTCTAGTCCCTGTAAATTGTTTCTGTTCTGTTTAGTCCCATAAGATGGCGTGGCCGTTCTTGGAACCAGTGGATCCCAACGATGCTCCAGATTATTATGGGATCATCAAAGAACCCATGGGTGAGATTTGAACCTCTTAACTCTACCGTTGTCTTTCATTTCCCCAATTTTCTTCATCAATAAGGATCTTTTTCTTTTTGTAATGCTTCAATTAATCATTTTGAGACTATTTTGAGACGTCTCACCATGCCTTTGTGATCTGTAGACCTTTCTACGATGGAGGAGAGGATACAGAAACGCTTCTACTGCAAACTCACAGAGTTTGTAGCCGACATGACCAAAATATTCGACAACTGCCGCTACTACAACCCCAGCGACTCGCCATTCTACCAGTGCGCAGAGTTCCTGGAGTCCTTCTTTGTACAGAAACTCAAAGCTTTCAAAGCAAGCAGGTAAAACATTTACATGTACACAAACATTTTTATGAGCTCAATTTGATTCGAAAATATGGTTGTAAGCATTAAACGCACAAAAAAAGAGAGTGGAAGGGTTCTAAATATGGTGCCATTTATGGCTCATTTCATACAGACAAAATCTTTGATGAGTTGGGAATGGCGAGAAGTGGACGTGAAGCTTGATGCGTGCTTAACTTTCACTGTTGTATCGTAGCTCTCAGTGACTCAACAGTTGCACCGGGGTGTTAAGTGACATCGTTTGGTTAAAACTAACGCGGAAACCTTTTTTTCTGGTATAAATATTGAACGATGGCTAGCAGGTTGTGAGACTCACTGGAAGAAACAGTTTGAACCAAAAAAACGTTGTAGCTCAAAGATTATAAAACACAAGCCAACAGTTTTCTCAGCACTAGTTTCTTCACTCTATTAGCTGTTAAACTGTATCACAGAGTGCCTTACAAAGAATAGGGTTGGAGTTAAATATTTTATACTTTAAGCTATGGTCGTGTTCCCAAATATGTATTTGAAGCGCTCTGTTTATTACGCAATAAAGTTGTGTATGTGTTTTTGAAGTTATGATTACATTGTGGTGTTAAATTTGATTCTTAACATCTTAAGTCTTAATTTTGACCTTATGAAACCTGCAGAAACCATGTGTCAGGTTGCATAGGTTTATCGTTTACAACCCTACCCAAACATTCTTCTGCAATCGTTGTGGAAAACGTGATTATTGGATTTAAAAGTTTGACGATACAATTTATTGATCGCTGAGCTCACTGAATAGCCTAAAGGAAACGTAGAAAACTTTAGCGCTCTCGTGCTTTTGGGAAGTTATTGACCTTTCTTCAATAATTTGTCTTTCTAATAAAGCTTTTTGATTAACCATTAAAGCCTTCGTCTCTGGACCAGAATGTGAAGAGCAGAGGTTCGTAAACTCTGTCTTATTTAGAACAGTCGCCTTGGCAGATTTATTATTTTAAGATCCGGTTTTTCTCTGACGCTGTGAGTGGATTATACTCGCAGCTCTGATGTGGTGCTGGCCATCTCTTAACATTTTTAAACAAAAAAAATCAGAACAGGATGCCACACTCTGAAAAGGGTAATGCTGAGGATTACAGTAGAACCATAAAGTAAAAAGAAAATGCAATTTTCTAGAATTCAGAACGCTAGAAAAATTTTATCATTTTACCCATTCCTAGACATCAAAGTGATTCCATTTCATTTTCCATTTAAGGATCAAATTAAACAATTCTCTTGGAATAAGAGTTTGATTTAACTGAAGTACTAGAGGATCCGTGTTTACTTATTGAGGTTTTTAACTCTTTTAGTTTTTTGTGGGTGTCAGAGATTGAAAAAGCAATCTTAAAGATCTACCTCGAGAGCATTCCACCAATGAAAATGACCTCAGACCATCTCTGTGCCTCCAATGTTGCACTCGTGTAGGATTTTGATTTCGGCTATCTGTTCCGCTACATTCGCTTTCCTGCATTCAGTTTACTTTCTTCATGCTCATTCAATCATCTTTTTACCCCTTTCTATGTTATTTGATCAACTTTTAGAGAAAGAACTCTACAAAAGCTTTTCAGAGCTGTAATTCAAATGTATTTGTAATTGGTAATGCAAGGAGACACGCCTGTGATGCAGGTCCTCCACCTTAATCCATTTTCATTCACTAGTCCCCATGCTATTCTGGTGATGATTAAATTGCAAATGCAAACTCTCATTGCTCTCATCAAGGCGAGTTCCCACTTCAAACTAGTCGCTGATTGGCTAAGCCTTGTCTCACATAGTCAGACCATCAGGGAAGGACTGGTGTGTTTGGCAGCTTTCTTTGGCTAAGACCTGCCCCGGACCAACCAATCCCATTTGACTTCCCTATCGTGTCATGTTTCCAGGCTTCAAAATGTTAACACAAAAAATAGCTGACATGCAACAAGTTATCCAGTGTTCAGCTGTTCTTTACAACCTCTTATTCTCAGTACATACGATAGCTTTTTGTCTCGATCGTAAGCTGAACTTTATTTCCCAGCAGAACAAACGTAAACACAACAATCGCTTCACCTGGAAATACAGATAAATACATTCGTTAAGATTACGACTTCTGGATTCTCACTGTTGCCATAAAAATGTAAACATCGCATCAGAAGTATAGCCAACACTCCACAGGCGTGACGTCTGAGTCTGACACCAGTCAATCAGAAAAATATTGGTGTTGTTTGCTAGCTGACAAAATAATCCTAAGAAACATAACATTTTTGCATGTTTATCGGACATAGAAATTATGGTGAAATCAGTAACGCTTATTCCCAGATTGTTACAACATATGTAGAGTGTCCTGCTCCCCCTAGTGGGTAGGATCTCAAATACGGTGAATGTCTCCTATAGTATCAGTTGTTCTCCATGGTCTGACCCAAACCCCGAGTGTGAAAGCAGCTTTATACTCTAGTCACTTCAAAAGCAGGCATTTCGCCCTTCCTCTGTCTTCATCTTCAACCGAAGTTTGCTGTTTACATGACCATCTCTGTTTGTGCTTCACGTCATTCATTCATCCCATTATTCTTTCTTGCAGATTGTCTTAAGACATAGTGACTGAAGGGGCGGAGTCTTTCCATTTTAGCCAATCATGGAACTTTAAAACAATGGCACTCGATTCACCATTAAGTGAATCAAGTCGCGCTGTTCGGAGATCGAGCATCCTGTCAAAGAAAGGCCAAAACTTCTGTGCGGCCTTTGACAATCAGTGAGCGGCAGCCATGTTGAAGCACTGCAAACACACCCCGAACGAAACGAAAAATCAAGGGAAATGCTGTCCATGCAAATATGATCATGTTCTTTTGTTCTTCAGAATGTTCCTGGTCCCTTGTTGTTATTTATGATGTTTACACAGATGCATGGTCATATTTATCTCATGGATTGGCTCAATTAAAGATTTTTTTACACCTTTTCTGTTCTGTTTATTTGATATGTGCTCAACAATGCGGGTTCGTAGGCCGGTTCAGGTTTGGTTTCATGAATGAGAGCAGAAGATCTGCTCGAGTTGGTCTAATTATACAGAAAAGCTAGTCATTTTATTGAGTGTGAACTAAAGGACCATCATTTTCGAGACTTGAGAAGGCATTTCCGGTGTGTCTCACCAACATGGCTGCCATTCCTTTACCTCACTAAGTGGATTTTGTACTCCCATGCTACAGATTTGTGCTCCGACGGTCTCGTGTGACGTCCAAGGGCCTCTTAACTCCATTCTCTCTGTATTCTCTAGGTCTCATAACAACAAACTACAGTCGTCAGCCTCGTAGGTGTACCACATGCTTGTAGTTTTGTTCGAGATGGATCTCTTTCCCAGTCAGCCAGCATTGCACATAGGAATATTGGAGTTAAAAGGCTGTGTGTATGAATCAAGAGTGGACACTTTCGCATTTTTGAGTGAACGGCTTCGGTCGGGATGCTGTCCCCAAGGGAATTTATTAAATATCAACTTTTTGTTTCGTTTTAACCCTCTGGAATCAGGTTTGCATTGTCCAAGACAGCAGGAATCATCCCCTTGTTTCTTTTTTTTTTTTTTTTTTTGTGATTCAACATACTTCCTACTTCAGAAGTGGAATGTGGACATGAACAGAGAACTGGTCGGAAGCGACGGGGTGGAAATAAGGAAGCGCTCGCTCGCGTCGAGAACTGTTGAAAGTACTAGTAGAGACTGTATCCTGTTTGTATAACTTGGCTTTTTTGTATGACAACTGAAGAATTATTGATGTATATGAAACAAATAAATTGAGGGGACAGGATTCTCTCTTCTACATTGATTAAAATGTCTTTATATTCTCTTTTTTGGAGCTGTACATCATTATGCATTCTTTTTGGGAATTTGTGTTCGATCCTTGTGGATAGGTGTCAGACAAACAAGATATATTTTGTATTGGTTAACTGTGACGTCAAAATAAATTAACATATTTTCTCATGTTTAAAGCAACAATATACCAAAATTGCAATGTTTGTGCATTATTTTTTTAAGCCACTTTTGTCATATGGGGGAATTTTCAGTGACTTAGATTCTTCCTTACAAGTTTATTATTTTATTCTTATATATTTATGAGCTTCAAAATAAATAGCTGTACATTTTTCTAAGCATTCTCGAAACATGTAACTAGCTCTCAGTTGAATGCATTCATGCTTTTAAATGTTTTTGTACCCATTGTAGGCTTTCTATACATAATTACAGTTAATATATTAAACATTTAACCTTTAATTATATTAAACCTTTTTTCCATTTTATTTAGAAATTTTCACAATCAAATATCTCATTGAGGACACGAACATGATACAATTGCACAATAATCAAAAAAGAGAAAAAATTTAAGTTGAGACGTAAAAGTAAATAAATCCTAAATTAAAAGAAATTAATAAATGGGTTCAAGTGATCCAACACTTAATAAAGATTAAAACACAAATACAATTGAAAAACATCTTAAAAAAAGGTGAACCCAAAAAAATTGGGGCATAGGGCTGCTAAAAGATAGAAGTTTCTCATTAAAACACTAAATAGTCTTCCAATTTATCCTCAATATATTTGAGATCTACAAAATGCAAGCAGTTTAAGGGACTGGTCGAAAAGTTTAACAAATTAAGGAGAGTTTACTTTTTCTTCATTTGTTGCAATAAATATGATACTTCCCTAACAATTGTAATATGTTAACAAGGTCAGACAAATCAGTTTTAACATTATTTTATGATCTATGATGTTTACAAACAGGAATATTAATTTTTCTCCAAAATCCACTTCTTCAATTTAGAACAGACAGCTACAGAAAGGGAACACAGAAGAAAAAAAAATGTTCCTCTGATAACTTGCAAAACCACCTCAAATTTTAACTATAGAAATTTTAGTCTTTTCATAAATTCAGATCCTGGATCCATGCTGTTTATGATATTAAAATTAGATTTATTTTGGTCTTGGGTAATTCTGGCCATTTAACAAATTGAGAGTACTCTTTGTTTAAAGTCGTTTATGCAGTAGTTTTTAAAGTGGTTTAAATGATTAATGCAATTATAACGTATTTTGATTATTATTATTATAGATAAACTTACTGTTTATTATTTGAAAACCTGGCAGATAAACTTACTGTTAAAATTGTAAACACGTGGAGTATTTTTTCTTTTTTTTCTGTGGCGCAGAGCCAGCGATGAATTTAAACGGAAGATAGACTAGAGCGTTGACCAATCAGATTTAAACTAGGCTCCTTTTAGCTCCGCTTCAGAACGGCTTTCCGCTTTAGCTCCGTCCTATAGAGATGCGTGTTTAAATAAATGTTTAGATTTTATTTATAACGCATAATTTACTTTTAATCCGTGACAGCTAATCCAGAATAATTTAAAATCGCGTCTAAACTCAGTAGTATTGAGGTATTTTTTAGGTGAAAATGACTTATATTTATAAATCAATTTTATTTAGTGAATTAGCTGACTTTTTAATTACTTAAAATAAGCCAACAGTGATTTAACAGAAATTTTTTTTTTAAAAACGTGTTCCCTTATGTGAAGGTCAATCACGATATATCTGTTCGCTTTGCATTCTCACAAAGTCTCGCGATAATATGGTAGTCACGCTAGCGGTGTGATTTTTTTAAACGGACCAATCGGAAGATGCTTTTGCTCGAACGGACCAATCGGAGTCTTCAAACCGCGAGTTTAAAGGACTGTGTTATATTTCCTCCACCACAGATCTTTACTTTCAAGCGGTGAGTTGCAACCTTCGGTTGAGTTTATGTATGTTGTGATATGTTTATTTAAATATTACTTTGGTGATTATATTTATGGTTTGTTATTATAGCGTGTGATTTCAAGTTCAGACGAACATTTTAACAGAGAAACAGAAAAATGTCGGCTACTAGCGAGAACAGTGCGCGGCTCTCCCAGTTCAAAAACAAAGGAAAAGATGCTACTGTAAGTCACTTGTCTTTATAGGAAACATAATGGCTCCTTCGAAGCATCTCGTGGTTAAATTGATTGTATAACGGTCACGTATCAAATGATGTTTAGGAGTTGAGGCGACGAAGGATCGAAGTTAACGTCGAGCTTCGTAAAGCCAAGAAAGACGAGCAGATTCTGAAGAGGAGAAACGTGAGCAGTTTACCGGATGAAGCCACCTCACCCCTGCAAGAGAAGAGCCAGAACTGCCAGGTTCGTGATCTTGCTGGTTCGGGTGTGGTCCTCGCCGGAGCACGAGATGTATGGATTGAATAACGATGGCATTTTTCTCGGCAGACTCAGCACTGGACTGTGGAGGAGATCGTGAATGGTGTTAACAGCGATCATCTGGATGTGAAAGTACAGGCCACCCAAGCTGCCAGGTAACTGTCCTTTATGGGCAAGTGTTATGGTTTTAACTTAAATTTAATGATCAAATCTTCCGGTTATCACACATGTGAGAAACGATGATTATAAAAGCAACAATTAATGAATCCTAGAGTGTTGCTTTGTGTTTAATTCATGTTTTAAGAGGAGCCTGTAATTTATTTCGTTTTGATTAGTGCTATTGTTTAAGCATTAATTCCCTTTAAAATAGTTTAGAGAAAGGTGGACCATCGTTTAGTTAATTTCAGGAGAGCTGATTTAGTTTTGGTGCATTTGAAACCTCTGTCCATTGAATTTGCATATATATATATATATATCTCAGCTCAGGGCTGAAAGAAGCTTCTGGTTTGGATGATCTAACCTCAATGGAGGAAGTCTGCTGCCCTCTACTGAACATTCGAGTGCATGTTCACATTGCAGCTTTTGTGCAGATGTGTTCATGCAAGTGGTAATTGCGATTCAATCACAGATTGTCTGAAACGTTTTACATTTTCCTGTGGATTCCAGAAAGCTGCTGTCAAGGGAGAGGCATCCACCCATTGACCGCATCATCAGTGCGGGTCTGATCCCCAAGTTCGTGAGCTTCCTGAGTCTGGTGGACTCTCCACCTATCCAGTTCGAAGCCGCCTGGGCTCTGACCAACATTGCTTCGGGAACATCTGACCAGACCAGCGCTGTGGTCCAGGGAGGCGCTATTCCAGCGTTCATCAGCCTTATCTCTTCACCTCATCCTCATATTAGTGAGCAGGCCGTCTGGGCTCTTGGAAACATTGCTGGTAAGTGTTTCGTAGCTGCCAACTTCAGGTGCTTCTTAGGGGGAAACCAAGGGGCAACCCCTGGCTCCAGTGCAATAGGAAGTGCCTGCACTGTAATACCTTGACTGGCTGCAAGGGGGTGGGGTCAGAAGTGAGCAAGTTCTTATTCCCTCCGATGTTCTATATGCCCAACTAGTTTTGGATAGTTTTGACCATGCACAATAAGGGGGGGGTGTGTATATGTATATATCATATACATTCAGCCAATTGGACAGCTGTGCTTCGACTATGTCCCAATTCTCTGGAGCCATATTTGGTTACTAGACCGTGATGCACTTCCTCGAAGGCGATGACTGCCTACACCTGTTTGTTTCACTGATCATACGAAACATTGTGCATGCTATGTCCATGTTATATACAGTCAAAGGGGGAAATGGAGTGCTACTGTTTGACATATTTTTTTAGCCTATGGAGACACATGCTAGTCTATGAGCTAAACCAATCAGAAGCAAGCGTTTCTAAAATCCTGACTTCCAATTGGTCTTCCAGTCAACCGCGTCATTTAACACTTCAATAAGAAGTGTTTGGATGCAAGAAAATGTCAAACTGACAGAGTATAGCTTTATTTCCTGAGAAAAAAAGATCAAAGGATGTTTTTAATCTCCTAGTACGAATATATGAGCTCCAGTCAAGAAACTCACACTAAACATGGAAAAACAATCCCGCATGGAACCTGAAAGTGCTGTTCGCATCACACTGGTCAGTCAGATTTCGAATACTCTATTGACTTCCCTTTATTATCTTATCGAGAAAGTGTATATTCATTTTAACTATCCGCCAGCCATAGTTGTTGCATGTTTGTTGGGTGAAATAGAAACGCTGTATGTGTTTAAAAACCTTTGCTGTTCATTAACCATGCCAAATTCTACCTTGATTAATAATTTAGGATTTTTAGAATTTGGTAAAAATTGTTGCATCCTTAGAATATACTTGAATGTATTTTGTGTTTCAGATGAGCATCCTTCTGTACTTGATATCCAGATGGCATTGAGCAGTGACTGTGTTTATAGGGTGTGGGGAGAATGAGCTGTGTTGAGTTTCATGTATTTGTTTGTGTTTGTAGGTGATGGTTCCGGGTACAGGGATAAAGTCATCAAGCATGGGGCTATCCCTCCGCTCTTAACTCTTCTGGCTGTTCCGGACTTCTCTGTGTTTCCTGTAAGTTCACATTTTTTTGTCATTTAAAGATGTAAAACTACCTCACGGAGTACTAACTATTATAGTGATCAGAAAACTCTGATGTTCGTAAATGACACCACCGTCATATGAATGGTGTTAAGATCAAGGGTCATCGTCCTGGTTACCAACCAAAGCATCCTGGATCATTTTGGTGTTGTATTTTATGGTCACAAGTCACCTAACTTTTGTCAGTAACATTTGTAGACTAAAGTGGCATGTCATCAAAATTTTGTCACTTAACAGTTCTATTACATAAAGTGACATGTCATCTGCAGCAGGGGTCTCCAAACCCGGTCCTGGAGGGCTGGGGCCCTGCACATTTTTGGTTCAACCATCATAGGACACACCTGTGCACTAATTAAGGTCCTCCCTGATTGGCTGAAGCTAGAGTAGTACGCATACTACAGCAGACATGCAGCTAAAATGTGCAGCGCTTTGGCCCTTCAGGATCAAGTTTGGGGAGCCCTGGTGTACAGTGCGTCTTCCAGCTGATGAAGTGACAAAGGTCCTGTAGGTGGCGCCAGTGGCTCAATGAAGCTTTAGAAAACAAAATGTATATGAAATGTTTGTTGATTTTTATTGAAATTAATTTCTGAATTATGCTATGTTTTACTCTGAGTTTCTGACTTTTGATGACTTCATTTTATGTAATATAATAGAACACCAGGACAATGTCACTGTTAAAACTACTGCTGTCCTCATGGCTGGAATATTTTTTATTTATTTTGTTAACTTGAACTTTTTGTAGTTTGTCATAACTCTGTCGATGCCATTTTGGTCTTTTACTTTTACGCATTGCAAGTATCGAGACATGTGTATTTTTTATTTAGTTATAAGTGTGTAATGTATAGATTTTCAGACTGCTGCGCAAAGAGAATGTTTTTTTTTTTTTTTTTTTTTTTTTGGCAATGCAATGTCTCTGAGACAAATCTGGTTTCCAGGTCATGTTCTTGATAAATACCTTACAGTTCTCAGAGTTTAACAATTCAAAGGAGAAAATGAAATGCGTGAACGTACCTACATTTTTAAATGCTCTATTTATTTTAATGCCAGTATATTCAGATTTTATCTGACTTGATGTGAAAGCAAAAGATTAATGTATGGTATTTTATTACCTTCTTGATGATTGCATGCGCAGGTTTAAAAATGATCTGCATAAAATTCATTTTAAAAAATGCATGAGAACTTCTATTGTGCAAAAATGAATTCAGAGACATCCAGGAAAAATGGCTAAGCATTATTTTATGCGTAAAAAAACACAGCATAAAAGGAAATCTGTGCTATTCGTTATTCCATGTTAGCGTTTCTGTTACAAACTTTCACCGTTTCAACGTATAAAACACTAATTCTGACCTCATTGTCATGCATTCCTTTTCTTGTTTGCGTTCTACTAGATTACATTAAATCATTAAGAAGGAAGATAATACCATGTTAATGTTGCAGGGTCTTTAAAAGTTTTACATCTAATAGCATACATTTCAGGCCTTAAAATCCTCTAAATGAATTCACTGTTTAGGGTCTTAACATTTTTCGATTGTACAAGTGATTTTGAGGGTTGCCAGAAATTTACAAGACTATTAGAAAATATAAAATCTTAATGTCTAAGTTCCCAAAGATTGACGCGCATAAAAGTGCTGTTTTGGGTTGCCAGACTTTGAGAAAACACACATAAATGATCAAAAGAATAAAAGTTATTGTTGCAGTTGTTAGAGAATCTAAAGAATGCTCCTAATTGTAAAATAAATATATATGTGTATATATATGGGTGTTTTTGAACATTTACAAAGGTTTGCTTAAACAGTATGCTTTAAATACTTTGTTTAAAACAGTTGATTATACAAAAAAAAAGTTTTGTATGCTTTTGATTTTATGATTAAGATCTTAAATGTGAACTTATGAAACCCTGCTCTCCGCACATCTGAATAATTTTAGCTGAAGTAGTACTGCACCTTTAAGATAAAATCAAGTAATTCCTCTCTGGATCTGCTTGAATTTGACGTTAGTCCACTGGGTGGTGCCAGAGATCTAACTTCCACCGTCTGGCTGGTCTTTCTTCCACTGTAGGCTGGTTACCTGAGGAACGTCACCTGGACCTTGTCAAACCTGTGCCGCAACAAGAACCCTGCTCCGCCTCTGGAAGCGGTGAAGCAGATCCTGCCGACTCTGATCCGTCTCCTGCATCACGAAGACAAAGAGGTGCAGGCGGACACCTGCTGGGCCCTCTCCTACCTGACCGATGGGCCAAATGAACGCATCGAGGTGGTGGTAGAGACAGGTGTGGTTCCTCGACTGGTGCAGCTGTTGGCTTTTGGAGAGCTCTCCATTGTGGTGAGTTGGTGGAATTGATTGAATCTGGTGAAATCATTTGGTTGATTAACACAAGGTTAAAAAATAATCTGATTTTCGCTGCAGACCCCTTCGTTGCGCTCCATCGGGAACATCGTGACTGGAACGGACGAGCAGACTCAGGCTGTGCTCGACGCCGGCGCTCTTCCCATGTTCTCTGCTCTTCTTCGCCATCACAAGAGCAACATTCAGAAGGAGGCCTCCTGGACGCTGTCCAACATCACAGCAGGCAGGGACTTTCAAATTCAGGAAGTCATCAATGCTGGCATTGTGCCGTATCTGGTGGATGTTCTCCGGCGGGTGGGTCACTGCGGGAACGCGCTCACGTTTGAGGTTACGAGCCGCTTTTAACTTGTGTAATGGTTATTTTCTACAGGGGGATTACAAGACTCAGAAGGAAGCTGTGTGGGCAGTCACCAACTTCACCAGCGGGGGCACCGTAGAGCAGGTGGTGTACCTGGTGCAGGCTAACATTCTGGAGCCTCTGCTGAACTTGCTCTCCACGAAGGACAGCAAAACCATTCTGGTCATCCTGGACGCCATCACCAATATCTTCCTGGTACGAGTTCAGAAATCTCATCATTTCTAGATTCATTCATTTATTTATGTTCCTCTTTCTCCTAATATGCATTGGTACAACTTTTATTCGTTTAATCAATGTATTAGTGATAGTTTTTGACAATTTGTGAGGTGTTGTGTTATATATATATATATATATATATATATATATAACACAAGTATTTTAGAAAAGTTTACCCAATTTATTCAGATTTGTCTATTTTTTTTTTTTCATTCTAGTTTGTGCAAGTTCCATGTATTTGTTTTGTTTGTTTGTTTTTTACATTTTTCACAATGTTTTGTATGTAACACTTGTACACAATGTAAAACTTTTAATGCCTTTTTATATTTTTTGACCAATCCATCATTATATCATTATTTGTTTGATTGGGCATTTTGAAGTGTGTGGGTTTGAAATATTTTCGTTCATGATTGACCAATTCATTAGGTTTTTTTTTTTTTTTTTTTTCTGTCTGATTAACAAGTGTTTTGTGTATTATTGAATAATAATAATATTACTTATTTTGAGTTTTTTTTTTTTTTACTAGTTTAGTTTTCACTTGTATTTGTTTAGTTTGTTTAGTTTTTTTTATTGAAAAAGTAATTTAATTTAATGCATTTTTTGTATACTAGTTATATATATTCACTTTTTTTTCCATATAATCAAATTTTATATATATATATATATATATATATATATATATATATATATATATAATCATTATTTCTTACAGGTGTGATAACCGGAAGATTTGATCATTAAATTTAAGTTAAAACCATAACACTTGCCCATAAAGGACAGTTACCTGGCAGCTTGGGTGGCCTGTACTTTCACATCCAGATGATCGCTGTTAACGCCATTCACGATCTCCTCCACAGTCCAGTGCTGAGTCGCACACTTAACTTCACCAGGTTTTTATGTTGGTGAAATGTAAATAATTTTATTCTCGTGTGCATACGTTACAGAAACAGTTAGAAACCTTCTTTCAAACAATAAACCAAATTTAAAGCCTGTAACAGTTCCTAGTTTTGTAACTTTTTTTTTTTTTTTTGCATTCCTTGAATTAAACAATATTCAATTTCTTTTGTATTTATTTATTTTTCATCGTAGGTAAATTCACTTTATATTTACCGTTGTTTCAGTTGGACATCTGCTCTGTTTTTAGGCCGGTGAGAAGATTAATGAGGTCGATAAGCTGTGCCTGATGATCGAGGAATGTGGTGGGCTGGACAAAATCGAAGCTTTGCAATCGCACGAAAATGAAATGGTCTACAAAGCGTCGCTCAACCTCATCGAAAAATACTTCTCTGCGGAGGTGAGCTGCTGCTTCACCCCTTTACTCAAGCTTCAGCGTGTTCGAATACATTTCTACCTCTGATAAACTACATACACGAACCGCTTCACAAATCATTTTTCTTTCAGGAGGAAGAGGACGAAAGTGTCGCGCCGGAGGTCACAAACGATGGCTTCGCCTTCCAGATCAATGAAAACCAAAGCACTTTCAACTTCTGAGCCTCTGACCCGTATTGTAAGGTCCTGACCCTTTCCTTGAACCACTTGTCTTGTGTGTGTTTGTCTTGCTCTGAGCTGTACATATGAACCTATTCCATTTTATTTGTTGTAAATAAAAGTGAATTAAAGAACGAGCGGTGTCTTGTGTGTTTTATAGAATTATTCACCCTTTATTTCCATGAAGTTCTCTAGCTTTAAACAGTTTAATGTGATTAGACTCGAGTGCGGGAGGCTTTCTCCTCTTGTTTGTGGAAGGAGGCTGTGCGGGGGTGGAACTACTTGTGCCAGAATCACAGCCAAGTAGGTTTGATCATTCTAGGTTTTAATAGCGGGGTCATAAAGGCCACCACACACACACACACACCAATGTGACCGTAACTCTTTACCGGGTTCTCTGCAGGAGGCTTTTAAAAGCTTCACACCTCTGTTGATGCAGTGGCTCTCTAGGCCATTGGATGGTGCTCAGGGGACAAGAGTGGCATACACAGGGATGCAAAATAACTTCAAACCGGTCAAACACATGCCTCCAGTCAAATCCAGTTTGATTCATGCATGTTTTAGTAATCCTATTTTCTTTTTCTGGCAGCTTGAAATGTCTGTAGCCACGCCCATTGGTTTGAAAACACCACCCACTAACCAATCGGAGGAACTGGTAGAACAGCTCATCTCAATGAAGACCGTATGTGCTGACTGATCCAGAAGTGAATCGTAGTAGAGCCCTGTCGATAAACAATGAAAAAGCGTGTTTTAGTATGGCCCAGACGTAAAGTGTTTTAAGCTATTAAAGATAAAAATATTTGTTGGAAATGGGTGGATTTTTCTGTGTGCGACAAGCAAAATCCATCAGGCGGTTGTGGTGGAAGCGTACGTGTGGGAAGAACATCTCGTTTTGTGGAAAAAAAACATTTGAGGAGATTTAAAGACATTGTTTACAGGTGAGATGGCATACTCCAGAACCCACCTAAACCTTTGGTGCACGCAAAAGCGCAAACAGATCAATGCAGCATTTCATAAACATTTTTCTCAGTTTTTCAAACTGTTTAGAATAAGTTACACTGATTAAAGGTTTAACCAAGTAATAAATGTAACAGTTAAAGGGTGGAAAGATGTTCTGTTTTTTATGTATATGTTTTATGGAGGTGAAATTATGCAATTTTTTCCTTTTAAAATTAGTGTCAAATCAAGTAGAAACATAAGTAAAGGGGGAAAAAGAAACAAGTGAAGTGTGAACAATTTTACACATTTGTTTTATTGAAATTAAAATTCTTCCAGTTAGCTTTTTTTTTCTTCTTTTTTTCCTCAAGTTTGACCAATTCAGGGTTTTTTTTTTACAATTTGCAAGTTTGTTATTCTAAGCGTGTTTTTATAAATATATATATTTTACAATATATATTTTTTATATATAATGCTAAATATTGTATGTTTGGCCACTTTTAAGGTGTTTTTGTTTTGTTCAACTTGTGGTGGGGCCTGTTAATGTCTGTTGATGATGGAATGCTTACACTATAGAAATGATTAGAAACCTTTAAAATTAATGTCAAATCAAATAAAAACTCATCATATGTGCCTCTGGATTTCAGACGTGAGGTTTTTCTGCATTAGGCAAGACACCACCTTTCCTAGTAGGAATGTGAATGAGCTACGTAAACAAACAAAATGATAAAGCAAAGTGTGAGAATATAAGTGTGAGATTTGTTTGTTATTAGAATGTTTTTTTTTTCTCCTGATGTCTGAGCCCAGAACAGAGCTAAATTCTGAAACTTAAACACAAGTCCTAATGCTATCGCGCACGGCCGAGATTACATGAAAATTCAGCTTTATAACCAACATAAACTTACTGAAATGGTGCAAACCAGGAGGATTTTTATCATTTTTATAACTGCGTTGGACTGTCCAACAACCGATATGTGCTGTTCCGTGACATCGCCGCAACAAAAAAAGGAAAAGCAGTCCTGGTGTAAGTTACAGTGTACAGAGCTGAGTTTTTATCATGTTTGGGACTGGGATCATGTTAAACCAGATATTTATTTCAGTGCATCAGTGGAGAAGTGTTCCCTACAAGCTTAAAACAACACACTTTAACAGGTCACAGAGGAAATCAAAGAGAAATCGCAACCGTTTATGAAGATTTGGGATGAAACGGGAGAGTGGGATGATCTGTTTCCACGCTGACTCTTCTGCTGGAGATCTCATGGACAGCTGGAATAGGTTGGAATGTATTTTTGAACACGTTTGCAGTGTTCAGCTCGAGTACCCAAAAGATCTCTCCTGGTTAGTCTATTAATTTTAAGTTAATATAAAGTGGATTTGTTGGTCTGGCCAGCAATCTATTTGTTCTCTGAAGCCCTGTGCACATGTTTGCGTTTTTAAAATTTTTCTTATCCCTTTAAAAAAACAAATTGCGTGCACATGAGCACGTGTACAAAAATTGTCCACAGGACACCTGAATTGTTGCAAATAGTGTGTCTACAATCTAAAAAAAGAAAACCGCTGAATTATTTAGTTTTTTTTTTACCCAGCCGCTGGGTTGGGCATGTTGGGTCATTTTGTTGGGTTATTTTTTCATGGTTTGGCATCTCTAGCCCAACCGCTAGACTTTTTTGTAACCCAGCCCACTGGGTTATTTTTTTATTTATTTTTTTTTTGCGACATCTTCACTTGAATTCTCCTCATATGAGTGAGGAGTAGCTGGAGAAAACAATGTTTGGATGGAAAAAAAAATAGGTAATATTGTTTTGTTTTCTTTAAAAATTGCATTATGCTAAATCGAGTGGTTCACATGCGATTCTTGTTATAAAAAAAACACATTTTTCTTTATTAATGGTTTTCTGTTCCGGTGTAGACCGTTTTGTAGCGAAACGCTAACTTATTTGGGTAACAGTGACGTTAACTCAAAGGTTCTTTGGTAACACTTCATTAAAAATATTAGCATTTCATGTCAGTTAGATTGTTAATTCACATTATTTTCTCAAGTATGGCCCACGACAAGGGGGCGGGAGGTCATGAATTGTCCAAGCGTGGGCCTAGAGTCCTCCAATTGAACACTAAATTCTATACAACAATAAGTCTAATTCTGAATTTTTTTTAACCATTGATCAACAACCAGTTACTGACATGGTTCCAGAAGGTAGAAGAGGCACTTCAAGAAAAAATTAAGAAAGGATTTTGTTCTCTCATCGCTCAAATGCAAGGCAGGTTAACTAATGTTAGCGAATCAGCTAACCAGCACCAAGGGCCTGGCGATATTAGCTCAAGGCGAAGTCTTAAAAAGAAAGAGATCCTAAAAAGGTTTCCTGATGTAATAAATCTTCGACTCAGAGCTCGTAACTCCTCGTCGCTGACTGTAACATTTATTTAGATACCAAAGCATTTTGATCTGTGAGACTTTCAATGCTTTATTGTTGCTTCAGCTCTCACAGGTGACAATATCAGGCACTTTTGGGTTCATTAGTTTCTCAACAGAGAGAATTGTTTACATGTTAATATATCAAAAAATGTGTTTTGGTGTGTTGTGGCACTTTAATAGTAGGTGGTAACCCACGATAGGGGCCCCTAAAAAGTTGAGGGCCCAGTGCAGTGGTCTTCTCTGTAGCTCTTCGAATAATAAGGACCTCTGATGTCATCGTTGGGTTGGTTTTAGAGGCTCGTGGATCCCAGAGCGCCTTCCAAACCAAATGTCCTCCGTTTGTCGCCTCAAGTAAAAGCTTTCCTCTCAAGGAGTCGTTGGAATAGACGGAGACACCGAAAGCTGTTAGGTTTAGTATAACGCAGAGAAAGCTCTTTTAAGGGGTTCGCTCTGGAGCGCGCTGAAGCACGGGCGCGCGCTCTCGTGAGTAGAAATGGCAGGGCTGTGCACATCCGGGCCACAGCGCCGTGACTCCATTATTTTCTGTTCGCTGTGAAACTGGCGTTGAAGCGAACCAAACGCAGCTCTGCGGCACGTTTGACTCGGTTTCTGTCCTAGTTAGTCTGGATACGGATAAAGGACATGTCTAATCAAGGAGTGAGAAGAAACGGACCGGTTAAATTGCGTTTAACAGGTAAGGAATGCGCGTCTCGATACAGTTTCGGTTGAAACTGGCTAGCAGGCTAACAGCTATGACTCCAAGTCATTTGAGTTTTCTATCCTTAAATGTAAAGTTACTTTTTTACGAGTCCTCCTTAGTTTTTTATCTGTTCGTAAAAGTGTATTCGAAACTAATATAGTGGTGATTAAATGACCCAAGTGGCCTTTATTGCAGCAATGCGTTTTCTTTGGCAGAACGTCATAATAGAGTTTCAATGGAGCGCGAAACCAAGCGTTAACGTCATCTACGTTAATCTCGCTCCGTTGTTTACATTTTAACGCTGATTTCACGTCAGCTTCTATTCAACTTGTAGGTGATTCACGTCTTGAGGGTTTAACTACACTTTTGGACAGTTAAATGCAAAATGAAGGTCCATAAATGGTCTGCAAGTGCATGATCTCAGCAATGCATGGATGTGAATGGAGGGATTAAAGATGCTTGGACATTTTGACGAGGTTTTGTTGCATTTTGTGCTATAAACTTAAAAATAAGTTGCATTTTTAAATGTGTTTTTTTTGTGATGTGAAGCTTTGAATGTGTATACAATCAGTCTTGACACTCGCTAACGTTTTTAAGGGTAAAATTGATCCTATCAAGTATCTGGATACCTTAAAAGAAGAATGTATTTCATATTAATAAACAGTCAACCAAGTCATGCAGTACTCAAAATGTGTAGTTTATATTTTTAATTAATATTTATACTCATTTTCAGAACAGATTAGACATGCAAAAGAGGTGTAATTAAATGGCACAATAGTTTTTTTTATTATTTCTCACCATCAAATTCATGTTCATGTTACAATGCTTTGTTTTAATTGTGTGTTTTCAAGGTTTAAAAAGTGCTTGAACTTAGAGTGTAAGATTGAATGGCTAATAATAAGCCAGCGAGCTACAAATAATAGAAATATGTGCAGTTATGGGTTGGTCCTTTAGGTTCTTGTGGCTTATTTTTGGGGGAAAAAAAGGGTATTGTTTTTTTTTTTTTTTTGTCTGATGTAAACCAGATAAGTAAAAGTGACTGGTTTAGTCGACCATGCTCTTAAATTCTGGGTGAAAATACTTTTGTTCTGTCTTCTCATTTGTCTAGGAAAAACCTAGTAAAGTTAATAACCTTTCCAAGCGCTCCTGTAATGAATTCTTGAAATCATTCGTGCTGTGTGTAACGTTGATGTAAGTTTGAGGAACATTCCGCTTGATTCTGTTTGTATCTAGTTATTACTTTTAAATAGTGGACTCAGAGTCGCTGAAACAGATCATTCTTTACACAAATCTGTTGCTGTTTTTGTTGACCGTTTTCTACTAGACGCAGCTACATGGAGTCCGGTGGAATCATGTCATGAAGATGATTTTGTTCTCTCTCTCTCTTTGTGCTCACGTGAGGAGCTTTTCTGTATGTCGTGTTCAGACCAGGAATAGGAAAACGAGTGGATCGTTACTGAATGAACGCTCACTTGCTGTCTCATACTAGATCTCCACCCACCTCCATCGCTGTTTTCCGGGTTTCCCTCATGTGACTACTCCTGGTTGTAAGCTCCTGATTGGTTATGCTGCCATGAAATGCCGGGGAAAAGTAAAAAAATGCACTTCATGACAAATGTCCCACTGTCCATGTTGTAGATGATGCAGATTTTGTATCACGGCTATCCATTAACGTAACACGTAAATCACTCCCTAATCACAAAAATTCCGGTACTGATGTGAATGTTCAGTAATAAGACTTCGTTCAAACTGCACGTCTTAATTCTCAATTCCGTTTTGTGCTCGTTCGCATTACAAATATCATGTGAATTATCACTGTGAGGTGGCTTAGTGACAAAATGAACGAGGATGTCATTTGAGGTGATTGTGTGGCTTTATTGAAGTTAATTTCCAAATGCAGCTGCCATTATTTCAACCAAATCATATCAAGAAGAAGACGGAAGATCTCCTGACCTCAGATTGTCCTGAAAATATTAGTAATAGGTCGCATTTGGACAAGGAAATCCGATTTGGATCATTTTTATGAAACCGGTGCTGTGTTTTATTCTGTTGATCACATTTGATTGGTCTTTTCCTTTACACGCTGTTTGCAGTATCCAATCACATCAGACTTGGTTGCTGCAGTGTTGTACCAGTGGTTTTAAACTGAAGGATTCACTCCACAAATTATTTGAGAGTTGTTGGGAGTACGTGTGAAATTAAATGCGTATTATAAATCCATGACCATGCACACTGAGCATGAAATGTTTACTTGTTTAAAAATAAAATTAAGCTCACTTTATGTCTATTAAACAACCACGCCGTCTCTAAAATAATAGTACATTACAAACAATTGGATTGGGTTTGATTCTTTTTTTTTGTGTGTGTATTTTTTTATTTTTTACTTGTCAAGCATTTTTAATAACATTCGACCTTCAGCGACACCAAAATAGCATTTCTTCTTATGCACTTTGTATCGCAACACAAAACTTTATAACTTTATAAAAATTCAGAACTAAGAGATGTAAATTCAAAACTAAAAGAGTAGACTTGTTCTGATTATAAAAATTCTGAAAAGAAAGATGGAAATTCAGAACTGAAACAATAAATTAGATCTGATTGTAAACAATTCATAACTAAAAGATGGAAATTGCAGAAAATCTTTGCAAACGGGATGGTTGGAGTAAATATCAGTTAAGAAAAAAGAGAGTTAGACTTTGTATGCGAGTTAACCTGGTGCTAAATTTTCAACCCACCAATATCATCATAGTGACACTTAAGAGTTTTAAATGCTACTGTAAAAGAAAGTGAGGTGTTTGAAAGTAGCTGTTGCTTTTGCAAAACAATAACAATATTTTCTAATGTAAGACATTTTTTTAGTTTGGTTCTTTTGGCACAAACGGTATGTTTACCACAACTACAAAGTAAAAAAATAAAAATAAATTTTAAGTACTTCTAAAAGTGTTTGTCTTTATTTGCAGGGTGTTTAACTGATACAACTATGATTTAGGTTTAATTCTATTTAAAGCTCTATTTTTCCATAATTTGGTGCATTTAAGTGCCTTAAAGTCCCAAAAAGCGACTCTAATCAGGCTGTTGCAGCGCAGGATCAGCTCATGACCTCAGGCAATGTGTGCTTCTGTGAATTGTAGCCTACTGCGCAGTGAAATGAACCTCTAAGAATGCAGCAGGATGTTGTAGTATTCATCATGACCCAGCAGTGTGGTTGTGGGAGGAAGCAGCCGTCTGTGAGACTGTAAGATTCGTCTGCGGAGTGCTGAGGATGTCTGGCACTTGCATATAGAAACCAGATCAGTTTCCTCTCTGGTTGCTGTTGCACGCTTAAATGAGCTATTTTTCACCTCGCCGTAGGTTGGAATGAGGATGGCGCTTCCACAGTAATTGAGCCGTTGTGATCTTGTGGCTTTCCAGTCAAAGAGATTCATCTTGGAGGCTCCACGGTTGAGGGAATATAAATACATTGTGAACACTTTAAGTGATGAAATCTAAATAAATTGCATTCAATGATCGCCTTTACAAGCCATGTTTGCCATCTTTTGTTCGTGCCGGGGAGATGCCCTTCATCTAGGTTTGAGGAGTCGTAGTGCGTAGGTTTGCTGTGACTCATCACATGCTTTATCATTACCTGCTGGTTTTCCTCCCTCGATTCATCTTTTCCCTCATGCAGCAGGCTGTTTTGTTTTAGACGATCATGAGTTTGTTGCATGTTGTGATGGTTTTGCGGATGTTCCATATAGTTCATGTCGAGACGAGGGGGATACCGAGTTCATACAGCATCGATTTATTATTTTTTTTTTTTTCACTTGCCGAAAGGTTTTAAGAAATCGCAAACACATGTCCGAAATGTGACACTTGTGCAAACCATTAAAGATGCGATTTGACTGAATCAGCGACTCAGTCATATAGCCCATCCATCCATCCATCCATCTTCCTGTCGGCTTTGTCTTTTTTGGGGTCGCTATAGCAGAATGAACCGGCAACCCATCTAGCACATGTTTTACGGAGCAGATGTCTTTCCAGCCACAACCCATCGCTGGGAAACATTCACACACACTCATTCATTCACACTCCTCACGCGATCACGGGGATTTTGTGAGACAAACAGTGCTACCTACTGCGCCACCTTGACGTCGCGAGTGAAGAAGTGTGAAATGAGGCGCCCCATCGCAGCTCGTGTTAAAATCAAATCGCTGATGCTGGCGAACAAAACCATCTCCAGATCAGCTCATGTTTACCTCCACAAGCTCCTGCACTCCTACATGCCCTCCAGAAGCCTGCGCTCAGAGAGAGAACAGGGACTCGTGGTTCCGTCCCACAAAGGCAGAAGATCTCTCAGCAGAACCTTCTCTCTCACTGTTCCTGGCTGGTGGAACAAACTTCTGATCCAGTCAGGAGAGCAGCAACACTGAGAGATTTCAGAAAGCACCTGTAAACTCTTCTCTTCAGGGAACATCTACTATAGAAAAACTACTTTTTTTTTTCCTCTGGGTTTAATTTCTTTCTTTATTTCCTTCATGCTATGGTTTATTGAACAGTTGACACAACTTCTGTTATGAGCAAGCTGAGATAAACTTTGACTGTGAACAAATTGCAGATTGTCTCTCCCCTGCTGTAAGTCGCTTTGGACAAATGCGTCTACCAAATGGAAATGGAAATGAATTCCTACTGAAATAAAGCAAGACAACTACACCGCTGTCACCGGAGCAGCTTCTTGAACTCAGATCTGATTATTTATTTTCGTGGGTGAGCTTAACAATAGAGTTTATATATTATTGATGGAGGACTTTTTGTAACGGGATATTCCTGACCTGGCCTTTTGTAATAGAAAAATTCTAACCCTGACATCTTTGCTCTTGTCATCTCCCTAATAATCTTATTTTTTACATGATCACACATGCAATTTGTACTGCAGACTTTTTGCGAGCTACCGTTATTGTTGATAAACCAAGTAATTGACAATTAACACAGCTGTGTTTCTAAATTCCAATAAATAATACAGTTTAAAGAAATGATGGTGTGAAGTTTGTATGTCTTAACGTTAATGATTTATTCATAATTTAAGTTGAATATTTAGAATAGCAAGTATAATAAACAGTATGGAGTTTCATTCAAGGTCTTAAGAGACTGACTCATTTTGTTTTCTGTACGTTTGTACTGTAAACTTCATTACTGAGTTATCAAAAAATAGAAAATACAACAACAATAAAACGAAAACAAACGAACCGGTTCAAATTGTTTGACCGGTTGTTAACATGAATGTAAGATATGCGTAATTAACATTACATTAGCTTAATAAGATCCTGTGGCGAGGCTGCTGCTGTCGTCATCAGAATCAGTGACTCCTGTTTGTGATCGGTGCTGAAGCTGAGGGGAGGCGGGCGATGCTGCAGAAACTGGGATTGATCTCAAACCAACAGGCTCAGTCTCACCCAAACCAACTGATACCAAAGCTTAAATAAACAATCTTAGACTTTCACTTATTAATATTAATAACAATTAATAATCTTTCCAGTAGTACACATGAACAGAAATCATTTATTTACATGGAAACTAAAATGGATGGTTTTTTATTGATATATTATAGTTAATGGGTTTATAAATGAGCTTAAAAAATGTAAAACCAACAAACAAACATGTAACTGATTTCACGTTCTGTTTCAGTCTGGTCCAAACCGGTTCTAGAGGTACTGGTTACGTATTGGAACCGGGGTTCAGTACCCAACCATACTATTTAGCTTTATTGTATTTATTTGATGTCTTGAGTGGTGGAGTGAGGTAGCTATAAATAGTAACGTAAACTGATTATCAGGCAAATTGGTAACTTGATTACTTTTAAAAGGAGTAATTAGTAAAAGTACTGCTGGGTGATAATTTGATATCAATAATTATCATGATATACATTTCTCGATAAAATGGAGAGCTCGATAGTTGCTGAACAGCGTGTTGCTAACCCCAACTCTCTGTCCAGTGCAGAGGGATCGTTTCTTCCTGGTTGCATGAGCTTCAGAGCCACGTGGGATAAAACACTCACACTATTCATGCCGAGATTAAAACCGACGCACTTTTTTTCCTAGTTTTCCTCCAAAAATATTCTCAGTTTGTTGTGTTTCCATGTCCAAGCACTTCCTGTTGACACTATCATGATGCAATCAACCGGAAGATCATTCAGAAATCGGGCTTTGGGAAGTCTTGCGACTGATTGGTTTAGCTGGTTGACTGACTTGTTTTTTAACCTATTGAGACGCACGCTCACAGAGACAGTTAAGAGAAAGTTTATTTGAAGGATCTCAGCTGCACATTATATTCAGCTCAGACACAGTTTTTTCCCCATCATGAAGATGCAGAACATAAAAAAATCAGGAGTTCAGCTCTTCCTCGCAGAAGTAAATATGTAAATTATAGTTCAAAATTTTTCATATCTATATTTATATGTCTCTGTGTGTGTGTATGTTATATATGTTATTTTTAACCTTTATGTTTTGTGACAAATTTTAAGTAGCACATCCTTATTTTTATCCTTTTTACAAGAATTTATTTTAATGTAAGAAAAAAAACTAATATAAATTCTAATTCAGACATAAGTTATAGTATCTCTTGATAAAATGTGATTAAGTGGTTTGAAAGTTAAACATGTATTCTCAGAACATTTAGGTTTTGAACATTTTGTAGTTTTTTTTTTTGTCCTTCTCAAATTTGAGCTTAAGACCTCTTTCGAGTATTTCTTTTGTTGTCAGGTAGCAGACAACAACATAAAATGTTTTACCGAAGATTAAACGCTTTGTTAAAGCTGTGTTAAACGCGGTGCTCGCTCTAGTGTTCGTCCAATCATTTGTTTCATTAAATTAGTTGTTTTCTGAAACCATGTTAGATCTGATGATTATATTACCTGGAATAGTTCTGCCAAATGCCTTTGTTAGCCAAGCTTGTCTCAAGATGGATCGTCTGCTGAAAACACCATGTTTGGCTGGATACGTGTGTGGACTTGGCTGCCAAATATCCTAAATGCATTCTAGCGTAGACTCTAAAGGGCAGGAGGAAAAAGACAAATCGAAAGCAGACGAAAAGAAAGTGCTGTAATTGCAGGTCATTTGTAAACGTTTTTCTTCTCTGACTGAGAGGCCTGGAATGATTGAAACCGTTCCACCAATTAATAGACTGCGACTGGATTTCCTGTTGATTCAGCTGCTCTGCTTGGAGGCACAGGCTGTGAAGCGTATACTTACAAGTCACTGCAACCGGACGAAAACATAGACGCGGGATCGTCTGTCTGCCTCGTGCTGGAATTCAGAGCTAGCGTGAACGTTTTCTTACGTCCTGAAACATTCATGCCTCGATGTGTAAGTCTTTGGTTGAGCTGATGGGATGAGTGGAACCGGGATCCAGGATCAGGAACCGGCTTGTGGTCTTAGGCCAGCTGAGACAGTCTGCGTGTGACTTGCACGGCGTGTCTGGCTACCAGTGAAAATATTTGGCTAGACGATGCTAATTAGAACGCTTGGAACGCTTTAGTGGATCAAGTACAGCTTTTTAGGAAAGGTCACATAGTTGTTTTGAAAGCTTCACATGTGCAAATGTAAACATCTGTTCAAGAGTACTTAAAAAAAACTGAAAATGGTTTCATAGAAATGTAAAGTTTTTCCTCTTCTCAATGTTGATGGAGTGTTAACACTGACTGGCGCACATGGCGTTGAGGGCATGTATTTCATACAGTTAAAACATAAAATGTTCCCCTATTTATATTATTGCTAACGAGCCAGTATTGTGGTGTTGAACTATTGAGTTATTTGTGTTTCGGTGTCGCAAACATTGACATCAATGTAAGGTAAAAAAAACAAAACACTTTTATTATAATATGTGTTTATTTCTACCTGATTTTTCAATGACTCAAATTGTTCCTTTAGTGACTCTTTCATACAAAGCTCCTCCTTTGTGATGCATTCTGCATTGATTGGTAGTTGTTATTGGATACAGCATCTAGCGGTTCAGAAATAATACATCAGCTGCTAGAATCGCGTCTACCATTTTTGCCTGGGAGGAAGATAAAAGTGATAGGCCCAAATAAAGTGGTAACCTGTACATTCTTTACCAACTTTTGTTTATTCGTTTATTTTGCTCTTTTGTGTGTTCTTTTTTCTGTTTAAAAAATGATATATTATTTGTGGAGTTGTACGCTTGTACATTCTTGAAGCAGTCGTCGTGAAAATGTTGGGAACTCAATAAGAAATATTTATATGCATCACTTTGAGCAGTAAAGGTTTACCTGTTCTAATATCTCCCTCTGTTTCAAAAAATTTATTATTTACAATTTGCATATATTTTTTATTTATAATTTGACATTTTCGGCTGGTTAATATAATTTAATATTTAATATCAGCATGTTGTTACCTTAATGTGATGTTGTGTGAATGTAATAAGTGGTTGTTCTGCATCCATCCATCCATCCATTGGATGTTGAAATTGTATACTGATTTTACAAGCTATGAAAAAGTTTCATACATAAGTAATACCTTGAATTAGGGTTCTATGTAGTTGGTAGTAAAACATCGAATTAAAGAAGCATTACGTTTTTATCCAATTATTTGAAGAAAAAAGTAGTAATCCCCCAATCAATCGATTATCAAAATAATCATTAGTTGCCGCTTCATTTCATTCAACGCAAGTGATACCCTGAAGTAGAATGAAAATAACTCTAACTTTCTAAAGCATTAAAGGATTTCTGTAGAGGAAGCTGCGCTTTATTCCAGGGATCACCAACTCTTTGGTTCAAGCCTCAGGAAACGCACCTGTTGCTCTGATTAAGATTCTCTTGGCTTGTCTGAAGCTAGAGCAGGTTGAAACTATAATGTTCAGGGCTCCGGACCTCTGGGATCGCATTTGGTGATCCCTGCTCTACACACTTCTTAAAGCAGAGTATTCTTCCAGTGACCCTTGATTTTGTGTGTGTGTGTGCGCGTGTGTGTGTGTGTGTGTGTGACACCTGCGGTTTAAAGCCTGTCGTCATTAAATGACAGGTCAACTAATATTAGCACACTTAGTCTAATAGTCAGTGTTTGACAACAGAGACGTGACCCCGGCCTGATCTCTTGACGTGCTCACCTCAACTTAACGTTTGATTATAATCCTGTGTTTAGAGCTGCAGCTCTGTGGAAGATCCCATTAGTAGAGTGTTGGGTAAACCGGTGTAAAATTTAAAGGATGGGGATGGAGGAAACTTCTTAGCTGGATTTGTCCCATTAATTAAATCATGAGAAATAATGCTACGCCTAGTAGATGTTCGATTGCTTCTTCTGTAAAGTTTTAAATAGCAGCGTAGTGTCTGAGTTGGTGAAGTGTCATTGGGGTTTAAGCCATAAAGAAAGTAAAAGGCAAAGAGCAGAAATGGAATGGCAAAATAAAGCAGTGATTAAACTAGGTTATAGTCATTTAAAAATTATTTTGTTCCATGATGATAAAAGTTTTTTTTGACTTGTGTTTTTACAGCATGTAAAACTACATGATGTAAAAACAAGATTGTCATTTAAGGTATTTATCTGGTTTTACGCAACGTCTTTTTCCCCAGTTTTTACAAGAAAAAGATCACATTTTTATGACATGATCTTGTTTATACACCATAATTATCTTGTTTTTAGGGCGTAGTTAGTAGTAGTAGTAGGGCGTAGTAGTGTTTTTAAGACTATTTCGTTTTTTCCGTATTTTTTACAACATAATTATCTAATCATTTGGGTTTCATTTTAACTACGTAATTCTCATTTCTACAACTAATTAGCTTCACGATATGTATTTATTTAAGCATATATGCAATTATTATAAGTGTGTTTTTACAACACAGTTAATTTTGTATTTCCAACAATTGTCTTGTTTTGAAATGAAGCATTGATACAAATATAATAATCAAAAATAAAATAATTACTATTGCATTATTATTTTTAGACAATTATTTTTTTTTTTGTCATTTTTACAACATGTGTTTTTACGTGAAAGCCTGTACAGCAAGTTATCTTGTTTTTATGACCTGGGCTTTCAATTACACAACGTGATTATCTCATTTGAACAAGATGTCATACAAGAAGATAATTATGTTGTTCAAATTAGAAAAAATATGGCGTTCAAATTATATTATTCTCATTCAAAGGGAATAATTGTTGGTCAAATGACATGTCATAAATCATGATGATCACTTTTGAGAAAAAAGTTGTTTTTACAAAATTCTTTGTACAACTTGTGAATTTTATTTAGCATGTTTTACAAAAAAAATGTTGACATTCATATGACATGACTGTGTGGAATAATAAAATGTGCATAACCACGTGTCACCATACAAGACGATGGTAGTAATTGGTATTTTTGATCAGTTCACATCAGATACTTTCAACTAAATTGGAACCATCATCACATAAACGGACTGAAGTGATTTATGAGTTTACTACTGTAAGAATCTCACTTAACCCAGTGTAACAGATTAGACACTAACGTTAAGCACCTCTTTAGATTCAGGGTACTTGTTAGAAGATAAACACAGTGGTGGTCTCGTTTGGGACTCGTTTAGTGTTTACCTGTAACTGCTCCAATTGCACCCAGGCAGCTGTCCAGGCTTCCTGAGGACTGCTGTTTAGTCTGAACCCACCACCCCAGACCCCGTCTTCCACTCGTGCGTGATGTCTGCTTCTTTTCCCCCCTTTCTGTTAATTTGTTAAAGGTCTAGGTTAAATGGCCCACAGCTTTGTTTCTTTTACACTTTTTGCAAACAGAGCAGATGGTGTGGAACCTGGATGATGTGGTCTTGACTCTCGAGAGACTGAAATGAAGTGACTTTGTCTTCATCTAAACCATTTTGTCTTATATAAATGAGAGATGGGACAAGAAGATCCTGTTTTTTTTTTGTTTTGTTTTTTTTACATCGGTTATCGGTAGGGATGTCTTCTCATGAAGTGCAACTTCTGATTGGTCTTCCAGATGATTGTCATGTAGCAGGAACTTTCCACAGGTGTGTATGGACAAATTGACAAAACATTACTTTTTTTTTACACAAAAGCTTACTTTTGTGGAAAAATAGGATAAAAGTATGACTGTTTTTAATCACTGAGAAGGAAAAGTGTGAATAATCATGCAATTATTGAGCCCTGAACACGAAGCATAGGACACTGACATTCTATTAACAGCATGCTGATTCTGTAGTTATCGAACTCTATCGATAACCCCCCCCCCCCCCCCCCCCACCACCACCACCACCATCACCACCATATAATTTTATCGAGAAATGGACACGATCAAAGTCTGTTGACATGGAGTCATTTCTGTTTTAAAGGATTAAGTCCAATTTGTCAATAAAACTAATCTTATTGCAGTTGTGATTTGATTAAATAAAATATTTTACAAGATTTCTTACTTTCTTCTTTCGTTTAAATCTTTATATCAGCTTTATGATTTAGGGAAAACAAACTATACTCATATATATATATATATATATATATATATATATATATATATATATACATACTTATGTTAAAGCAGCTCCTACAATATATCGTTTCCTGTCTAAAAACCCCTTTTTAACTCAGCCGTGTGTGGTCCTCTGTGTGCTTTATTAATGTGTGTATATTTGTTCTATTACGTTTTACCTGTTTTACAAATTTTTAATATTGTTAGAGTTAACATTTTCATCTCTTTTTAAATACTGTTTTCTGCAGCACTCTGGAAACTTTTCTGTTGGAAAAAAAGGTGCTCTAGAAATAGTGTATTGGATAAATGTTTGTGTGCATAACATAGAAGCGAGGCGAGATTATTCAGTCTCTGATGACACACTCAGACGAGATTCCTTACATCTTTCTGTTATTACTCCGTAACCTACATATTATACGAAGTGGTTCCTCAAACTGGTGACTCAGAGAATGGCCTAATTGTAAGGTTGTGGAAAATGCATTCCAATCCAATACAAGATCCAATCCAATTATGTTTTTGCTGCCGAACACCACTTATGCGAGCAGTATCTTGATTGCTTGTGGAGTCAATAAGCAAACGTCTTGACTTCGAGGTGAGCTCAGCCAAACAGGATGCCCAGACGCTGCCTAATGAACGAGATACCAATCCAGAGAGTGAGAAAGTCAAACCAAGTCCTTCCTCACTCACAAAAAGCACGAAAGAGGGGAAACCGGAGAGTGCAGGAAGCTAATTTGAGATTACCTCTAGCTCTCCATGAACCATTCAAGCTCTCCACCCTTCTCTCCTTTCCACCGTCATCTTTCCAGTGTACTGTTTTAAGAAGCAAAGAGAGAAGGAGTGGCCGATTTAAAAAGGAAGCCTTTTGTTTACAGACGAACAATGCTGTGAACAAGAGCATGTACCACTAAATCTGGAGACAAAACATGGCTGCAGACGGGCTGGGCAAGGCAGGCCGGTCTGCAGATCTGAGGGGAAGCCGTGCATAAGAGAGGAAGGAGGCCTGCATTCCAGTGGAAAGCCTCTGTTCGGAGAAAGACTGGATTGTACATGCAGAAGGTTGGAGATTGTGTGGGCTTGATTAGTCATTAAATGAAATAATCTTAAATTGGCTTTAATTAGAGCTGTCATACTATAGGACACCATGAATGAAGATATGCAGTGGCTGCGAGAAATATTTAAATTTGTAGAAATTTTCAAGTTTTTTTCAATAACGGAGTTGCTTCTTAATGCTGCCTATACACCATGCGTGAATGATCCGGTAAAATCGGCTGATTTCAATGTAAAGTCTATGTTAAGACGCGATAAGGCACGAAGGGTCTGAACCACGTGGCATGGGGGACGTGAATGCCGCGAGTGATGAAGTGCGGCAAACTGGGGTGATCGAGGGAGTAGGAATCTGGTCTACTCAGACGAAATTCGCTTGCGGGGCAACCAATCAGGGACTTGCTCTTGTAGTTACATGATTGTATTACAAAGCGGAAACATGCACAACAACAATAGATGAGACAAATATCACAGTTTGTGGCCAGCCAGAATGAATGACTTGTATTACTATCCATGTGGAAAGAAAAACAACCTTGCATGGAATTAAGTGGGTGAGGATGTCGCTGAATCTGGGTAAGTTATAAATTTGTAACTAATCCACCTGATATAAATTTATATTGTGCTAATATTAGCTAAAGCTAAGCATGCTCGTTAGTTTATTTATCCAAGGCAGTGTGAAAGAAGTTGAGAGGGTTGATGGACTCTTTTTGAAGGAGAAGAGAAAGAAATAGGAGCAAAAGAGTGGATCCGATGTAAGCTCCGATCTTGTCATCCCCGTGCCTTTTCGGCCGAGATCCGTGCCGCTCTCGGAGCGGACTTCCTCAGGTGAGTGCACCCCGGTTTGAAAGCGGTCAGATAGGCATGGGAGACGTGATGAAATTGTGTGAAAATAGGGAGAATTTCATGAAAATAAAGGGACACTATCCGAGTGGATATGAAAAAGTGCCATGTAATGTCTCTTTTAAATAGTGTATAAAACATATTTTATGTCTTTAGATTATTTCTAAAGTTTTAATAACCTTCATAAGGCAGTATTTATCATAAACAATGTCTTTGAATCATCTCAAATGGCCGTAACAAGCGTGTGCATCCGCAACGCCTCCTGCTGGATCTTTTTATTGACTCACAGAAAATCTATGAATACGTTCATATTTTGGTAAGCCTAAAAAGAGTTTTGGTCCGGGACTGCCAAAACACACTTCAGGGTCAGTCAGCACGTACATTCTTCATTGAGATTCATTAGTGGTTCATCTGATTTGATCCCAAAACTCTCCCGTTAGTCTGAGACTCAATCTGGTTCTTGTTCCAAAGTGGAAAAGTTTGCGTCTCTGTCTAGTGAGCAAAAATTAGCTCGTCAGTAACATTTAGCTTCATTTTCATGCAGTGTGGTGCATCTGTCACATTAGGCAGTATTTTTTATAATACCAATTTGTTAAACTTATCAACTTAAACAATTTTTTTTTATGTATCTGCCTTTTCGAAAGTATTCTCGGCAAGTCCCTGAAAATAACTGATAATGGCGGCAATAAACCGAAATAGCTGCAAACGCACACGGACACAGCTTTTACACTAACCTCTATTGAATTTGTGTAAACGGTGACAATTAAGCCATTGTCAGAGGCCATTGTTTTTGTGAGCCATTATGAGGAATGAGGGTGCAGCTATCAGTCACTGTCGATTGAATGGAAGTTTTGACAACAGGTGGATAATAAAAGCTGCAGTTTAGTGAGGTTGTTTTTCAGGATTTTAAGATACCACAGCAAGAGAAAGTATTGTTCATTCTCTTATTGGATCTCTTCTCTCACCCTCCATTTCATCCATCATGTTGCATCTAAAGTTCTGCAGCTTCCTTGTTAACCAGTAACCTATTTAGTTTCCCTGCTGTTCATTTCATTCTTTCCCATGCATCAGGTCAGTTATCTTTGCAAGAACATTCCTTATTGACCGGAGCGTTGACAATCTTTGGTGTCTTCATTTTTGAATACCGGTTGAGTGTGAGAACTTCATTTGATTAAAGGAACAAGGGTTCCAATTGACATCTTGATAATTGTGGTGGAAACTGGCAAAGCCTGATGGTAACATTTTCACCAAAAAAAATCTAAGTGTTTGTTTTGTTTTCAAACTAGTTTTAAACTATGGTTGATGATGGACGATCTAAACAAATCAGAGCAGCAGGTGTAGTCTTGTTCAACTACTTGAGATCCAGCACTTTTGTTTTTGTGTTTGTGGAAGATCTTCAGTTGATTGGTTATCATCGTCAGACAATTAAGTAATAGCATGGCTCTAAACAGGTTTAGCTTGTTACTAAAGCTGAACCCTTTTTAAAGAAAGGATGGGATTTGGTGTATTGCATTGTTTTTAATTCCTAGACATTTTGAAGAGAGTTGGGTTTATCTGAGAACAATGATCATTATGGCAACTCTGACAGCCTCAATGTTTTTTTTTGTAGTTGTTGTTCTCAATCCATGTTTCTTCGTGTCCTTGTTCTTGTTTTTATGTGTGTGTCACAGACATCAAGATGACCCGTGATGTACCTCCCCATCCTGTTGATCAGGAAGATTCTTTCCCCTATGAAAGTCATGATCCACTTTCCAGAAAATTGTCTGGTCATTCACAAGTCGTCTATTCCACCAGACACAAAGAGCGATAACATCTAAACGTCTATTTTCAGCTCTCATCCTACCAGAGGAAGAGCAGATGACTTGTTATCTGGGTTAAAGTCAAATGGCTTGAGCACATCCTGTTTTTCGGTTGAGTTTATGCAGCAATTGTTGTTGCTGGTTTGGAAAAAATCTCAAGAAGGTGCTCAGGTGGGATGCTTCATGTGTCCTATTTCAGCTTTGCAAAATTCCTTGTATTGTCCTCATTTTTGTTTAAGGCAAACCTTTCAAAAGCCAGCCGTTTTACATCTGAAGCTGTTTGCCCGTTCAGAGAACAAGAATATACCCGACGGGAAAAGGAAAGCAGACTTGAAGAAAAGGGCCACGTGTCTTGGGAACGATAATGTATGCATCCTGTAGAGCTGGAAGCTTGTTTTCTCTGGAGAAGCAGCTATTCGGAAAGCTGTTACTTTTCCAGAAATCCTCGTAGAGTTTGTGGAACAGCAGCTCTTGAATGTTTGCGTTTTTCTCAGGGCTTCTCAATGTCAATCTTCTTATATTTAATGAGTGGATTTCAACCAAGGAACATAAACATAGCGGTTGAACTCCTGCCAAGTTGAAATTGCATCTGAAAGTGACTTGTCACTTTTATGAGTACCCTATTTATCCAAGTACTGTGGGAAAGCAAGGTTAGCAACTGTGAGGTCTTCTCCAATCAAAAAGTGTTTTTCTTCTTTTTATTGTACTTTAAATGCCTGATGCACAATTAACCATTTGATGTAAGCTCCAAATTGCTCACTAAAGGTAAGGCCACACTTAACATTCCTTACTTTCGCATTCCTTAACTGTCAGGGCCATTCGCCCAGGTCGAGTGAAATGTAGATGTATTGATTCTCCTTGCAATTTGATGGCTGCAGTGAGCTCTGACCACATGGTGGCGCTACAGAGAAATAGGTTTTCCGACACTTGCTTTTTAGCTTACAAGAAGTAAGTGCCTGCAATATATGTAGATCGATGGGCAACCTCCTGCGTTCCCTCTCGATACTTAAAAGGAAGTGACTGACAGTTCATCGGCTGGCCACTAAAGGCTGACTTAAGAAGGGAGCCTCCTTCGCATTCACTCCAAAAGATCAACTTTGACGCTGAAAAAACACCCCTGGCTCCATTAGGTTTTTTGATTCAGATCACTAGTTTTGATCTTCATGAACATTCTGATGGGGAGCAATTATCTGGGGAGCAATTATCTTACATCTGTTTAAGATTTATTACATTGTACACCTTCAGCCAATTGGACATCTTCACCACTGCTGTATCCCGCCCCTCTGGATGCATTTTTGATTACTTTCCCCAGTCTGGGCCTCATTTAACTTTGGCAGGAACTCATGGGTGACTATGATATTACGGACACTACGTCCATGTTATATACAGTCCATGATGTAGATATATTTGTGCATCTGGCAAACAAACCACGTAGTAGCTCAAGCTCAGGATCCAGATCAAGTTCTAGCAGTTCCTCCAGCTCATCTTCTATACTCATGCTTTGTTTCTTGTCCTTATATGCTACCAAGTCTAGAACGAGCATCGTGAGTGTGTGAAGAGTGCCCTTAAGACAAAAATGGCTCAAAATGTTCGTGCCATTTTTAATGAAATTAAAAGTATAGATTTGGGATATGACACTAAATACTTACATTAAACAAACCAACAAATAAGCAAGAAATTTAATATGATTACCAAAAAAACATTTGTTGGGTTAAATATCTAACTGAGACCAACAAGCGGCTTTTGTCTCTTTCAAATCAGTCACATCCAAAACTAATGTATTATGATACTATTTTTTTGATATTATGTGTAATACTTGTGTTCCATGCGCAGTCATCCCCTGTCTTAATGGTGAATGTTTTTTTTAGTTTTAGTGTCAGACCCCACCAAACTCCTGTCCTTTTTTGTTAAATCCATAACATACTCTAATTACCCTGATTGAACCTATAAAAAGTGTGTGTGTGTATGTATGTATGTATGTGTGTATATATATATATATATATATATATATATATATATATATATATATAGCTTTTTCAACATATTGTTAATTTTTACATTTTATGAGAAGTTCTTTTTTAAGAAGTTAAACTTTTTACTGTAATGTTACATCCTGTGATTGCTACCAGTGTTACTTTAGCCTTTAACCATGACTTAAGCTATTCTACATGTAACAAAACGACACAACACAAAACATAAAAATAATTATAGATAAATGTCTTATATCATATATTATTTTTAACTGATATTTAGCTAGTCGTGTTCAGGAAAACGCTAAGATCAATATGTATAAAGGACGTTCTTGGGGCCTTATAAGTGATTAGTAGATCAGAGCTGATATGTGCTAAATGTTTGCACAATAAACATTTCCCAAGCATGTGAGATGTACGAAGAAATCAGGTATTTTCGCTCAGTGCCTCATAGAGTTTGTGTTGCAATGTTCAGTTCAGCTCGTCTCAGCAGAACGCTGCTGTCAAGTGATCGCTGTTTTTGGTTTCGAATAGCTGATGCTATCTCACCCAAACTAGTGTTGCAGATTTCAGTGGTGTCACCGAAACCAGTCTAACCTTTTTCAGACAGGAAGTAGATAAACCTACCTAGGATTTTATCTGTGATGTACAAACAACACAGCGTAAATTTCTCTCGCTTCCTCTCTCCCGCTCTCTCTGCACTTGTTGCATTTGTTGTTTCCTCAGAGTTGAGATATGTGTTTAAGGGCAGGGAATCACTCTAAAAGAACACCTGCATTGAGGCAGAGGCTGTTGCACAGTCGTATATCGTTTGAAATTTCACATTGCGAGTGATTCACCGCTGTGCTGGTGAGACTTGTGTGCAGGAATGAGGACTGGATGCATTACACTCTTGCCAGTCCACTAGACGTATTGATCCATCACTGTTGGTTGTGAGGAATGAGCTTGAGCAGAGAATTTCTCTGTTGCGAGATTGATGAGGTGTTTTTGTTAAAGGCTTGAGCGATTTTCCTTCTGGTAGCTTGGTAGCATTGCTAATCAAGGGACGAAGCTAAGGGAGGTGATGTCATGTTGAAATATCAAATAGAATTTCCAGAGTTTGTGTCAATGGCAAAAGTTTTCCGATCCAAAACTATACTGCATGAATTGAAATTGAGAATTCACAATCAGATTAACAGATGCTTGTTAATTGCTCATCGTCCAATGGTAGTTTATTTTCTTTATTTGTTCCTGTTTATGTGCAGCTAATTCTTTGGGGGGGGGGCTATTCGCTAACATATATTGATGTCCTGAAAATGATTTTTAATGGCCGATTTAAAAAAAAATATTTTTTTTTCTGTAAGAAAAATGTTATGGAAATAAGTGGGCACAATGTTAATAAAATGTATACTTTCACAGTTGGCAGGCAATTTAGCAATTCAAAACAGACAAGATCTTTTAATTCTATCGAGTGCAACTATTTTATTATTGCTGGGGATTTTATTTTACATGAGCTCAAAAAATTCTGTGGAACATTGTTACAACCAAAAATTTCTTTATTTGTATCAGCAACTGTGTTTTATTACATTTTCACTGGAATTACAACACAAATGAAGCTAAAGATATATTAAATCCCCCTTACGTAGTATAGACTGGAATACATACACATGACCATCGCGTTCCACTAAACATTGTCTACGGACCACTACCGATTCACAAAACACTATTTGAGAACCACTGGTCTTGGAGGAGTAAAAGTAGCTTTTATGCAAATGTCGAAATTGCGTCAAAGCTTTTACAGTGGATGATGACCATTTGAGCAAGAAAAGCTTGGGAGTCAGGTTTAAAGGGAATTTAGTTTTTGCAATACACTTTGGACAAGCAGTGACGCTATGAGTTTGTACGTGTGTGCTAAATTTCCCAGCTTTCCCACTATTTTGTGGATTTTAATTGTTGTAATGTAAAGATGAGTGAAGTGGTTTTTTTTTTTACTTTGTTTTATAGAAGTACAAGTTTTCCTTCCACATTTTGAATATATCTTAAGCATTAGTTTGCAAAGTTAGATTGCCAGCCTATGTTGAGGGTTTTATTTTGTCCACAGTTAGTCTTTTAAAATTAATAGATACTTATATTTCCCTCATGGTGGGCGAAATAACGTGTGTTTGACAGTTATTGTGAGGAGTTATTAGTGGGATGCTACTGAAGATTTCAAACTAAAATATAGTGTTAAATGATTTCAAACATAAAACTATTAGTTTTCTAATAAAAAATAAAAAACACTGGGGTTCTGTTTAACAATCCAAGAAACTTCGTTGAGATACTAAATTTACAAAAGATGGTTTATCTGAAGAAACAAAATAGTTTGACATGCAAACTGAGTTGCTTCATGTCAATAATTGAGGTTTAGAGCAGGCGAGGCGATGAAGGCCATGTGTGAATGTTCGAGAGAGAGATGTTCCAGATGGTGCAACGATGAGGTGGGTTTCACTGGAACGTTAAACATTCCCAGGGATGTTTGCAGAGAAAAATTCTTCCTCGACGGCTCGGCAAGCTTGTTTCCTTTTCATCCCAATTCTCCCCCTCTTCGCCTGGATCTCGATCTTTTCTCTTGGACTTTGATTGTAGTCATCACTTCTGCTCTCTTTTCTTGGATATTAAATGTTAAAACCATTAACTTGCTTCTCTTCTTTTTTTTTCATGACTTTTGTATTAGGACTTTCAGTTTTGTCATTCCCCCTTGAATTCTAAGGTCTTCTAAAGTGGTTTTAAAGTGATTCTAAGCGATTAGACCTGTTTCCAGGTCAGCTGAAAGACAAATGACTTTTTTACTGTGTTTTTTTCCATAACCATTTATAAGAATTTCCAAGTGTCAAGCCATGATGAACATAAGTAACACTTTTCTTTGATTGGAAATAATTTTTTTATTAAAAATACTGTTGGTTGCTTATTTGGTCAACCGCTGAGGTCACTGATCAGCCAGAAAGAAGCGTTTTCCATTGTACAGAACAGTTCAGTTAGGGCGAGTACTTTACCGCTCGTGTCGGCTTTCTATGTTGGCGTGTGTTTTGGTGTGTAAACGAATGGGTCCTGAAAATGCGCCTGCAACATGATGCAAAACGTGGCACAGTGGAGGAGTTGGGGGACTCCAACACTCCGGTAACCAGAGGGTCCATTTCCCTTGTGGCCTTGGGCATGCTACTGCACCCACGTTGTCCTGTACTGGTAGTCAGGAGGCCGTAGGCACAGAATGGCAGCCACGTACTGTCAGACTGCCCCAGGGAAGCTGAGGGCAACCAAGGTAGCTTATCATCACCAGTGAGTGAATGTGGAGTGAATGAATAATGCTCTGAAAATGGAAAAGCGTCTGGAAATCACTATATAAATTTAAGGCATTATTGTTATTACAATGATGAATACTTTTATTTTTAAATTGTAATTGCCAGTGTTTAAGTTGAGCTGCATTAACGACAGATTTACTGATAAGTTGAATTGTCTAACTGATCATAAATAAAATGATGACAGTACTGTACTTTAAATCATGCATGTTTTAGCGAGTATTCATGAAGTTGCTTGTGAGTGCTGTTTTTATTTAGATGAGGTTTATGGTGTTTTTGCAGCAATTATGAATGAAGCCTCTGAGAAAGTTTTAACCATTTGTTAGGAATGAACCGGCAATACTAATAAAGTAAAAGTAAAAACAAGCTTTTGTTATTTGTTTGCAGCAAGATACCATCTATTCAGACTCTTGCCATCAGTTTAAACTTCACATAACATGATGCGTGCGGTTTGTATTACAGCCATCATGATGAAGCAGTGCAAATTCTCTCAAATTCAATATTTTAAACCCAAGATCTTGTAAAATTGCTTACCGCACGTTTAAACTAGTGTATGGTTTGAGTGTTTTGTGACTACTGTGGTGGGTCAAATTTGATCTTGTGTACTGTTAGCCCTCAGCTTGAAGTTGAGGTTCTACCTTTTTTTGAAGAGTGAAGCATGCTTTTGTTGCCCTTTCTTGCTTAAAAAAATAAATGGCATGCATGGTTTCCCTTCTGAGAGCAGAATTTGCCCTTGCGGTGCAGCAGACTGAATAAGTAGTCTGCATTTGGGTGTTTCCTGCTCTGTTTGGATTTGCAAAGTAAAGTCTGCACTTCTCACTCACGTGAGCTACTTTTTTTCCCTCGGACCTTTAACCCCTCCACACATTCCAGCTATTCTTCCCCTCTCAGCTTTCTTCCATCTGCTGAGGTGAGCAGCTTTACTTTTCCCTGGAAGAGCTCAAGCGTGGACCTCCTGCACTCCTGTCGCCCTTCGTTCCTGTCTGCACCTTTTTCCAACAGTGTCCTCCTGTTAAGATCATTCATGGCTCTGTCCCTCTGGTTTATCCCTTATATTTGTTATGCATATCTTTACTTTGTCACTTTGATCCAATTCTTTTGTCATTTTGTGCAGTTACATTTTTAAGCAAATGTTTAACTTAAACAGTTTTTTTTTTATTGAGAATATTCCTATATTTATTCTCAATCAATAGACAACCAATGCACGACTACTTCCACAGTTTCTTGTCATTGTCACCCACTGGTTCAGCACCAGAATGTTTTTTTTCTTACCATTTTTTTCAATGGGTGCAATCGCCTTGATGATTTTACAATTGTATCCTTATTTTTAGGAAAAGTATGTATCTAACCTCTGAATTAAACGATGACGAATTGTAACACAATAGGACGCAGCAGTAAAGCGACGTCGCACGTTCGCAACAGAGGAATGTACATTTTTTATAAATAATTTTAATTTAATTTAATTTTAATTAATAACTCAATTTGAGATATACTTTGAAGATATGCAAATTAAATGGTATTACTACAAGTCTGACACCTGATAATTTCTGAAAAAAAAGAAACCCACGCTATCAACACAGCACTCCTTTTTAAAAGATCAAAATAAAAGGGCATTTTTAATCAGAATATCAGCGGAAGTACGTAGGCGGTGGGTCACGCGAAGAGTCCATTCACTTCACAGCAACTGTCCTTATTTGTATTTTGAGCACCAGTGAATTATAGACTTAGGAAAATATTTAAGCTGCAATGGTTTTAAATGGGAGGTCAATAAAAGCCTTATTGCAAGATGAAGTGGAGCTGATACACCGTCCTATTTCTGTTAAGCTTCTCAAGCTTCTGAGGGAATTGCAACAATCCTATTCTTCAAGCATGGTTTTCGTTGATGGAGCAATGTCGAAGGGTTTCTATTTTGAGGAAATGTAATAATTGCTTGCTGTCTGTAGTACTGAAATTTTAAAGGTTGTGTAAATAGGATTATTGTGGAGTATTATAGGATTGGGGAATGCTTTTGATGAGGGAGCAAGACTAAAACATGCAAAAATGTTAAAAAGCAACTTAACAAACTACACATTTTAAGCAAAATTTTCCTGTTGAATGAAATGGAATCAAACACTTAAATGGAGCCAGATTTCAGTTGCTTATTAACAGCTGACTGATGTGGTACAAAGTTTGCAATGAATAAAAATCACTGCTGAGTGTTTAAAATGCATTTAAAATTAGAAGTCCTTTTTGGTTTAAAGAGGCAGTCTTTAGAATTTTAGTCAAATGTGGGACAGCAACCAAAACAATAAATTCCATGTAGCTCTAACAGTCTCCTCCTCCTCCCCCAGACGATGGGATGCCAGATTGACGTGTCTTATCAATCATGTCTAGCAACAAAACATTCACAGTTTCACTATTACAAGCTGTTTGTTTTGTTTTATTACATTAATCCTAAAGCGTTTAAGTTAAAATGTGTTCTTTTTTTTATTGTATTCTTAAAGTTGATCACATAGGTGCACACAAGCTAACATCGAATTAGATTTGTGTGTAAAGAATGAAAGCCATCATTCAAAGAGAACACAGATCCATTATGCAATGATGTTGTTAACAATGACTATTGGCTGCTGGTTTGTATAATTTAATAACTCCTTTTGTAAATGTGTCTGGTGTATGTGTAGAAATTTATTTCCAAGCATGCGTTAAGGCTTTTTTAATTTGCTTAATTTTTTTATTTGTTTTAAACTTTGAAAGTTTTCAGCTATTTAACAATTCAGTTTAGAGCACACAAGTACAATCCTGTGAGGTGGGTTAGAACATTTAAATCATTATATTTAGTCTTGGTAGCAGAGTGTATTATTGTTTACTATTTGAAGTAATTGTGGTGAATAAGTCTGTTGCTGGCTTGTAGAGCGACAGGACGTCCAGGGAAATGGCGTAGTAGTTCCAACCTATACTCGCCTACTTTCGGGAATATAAATGTACGCGAGAAGAAAGGTTTAATGTGGTCTGTGTTCATTCCAGAATGTTCCTATTCATTTCTGAATATTCACATTAGTTTCAAATATTCTTGTTAATTCCCATGGAAAGTTTCCAGTAGTGAAAATTCCCAGAATTTGAAGCAATTTCTTACATACTGCACAATTAACATCTGCATTTTTTTTATTGGTATTGGTCTCAATACATCAATTGTGAAAAGTTCCAACCAAAGCTTTAATAAGACAGAAAAATAAACTTGATGTCTGAATTAACAATGTTTATTTGTGATTTATGTTTCATTTTGATCCTCCAACAAATGATTCCTTCTTTTTTTTTTTCCTTTCTCTCTTCAGTTCTCTGCGCGAAGAACCTGGTGAAGAAAGACTTCTTCCGTAAGTATCAGTCAGTCAGCACTCGGTCTCTTTATCACACTGCAGTGTTTAGTTAAGACTGCTCTGTTAAAAGTAGTGTAGAGAGAGAGAGAGAGAGAGAGAGAGATAAGTGCCCAACCACAATCCAGAAATGTGGGTCAGTTCGAGGAGACAAAGCCACCGCTGGCGGACACATGTATGCATCAACGACTATCTCTTGCACAAACAACTAGACCATATCCTGAGAGCTGGTCAGTTATCAAACAAGCTGATGCCAGGAGTTGCTGCTATGATGGTGGACAGTGAATATAGTTAGGTAACTGAATGTAAAAAACAAAACAAAGGGGGTTAATGAGATCAATTCCATATCCTCAGAACACAAATAAAGAATGTATTTTTAATCCATAATGAGATTTTTTTTTGTTCAATTCATGTCATCATTTTTAGCTCAAGTAGGTTGTGTATAAATGAGTTATTTATAGAAACTGCAGTGGTTTACTCTTTATTTGGTTACCAACACAACTAGGGTGAAAAAAAGAGCTGTTTTCTGGGAATCTGCGTGGGTACGTCTGGAGCTTCTTTTTAAAAGCTACGTTTTGAAAGATATCATCCCCTATCCAAGTTCTGAACCTTTGAAAATATGTGAATTGATTTTTTTAGGATAACTGAAGACATGTCCTTGTGTGTACCAAAGTGCAAAGGCCCTTGTAAATTGTATCTAACAGGAGCATTTTAAAAATCCAGGGGTGCGTCATTTAGTGTTTTCCATAGGTTCACAGGTTTGAGGGAGCTGGTGTCCATTATACATTTGGTTTTCTAAATCAGAAGTTATGTCTTTCTCTGTCACCATACACAGCTATTTGGGTTTAAAGACATTTGTATTAGTTTAATATGGAACAGTAATAATAATTTTAAAATGTATATCATTGTTGAAAAGTCAATTTGAGTAACACAATACACCACAAACTTCATTAAAACCAGACTTAGAAACAATTCAAACACTCCCAGTCAACTAAACAATATACTGGTCGACATTTATGTATCGCTCAAGTACTGTAAAAGAGTAATATTTCACACGAACACCTTAAAATCACATGCTTGCTGAATGCTAATAGATTTAGCATAAATCTTTGGCATTTTACATTCAAATCCATTCCAAAAAAAGAGAGAAAATCTCAATATATGATATATGATAAAAATATGCTTACCATCAAAGTAAAAAGCCTTTTAAACTCTTTTCAAAGTTGAACAGAGTAGATTTAGACTAAATAAGCATTAATTAGATAAAGGTAAAGAACTGGAGTGTTTCTTCAGAGTTGATGAAACTGTAGGAGCAGAGACTGGATGTTTATTAGCTGTAGCCCTTGGTTTGTTCTGTACCATTAATTCATGCTTAAACAGTCCATTATTTTATACCCTTAAACCAAAGGGTTTACTTATTAAGCTTTGTTTGGAACAGAATCAAGTCACTGGAAAATTGAAATTTTCACTAGAAATTTTCAGAAAATAAAAAAAGTTTTTTTTTTCAATTAAAAAAAAATGTATCATTAAATAAACAATAAAAATGTTCTGGTCAAATTGGATTGCTGTGTGGAGATCTATGGCTCTGATCAGTTCAATCCTGCTGGTGTTCCAGGGCTTCCAGACCCTTTTGCAAAAGTGGTGGTGGACGGATCAGGGCAGTGCCACTCAACAGACACCGTGAGGAACACTCTGGACCCTAAATGGAACCAGCACTACGACCTGTAAGAGTTTTTCTTCTCTTTTATTATGTTCAATGGGGGTTTGACAGATTTGTGTCAAAATCAGAAACAATCCCAGTGTTTTTTACCTGCAAACAAACTCTCAAATATCATTCACTCTCAGTTATTAGAGTGCTTTTCTCAAGAACTCAAGGACAGGAACAGCTCACAAATGTAGCTCCGCCCAGACTGAGGGCGGACAGAAGAGGAAGCTAATATGTTTAATTATGTTATTTTTCAGGAAAACATCATGATCTATTGATATCAAAATTCCAGATCTGTGTTTAGCTGCTTTTAATGAATAATCAAGGCAATGGATGGAATTGTCATTATTTGTCTGTTATTCTCATCAAACACAAAAAAACTATTTTAGCACTTTTGAATTTACAAAATAAACATTTTACTTGCAAATCACATTTTGATCTGCATTTCTGCCAACTTCAGTTTTGCGTTTGTGGTTCTTTTTTTGAGTTTTGTACACTTTTAGTGGGGCTAAGGAGATTTGCCCACGAAGCTAGAGCCAGAGCCGAGTCAACATGGCAGACAAGTTTTTAGCAAATTATTGTTTTGTTTACTTTTTTTGTGTTTATTATGGAGTTACTGATTTTTACATGCAGTTCTTCGTTTCAATTTGCAAAACTGCTTTTTTTTTATCTCAACTTTTTTTCATTTACATTTTTACTTTTGCACCCAAATTGCTTTCATACCAACATAGCTGTGTATGATTTATATGATAAAGTTACCGGATGTTCTACTTTGCCTGGATGAGGTGGTGTACGATCTCTCACTCTCGATCAGTAACGCACATAAGTAAGCTCCCAGCATCCTTTAGGCTTTGAGGATTTAGGTTGACAGCGCTAACTGTGCAGATCACAAGACGGCTTAGCACAGGAGTTCGACAGGGGTCAAATCCTAAATCATTAGCTGTACGGCAAACTTCTGACTACATTTCCTTTTTATCCACCCGGAGAGATATCAACATTTCTCCGTGTGGACTAAAAATCAAAGCTTTCTGTCGCATTCAAATCATAAATGATTTTATCCCGTTTTCATGTCCAGCTGATGGAGACAGGAAGTGCCCGTCTGCGTTTGTCTGGTTACCAGAGCGACCCCCAGGATAGCTGTGGAGGTAGCTAAAAGTGTCTCGTCTGTCAGCGGAAAATGGGCCTCTGTTTCCTCAGCCACAGAGTAATGGGTGGAGAGAAACTAAGATGTAAACGCTTAAACAGTTCATTATTTGTCCTTTAGCTTGAATGTATTTCGTGAACACGAGGAATCTACTTCTCTTAATGCTTCAGAGTGACTCAGAGTGGATTCTGGACTTGAAATTGAGATTGGTTTCATTTCAAAAGGTCCGACACTTCCGTCTCTGGGAGGTCAAATACAGCAAGCACCCAGGAGACTATAAACAGCTGTAGGGATGTCTCTTTTAATGGAAATATAAAAGAGATCAGTTGATTGCTGCAAAATGGAATATGTTAGTCTTGTGAAAGGGCTCCTGTTATGAAAAGTCTAACTTAAATGTGTTCACAGTACAAATGTACCCTTCCAAAAGTAGAGTGAATCAAGGAGATTTTTTGTACTTTTAGTGAAGATAAAAATAGTATAATTTAGCAAAATGTTATTTTAGCTACTAAAAACTGTAATGCTTTGTGTGTATATATATATATATATATATATATATATATATATATATATATATATATATATATGTATATATATGTAAGAGAGAGCGTTATTGAGCTGGAAATGGAATCTTTTAATCTGATCCTAATTATCAGGAAGTCAGATGTGTGCTGTTAGCATGCATCCACGAATCAAACAAGTGGATTTAAGAAAATCTCAGGTAAAATAGATCGATGTACACCTAAAATTTCAGGACTTCTGGAACACTTTTCTCATTAAGGAGTTAACCGCACTTTCTCCATTTTTTGTGTTGTGTGCGGTCAGCTTTTTGTAATTCTGCAACAGACTCACCATTCACCAAGCGGAAACCAGATCGACATATTGGAGTGACTCATTTAAAACAAGCCCACCTAGAATTGATTCTTTGAAAATGGAAAAATTCTTTACTAAAATCCATTGGAAATGTAGCATCAGCTATGTGTACAGACTGAAGTGAAACCTCAGAAATGCAAACAAAAAATGAACAAAATTGTAACTGGAATACCAACAAAAATGTGAAATTTTCTAATCCAAACACGCATAATTCAAAATAGAGTGTGACTAACAAGTGGCTGCAGCTAAAGCTAGATGTTTTATTGTAATGTTTTAAAATGACCAACCTGTATTTTAATCGGAAACTTAGCATATTCAGGAAAAGTAAACAAATCATGATTTTCTTCCTGAAAGTAAATAATGCAAACAATAGTTCAGTAGCTCAGTGTTGATGGCACAGCTTTGAGCTTAACTGCCTTGACTTGCTTTCATTGAATAAGAGCCTTTTAAATTGTGCAGAAACCTTTAAGAGATCCCCATGCGGTGCTCTGTTTGATAAATGTTCCCCAGATCAGCGAGAGAAGCACTGATTATTTAGGTTAGCTTGGGCTCGTTCTGATCAGAACATCCTGTTACAGCCGTCGACTGGCTTCTATTGAGAAGCCCCATTTTCGTTTCTCCTCTCTTGTGCGTCTTTGATCAGTTTTCTGCAAAGAGATCTGTAGCCCCAGGCTTCTGTCTGTCGAGTCCTTTTTGATGTCCATTTCTAGAAGTGTTTCTGCTCCCTGGCTTGAAGGGAATCATTTGTTTTGTCTAACATCATGCCAGACATTTAAACCCACTGAGTGTTCAATTTGGTCTGCTGAAACACGTACATGCTTCAAGGAGAAAAAAAAGTTGCATGGGTTTTCTTGAGTACACTAGTACTTTTTACAGAAGCAACGTATATCTTTTAAAACTTTTTTGCAAGTTGAACAAGCATGAGAGTGAAGTTGTCTTTCTATATTTAATTCTTCTTTCTTTTACCTGTGTTTGCACTGCAACTCTCCATTAGAACGGTTTTAATATCGTCCGTTTTACGAACCAGCCTTGTTACAAGTCCTCAATGGAATTCGGCTTTGTTTAAAAACCAAACTGATTTGAAATTCCACAGTTTTGCTGGTTAGCCCAAACAACATTTACCTTATTTGGTGTGTATGTATATTTATCTTCGTTTTCTTGCACTTGCGGGTAAGATTTCAGTTCATTTGTTCTACATTGAGATGAGCTGCATTAGTTTCACACTGAAACATTCAAGAAAAAGCACCTTTTAATCTTCATCTGCAATTTGAGTTCAATGCAATTACGTGTGTGTTTCAATTATTACATGTGTACTGTCATAGAAGTTTACACACTTGTTGCTTCTCTGTTACTTGTTGGTCAGAACAGTAAAAACGCAAGTAATGGATTAATTGATTCTTAAAATAAGGATTTTTTTTCTATATCTGCAGTTGTAATTAACATCTCGTGTTCTTTCACCAGATACATCGGGAAGTCAGACTCGATCACCATCAGCGTCTGGAACCACAAGAAGATCCACAAGAAACAAGGAGCAGGATTCCTGGGATGTGTTCGACTCCTCTCCAACTCCATCAACCGCCTCAAGGATACCGGCTGTGAGTGTCTACCTTCACCCGTCTGTTTCCGTTAGAAAAACGTTTTTATTACGAATTGTATAACTGGCCAGGTGAGGTTTGTGTGTGTGTGCGCTCTATTGGTTGGATCTCTGTGGATCTCAAGCTCACAAGAGGAGGTTTTGCTAGGGAACTGTATTGGTTTTAGGCTTTGAGGGCCTCTGTTGCGCTCAATCAGATCTGCGTTTAAAAGGATTTTAAGAGCAGTCTTTCCTAGAAAGCCTCCAGCGTGACCACTGCCTGGGATAAGCACAGGAAAGCCTCAGCCGATCCTACAGCTGGAAGTGATTCGCTTCGCTGTTTCCTGTTGCACCACTCTCTTCATTCTGTTTTCTCTCAAACACTTCCGTTTTCAGTATTCCCTGTCCGTCACTAATTAGAAGATGCAAAACTATTTCGTTCTCGTGCATTCGTCTTTCTATCTGTTCTTTATTCCATCTCTCAGCATTCCTCCTGACAAGCTATTATTTTGCTTTTGCTTTTCTGTTGTCAAAGCATTTTTCACTGTATTTGTCTCTACTTGGTCATGTTTTATTCATTGGTATTCAGTAATCAGCCCACTATTCTATTTTTTCACTGTTGGTAGCCTGGGGTTTAAAAGGAAATATTTAGCTGTTCCTTGTAGGGTTGAAATAATTTCTCTATTATTATATAAGACATTTAATCAAGGCTCTTTACCCCACATATTTATGCTGTCTTTTAACTGTTTCCCTCTCATTTGCAGTTTGATCTTTACTTTATCAGCCGTTTGAGTTTCTGAAAAGGAAACGTGTTTGTTGAAGCATGGCGGAAACACACATTCTACGTTCAGAGTGACTTAGACTCTTTGTAGGTCTAAATGGTCACATTAGTCACAAGTTCGGATGCTGTGCTTAAAAATTAATCCGTCTCTGTTCGAGGAGCTCGAGGGAGTGGGTTTAAATGTTTTGGGATGGTTTGAGGCTCCTCCAGGTTGTTCATCTTAAGGTGCATGCTGATCTATGAGCATGTGTGTGAGCGGATGAGAGAGAGCAGATAGTGGCCTCTCTTGTGTCTGCAGGCTACTTGTTATTCCTGTCTCCCTCTTTCCGGCCACGACAGCGAGCCCCAGCGTAGTTCTGGAAGCGTCTCGCTCCTATCAGCACATCTACAGTCTGAGAGGAAGAAAGCCGCCTCTGTGTGCGTATAATCAGAGGGAGTGCAACAGTGTGTGTGTGTGTGTGTGTGTGTGTGCGTGTGACCTCCCACTTCAAGATGTTTTTAGGCCTCAAATGGCTCACAGAGGTAGAGGGTCAGGGGTGAAGTTACAGGAGATAGATGAGGTTTTTGGTTTCACGTCCTGTCATTTATTTTTCCGTTTCATTCATTTTACAGATCAGCGTTTGGACTTGAACAAGTTGGGGCCCAACGACAGTGATACCGTGAGGGGGCAGATTGTTGGTGAGTCAGGAAGTTGAAAACCTCCTCTAAATTGACAGTTAAAAGCATCAATTCGTTAATCTTAAATGTCATAATGAAATTGTCTTTGTTTTTATTTCATAAAACAGGTTCTAATAAATGGGTTTGTCGTCATGTGTGTGTAATGTTCACCCTGTGTTTGTGCTTTTGTTCACCTCAACAGTAAGCCTTCAGTCCAGGGACAGGATAGGCACTGGAGGACCAGTGGTGGACTGCAGTAGATTGTTTGACAATGACCTTCCTGATGGGTATGTGAGATTTACACGGTCACTGAGGAAATGGTGCAGAAAGGGCAACATTGCCTTGAAAAGCTTCAGTTTGTATCGAAATAGTAAATTCCTTAAAAGAACATTTGTGTCTGTGATTTTTGCATTGACACACAGCCACAGAAATATGAAAACTGTGGTCCGTAGCAATTGTGTTCATTAACCATTTCAGAAAACTCTAAGTGCTCTGCATCGAAACACAAATCTTTGTTTGAATTGTTTTGGGTGAACCTGGTCCAGGTCCTTGACTTTGGTTGAAAGTGCAGTCAGATTGTTAGTTCTTTGCATTCTTTGGCCACTTATTCTTCACTCTGATCGTTTCTGATAGCAGAGAAACATTGTGTTGTCTCAAACAGACCTTAAAAAGCATCAGCTGTGTTCCCTTGCGACCCCAGCGCAGTGTGAGTGTGTGTTTGAATGTGTCTTTGTGTTCTGTCTGCAGCTGGGAGGAGAGGAGGACTGCATCTGGCCGGATCCAGTATCTCAATCATATCACACGCAGCACGCAGTGGGATAGGCCCACCAGGTGGGTCTCAGCTTTCCTTTCCTGAAGTACACTTAGTCAGTTTACACATTGGTTACTTGTTATGTTGCATATCTACAGTTTATTGGGCTTGGCTCACACTGCCGGTGACTGTGGCTGAAACGGGGCGATTCCCATGAAACCTTTGCTTGTTTAGTTACAAGTTGGCCCTCTTTCATAGATCTGTTATGAACAAAATAATAAATAAAATCTTAATATAGCCGTGAATCAATTTAGAAGTGAGTTCAGGGGAGTCATGGTGTCTTTTTCATTTGCGTTTGTTATTTTTTGTAATGTTGTATTTTGTCAGTTGATTTAATATTTATTACCTGAAATCATGTAATTTTACGTAAGTGTGTAGGATTTTATAGTTTTATAAAAAATATATGTTTTATTATATTTAAAATAAAATATAATAATTGTATGCATTTTAAATGTACATTTTTAAGCTTATATAGTTTTTTTTTTTTTACTCAACTAGTTTTTCCCACGATGCACTAGTTTGCATCATTTAAAAACAAGGTGTATTTAATGTAAGGGAAGATGCATGTGGAGCTTTTAAACATAGCTTTTAATTTAGGGACGGAATGTCCATCACAGGCAACGCTGCATGACATATACCCCAAGATTAGGATTGAGAAGAGAGCAAGTCCTGAAAACAAGATTTAGGATGGGACACACCTGACGCATGCTTTTCTTCTTAAAAGAGAGACAGAACCCCGAAAATCAGTTAAACACATGCTGATTGAATGCTCTATTTGTGCATCCATGAAGAGGAGAAACTAAACAGGACGAGATCTTAAAGAAATACACTATAACCCCTCTTATTTAAAACCAACTTATGGTGGACTTTTGAAACCATGAAAGCTGAATGAACTGGACTAGTGTATGTGTAGTTGACTTTGTTGGGAATTATTTACAATGATGTTTTTGAAACCATGAAATGGCCTTGTTGCCTTCAAAGCTTTAATGAAAATAAAGAAAGAATTCATGGATGACTCTCTTTATACAAGTTAATTGTAATTACACTTCGCTAAACAAATGTTTTAAAGTTGTTTTGAATGTTTCTATCCGAATGAAATAGAGCAGAGTCTTAAACATTAAATCTGAGTAAAGAGCTGAAAATATGCTTAAACGGTTATAAGATAGTTTTGGGCCTTTTCATTTGCCTTTGTTAATTTTTTTACTGTTGTATTTTGTCAGTTGATTTAATATTTATTACCTGAAATCATGTCTTTTACATTGTAAAAGACACATGTATTTTGGTTCTGAAATATTTTTCATTTAATCTCAAACAGAATGAATTTAAAATAATTAGTTTTGCCAAATGATTAGTTAGACTCAAGTCTGCTGTTATTGGACACAGTGTATAGCACTTCAGAGACCTATCACTAATACTATATTATTATTTTATCACAAAAAGGTGAAAGAAAGTTAAACAATGTTGTACTCCTGAGGTGAAAATGGGAGGTTAACAGCGCCAACCTTTTGTTGTGTTCCTAAGTACTACAGGTGAAAAGTTAACATTTACATTTACATTTATGCATTTGGCAGACGCTTTTGTCCAAAGCAACTTACATTAGGGGAGAGACAATATGCAATTTGTTACACCGTCAAAGTCTATCTCAGCTTCTCATAATAGAAATTGTATCAACTGATCAATAAACCAAAGCAGTGAGAGAGTAGAGGAAAAAGATAAAGACAGAGGAGGGGAAAAAAGAAAATCTTTTTAAAATTTTTTTTTATATATATAGTAGGTGTTCCCTGAAGCTTAACCATTGCTCCCTTACAGCCTTTTCTCTAGCAGAGAACATAAAGTGGTATATATATGAATATGTACCAGAGAACAGATCAGAAGTTGGTGGGAACACAAATCCATAAGAACTGATGAACCGAGCTCTGTTGAGTGAATCGTGTCTAGTGTGAAAGTACCTCATATTCTCTTTAAAAATTCAGGCCAGCATCCGAGTATTCCAGCCCCGGCCGGCCCCTCAGCTGCCTGGTAGATGAGAACACTCCAATCACGACGCCCAACGGGGCTGCGGGCGTACCAGCAGATGACCCACGCTTGCAGGAGCGGAGAGTTCGATCCCAGAGACACCGAAACTACATGAGCAGAACTCACCTGCACACACCGCCTGACCTGCCCGAAGGATACGGTGCGTTCCCCTGAACGAATGAGCTCTTCTGTTACAGGGCCATGATGGTTTTATTTATATATATATATATATATATATATATATATATATATATATATATATATATATATGTAGATATATATATATATATATATATATATATATATGTAGATATATATAGATATATATAAATATAAACTCATAATAACTTATGGTTATTGCAGACTGAAGGCGAAAACGTTTTTAACTTTGTGTTCTTACTCAGAAATATCTCTGAGGAAAAAAGTCAATGTGGTCAAACTCTGCACACACATTTTTTTCAAACGTGTTATGTAACATACACAAAAGGGAGAACATGTCTTTTTCGAAGCATTTGGTATTGAAATCTGAAGGCTTTCAATAAGATATTAAAACATAAATTGTTAGGTTGTGCATCAATTTAAGACTTAGTTTTACTATCTTATTGAAAACCTTTAGATTTTATTTTTAAATCTAAAAGCTTTCAGTAAGATATTAAAACTAAATCTTAAATTGATGCACAAACTAATCACAAAACGAAGTTACAATTCAACAAATAAATACAGAGTTACCCTTTCAATTCAGCCAACACATTTTTTTATATATTCCAACAAAACTATAACCACGTTTGATGAAGTCTGCGTGTATTTTATACAGTCTGGAAGTGTCAAAAGTAAGAAATACTTTGTTGGGGCCCAAAATATTAGATCAATTCTGTGTTTCAAAGCGCAACCATCTCAACTGTGGAAGGGTTGACGATAGATGGTAGAATGATTACGTTGAGGAAATACTTTGAAACAAACCAAACCAGCGTGCCTCCTGGCTGCTCATCTCGGTGACGACTCGAGTGCTTCTCAGACCCACTGGGTTCATGGGTTTACATCCACCCTTCCTTAAGCTGTGTTGTGTGTGTTACACTTTTTAAAAATGATATCCCTGGAGTAAAAGTATCCTAAAATATTCTTAGCGGTATAATGTGTTTTCTTGGCTTGGAGGCAGGTTTTGTTGTCTGACCCTGAACACAGGATGCATACATGGAAGCACTGAAGGACCAAATGCATTTGAAGATGCTTTTGAAATTGAGAAAACTCCATACATTTTGATTATCATAACAGAGAAATACTTTTGAAAGTGTTTGTGTCATGGTTTTATTATAATTATTTTTATCAGAACCGTTTTAGGGGAATTTTTGGTGGTCAGTGTGCATTGAGTTTTATTCGGGTTATAACAATGCCGTTAAAAGGTGCTGTAACATTAAAACTTGCAAGAAAAAGTTCAGTTTATGAGTTGTTCCCTCATCAAAAACATGGCTCTAGTCGTTTTCAGATTGGTTCAAGCATGTTTTTCTTTTCTTTCTCTGGGAGCTCAAAATGGCTGAAAATGCTATTGACCATAGCACCGCCCCCTAACCAATCAGATGAAGCACTAGTGCAGCTCATCTCAATGAAGCACATACACGCTGACTCACCCGGAAGTGTATCGTTGCAGAACCACGTCGATAAGCAATGAAAAACATTCTTTGGATGTCCTGGGCCAAAAGTATTTTTTGGAAATGGGTGGATTTTCTGATCAAATATTTATTTTAAATGATTTAAAAGAGGCTTGATATGGCAGCTTTAAATGAAATTGAAAGCTTTGAGGAAAAGGGTCTGTTTTTACTTGTACTCGAGAGGTCATTCTGCAAATTTGAGCAGAATGAGGCAAGCGCACTGTTCATGCAAGCTTCTACGAGTAGTTTAGATGACGCTAGTGCACCGGTGCTGCTGATGTCTGAGCGTGGCTGCAGGGATAGGAAGCTGTCTGAAATATCTGCGCTGTGTCGTCAGCACCAGGTGGAGGGTCAGACTGTGACCTGGTGATCTTCTTTGTGAGCGCGAGTTTGTGGATAGTTTTTGAGGGCAGGAGTTGTAGACACAGGTTAAATGGAGCTATGTCTGCTAAAAGTAGACTAAATGTGAGTCTGCAGCTTTGGGATCCAGGTCAAGTGTGTTACTAAACAAACAACTAACTGTAATTTTGTTAATTTTAAACATGTTTATTCACACAACGATCATTTATGGCCCTCTGCAGGTTTAATGTGTGTTTCATAATTGACGTGCTTGTGGTTTTTGCAGCTGTTATGGTTTTGTGACTTATCCCCTGAGGTGCTTCCACCACCGTGAGGTTCTCCGCTGATAAATACATTATCAACAGTTAAACTGAGATCTATTTTTTTTATATGCACTCTCACTTAACACAAAGTGAAGTATTTCTCTCTTTTTTAACTTCTCCCTCTCTGTTTATCTCTTTCTATGCCTTTCTCTTTACCACTTCATCTCTCTCTACCTCACTCTCTTTCTCGTCTCTGCTCTTCTCCCTCTCTCTAATGGTCTATTTAGGTTTCATAAAAAGTTTACAGTTTAAAAGCCCTAATTTTAGGCCTTAAAATGCATAAATTCACTGTTCTAGGTCTTAAATAAATTTTCACTTGCTTATTTTTTTGGTGTCCCTACAAAGCTCATCGGATGTGTTTGTTTGTTGTTTCTTGGGGTTGCCAGAGATTGAGAAAAGGCTTCTAAATGCTAAAAAAATAATTTTAAATTAGAAAACTGAGAAAATGTGCTTAAATGCTCAAAAAAAGTGATAGTTGTGGAGGAGAAAAATCGTCTACACAAGCACAGGTGATAAAACTCTAAACACTAAAATGGGTAAAACGCTCTAAAATGTTGTAAAGAGTGAGTCAATCCAGTAGAGGGCAGCAGAGTCCAGGAAAGTATTTTGACCAATTTAAAAAATTCTCTCCACTGCGAGACACTTTCATGTGCAATTTCAATGGCTGGGAAAAAAAGATGAAAAGAGCTACTTTTATAAACAAAAATATGCTTTTGTATATAACTTTAATGCACAGTGTAACTGCATTAGAAAAAAGAGACCAGATACGTGTGGACAGGACCTAAGAAATCGCTCATGAACAGCGAATTTAAAAGAAATGCTTAATATGTTGAAAGCTATCGTTAGCGGTGCCAGATATTGACAAAAGGCTAATAAATGTAAAAAGAGATTGCGAAAATTCTCTTTAATGTAAAAAATATTATTAGGATTGCCAGAGTTTGAGAAAACCTTCATAAATGCTCAAAAACAAAAGTGATGTTTAGGGTGACAACCAATGTATTTGCAGTTTACTGTTTATTATGCAATAAAAGTTTTGTATCTGTTTTTGGTTTTATGATGTAGTTCTTAAGTTCAATTCTTAACGGTCTTAAAAAGGTCTTGCATTTGAAAGTATGAAGCCTCCTGAAACCCTGCTCTATGCCTTTTTACCTTGATTTCTTTCTTTATCTCTCTCTATCTCTCTCTCTCTTTCATTGGTCTCTTAACTTTCCTCACATTTTGCTCTCTTATGCTACCTATCTGTCTACTTTTCTCCTCTCTATCCACTGCTCTCTGTACTTCTCTCGCTCCTCTCTCTTTACCCATCACTCCATCTTTCTTTCTCAGACTCTACATCTTACATTCTCTGTCTTTCTCCTCCTCTTTCTCTGTCTCTTTCTCCATCTCTGTCTACTTCCCTCTCTATACTTCTCTTTTTGTCTACCTTCGTGTCTCTCTCTCTCTCTCTCTCTCTCTCTCTCTCTCTCTCTCTCTCTCTTCCCATCTCCCCCCTCTCTAGCAGTCTGTCTGTCCCTCTCTCTCCCTCCCCCTTACCTTGTGCTATTCTCTTTCTATCTCCATCTCTCTTTCCCAGTCTCTGGTTTTCTCCACTCTCTCTGTTTCCCTTACTATCTCTTATAACTATTTCATTTTAACCCCCACCCACACCTAAAGTACCTTCTGTCCTCACACAGTGATGGTTTACAGTAAACTGTCTGATTAACTTACAGTAATTCTTACCGAAAGTGAAAGAACAAACGTGTTAACATTGATTGTATTTATCTCTCTCATGAGTTGGATGGTTGTAACTGACTGGGTACTGCCCTCTGCTGTTCACAGAGCAACGTACCACACAGCAGGGCCAGGTGTACTTCCTGCACACACAGACGGGAGTCAGCACATGGCATGACCCCAGAGTTCCCAGGTAATCATTTTATCTCCATGTTGTGTTTCATCATTAACCATCAGATTTCAGCCTGTGTTTATCACCCTTCATGGATTTGAGATTCAAGGTCAAGTCAGATTCTTCAGCGCTATTAGCAGTATCAGAGATAAGCCAAACAGATTGCAAAAAGATGATGCACTAATTATCTGTAGGAGACATTGTGAATCAACTCAGAAAAAGTGCTCCTTTAATGTAGTTTACAAGAAATTACCTCAAATACAAAATAAGACCTTGATTGATATGATTACCTTGTTAAAGTATTTATTCAGGTAAACCATATAGATTCGTTCTGGGTTTAACTTTTTTTCTCCTCAATTTGGGTTACTTGTATCAACTGTTAAAATATTATAAAGCAGACAAATTATATGTACTGCCCATTTCCAACCTAGCATGTGATATTGTTTTGAAGAATAAAAAAGAAAACACTCTTCACAGCGTTAATTGTGTTAATGTATGCTGAAGCTTTTTTTGTATTGTGAGAACTTTCATTTCTCACAATATTGGTAAATTAAAAAATAAATGCAGTGTTCAAGAAAGTTTACATTCTCATTCGTTTATAGAGGTTACTGAGAAATTGCAAAATAGTGACAATACTGGAACATTAAATATGAGGATAGCAGAGACTAGCCACAATGAACAGATTCTTTGGAACTGATCTGTTTTTACTTGAAGTTGAGAGGGCTGGTGGCAAATTTATCAGACCGAAGCAAGCACGCTGTGCATGCAAGCTTCCATGCGTGGATAAGTAAAATTACACGGATTTGTAACGCACGTCACTGGGTCTGGCTGCGCATTACTCATTCAAAACTTGAGTACATATATATAATTATATTTCTAATCAAGATGTAACACAGGACCATACCGCTTGTATCTATATAGGTTATTTTTTGTTGTGTGGCAGCAATTCACACCTTTTCCTCCTCTCCCTGCTTCCCTACACACAACCTTTTTGCTCGTTACCGTCTCATGTCACTCTGTAAACCCCCCCCCACCCCACATCTACCCTCATTCAGAGAGGTGGATCCCTCTTCTCTTTCCTAATGCGCTGAGGTGACTGCAAAACCTCCAGCTTTTATCTGCTCTCAAAAATCTGCTCAGACCAGGCACCATAATGGCCATGTGCACAAAGGAATGCAATGCTAGCTCAGCGGCTAAAGCTAACTGAGTGTCACGATGTTCCCAAAGAGAGTAGAAAACTTGAAACTCTTCAGATTCTCCTCCTCTCTGACTCAAGATTTGTTTGAATTTGTGTTCGTAAAAGGTTTGTGTGCTCTTGTATGTCTCCGGGTGTCCTCAACCTGACTTTAGATTACTTGCGATTTTATGGTGGAACTTGCAAGGACAACACACCAGTTGTAAAAAATCTGCCTTTTTTTGGTTTTCAGTGGTAATCACTATAAAAAGCATGTTGATCAGCCTATGAGCAACATCATCTGTCTGAAGATCTGGAAGAGCAGTTAGAGTCTGATAAAATGCTTTTATGAAACTATGAAAATGCATATTTTACTTTATGGATTATTTTCAATTCATTTTTGAAATATCTCTAAATAAGCTTTTAGTTACAGTAGAGCAAAAATGTTCCCTGATACTTTTGGCCAACTTTAAAGCACCACTATTATGATTTTGAGAGGTTCCTTATTTGGTTTTGGAGGGTCGAATAAAGCTTTTGTTTTCTTATAATATGCATTTAATGTTGCTGGATTTGGTCACGATTGCCAATTTATTTGTTTAGTGACTCGTTTGTAGTTAACCCCTCCTCTTTGTGACTCTACTGGAGCAGCTTATGGAGATTCTGAATTAAATCTAGCTGACCCGGTTTAGAGAAAATACATAGACAGAAATGATGATCAATAAACAAAGTACAGCCATCGCTGCCCGTCATTGAATAGAGTGTCATGGTTTGAGTTGAGCTCTCCAGAGAATCTTGTTGAGAGTGTTCATCACTCAGGGGCCCAGTGAAAATATGTTTCCAGTTCCTTACTCCACAGAGAACACATTAATTCTCTAGCAATCAGGCGCAGGTAAACTAATGTTTTCCTTTGCTAAATGCTAATCTCTGTGAAAAGCTTGCATAACCCTGCTTCCCCTTACGTGACGGTGTAATCCAAGACTGTGTAATCCATTCGTGAGCTCACACATCACACTGGTTGCTAAGCATGAATAAATAAGGTAGGAATTTGTACAGTGTGATGTGGGAGCTCACGAATGAAAAGATTTGCTTTCAACCAAGACCCGTTTCAGCAACTCTGAGTCAATTTTAATTGTCATTAAAGGCAACATTTTGATGCACAAAAAGCTTTCAGTTTTAAAACCCAGGGTGTTCCTTATACCTAACGCTATGTTTCATCTACATGAGTGGTCATTTTTAGACACCCAACTTTAAAGGAGAAAATATTAAAAATATATTGTTGAAGCTATTCATGTAAGAATATTACTTCTGGTCCATATCTTCCAGCCCGACCAGACTGATTTGTGACTTTTGCGTTTTATAAAATTTACACAAAGAGTAGCTGTCTTGTTTTATTGGTTTTGATGCAGATTTTGTAAATTCATGATCAAATATGGTCTGGATGAGAAATTTATTTTTTAAAGCTAGAATAAATTGTAAAAAATTGAGCTTGTTCTGTTTCTTATAACAGACTAATGTTTTGGGAAACACTGTGTTTGTGCTGTGTAGTTTTATTTTTATTGTGCAATTTTTATTTTTATTGTAAAATTAAAAATATAAATATATTTCATGCTTAGTGTGCAATGAACTCCATTATGGTTAAAGCCAGTCGCTGAATGGAAGCTCTGCTGTCTCTTGGCAGGGATCTCAGTAATGTGAACTGTGAGGAGTTGGGTCCTCTGCCTCCGGGATGGGAAATAAGGAACACGGCCACAGGACGAGTGTATTTTGTGGATCACAACAACCGTACAACACAATTCACAGATCCACGGCTCTCTGCGAACCTGCACCTCGTCCTCAAGTGAGTCACACATTCAACCTGGAGATTATAAAATTAGCCCCACTCATGTTGAACTGTTTACTCCAACAGTCCCAGTCCGAATGGCTCCCGTGCTCCTGTTGAGGCCCAGAGCAGGTAAGACGCTCATCATATTCTCTGTAGTCTCTAATCTGGATTTTATCTGGATGTGTGTTTCTTGTGAGCCCGAGGAATGCTTTAATGGGGAGAGATCGAGTTTCCCTTTCCTGCCCTGGCAGATCAAAGCATGGATCCCGCATTCCCTCTTCTCCCTCTGTGTTGTTCTTTCTGTTATAAGAACATTGGAGAACTGCATGCTCACTGGCCGGAAAGTACGTTAATGTAGAGTCCTTCACGAATGGAACTACGTTCTACGCTGAGACTGCGAGTCTTGATGCTCAATACAGATTTTTTTTTAATGCTCGTTCACATTACACACAATATACGACTTGTATCCATTCTGTTTATGAATGCAATCCAGCTCTCTGTGAGGGTTTCATGCTCAGGAAATGGTTATGATCAAAACGAATGTAAACATGGACAAGAATATGATTCAAGGTGATCTTTTTTTTGCTTTATTTAAGTTCATTTCCAATTGGACCCACCATAATTTCAAACAAATCATATCAAGAAGAAGATAAAGAAGAAATATTTATTAGTTCCATTTAAGGCTGGGCGACAGTTCAAAATTAGGGCTGTAGCTATCAAATATTTTAGTTATCAGGTATTCTACTGAAAATGTAAACAGGTAACCAAGTAATCTCATAAAACATATGTGATGTCACTCGCAACTTCCAGATTCTCTCGCTTCACTTGCCCATAGACATTCAAAGTTTAGAGGGGCTAAAAGTTAGATTATTTTTTCATCAAAGACGCTTTAAATGCATTTAAATCAAGTCGGAACAGTATGTGTAGGTTACCAATAATGTGCCATAATAAAAGTTAAAGTCATGATGTCCTAAAAATTTTTTTATATAGTGGAATTTGCTGTTCTGGAGCACAAGTTCGAGGAGAAAACCCCGTGTGAAACAGTGCTGTCTTTACCCTTAACTTTCCATTCGCTTACTAAGTACTCGCTGTAAAATGAAAGCTAACAAAATCTTGCTTCACAATGAACTCGAGTGTAATGCAGACGAATGCCAATGATAACCTCCTGTTTTCCTTTTAATGTAAAATTTTAAAAGAAAAGGATACTGTAACTCCTTTATGTCACGGTCGCACTATGAAATTAGCTCAATTAACTTAAATTGAGTCTCATAGGACGATGAGAAACAGGAATTTCCAGCCTACGTGGTGAAATTCTGGATTCCGCTATGACGAAAGTTCAGCTGAATTTAACTGCGATAGCATATCATGCGACACGACTGCTGAGCACAGATTGGAAAGGTCAGACCATGTGTTTACTGAAATCTTGTTTTAAACCTAAATTTTATTTTCTAGGACTTCGTTGTTCATCAGAGTAAAACCCGCTGTCGTTTGGAGTGTGTAAATTTAGAGCAGGATATTTTGTTTAAACGTGTTTAGACCTGCTGGCTGAGGTCTGTACTGCCGCACACCCATATGGTGGTGCTCCGAGGTCTCAAATGATAGTCTCTCCGAGCCTTTACACTCCATAATCTGAATTTTCTGAATGAACCCATCAGGATCTCTCCTCAGAGAACCTTATCTCTCATCAGGATCGAAAGTTTCTCAGTTTCAGTCTAGTGGGGCTTCAGAAATGGTGGTTGGTGTAAAAATAGCCGTACAACTTAAATAAAATGGTCGCTAAAAGAGTGAAATCCGTGAACGATTACGGAGCTGTGATCTAGTGCTCGCATTGAGTGAACCGTGAAGAACGGCTGTTTGTGCGTGGATACAGAGTGAATAAACCATGCTGGGTCAACACCTCCCGGCCAATCACAATCCAGTATTTAGAAAGACCACGGGATAAATGGAATTAATAGAGGCTTCGAGGCAGAGGATTTTACCTTTACTCATTTTTGTAATAGAGTTATTCGAGTATCTCTTGAGTTGTGTAGGGTAACACACGCGCTATTCATACGTGGAGATCAAAACCTAAACCATTCTCTAAATGTCAGTGTTTTAACCCCGCATGCTCAGAAGGCTCTTAGAAAGAAAGACCAGACAATCTTTCAATCTAGCTTCCTTTACTCGTTGATCTTGAGGAGCAAAAACAACCCTTGTTTACAGAATGTCAAGTTCAGCTATTGGTAACGACTAAATACAAATAAATATTTACTCAATGTCTGATATTTGTGCTATTTTACAGGTTATGAATTCATTTTTAATAACAATTTATCTGAAACTGACTAGACAAACTGAGGTTCAGTGCATGCGAGTGCCTGGTCACCAGAGAATAAAGTCTGTGCAGCAGATGAAATGTCTACGGTAAAGCTATCCAAGTTAGGCCAAGGTGCTGTCAAGGTTTGATTTCTTGTGTTAACACTTGTTCACACTTGAGGTTTAAGCAACTTCTGTATTTTCATTGAAGCAGGAAAAGTGCTAGAGCGCCAGCATTTATGGGAGTAAGCCGGTATTTGAGGAATGTGTCATGTGTAGACAGACAAAGCATGTAAAGATCCCTGTGTTCAGATTAAACAATGTTTGATTTATGGAAAGTCTGATGTATTTGGCCTTGAATAGTACTTCATTGCCCAGTCCTATCAAATTCCATTCTTTCTTAAATATAGGGCCTCTTCAGTTATATGTTCACATATGTGTTTGAGAGCTTGGTCACCTGTATGCAGTATTGTACTAGTTGCTAAAATAGTAACTAGTTACAGTTACTAGTTACTTGACTCAAAAAATAACTTTTTAACACAAGTAACTAACAAAGTAAGAGTTACTGTTAAAAGTAACTAATTAGTTGCTTAAAACATTATGCTTAAGAAAATTATTAATAACGCTTTACTGTCCAACACTGCTTGAATGCAACATGCCATTTCAAGCCCCCACCTACTCACTGCTGACCTTTGACCTGGCTGTGAAGGTCACTCACTTTATTCTCCCATTCTTTCTTCATAGCCGGCCAGGACAAGTGAAAGAGCCGACCCCATCCGTTATGTCTCCTGGAAACCTCCCAGAGGATCCTGAATGTCTCACGGTGCCCAAGTACAAGCGCGACCTGGTGCAGAAGCTGAAGATCTTGAGGCAAGAGCTGTCACAGCAGCAGCCTCAGGCGGGACACTGCCGCATCGAAGTCTCGCGAGAGGAGATCTTTGAGGTGAGATGACGAGCTATACCTTTTTACGGATTTGAATTGTCAAACAAAGATTAGATGAAGAGATCGGGATTGTCTGAGATGAACCTGCTTCGATACTTCTTCACAGCTTCAAGTTTTTAATCTATTATTCTTAGTTTAGGTTAAGTCCAAGCTGTCCTATGTTCTAAACATTTCTAAACAAATCAATCCTTTTATCCACCAAACCACAATTGCCTAAAGGAGTTCAGATTAACAGGATCAACTGTAATACAATTAAGTACATCTGATCGTTGTTTGGCAAAAAAAGACAAAATAATAATGAGAAGAGCGACATTGGAGGAGTGCACTCCCCAACCAGTTACATCCAACTTGTTTTTGTGTGTGTAACTATTTTGGGGAGTATAGAAGTACACGTGAAATGAAATGTCTCTTTGTGTCTTCAGGAATCCTACCGTCAGGTGATGAAGATGAGGCCGAAGGACTTGTGGAAAAGGTTGATGGTCAAGTTCAGAGGAGAGGAAGGTCTCGACTATGGTGGAGTTGCCAGGTATGACCCTTGTTCCTTAAGATCAATACACACCTATCTGAATGTTCAACCTGAAGTTTCACACATCAACGCACCTCGATCAAATACAATGACCACTAACAACACATCACACATCTGTCCAAACGATCAGGAAAAAAGTTTAGTTCTGCCATATCGGCTTGATTTTTTTTTTTTTTTTTTTTATTTTTATTATTTTTTTTTTTTTGCAAGGAGAACGACCAATGAAGTCTGGCTTTTGAGTGGGATGTAAAAAGAGCAGCTGGGTCTGCTGCTGCTGTTCATTTGTGTAAACTGCAATGAGTTGTTTCCTGTTGAAGTTGATACCGATTGCAAATACACACCCCTGATGCATTTAATTTAAGCGTATCAGTTGTTCATTTGATTTTCAATTTAAAAATGAATAGATTTTTTTCAAAGACGATAAAAAGAAAGCTATTTTGATTGTATGCTCATAAACAAAAATGCACAAACAAATTTGTTTTCTGTTTTTGAGAATGCACAGAGTTGCAATGATTTTATTATAATGTATATATTATATTATATATTATAATTTATACAAATTTTGATCATTAGTATAGTGCTGATTGAGTTGAGAGGTGCTCTTGTAATTTAGAGAGCTTCTCTTTTAGGAGAGTTATGGTGATAACTACCAGAAGCTCATCTTTCAGTGAGCAATTCAAGAGCATTTATATTCGTCTATAAAACTACAAATTCCTTTTCATCTTCAGACTTTTTCAAGCTGCTAAGTTTTTGAGTGGATTCCTTGAGCATATAGTCACTGCTGATTGGTTGCGTTTGGGACATATATCTACATCACAACTTGAAATAATAAATATAAATAAAAACAAGTTAAGGGAAAAAGCTAGATATTTTAAATATTTTAGAAATTAGCCAATACATAATTTGAATAAACACTGATGTTGAACTGAGACTTTATTTATTCAATTGTTGATTTTTCAATTTATCTTTGACACAGCACACACTGACCATACACAGATTTTTTTTGGTTCTTATTATGGAGTTATTTCTGAGCTCTTGTGTCCATCTAGTGGTGGACTCAGAGTACAGTCATGTGAAAGTGGGTCGGAATGGATTCGTTTTTCAATATTTTGTCCCAATAAGAGTGTGTGTTTGTGTCACAGGGAGTGGTTATACTTGCTCTCGCACGAGATGTTAAATCCATACTATGGACTGTTCCAGTATTCCCGTGATGATATCTACACACTACAGATTAACCCTGACTCTGCTGTCAATCCTGTAAGTGCAGCTGCAGATTAGTTACTTTAGCTGCATTGATGTCCTTTAGAGGGAGGCGAGGCGTTGGATGCCGTTTTAAACTGTTTTGTTTTTACAGGAGCATCTGTCCTACTTCCACTTTGTGGGGAGGATCATGGGAATGGCAGTTTTTCATGGCCACTATATAGATGGAGGCTTCACTCTGCCCTTCTACAAGCAGCTGCTGGGGAAGCCCATCACTCTGGATGACATGGAGTCGGTGGATCCAGACCTGCACAACAGCCTCGTCTGGATTCTGTCAGTAAACTCCCAGCCCTGTTTTCTCTGTGTAGTTGCACAAAAGGGTTTGATGCTTTTTTGTAGCATAAAACGATCAAAATATTCGCTCTAGAACACTCTAATGATATCAACATTTGCTCATCCTTCCCTGTTTTCTTGGTAGTTCTTGCTACAAAACTTGTTTTGAGAGAATTCTGAAAAGATAATTGGTTTATATATTAATAACATAGGTTCTCTGAGAAACACTCAACAATCCAAAAGCGCATGTATGGGATCTGACTCACCTGATAAACACTCTCGTTTATTCAGTGACAATGACATCACCGGGGTGCTGGACCACACCTTCTGTGTTGAACACAACGCATACGGAGAAATCATCCAACACGAGCTCAAACCCAACGGCAAGAGCATGGCAGTAACCCAGGACACCAAGAAGGAGTATGTGAGGTGAGGTGCCGCCACCTTGCACCGCTCTGCCTCTTGATCTGCATGCTTTTAACCGCATCTTACTTCATACAGGCTGTATGTGAACTGGCGCTTCCTGAGGGGCATTGAGGCTCAGTTCCTGGCTCTTCAGAAGGGCTTCAATGAAGTAATACCACAACATCTGCTCAAGGCCTTCGACGAGAAGGAACTGGAGGTATGAGACTGCTCCTCTGAGCGCTGATTCGGGTGGTTTCAGCGCGAGTCTAGTCAGTGATCACTTCTTTCTCTTGCTCTCAGCTCATCGTGTGCGGACTGGGTAAGATTGACATCAACGACTGGAAGTCAAACACACGTCTGAAGCACTGCACGCCGGACAGCAACATTGTGAAGTGGTTCTGGCGCGGCGTGGAGTCGTACGATGAGGAGAGAAGAGCCAGGCTGTTACAGTTCGTCACCGGATCTTCCAGAGTCCCGCTTCAGGGATTCAAAGCTCTGCAAGGTGCTCCACGCAGCGTCCTCCTCAGTCAATCTATGGAGATGGAATCCTTTTTTATTGCAATTCATGTTGACTAAATAAAATATCGCAATTTAATGAAAAATCTTGCCATTTCATGGAAAATTTTTCCAGCAGAATCAGGGCTGAACAATGTAGGAAAATAATGGAATAACCTTTTTTTTAAACAAATATTTTAAAATGCGATTATTTCCCAATATTTTCTGTTCTGTATTTTTCCAGGCTTATCTGTTGCAATGAAATCCCCTGAGGCAAGAATAGATGTAACCTTTTTGTTCATCAGCAACAATCACAGTGGTGATCTAACTGATTTGTTAAACTTGCACAAAATAATTAAAGTTCACAAAAATTCTAAATTCACAAACTAAACTGTTTTATTTAATAATGTAACCGAAACTAAATAGTGTCAGTACCACATTTTAATAGAACAGAATAAACATATGAATTGCACATTTAATAAGTTGTATTTTTAATTAATAAATATAATACATTTACAGTTTAAGTTATTCAGCTACATGTACACATCCTCACATCGCTCAAAAGAGAAATAAATAAATAAATAATAAATTTCAAGATGTAATCTGTGCCCAAGTTGTGCAGGTTGTGCTCAAGTGAAAACTTTTGAACAGGTCTATTTCTTAAGCTAGCGTCAATAATTTTTTTAAAAAATAAATAAAAAAAAAAAAAAGAGTACAATTTTGAAATGTCTTTGTTCCACAAAACAAAACTAAAAAAAAAATAATTGTTTGTTTCACTGAAATCTTTTTGTACCTTTTGTTGAAGGGAAATAACAAAGAGTTGAATTATCTTTTGCCTCACACAACAAATTAATAAAAAAATTAAAATGAACGGCTACATGCTGAATTGGATCAGACAATCGTCACTGCAGTTTGAGCACAAATGAATACTTCAGTGCATAATACTACTTTGATCGTAAAGAAAATAGCCTCGATTAAAGTCAAGCTTTCATGAACTAATGTCAGCTCGTTTTCTTTTGATCATTATTTTCACATGTTTCTTCAGGAAGTCTTGCAAATAAAAGCAAGTCGAGGTTGTCTGCAAAATCTCAGCGTTTGAGCTCTGTTTCTCTAGCTTTATGTTTGTCATCATTGAGATAAAGCTCCGCGATACACCTGACTCGTACATTTAAACTTAATCAGCTCTTAAAGAAAAATGCAAATAGTATACTCAGATAAATAACATACAGTCATGAAATAATTTAGAAATAATGAATGATCTCAATAGCATATTCTAAATCCATTGCATTCAACTGTTTTTGCAGGCGCTGCTGGACCTCGTCTCTTCACCATTCACCAGATCGACGCCAGCACCAACAACCTGCCCAAAGCGCACACCTGGTGAGCGCAGTTCTCACGCGACCATTACCTAACAACATTTATTAACATGTGTAAATATACTTCCAGAAAGGTTTCCAAAACTGTAATAAGAGCAAGCACCTGAACTACAGACTTTCATCAGCTTTACTAGTTTAGCCCTTTTTTAAAATAGGAATATTATATTTTTACATAACGGAACATAAATGACCCCTTACCAGCTTTAAAGGACACCTGTTCTAGCAATTCAGCATGATGTGATATCCATCTCATGGGTTTTCTGAACATGCAAATTTAAGTTTCAGTTAAATACATATATTTTATAATACTGATACTATCTTATGAAAAGTAATATTTTGAAGTTGTGTCCTTTTAAATTGCCATTTAAACCATAGTTATTAACCTATTCATAAAAACAAAAGTGAGATTACTGAACCTGCGCATAGCAATCAGAAAAAACAGCCATCTTCGAAGAATCTGAACTCTTCATCTGTGCTTTGCTTTATGATGCTAATGCTGCAGACACCACTGCCACAACAACAGACACAACTGCGAGCAATTTGTGAGAGTTGTGTTCACGTCTCAGAACCAAATAAATGTATTGCTGCTCATCCACAAAACACAAAGCAGCTCAGCACCGGAGTACATAACAGGTGAGCTGACCGTATACAAACCAAACCGCTCTCGGATCACTGCGGCCAAATCAGTTACCACAGGTTTGCTCCAAACAGGGAGAGTCTGCTTTCAGGTACTATGCTGCCCGCAGCTCGAACCAGCTTCCAAAAGAGTTTAGAGGAGATAAAGGTTTGTTTGTTTTTGTCATGGACAGCTTCTTTAAGAGGTGCTACTTCATTGATTTGATAAGCAAGTGGTTGGTACCCTGACTCACCAAACAAAAGTGTTAAAGAATGGCGATCAATGAAAGCAAAATTTGTGAAATTGAATGAAGTGAATTAAATGTACAACAAGTTCTCACCCCGTGTACAACAAGAGACACCCAATGTACAACTTCATGATCTTGCGTTTCATCGCTGCACTATCCAGTGCATGTAAAGTTCACTAGCGCCCCCTCTGTCCGTCATAACCATCGAGGGGGAAAATTGAGCTCTCTTCAGGGGCAGATATGCACAACACAGCGCTGACGGCAAGATTTTATCTTATAAACTAAACACTGAAATGGAACTAAAACAGAAAGCCCTGCACTTGCGCATTGATGGAAAAAGATGGAAAGAAAGGACCGTGGGTTTGCTCACAGCGTATTTGATGCTGTAAAAAGGAAGAAGTCTGCCCTCTCTTCCACCCACTCTCTCATCCACAAGGCAGGAGCTTAAACATACATTCAACATAATACATTCATTCATTCATTCATCTTCATGTCGGCTTTATTCCCTTTCGGGGTTGCCACAGCGGAATGAACCGCCAACTCTCTGGCATATGTTTTACGCAGCGGATGCCCTTCCCTGCCGCAACCCATCGCTGGGAAACATTCACACACACATTAACATAATACATGCAATACTAAACTATAATCATACTATACATTTTTACTAATACTAAATATATATCATAAAATCCATATCCAACATTTCCCCTGCATCAACTTCAAATGTAGTTCAAGTACACGTCTTGAATGTATCTTTTTAATAAGCTAACCTTAAATAGGCATAAGATGAAAGAAAGGATGATTGCAAAATCTTGAAACCATTCAATAAACGCCTAAGAAACTGTGGTAACGATAACCTAACTCTGTTTTGTCCCCCACAGCTTCAACCGAATTGACATTCCTCCCTACGAGACCTACGATAAACTCTACGACAAGCTGCTGACGGCCATCGAGGAGACGTGCGGCTTCGCTGTGGAATGATGCCCAGCGTATGCGCTCACAAACAGGATCCTTTCTCCAGCCGCCGCCATGGAATGGTCCGCCGCTGCGGACCGGACCAGACAGGACGCACGCCTTGTGCTGCTAAACCCACCCTTCGGCACCACGTGAAGACGAGAGAGGAAAACACGTCTCTTCAGCTGCTAGTTAATCACTCACTCTTCCTCTTTAGTTTCCTTATTCAGTCCTTGTTACGAGCGGGATGTCACGTAGCATTTTCAGGAGCGAGTGAACGTTCACAGAGTGGCTAAGCTAAACGAGAAGCACTACTGTCCCGCAGAGAAGGGGATTCTGGGGGACCCGCTGATGTGTACAGCTGAGCTTTATTTTTATAAACTGTGTGAGCGGATGAGAATAATAAAGGTATACAGATATAATATATTCACATCATCACAGAAACCATTGTGTGTCTCCAGAGCAGAAAAAATGAAGTTGAAAATGGAAGATGCTTGGAATGTCTGAAAATTATGAAGAAACACTTCTCTTTTTTTCTTCTTGTTGGCTAATGGATCTGATGTCAATCGAACGCTTTAAAAGATTGAAATGCTTGGGAAACGTCTTCCATTTGGTGACCTCTCACATTCTTCATGTTTCATTTCATGAAAGAAGAACCTTTCGAGGAGTTGCGTTTTTCGTAGTTCATCAACAACCCACTGTTTCTAACGCGACCCTCAGTCGTAGATGACATCTTCTCCAGGAGAACAGCAGCTTTAGGTGTGGCTCCAGCAGAAGCATGCCTTTGTTATGCACAGCTCGCATCCCCGGCTCAAAGAATCTGTGGGAACACACCGAATGCAGTTTTCTAGGTTGAAATATATTCTTGAATGTCTCTGAGATGCTGCCTGTCTATAGCAATCCTCGACGACCTTGGACTGTTGTTGCATACGCTGAAAACGAGCTCTATGTCTTTTGTTACTTTTATATAAATATCTAGAAATATAAACTAAAGTGTGAGAGGTGAACGCATACAACGAAAAGCTCCTGTATTGATTGGTTAAATATTCCAACATGGTGCTTTGTATAGAATATTGTTCATAAATGTGGCTCACCGACTATGTTTTTAATTTAAAATTCCACTCGTTTTTTTGCACAAACACTATATGATGGCTGTATATAATAGTAAAAAAAATATTTACAGAGCTGTTTCATTTACATCCGCTGCACACCAATCTCTTCCTTTACCTTGTTTAACTGTGTAGTCCTCCAATAGACTTGATCATTTAGCATGATTTTCTAGCCTTTAACTTCCATAGCTGACCACCAGTGCAATTTACTCCATGTAACACAGCCGTTTATCAATTTTGTACGAGTGTTTTATTTTTGTGTAGATCTGATTAAACTTGGCCCCTGATGGGACTGGCCTCCTCTAATCTCTGTCTCTGTTCAAACGAGCGACATCCTCAATGCGTGATTGAGAGAGTGATGAGGACTTTTGATTGCACGTAGTTAGCAGGAGCTTGGGTGAGTTTCGCAGATCTTTTGTGTGAGGCTCGAGTGGGCTGTTTGGAAACAAAAGAAACTCACGAGCAATTAGAATCTGAAAGAAGCTCTCCTCCATCAAGAGAACCAGGGCTTGGAATGAAAACCTGCCCTTTAGCAGGATTGTTTAATTGATGTAACTGAAAGGAAGCAGCACATAAGGAACTTTCACAAAATAAGCTTAAGTTTGATACTTTTTAAAGATGTTAAAATAGTAGCATTCGATTCTTGTGCTGTGGAGATCAAAATTGTCTAATGTGTAATAAAGGGTTTCCGCATGGTCTTCAAAATTTTAGGTCAAACTTTTATTCAGTTTATTGTTCAAGGTCTTAAATATTCACAGGTCTTATTTTTCTGATTTCGTTGTAAAGCTCACAGTGTTTTTTTTTTTTTTTTTTTTTTTTGGGGTTACCAGAGATTGAGAAAATAATCATAGATGGTCAAAAATAAGTTTAGCTGATCTGATTTGGCACTATTAGCATTGCTTAGCATAGACAATGAAATAATATTAGACCAGAAGCATTTCAGTACAAAAATGTATATAATTTTTTTTTTATATAAATGTTTTCTTTTTATTATTAAAAAGCAGATCTCTTCGTGAAGCAGCTCATCTTGTAGAGCAGTGTGACATCTATTTGCCTGCTGTTTTTTGTTTGGCTTGTAACTGAATAAAATAAAACAATGATTCTCAGAGATAACTAAATCTGGTTTTGGATGTCTAAATGACTCACGCGAAACACGCTTGTTGCACTAATTAACATCATCATGGCTTGTTTGAGGCTAAAGTAGTATGCATGCTAGACCAGGATACCTCAGGACTAGATTAGGAGATGATGAAAGAATAAGTTTTTTTTGTCTGCCTCTTTTTTTCTTGTTTTGCAGCCAGTTGATACTTATCATGCGTGAGTAGATGATAGAATTCACAATGCCTCAATAACCCACCCACCCCCACATACAAGGGGACTTCCTTTACCTTATAAAAAGGAAGGGTTAAAAGTATATAAATAAGTAAATTAAGAAAACATTATTCTGTTTTTGAGTATGGAAGTAGATCTTATGTCATCGCTGTCTATAGAAAAGCGGTTTAAGCCTCTGATGTGGTTTATAAATTGTGTCCAAGTCATATAAAAATATTTATAAGTTTCAGATATTAAACACTTTATTTTCTAGACGCAGCTAAATAGTCGTTTAAAATCATTTCTCCTGGATCCATTTGTTGTGTATTGGTTGGTGGACATGTGTTTTTGCAAAAATGACACCCACAAAAATGTTCAAATTACACCCAACAGAAATTACTATGGTTCGTTTGGTGGTTCTGACCAAAAGTACATGAAGTCCTAGCGGCCTAAAGCCGCCATGTTTGTTGTTGTTTTTGATCTCGAGTCGTAATCATATCTGCATTTAAACATCATGTTCACGCAATGCATCTAAATTCACATGAAACTATATTGTCGTTATTATGCTAAATTTTAATACTCTATTAAAAATATATATATTTTTGCCATAAATTGCGATTGAAATCCTCGACATTTTAATACGCATGCGCGCTGCTCGCTTGACCATCATACAGACGTCACCTCTTTCCGGAAGTCGAATCCTCTATAAAATCCGGCGAGTTCAGCCAGAAGGCGGCGTTCACCGGCACCATTACAGCAAGTTTCGAGTGAGACGCACATAACGTCCGTTTATTTACCTTTTAATTTATAAACCTCAAATTTCAACATGCCCGGATATTCAGACAGAGATCGTGGTCGTGACAGGGGGTAAGATTGCTTGTTTTTGATAAATATATTTTTGTTGTTTTCATTTTATTTCTAATCACCTAGTAAATTCCCATGTTGCGTTGAAAACGTTATGTGTTTGAATAGTTTGGCTGTTAAGGAAAGATTAACGTTTAAAATCATCGAGTGCGTCTGAAGAGTTTGGGCGATGACTGTTCCGCATCCTTTCTCTCGACGAAAATAAGTGGAAAATCACGTAATGTGCGTTTAACGGTTAAAACAGCGATTGATATTAAACTAGCGTTTGTTTATCGTGATTGGGGTCAGAATTTGGTTGAGTTTTATCGTTTTAAGGCCTCGTCGACCATGTGTCTGTGGTGTTATAAAATGCCGGCCGGTTTTTCGTCTTTGTCTCCTGTCGGTAAGAAATAAAATGGCAGCGACGTTAAAACGTGGCGCAGGAAATATCTTGCCGTGGGAACCAAAACCGTTGACATATCCGTCCATTATTCCGTGCCTTTCGAGTTCGTGATCGAGTGCATTGTATGTGTTTTGTCCAACATTAGTTGTTAGTAAGGCTATTTACTTTTTGCGCGTTGCCATGCGGCTAGCACGCTCTCTACCGCCTGGGCCTAGCAGTAGCGATAACCGCTCCACCCGTTATCAAGATGACGGCTCTGTCGTTGTTTTTTTTCATGGTTGAACTAGCTTAAAATCGATTTATTTGTCACATGTATTACTCTTAACACCCCCTGTCTATTTAAATGATTAAAATTTATTAATGTGACGTTGTACGTACGTACTTAAACTAAAGCTGTAGTTGTTTTTCCCTCACGCAGTTACGGCAGTGGCCCTCCGCGCTTCGGAGGAAGCAGAAATGGCCCCCCACCTCAAAAGAAGTTTGGGAATCCAGGTGACCGCCTGCGTAAGAAACACTGGAACCTGGATGAACTCCCCAAATTTGAGAAAAACTTCTACCAGGAGAGCCCTGATCTTGCTCGGAGATCACCTGTAAGTTAATACACTATTTTATAGACGTAAATGGAGTAGTTTTTTGTTGTTGTTTCCATGCTGTGCTCTCTAAAATGCTTTACCAATATTGCATCATAATTGCTGATGTGTTTTGTTTTTACATGGCGAGCCAGTATTTGGCGTTAAAATCAGGAAGTAGACCTTTCATTGTGGTGTTATTATATGTCTTTATTCTGTACGCTGACCTCAAACCGCTATCATTTTAAGAATAAAAGCAAAGATCTGGAGGGAGCAAACCCAGGTAGTGTTCCTACTAGTAACGTAATAGTAATATATTTAGCTTACCGTCAATATTGGTGGTTTTGATTATATCCATTAAACAAATGTCAGTGGTATTGAAAGCATTGGTGACTAAAAAAAATATCTTGGCCATAAATCCAAACTAGTTGTCCACTGAATGATGGATTACAGCTGCTACTGGTTTTTTCCACCAGAACCTCTTTCATTCTCAAAAACCAACTTTGATAAGATCGCAGCTATGATTTCGGGGCTTTGTTTGCCAACGTTCCCCACTAGCTATGAAAAACTAAGGTTCATTAGCAATTTATTGCTGTTAGGCAAGGTAATTTTATTTGATTAGCACATTTACGGTCATATTGGCAATTCATAGTTCTTAATTTTAGACAATGTAGTGAAATTTTTTTAGCACATAAAATGTACAGATAAACTGATGTGCACCACATAATAAATATAAAATATTGCAAACAGGGATGGAATATAACAATAAAACAAAACAAAAAAACCTCATAAATTAAACATCATCCCTGTCTTTACTATTTAACATACTATTTATAGTTTTTATGTATTGGGTGAATTTTATTAACAATGAATTAGGGCTGCAGAGGCTCAAATGTTTTGAATGTTTTCCAAAAATTAGTTACAATATTAATTACTTATTTTTATATTTATGATCGCTACACACTTGGTAGATATTAAAAATTGTGCATTACTTGTCTTTTCTGCATACTTTATCAGTACAATTGGTGTGTACTGAACCTTGCTTGAATCCATTCTTTTTTTTTTTTCTCTCTCCTATCTTAATGAATAGTTGCTTATTTTGCAGGTGTTGATAAGTTTGCTTTGTTTGTTTTTGTAGCAAGAAGTGGAGCACTACCGGAGAAGCAAGGAGATCACGGTGAAGGGTCGAGATGTTCCCAAGCCTATCGTTAAGTTCCATGAAGCAAACTTTCCAAGTAGGTTAACGCGCTTTCACTTTGAAAATGCACTTGTTTCCTGGTGCTTGGGGTGACTATTTAGTTTGTCTTCAGAGTACGTGATGGATGTGATCGCGAAACAAAACTGGACTGATCCAACCCCCATTCAAGCCCAGGGCTGGCCCGTTGCCCTCAGTGGCAAAGATATGGTTGGCATTGCACAGACCGGATCTGGAAAAACTCTCTCGGTACTAACAGTTTGGCATAAAGTAACTTTTTTTTTCTTATCAATTTTCTCCAGTTGCTCATTTTATTAACTTCTCCTCAAACAGTACTTGCTTCCTGCTATCGTTCACATAAACCACCAACCATTTCTGGAGCATGGGGATGGACCAATTGTATGTAAAAAAAACAAACAAAAAAACAACTAAATGTATGTTCAGTGTCAATCAGGGATTAAGTCCAATGTTTGTGTCCTCTAGTGCTTAGTTTTGGCCCCCACTCGTGAATTGGCGCAGCAGGTCCAGCAGGTGGCGGCAGAGTATGGCAAAGCTTCTCGGATCAAGTCCACCTGCATCTATGGAGGAGCTCCTAAAGGACCACAGATCCGGGACCTGGAAAGAGGTACGATGAGAGCTGCTTTGTGTTAAACGCAATTTGTTGTGTTCTGTGTTAACGTTTCTGCTCCGTTCAGGTGTCGAGATCTGCATCGCCACTCCTGGAAGACTGATCGATTTCCTGGAAGTTGGAAAAACAAATCTACGCAGATGCACTTACCTTGTTCTTGATGAAGCTGACAGGATGCTAGATATGGGATTTGAACCTCAAATTCGCAAAATTGTGGACCAAATTAGGGTATGTTTTTTGTGTGTGTGATTATATCTGTTTTATATTTAACTTGTGTGAGGAGCAAAGGTAAAGCTGCAATCCATTGAAAAATCTGTAATGATCACTTTTACTAGAGATGAGGGCAGCGTCTAAACTGGGTAACTTTGGTGAAGTCAATAGTTGCTCAAGGATGCCAGATTAGGTTAAGAGCACTTTGATTATCCGAAGTGTTCATTGTGCTAAATATCTTAAGCATATTTTAATAAATATTTTCTTAATTTTTTTTTTTGTTTGTTTTAGAACTAGTTTTTTTTGTGGTTTACTCTAAAATTAATTTAAAATCCACATGTGAACTTTAATTAACTTAGAGTAACTTATTTAAATTTTGTTCCATGTAACCGTGAGTTAAAAACAACAACTTTTGTTTTCATTAATTTAACCAAAACAATGTAGTGCAATAAACGTGTTTAACATTTTTATTGCAATACATTTATGAATTTGGCCGACACTTTTATCCAAAGCGACTTACATTAGGGCAGAGACAATATGCAATTTGTTACACCTTCAAAGTCTTTCAGCTTCTCATAAAAAGTATCAACTGAATTTTTATGTTAGTTTTTTAAACAAGCACAAACAGCTTTCAAAAACATCTGAAAACTATTCTCTTAGAGAAACACTTCTTTTCTTTTACCTTTTTTTTTTAATTTTTTTTACTTTAACATATTGCGTATTGTCTCTCCCCTTTTAAGTCGCTTTGGACAAAAAAGCCTCTGCTAAATGCATAAATGTAAATGTCATAAATAGTGTCTTTCTTTTCTTTTTTCTCCCATGAGGACTAAATTAAAATAAAAAATTTGTGTGTGTTTTGGCCACAATGTCAGGGTACTCAAGTGAGCTGCTCACCAGTGTCCTTTCTAATCCATTTTAGTGATGCTTTGTTAAAGGAAGCAGAGTGCTCCAACTCCGCCTCATTTGTTTTCAGTCAATACATGAGTGATGTTAATCTTACTACGTCTGCTTTAATTACATTCAATTACTATAAAAGTTACGAAGCAATTGCCAATTAAAGTTTGATAAATGATGGTTCCCTCACAAGGAGAGCCAGCAACAGCACTTTCTAAAACTAATATGCACTCATCTTAGGTTCTCCCTTCCCAGGAAATCATCTTGGAGACCCAATAATTGGAAAATTACATTATGCAGAGACATCAAGTTTAGTTTTTTTTTTTTTGTCTTACCGGGGATTTATGTTGGTGAATTTGAGGCTGGTTCTGCTTGTTTTATTGCTGCCCTCTAAATTTCTTGTTTTCTCTTGTAGCCGGACAGACAGACTCTTATGTGGAGTGCTACATGGCCCAAAGAAGTGAGGCAGCTGGCTGAGGACTTCCTGAAGGAATACATTCAGATCAACGTGGGTGCACTGCAGCTCAGTGCCAACCATAACATCCTTCAGATCGTTGATGTGTGCAACGATGGAGAGAAAGAGGATAAGTGAGTCCTGGCAGTGCTCAAGTGTTTGTTTGATTTCAGGAAAGATTTGCTAATCCGTCTGTTCCTTCAGACTGATCCGGCTGCTGGAGGAGATCATGAGCGAGAAGGAGAACAAGACCATTATTTTTGTAGAGACCAAACGGAGGTGTGATGACCTCACAAGGAGGATGCGCAGGGACGGGTAAGATTGAGTCTTTGTCCTGGTTGCTGCTACTAGGATTACCACAAAGCAGGATTTAATTTATTTTCTGTTGCAGGTGGCCAGCAATGGGAATTCACGGAGACAAGAACCAGCAGGAGAGAGACTGGGTGCTCAACGGTACGTTTGGAACGATTGCGTTTAATTCCATGGGGTTACATCTGAACAATCTACTATGTTATTAATATTATTATTGTTATAGCATATCTTACAATTTAAGTTGCTTACAATTACTTAATTGGTAAAAGCCTACTTCATAAAATGATTATAATTTATAAAATGCATGCCTTAATTCAAGCACTACACTGCTGAATTGCAGTTAAAACATTTTTAGTCTGATCTTTTTTTTTTTTTTTTACTATTATTGAAGATTTTACTAGGGGAGTTGGCACATGAACATAACTAGGGTTGCATCTGCTTTCTACAATGTCTTCATAACCCTAGTGTACTTTATGCAGTTAAGTATGCTTTGGTATGCTCTCCTTAAGAAGACGTGTGTTTCGGACACTGTCTTTTAAAATCACCTTAAATGATGTACTTCCTCCATGCCTCCTGTTGGGTTTTGCTTGTTCATACAGGCTTTCATCTATCGGTAAACTTAAAGATGCTGCTCCAGGGCCAGAAGTGTACAACTCCCTTGTTACAGTGAAAATGCGCATGCACCATAGAACAATTCACTCCCTGACAATAGTAGTTCAAGTCACGGTAAAGATCAGTAAGATACAGACTTTACTTTCATATTCATAGGGCATTATACCTCCATGAGTCTTACAGAAAAATCACATTTCTGTATTGTTAAATTAGTAATTTGACAGTAAACTATTTTTTTTTTTAGAATTTCTGAATCTTGCCGCTTAGAAGAATCATTCTTAAAGTAGCTAAACCTTTAGGTTGTACATTTTGAACTGGTAAAAGCAGATACATAAAAAATAATTATCTATCAATATCTTACTTCAATAGATCTTTTTACTGTTTGTAAACAATGATGACGGTGCAGTTTATGCGCATGCACTTTGGCAAACAAAGTATGGAGGAAATTAACAGTTTGTCAAACTGTACAAGAGGAGTATTTATCAAAGAATGAGAAAATAATTATATTACACAATTATGTAAATTATATATTGATGATTTAGTATATAATACACAAATTGTAAATGCAACAGCCATTTTGGGGGTACTGGGATGCAGAAAACCGTTAAATCCTTGCTTCCACGGCCAAATGAATGGAGAAACTCTGCAGTTACATTGAGTGAATTCGCTCGCAACTATTTCATCACGTGAGCGATAAAAGGGTCTACACACCAGTGGCTCCTAGCAGGCCAACAGAACACGGCTGTGTTTTGTTAGCCGTACAGCCTTCTACAGTGTTAGCTAGTTTGAAAACAACTCAATCAAACCAAAAGTTCTGGAAATGCAATTTAAGGAATTTAGCATACATTAAGTACTGCTTATCACAAGAAGTTTTAATTTCTTAAAGGAGACCTCAAATGCCAATTTAACACAAGTGGATTCGTTTTTATTAGGGAATATATGTAAAGCCAGTAACAATATAAGTGTATATTTCTGAATGGGTTTGTAATTTTGTTTTACCTCAACAAAACGGTCCATCACGAAATGGTTGTTTTGAGCATTTTGCCAAATGACTCCGCTGACCCCGCCCCTCCCTGCACGGAGGTGTGTTTATCGGCATAGAGCGAAAGTAAAAGCAAAAGTTTGCCAAATTTATTAGTATTGCTATTTGTGAGATTGTTTTGGTAGATATTTATTTATACTATTTATCTCAGCACACTTGCTTTTTCTAAAGATTGGGCTACTTCATGTAGAGTTGCTACAGATCCAAGTTTCAATCTCAACTTCATTGCAAATCCTGCTTTGTACTGACCCTCGTTAACAGCCTGGAACAAACACAAACATGTGTTTGGATCGATTTGATAGCAGAGTTGTGTAGTTCTTTATATCCCAAAACATTGCAGATCTTTAAAGCCAGGCATACTCAGGAGGGAAATAGAAGTATATTGTGTTTACAACTTGAGGAGGAGCAATTAAGGGGAGGTGCTTATAGTATTTGACATAATTTACCATGTCACACACCGGCTTGTTCTGAGAGGATATAAAATGTTTGTTGTGATTAAAACAAAACCCTTGGATGGATTTAAATAGTTTTAGACGGGATATACACTCACATCAAGGAACCACTTATTTTTCTAAGCAGCTGGAAACTTTTAATTTTTAATCAAGTACCAAAACCGGTACTGCAAGCAAAAAAAATAATACTCCCAAGCCAACCGGTTGCCAGATTAATGTTAAACCCCCCACTGTATGGCAAGGGATGACACATACACAGTGAACTGACTAAATAAAAGAGAATACTAAAGAGAATAATAAAAGAGAATACTAAAAGAGATACATCCCTCGGCTCTCCACTTCTGAGCAATCTGAGTGGTTAAGGTTCCTCTGCTTAATTTTACGCTGACCAGGGTTAACTTAAAATAAGAGTCCAGTCACATTCTTGGCCCATTTAACCATAATTGACTTTTTCCTGACAGAGTTCAAATATGGCAAAGCACCCATCCTAATCGCCACCGATGTCGCTTCTAGAGGACTAGGTTTGTTCTTCTTTCTTGTTTCTTTCCTACTTTTCTCATATTGTGTTTCTATAAAGTTTGCCATTTCCTTTTAACTGCTGTGCCTTTCTGAGCCCCCCTCACCTGAAGGTGGAGTCTTGGAGGCAGGACCTTGGCATGACACATCCAGGTTCACCAGGAGGGGGTAAGGAGCTCCTCTGTGGAGTTCTGTTTGTCTGCCAGCCAATCAAATTGCATTCAGAAGTGGTTGGAGCTCCGTGATTGGGGGACGGCATACCACGAAGGAGTGTGGCGCCATTGGGTGGTTGCACTTACGTCCTGCTCTCGCGCAACAGCTTGAACTGTTGAACTTTTCGTTAAACTGAAGTTTAATGGACTTGGAGCTTTTTTTTTGTTCAAAAGGAACTGTGCTGTGGTTTAAAAAATTTAGCGTCGTCCCTTCGAGAGCAGTTCCTTATACTACATGCCTTCCGCACTGAATGCGATTACCCGGCTGGTCGATGCGTGCCCTCTTTTGCTGGCTTCAGTCATGTCGAGTCCTGCCAAAGAGAATTTTTTTTTTCACGTGAGCACCGGTTGGTTGGAAAGCTTGCGTCAGTCAGCCTTAAATTTAAGCCTTTAACTGGTCTATTTTGAGCAAGTTGAGACTTGGCAAGATGCAGCAGTTTGTCCCGTCACTTATGATAGAGGACAATGTTAATTATCATATGGATCCTTTAAAGTCCTGCTTTTAACCATCCTTTCCTCAGCATGGTAAGTCGATGACTTATCATCGGTGGTTTCCTTTGCTAACGTCTCTGTCCTCGCTGCTATGGCGGTGTGCACCTGCACTCCTCTATTCCTGCCATGGCACGACCATTTTGTCTTGACAGATGTGGAAGACGTCAAATTTGTGATTAACTTTGACTACCCCAACAATTCTGAGGACTACATTCACCGCATTGGCCGAACGGCTCGCAGTTCCAAAACAGGCACAGCATACACTTTCTTTACGCCCAACAACATGAAACAGGCCCACGACCTCGTCTCAGTTCTTCGGGAGGCCAACCAAGCCATAAACCCCAAGCTCATCCAAATGGCCGAAGACAGAGGAGGTAAATCCAATTGGTGAGATACAAGAACTGTGGTTTATCTGCAGCAAGTTTTGTTCTCCTTACTAAACTCAAGTGGTTTTAATGCAGTGTTGGAACTGGTGACTGTTGCAATCTTTCGTCATATTACTTCTGTTAGAAAACTGTGTTATGAAACCCCAGCGCAGATAATTGTTAGTTTAATTGTTAAAAAAAGAACTGCAGGTATGTCAGTTTTGGACTCAACACTTGAATCTGCAGACTTGTTCTGACACTAAGCTGAAAAATATGGCGAATGGCTTTTACGAAGCTGAATTATTTCATATAGTTTAAAATTGGAGGTGGAAACTGAAGTGGTGTGATTGATGAAATTTACAAGACGTTACCTTTAGCTGCTTGTTTTTCATAGCAAAATGGAGTAAAGTCGGAGTAGTTACAAAACTACTTTTGCAAACAAGCTTAACTTTTGCCTTAAAGATGCCTTTTTTTATAAATTACATATAACTGTTAAATGTGTTGTGCCACGCAACAGTTTTAAAGCCCCTTTTTTCCAGGTAACGAACCAGAAATGTGCAGGACAAATGATTGATGTATTGGTATACATGTTTAGTTAACTTTTTAGAGTTCTTTGATCATAAATATCTTGGTCCCCGCAGTATTTTTTCACTTCTATGGTATTAAGTTATGTTCATAATTTCTTAACACTTTCAAATGTTCTAATGGTACTTCTGAAAGTGATTTTAGATTCTAAAAGTGTGTATGGAAATGCCTGTAGTCCTTACCATACTTTGACTCCAGTGCTGAGATTAAGAGTCAATGTATACTGCCCCACTTAAACATTTGGGATAAAATCAATTAAATCATCTGATTGTTGTAAGTAGATGCAAAAGTCACTGAGTGTCCATGCCCTGGAACCTCAAACATTGAGCTTTTTTGTACACAACTGTACATGATCTTTTTTTTTTTTACATTAACTTGCTTCTCTGGTTTTGTTTTTTGGGTTTCCCATGCTGATCTCAACAGAAGTGCCGTTTTGATTGTAGGAACAGAATTTAGGCATTGGCCGTTTAGAGATCATCTATCTGTCTAGGAGCCAATTTAAGATTGCAACCCACACCAGTGTAACCACTGCCTTAAAACCTCTACTGTTCAATGAGGGAATGGCTTTGTTTCAGTGGTTCTGGGAAACATCGAGTCCAGGATTGAATTTATTTTTTTTTTTTCCTCTCAGGTCGTTCCAGGGGAGGTCGAGGTGGCGGGTATAGAGACGACCGCCGGGATCGGTACTCCAGCGGCAGGCGCGATTACAACAGCTATGGCCAGGATAGTCGAAGCAATGACTCTTATGGGCAGAAGAAGGTGTTTGGTAACAAATCTCAAAATGGATCCAGCAGTTACGGAGGTGGTGGCAGCAGCAGCAACAGTAGCAACATAAATGGCGGGGGGTTTGGTAATAATGGACAGGGTAACTTCAATAATCAGTCTGGTGGCTTTCAGAACCAAGGATTCCAGAACCAGCAGTTTGCTCCCAACCAGGGCGGCGTCCAGAATGGGATGCCAAACCACCCTCCCCCATTCCCCTTCAACCCTCAACAGATGCCACAGTCCATGCAGTTCCCCATGCCCCCTCCCGCGTTCCCTCAGCAGTAGATGCTGTTTTGTTTGCTAATCTTAATCTTTAATTGTTTCGTTCATGTAACTTTCTTCAAAGCAGGTTGTAAAATACACAAGCTTCAAAGTCTGCAGTGCAGGATTTTTTTTTTTCTTTTTTTTCCCCCTGGCACACCGTTTTTTTATCATTATAAGTAACTTAAAGTTATTTTGTACTGTGTAGAGGTAATGAAGGATCTACAAGTTACGTCAAGGGCCATTCATGGCTATTGCATGGTCCTCAAATAAAGTATAAAACCGACTTTCGTGTCTGTCTTCATTGTATTCTGGTTTAACTGACTTTCGTTAGAAGTATAGAAATATTTAAATGCAAGATCCTTTTCACTTTAATTAATGGTGAGTTAAGTATTTTGTATTTTATTTGAGGAAAAAAAATTGCCAGTCACAAAACTGGTCTAAACCTGATAATTTATGTAAAGTGTTTACAATTTGTTTGGTTGCAATCCTACAGTTATGCATGTTTTAGTTTGAGACCTGAGGACCTAACTAGTGACTGCTCACAAAAACTGTTCAGTGTTCTGCACTTTCAGGTCTGGTTTATATTAATTTCTATCTACTTGAATTTTGCTGCACCTATCCTAATAATGCTTCTGTGAGTTGCAAATAACTTTTGTTCATTTCAAAAGGAAAACGATTAATAGTAAAATAGGTGTATTGAATGAAATAGGTGAAAGTATGTGCAAAATTTAATAATTGCAATGAAATGGATTTAACAGAATGGACTTTGAAATGTGGCAGAAACAAAAGAATGAAAACTGAATTTTCAAGTTTATTTTAATATCAATTTGAAACCGCAGTAGTATTGTTTTAAACCATCGATTAAAACGAAATGTGTTTCTTAAATCATGATTTCACAAGTGCGTGGGTTTCTTCTGCAACTTAAAATAATCTTTTCAGCTGTATTAAAAAAAAGTACCTAAACATCGACCAACAGTTAGTCAGGCATGTTCTCATGGGATTTAACCTTTACTTTTGTTGTTTTTGGTTAGTTTTTATTTCCTGTTACTTTTCAGTCTTTATACTAAACTGTATGACTGTTTTATGTATGGTAAATTGTGTATCTAGATAAATTATGCTTTATGTTGTTGCATATTTGGTTATCCATAATAATAATGTTTTTTTTTCTTACTTTTGAGGAAACCCAAACAAGCAATGTATACAAAAATGAGGTCAGACCCATTGCTGTTGTCAGGTTAACAGAATAAAGTATGAAAAGTGTGAAAAAATATCTTTCCTCTTCTGAAAATCAGATCTTAAATATTTTTTAAGGGGAAATGAGTTAACCGTAGTTTAAAAATGACTTAAAACAACTCATATTCTGATTGGTTCATGCATGTCTGTGTACCCTTCACGTCACAGAGGGCTATGTGACGCACAAGTAAAGATGGTCCTTTAGTGTAGTCTTGCTCGAGTCTTGCGTGTGCTTGGCACCGTGGCTCCACCATCTGTGTAGCACACATAACTGGATGGGGATTTCAGTCAAGAAATCTACATTTAATGTGACTAGCTGTTAAAAACATGGCGCACACCTTCCTTTACCTCCTGCACCACAGACCGGCTGGCACTAGGGGGCGTGTTAGCAGAGTTGAGCGCTGTGAAGAGACAGAGAGGTGTAGGTTTAGAAATGTTTCACCTGTGAGGAAGCCACGCGCAGTCTCTGAGACGCTACCCAAGGGAAGCGAGAGCTCTTCGGTCAGCATCGACCAGCATCGACCGCAAGCCTTGAGGACCGCAGCGGACACATGCAGCACCAGCATGGGACGCTCACACCTGTCTGTCAGGTAAGAACAGCCGCAAGAAGATGGGGCTGCAAAACCGGAACTGCTGTCAGGAAGTGAGTCTGCAAGACCACGAGTGCATGACAGTACAGTGCATCACAACAGGAAATAACCAATTAGAAAAGCAAGAATAAAAGACCGAAATGGGATGTTCTGGAAGATGCACATTTAAAAAGTTTAAAAATGCATCCATCCATCCATCTTCATGTCGGCTTTATTCCCTTTCGGGGTCGCCACAGCGGAATGAACCGCCAACTCACTGGCATATGTTTTACGCAGCGGATGCCCTTCCCTGCCGCAACCCATCGCTGGGAAACGTTCACACACACATTCACACTTTAACACTATGGGCAATTGTTCTTATTCAATTCACTTATTCCGCATGTCTTTGGACTTGTGGGGAAACCGGAGCACCCGGAGAAAACCCACGCGATCACGGGGAGAACATGCAAACTCCACACAGAAATGCCACCTGCCCCAGCCGAGCCTAGAACCAGCGACCTTCTTGCTGTGAGACGACCGTGCTACCCACTGCGCCACCGTGACGCTTCCTTTGTTTAAAAATGCAAGCTTTCGAAACAAATTTACTTAATCAGAGTTTCTGAAGGGTCTTCAAAAGTATTTAAGCCCCAATTGTAGGCCTTATCTTTTCTGATGTCTAAGTAAAGCTTGTTACATATTTGTTATTTTAAGAAAATGTTTTTAATAAAAATGAGGTTTAGGGTTGGCATAGTCTGGCAAATCGCTCATAAATGCTCACGAGCATAAAAGTGATTGTTGGGGTTGCCAAAAATTAAGAAAATGCTCTTAAATGTAAAAAAAAAATATTTTAATTACTTTGTGGTTTCCAGACTTTAAGAAAACCTTCTCTCAAAAACATGTGTTGGTTAGCGTTTCAAAAATTTATTTAAAGCCTACTGTTATTTATACAAAAAAGTTTTGTATGCGCTTTGATGTTCTGATATAGGTCTTCCATTTGATTAATAACGGTCTTAAAAAGAAAGGCTTGACTTGCAAAAACTCTGTTAGTTTGTCTCTGACACTTTTTTTTATTTCTTCAGCAAATCCCTTCAATTTTGACCCATTCTAAATAGTCCAAAACTTATTAGTTTGGGAATTATTATTCAAGTCTTTAATTAGCTTCAAACCCATTTTTGAGATTCTGCTCTCTGTTGTTCCGGTGGTTGAGCTTTGCTCACTTTTGCCTTCCTTTCATGAGTTTCCTAAGTGACATCTCTTTGTTGACTAATTTACTAAGTGTTTGTAGTCGGAGTGAAAGTTACAGAAATCTCTCATAAATCGATATGCTTCTAAATATAACAAGAAACTTGATTTCTAAAAAAGGGTTTAATATGAAAGGGAATTAATTTTCTTTACCACAAGAGGGCAACCTACACTGTTCAAGAAACAGTTTTATGTCGACTGTAGTCCTGCTGACTTCAGGAAGAGAATTTGTGTTAAAATCAATACAAACAATTTTAATTATGCCTGTTAATAAAAAAATATATAGTATTTTATACAAACAAATTTTCATTATGTAATTTAGTATGTAGGAAATGCCAGTCTATTTGCTACCGGATGCTTGGTAGTCCATGCTCAAAATTGCTTAAATCACCTTTCTTTCCCATTCTGACTTTCAGTTTGGAGTTCAGGAGATTGTCTTGACCAGGAACCACACCCCTAAATGCATTTAAGCAAGTGCCATGTGATTGGTTGATTAGATAATTGGATTAATGAGAAAATGGACAGGCGTTCCTAATAATCCTTTAGGTGAGTGTATATTCACATAAACAACATTTTAAAACTGCTCAAATATCTTCAGATGCAAAAATAAGATTCATTCAGTTGCTTTTATTCACAAACAAACACCTCTTGATTAACCACTGATGGAAATCTACGCTGTGCAATCAACAAAAACATGAGAATGGCTTGAAATGATCACAGCCCAACAAGAAAGCACCACTGAGCCATTGACGTACATGTTAAAATTCTACTGTCAAGTATGTTCCAAGTACAGCTCTTCTAAGCACCTTACTTATTTTGCATCAATGCATTTTTGTTGTTTTTCTCAGCACCATTGACTTGTATTTTTGTTTATTATCTGTGGATTCCTGAGGTCCAGAGTTTATTCCTGACCTAACTATCACAATGTTGTACCGATTACTCAGAAATCTCTTTTACACTCTCATGTTTCTCTCATTTCTATCACTGTAATGTGGATCATTGGGCCTGAAAACACACGACATAATATACATTTACATCTGACAAACACTTTTATCCAAAGCAAACTATGTTTCAGAGGTGAGAATCATTTTGACCAGTTCTTACTGGCTGTGGATCAGTCAGTTTATGTCAGGTATAATGACATAATGAAGTCATTAGAGGATGTGGGTAAAAATATACAGTTTGTGTGGATCAAGTAGTGAAAAGGCCAGAGTGAAAAAGAGCATTCTTTTTTTCTTTCCTTATACCCCCTGGCTTGGTATTTTTACATGGATTTTTAATGTTGCAGTTTGTATATTTGGAAAAAATATCACGCTCACCACATAACAATAACCATTTTGTCATCATCACAAGATGATTATGTAATAATTACAAGATACCAATAAAAGTTTTGTCATCATCACAAGATAATGAAGCCTTGATCATAACATAACAAAAATCATTAAGTCGTGATCACAAGATAATTAAGTCTTGATAACATTGTTGTCAAGACTATGTTAACACGACAGCTGTTTTGTTGTAATGACAAGATAATTCTCATGATCATAACATATCAATAATCACTTTATCATGATCACAAGATAACTTATGATTTGATATTGATGTGCTCTTGGTTATCTCTCTTTTTTGGCTGTTTTAAAGACATTTTCAAACCAATTTATCAAAGGTTATGAGACAACTGAACAAAACAACATTATTTGATTAAAGTCCAAGTTATTGAGTGGATAAAATACATTTTAAACAAATCTTTGACAAATAATGGCTTAAAAAATGACAGTTTTTTACAATAGCTCTGACAGTTTTTCAAAGCAGTTAACAACTTTCCTAAACTCTGAACACGATTAGCAGAACATCTGTCGATGTAGGTGATACATTTAACACATTTTTTGTTGCTTTGATACAAAAGCATTTAGTTAACACAAATTTCAAACGATTGAACTTTTATTACACTCGAGCTCCACCAAACATCAAAACTATCATTTAATGGCTAAATGTTGCTGTCGGAAGAAAACATGTGTTAGTGTTTTAAAAATTGTATTATTGTATTTTTAAAACGAGTTTTGGAGTTTTGTTTACAATGGGAAGTTTTGAGAATAAAATTCACTGTTTTGCCAATTGTGTGTTTTAACTGATTCGGTACTTTAAGAGTTAAGCAAACTATAAATCATTATATATAAGTCTATAAATCTTCTAAACTTTCAATAAATCTATTGAAAAAACTGTCTTAGCAATTGTGAAAAACTGTAATAATCCTGGCTTTTACACTTCTTACTTTTTAAGGCCGCCGTCTGTGATTTTTTTTTCTCATTGATAGAGCCACTTATGTGATAAAATATTAGAAAGTCATCACTTGTACATAAAAAAAATCTTTGTTCGTCTAATGCATCTTTTAGGTCTTTAGACTTTTATGTTAAAGTTTGAAATGGACTTTTATGTTAAAACAACACATTGATTTAGAATCAACATAAATGAAAAAATAAAAATGATAGAGAAATAGACTTTTTCCCGTGTTTCCTTAAACAAATGCTTGAAACCCCACTTTTTGTACACCATCAACAGCGTAAAGCAGCGGTGAACTCTCACAGAGTTATACCTGGAGTTATCTTCACTTCATTAGATCATGAGCAGAAATGTAATATTTTCATGATTTTCCGCTTTCTTAAGTTCTTTTGTCCAAGCATTTTTGTTCCCGTTGTGATTCATCCCAATTTTGTACTCACTCCGTGGCTGGTGTGATGAGGTATCCGTTGAAGGTGATGTACATGTCCACATCGTCGCTGTAGATGGCGTTCTCACGCTCCCGTTTGTAGAGGCGCACCCAGACCTCATCGCCCTCCTGCAGAGGCAGCATGACGCTCTGGCTCTGCATGATGGAGCGGTCGCTGGGCTGAGCGTAGATGATGGCCTTCTCCTTGTCGTTCTGCATGATGTGCAGGTAAGTCTCTTTAAAGTTCCACGTGTGGATGTTCACATTGAAGAAGTAGATTCCTGCTATGTGGCAGCGGAACTTCCCAGCGAACATGTCGAAGTGTTCAGGGGTGTTCACGAAGATGGTGTCAAACACCAGAGCCTGGAAGTTGTCGACACTATGTAAGGACTTCCTGCGGCCTACCGAGAACGTGGAATGCTGAGACTTGCAGGCGTCACCCGGTGCTCCCACCTGTCCTTTCTCTCCTTTGGGCCCTTCAAACCCCCGTTGTCCTGGAGGACCCTCCATGCCAGGCTTTCCAGGAGTTCCTCTTTCTCCACGATCCCCTTTGTCACCTATAAAAGACGGATGTGTGAAGCATACTTTGAAACATTTAAAGTTGGTCATAAAATGTAGGAAGTTTATTGAAAAGTCAAAACTCTGATTTAAAAAGTGAAACATTTTTTTAAATGGTGTGTAGTTTTTTTAAAGAAGGATTCTAAGTTGTTTTGCAAGTTTTATATCATACGAAATAGGTGCAGCTTTTATCAAAAGGGTTATATCTGGAATTTAGGGTTGTTTACTGCATATTTGTTGTATTTGCAGGTTTCACAGGAAATGTTAAGTGCTTAAAAATATTATTTTTTGTCAATCAATTTTTTAATTTGTAACTACTTACACGTTACAGTATCAACAGAAAATAAAACAAAACTCAAATATCAACAGGAAAAAGCTGGCTGCATTGACTGTATATAACATGAACGTACCTTGCGTGATGTTTGGGATGAAGGATAAAGCAAACTTTAGTCGGTGTAAGAAATGCCAAAGCCAAATCTACTTTGAAATGTGTTAAAGCCTTGACACAATATTGTTTTTTATTTAACGAGATGCATTTTTTAAAAATACCCCTCTATACAGAAGTAGTGTTCTTTCTCTTTGTATTTTTTTCTGGTACTTTAATGGTTTGTTGATGTCACTTTTTAAAATAAAATGTAAGTCATTTAAAAAAAAAAAATTTAAGTCACATGGAAGTGTTTCACTTTCTGGTAACCAAAAACAGACATAGACAAGTGGCATTGACATGGCACAGACGTCTGATTGGCAGAAGGTTTAAACGTTAACATATTATAAACAAACAAATATAAAAATAACTCTCCCCTTAGAGTGTTCACGAAGGTCAAAACTAGCAAATGAGGTTAATCATCTGATAAACATAAGTTCGGGAGGAGCTTGGCTCATAATGGAACATCTCATCATACAGTCCCATCAAGCCATTTCATCTCCAGCATATAAGATGTGACCAAAGAACTTAACATCTACATTGTGCAAGCTATCCCTCCTTCCACTCCTTCACAACTCAACATGCATGTTTCACTTCTTCTTACTTTGCGTATGACGGTCTTAACCTCGTTAAACCTTGATAATGCACAGCTCGCATAGGATGGTTCTCCATTGCTAGCCAACCACACTTGCAATACTTTATGAGCAAGAGGGAAGTTGTGAACCTAAATAAAAAAAACATTACAGCTTAGGGGTGTAATCATGTTTTTTTCAGCTTCAATGTTGTGCAGTTTTAACATGGGAGAGAATGAGAACCTGCTCCTTTTTGACCCCACCCTCCTTGTGGCAGGTGTTTCCATGTTTTCCATCATTCATTTTCCCATATACAAAGTACTCAAACATTCAAATGAGTACCTCAGTTTTAAAACTTTTCTATCAATATTAAACATTGATTTTATATGTTTTCTCTCCATCCATATGCATTGAACTTCTAAATATCCAAATCTGCTAGCTCATGTACAACATTTCAAATTTAATGGCTTACAACCTAACAAAAACTTCCTTGAGTGGATACTGTTTTTTTGATTTTCAGTTTAAGAAATAACTCTACTTTAGTGGAAATTGATATATTCAAGCTTTTATTTCTACTTCTTTCACATATCCAGGTTTAGCAGTGAATATGACCTTGGCTCAAAACGCCGAAGTCTGCAGCAGGGCTCTTTTCTTTTTGCAACAAACACTCACAGACCCATAAAACAGCTGTCGTTTGACTCCAGCCACATCAGCACCTTTCTTGCCAGCAGTGTTACTTCTAGTCCAGCACACCGAGCTCCAGTGGAGCAGTTGTTACCAATGCAAGAGGTTGAATGAGGTTCACCGAAGGGAGGAAAGCGAGGGAAAACAATTTCTGATTCAGCTGAATTTCCCAAAAGGATTAGTCATGCTTGGTTTGGTGTTCAGATCAAATATCTAAGAGGATTTATACCAGATGAAAGCCTTTTATTGGGGCTTGGGCACAACTGAAAGCTGTAAAGGTTAAAAGGGTTAAAATTGTTCTACAATGACAATCGTCCTTGGGTTTCAATAGATTGTGAACGTCACCGATGGATGCTTATAAGTTATCAAAAAAAATCTTAATTTGCTCAGAAATAAGCATTTGAAGGTTGATTGGTTTATTGATTGCTTTTTTGTTCGTCTGTTGTACCTTTCAGAATGGTCATGTTGATGTAGGTGTGGACTTCAGGCTGTGAATGTCTGGTTTGTCTTAGTGTTGCACTGTCCTCTGGTGGTGGGAGGTGGTCACAACATCTACGACAAGGCGGTGGTGGGACACTCACAGCCAGATGTAGAAACAGACAGGAAAGCAAGAAGGACCAAAACATGGTGCAACCTGGGAAAAGAGAAACATGGCTTTTATGTTAAAAGTTGAAACATTGCTTTTTAGTCTTATTAAGGAAACTTGTCTAAAGTAACTTTCATGTTCCTGATTCTTTGGGAATTTCACAAACAACGTGAACACTGCTAGCTAGAACAATCCTTGAGACATCAACATGGATACTTTACTCTTTATCTGTGAAGACTTAAACCTAAATCATTACATTTATTTTCAACAAGAATGCTTTTTTATTTTCATGTAATTTTTCCCACTTCCGGAATTTAAAGGAAATGTTGGAAAAGTCTTTGTGGCAGCATTTTATTCATTGTTTTTTATTCATTGCATCGCGGTCTGGGGGTTTCGGTTCTCCAACCCTAAAATTTATTTGAAATATCCTAGCAATTTTTTTTTTTAACTAACACCCAAAATTGAGGTTCAGTGGGACTTAGACCCTGAGAAAGACCCTGGCATGCTGGAGAGAACACTCTTGTGATGAGAATGGATCGGGCTTAAAAATAAATAGTTATTAATAAAAAGTTTTTAACGTAATCACAAAAACCGAACCGAGTGACTGAGTCAGTGACATTAAATGCTTATAACATTATAAAATGATGTTGCAAATCTCGTTTTGGGAGGAGTTTACAATATAATTTACAAAATCCCTTCTGCAGATAGCTCATATAGTATAGTAAGTGTATGCTTACTACATTCGCTAAATACACTAGCAATACTAGGACAATTCTATGATAATCAAATTTGTATAATAACAGTATTTTTTTCTCTTGCATCCCTGTCACCTTGCTGACCAAATTAAAAACCTATTAAAAGCATAATAAGGGCACGTTAAAATTAATCTCCACATTTTTACAACAATCCAAAACATTATCCACAGTTGGTTGATAATGAACACTTTTTAATAGACAATAAAACTGCATCAAAAGGGTTCTCCTATCACCTTTCCTTGAACCAAGACATGTTCTTTACTATTAAAGAGTGTTTTTCTCTGTGTTGTGCTCTTTAATTACTCCCTACAATGATTTTCCTTACACTATTATTCTTTCTCTAATCCGAGACTGTGGGAGCCCTTTATTAATGAATCGGTTCACTAATGTGAAGCGGTATCTTGGAAAGTAGAAGAAGGGGGGCGGCTGGCTAATGCTAAGAGAGGAATGCAGCCTGACAGATGTAGGCCCCTCCAGGACACAGATGAATGTTTCCGTTGGTTCTAGTCCAAACCGCACATATGATACAAATAAAAGAACAGAGTTCATTCTCTCTCTCTCTCTGCTTGACTGAATCCAGCTGCTATCCGTGAGTTAGTCCGATTATTCTCAGGAGATACAGCTCCAAAAAGTTAAAATGCTGATCTTAATCTTTGATGGGATATATTTTATCAGGTGCAAGCTTGGAGTAAGAATATAGGTATTTAAGGAGAATTGTGTTATTAATTTGTTTAATGATGCTTGATGGGTTTAATTTATTTTAGGGGAGCTATTCAAAAACATTGAATGCTTGGCTGCAGGTCAAAGTTTTCTTGCTATTCACTGGGGAGTTGTTGGGCAGGAAAACTGCAAGTAGGGCTTCAATTTTAGCTTTAAACAAAACAAAAAAAAACTGTTCTCCACATGGGTGGTGGAATAAAATCGATGCATTGGGATACAGTCCTGGCCACCTCTGAATAGATTGTTAAAAGCTAAACATCAATAACCAACATTTTTTAAGAAAATGTGAATGTGATAGAATGAAAAAGCGGACAATTTTGATTTGTACATTTCAGACAAACTAAAAACTAAATTCAACCACTCCCTTTACTCAGGGAAAAACATTGTATGTACTTATTTGAGCTATTCAGGGTTCAACAAAGCAAGAATTAAAAATAAAATCTAGTGGTAACACAACTGTTAACTTAAGCTTAAGCCATCAACAATAAAATGATTGGAAATCATCTGGTATATTAAAAGAAGTTCCATTAGTCAAATCAAATCAAGACTTTAATAATCGTAATTGATTTGCGAGTTACTTGCGATCCCCAGACATATTTGTTGGGTCAGTTAAGGCAAGATTTTATTTTAAAACTCTTTCAACAAATGTATATAAAAAATTTCCATTTACTTCCATGTTCCATGTATTTTCCCATGCTTTTATTGTAAAAAACATCTTAAATAAGCTTGTCAAAAATGAAAGGGCCAATATTACCAGAATATAATAAGATCTTCTGGCGTCAAGACAAGCAAAATTTTAGTAAAAAAAAAATTCAGATTCATTATATTTATGAGGTAAAAGTCATGCTGTTTAAGGAGCGTGTTTCTATAGATGTAAAGTTGCTGTGATGTCGCGTCTCCTCTGCTGTGTCAATGCATGAGCGTGAGGAGCCTCAACGCAACACATCCTGAAACTGAACAAGGATGTTGGCTCTTTGGGGACATTGCTTCTACTCCACCTTCGACAGAGCGCAAGATCACAACGTCCCTGTAAACATGAAACTGACAAAAGGTAAGCTAATTTGTGACTGTCAGTCAATATTCAGGGGTGGGGAAATCACAATGTGATGTAATACTGCGATCAGTTGCAAGCCCATTTAGGTTTTTACAAGTTTTGTAGAAAAGACTCAATGAAATGAAACTGCTCTAGTATAGTTATGTACAGAACATTAGTGCACGCATTTATGTTCTAACACCTTTCAAAAGTTGTGTTTTACCTAAGGTATGTCTCAACACCTTCCAAACATTGTGTTAAAACTAAGGTTAGAGAATCCAGAAGAGCCAGCTGAGGCGGCTCATGCATCTTTTTTAATGTTTTATTCATAGGGAGGTGTTTCAGAAGTGTTGTTCAATCCTGAGAAAAACCTTGGCATGATGGAGAGAATACTTTTGTGGTCTAGCCCCAGATAAAAAGGATGAAAATGGATCGATGGGTGCGACTTAAATGTAAGATAACTATTTTTATTCGTTGATAATAGTAAAGTTTAATTTATTTGCAATAAAATGATTTCTTTAAATACCTTAAACAGCACATTAAGATTATTCTATGCTGTCCAGCTTCACTAACCTCAGTTAAACAGAACTTCAGGAAACTGGTTCACAATCCTTTCCCAGCCCCTTTCCACTCTCTTCTCTGTTTTTTTTCTGGTCAAAATACTGTTAATAATGGCAAAATCGCCCAACAATCGAAATGTAAATAAAACATTTCATTGTGGTTGCCCTAATAATGTTAATATGTTGATGAAATAAATCTACTGTTTTCATATTTTATCATTCCTAGGCCATAAAACTGAACAGTCGATAACCAGTTCTAACAACAACAACAAAAAACTCTTTTCAGCTTTTTCTATCCCCACAGTTCAGAGTGGAAATGAGAACAAAAATTCATCCTTGTTTGAAAGCTCAAATCCAGAATGCATTAGTCACATACAGCAAATTACACATGTCTCAATAAAACCTGCAGAAGCTTATTGTAAACAACACTCTCCCCAATTTTGATTGAAGAGAGAAAAAGATTCTGAATGGTTTATAAACCTTGTCTTGAAATTATAAGCACGGGAGAGAACCTGCTGTACTACGCACCCAAACACCTCATTTTGACTCTTTGTCTGTATTACATCAGATTTAGAACAGGATGCAGACTCCCATGGCTCCAGCTGACTCAAACACTGCAGACCTCTCCTGAGAGACATCTAACATCCAGACAGACAGCCTGAGCTTGTACAGAGATACGGATCTGAACATAACTGAACAGTGTCTTTGCAATGTGAACATGGTTTCTTTTTTCCGATTGTAAAGCATTGTGAACACAATTCTCTAGGTAAATGATCTGTCCTGATATTGGCTTGCGTCCTGAAAAAGCAAAGTGAACTCCGAGTAGGTTATAAAAATGTTTTCTGTTCAGTTTCAGGAAATCAGTGCAAGTCAGACAAAGTTGTACCGGATTAAGATAAAGACCAGACTAAGCCTAGCTTTCATTTAAATAAATCTAAATCTCGATTATGCTATAAATAGTCAATAATTTTTTAAATAGAAAATAACATTAAGATAAACATACACCATTCATTTCACTTAAATCATAATGAAACAATGCATTAAAGGGGTAAAAACTTTAAATAAACATATTTTACGTTAATATTGATATAAAACACAGAGCTTTGAAGCCAAACTTTTTAAAGTTCAACTTATACTAACTAATTTAAACTTGATTTTGCTGTAAGGTTACAATTTTTTTTATATGGTATTGTTTTATTCTTTCATCTACCTTTATTGGTTTTATTCGGACTCTGTACTGTTTCTGTCCAGCACTTTGTGAAGCATTGCTTTAATGGAGCTTTATAAAATTAAGTTTTATTGTCATCATCATCATCATTATTTTCGTCTTCATCTACTTCTTTTTCACTTCTTCGCTGCTTGCAATGCAAAGTCACAACAAAAATGGGTGATGAGTGCCATCTAGCTGTAGATGCGTCCCCCCCAGTGACACATGAACAAAAAAAGCTGATTTCATTGGTCAACATCAAGATTTGACCTCATGAAAACCAAGTGAGGTTTCAGCCCAATGTTTGTTCCTAAATTGGCACCTGTTGTTTATTCTCGAGGGGTGGTAGCATGTGAAACTTCAGACCAAAAATTCTGTGAGGTGTGTGATGGCCTTTAGGTTAATTTGAACTGATACAGAGAGGTTTCGCATCCCTTTATTTTTGGTCCAATGCAAGTTTTTATAGACCAGACAAAACTTAAAATGGAAACGTCCCTCTGTGTTTTCTAGAAACTGACCAAATCTTCAGATATTCCACGTAATTTACTTAAAATGGCCAGAATAAGAACCTGCAGCCGGATTTGATCACGAATGCTTCACACATGTACTCCCGGTCTCTACAGCTGTTCATGTGCTGCCAGCATGTACACCACTGAGAGCACAAACTAGCCCTTCACCTTCAGAAGCCGGTGCAGTCTGGTTAAACACATGTTCAGTCCTAAAGCTTCTTTTCGGTGCGTTTCATGCATCTGTGTGTGTGTGTGTGTGTGTGTGTGTCAAAGAAAAACTTACAGTACTTGTAGATCTGCTTCCTGCTGCAGCTGGGACGAAGAGCTGAGAAGTAGTGAAAGAGAAAAATCTGTGGTCAGCTTTTTCCTCCCTCCCTCTTTCTCACTTTTTCCCTCCCTTTCTTGCCTTCTAATTCTACCTCTGCGACTCTCTTCCCTTCCATTCATCTATTTATACTTGAAATGAACCTCCCTGCTGAGCACAGACTAGCTTTTCTTTTCCTTTTTTCAACTCAACTTCATGGATCTGAATTTCCCAGAAACAACTCTATAAGAAAGATTTGCAACCCATAAAGCACTTTCCTAATAATTTTAGTTCAATTATTCATATATTTAGGAAAAATCCTCATGGTTTATGAACAAAAAAAACATCTGTGCACTGCAAACAAATCTCTTGCACGTTTGCATGATGTGGCTTGTGATTGACCCAGACCTTGTCCTTCAGAGGCCTGTGATTAACTCACTCAAGGAATTTCAGGAAAGGTCTACTTGAGTTTCTGGAAGTTTTAGTTTTTTTGAGTAGCAGGAAGACCATTTTTCTTTTTGTTGAGGAAAACATACTATTATATCTCTTCCTTCCTCGTTTATTTGTGCCTTAAATGTTTGTATTTGGTATCAAAGATTTGTCCTCAAAATGGAAGTGCTTTACCAGCTAGCAGGGAACATTCTCGTAATATTGCTAACGTTCTTTAAAGGTTGTCTAAATGTTAGCTCATAATGTTTCCAAAAGAACATTTTAGTAACATTCTAATACCATTCTAATAACGGTAAACTAAAAATGTTATCAAAACAACATTCTCAGAACATTCCTAGAATGCTTTTATGTGAGTGATGGATGTTCTAAACAATGTTTTAATAACTTTGAGAGAACATTTACGGAACATTAAGAAACTGGACAAACTAACGTTTACGCAACTATTGCAGTAACACTCCCAGAACGTTCTTGTAACATAAATTTGTTAGCTGGGTTATATGAATGCTAACTGTAATCTTGTTTGGGAAATGCAACTGATTTGTGTACACTCTTTTACAAACCACATGATGAAATTGTTGCTAAACCGTAAGTTAAGGTGTTCTCATTTATTTGGATGTGGCAGCAAGGTTTATAAAGGGGTTTTCATGTATTCCAGCACCCCAAAAAGTCTGGCTGTTTGTTTATGGCTCCACTAATGAGATATTTTATACATAAAAATGTATTGATATTCCACTTGCATATCATGACAGCTGTTGTGTTTCAACTTACTTCCATTGCCAAAATGTGCAATTTAAATTGCAAGGCAAATTAACTTGTATAGCCAAGTAGAATTTTTTTTCTTCTTCGGGAAATGCAATTCGGTGGAATTTATTTTCGGAAGATGTGTCACATATAATGGGCTGTTGTTCCCAGTTGATCCCAGTTCAATTGTCTCTAGGATATATACAGTCTAAGCTCCGCGGCACATTTGATGATTGAAGGCAAAGAACCAACCACCACCCATTTAACCTTTTCTTTTCTCTTGGGGGTCTCCTGCTCGGGCTGCTTGCAATATTGTGCTAATTTTATTTAAGTAAGTTCATGAAACATTGTTAACTCATAGTGCAGAGGATAAATGTCTATAGTGTCGAAGTGCTATATAAATGTCCTGAACTGTCTTGAGAGTCAGTTAAAAATATATATATTTTTCTGTCATGTCAATCCTGTTCGTGATGACATGGAAATTTGTCTTATTTATCTAATTATGTTAGTAAAGCTTTTACGGGTCAAATCAAATCATGCTGTATTGTAAAATCAAAATCAGCCCAGCCAGATGACCCAAGGGCTAATGTGTGTCTACGAGCAGTTTGGGGGACAGATATGCAACTACATTGGGAAAACCTTCCAATCAAAATCATTGCGTGCCAATCTCTTTCACTTAAATCCTTCCCTCAAGATGGAAAAACAGATAAAGGCTTGCTGCTTGGTGTATCTTCACGTTCCATCGGGAAGACAGATTACTTCATCCCCCAATCTCATTGAAACACAAGACTAAAGCACATCTTGAGCTGTTTTAGCACAACTGAAAATCTCATAATGTAATAATTATTTTAAACTACACTCCATCTCCATTGTTGCAGTTATTGCGCCTATGTGATCCCTGATAGTTTGATTGTATTCATGGCCCCTTGTTTCTACTACACCTGTTTGTATCACCTTGTTATCTTTAACATTGTTCCACATCTTGTATTTAAGTTCAGTAACTCAAACATTCCTTTGTCTCTCATCTGTTATCTTACCTGCTCTCTTGCATAATGTTCTCCCAAGAGTTATTCCTAATTAACTTCTCTCTTATGTCTCAATGTTATTCTCCAGCTGTGTACTTTGTAGATGTTCATTTGTTCAAGGCCCTCTCTATTCAAGTGTAAAGCTGTTCCTGCTAAAGCGGGGCTTTTAGCCCATTTTGCCACAAATTTTTCCGTCGTGCGGATTTAATGACCAGCTCCTGACCCATGATGGTTAGGTCACAAAAAAATCAACCCAGGTCCTCAGGAAGACATCACACCACCTCTGTCCAACACATCTTCTCAGCCATTTCCGTTTATTTTAAAAATACTTTCTGCACACAGACTTTCACAAATTGCCAAAGCAGCTCGTTTGTTTTTGGTAAGAATTCTCGAGTGAGCGAGGCTGATATTCCACTTCCAAGTTTTTCATGGTGCATTTCCTGAAGCATGAGAGAGGTATCGTTTTCGGACGACGTACAGTTTGAGCAGCCCGGGTGCATCCGATCATCGGCTCGTAGAGTGTGAGAACAAAAATTGTGTGCTTTAAACTTTTGACCCCTTTGTTTTACTTGTAGAGTTTAAGCAGGAGCTGGATCAAACAACGTTTGAAAAATTACTAAGTGTCTACATATAGCCGTCTAGTGTTTATTGTTGAAGTTCTGAGGTCACTTAAATAAACCTTCTTGTTGCTTTTAGAATACTTAGTTTTTCTGCTGTTTTCGATGCCTTTTTTCCCGTTGCTGTTAGGATTGGATATTGAAGAAATAAGTAAAGACTATTTCATTGCTTGACCTATTTGAGTCTCTTTCCTGCTGCATTTGGTTCACAGAGGTTAAAACCGGTTTTCTGGTGACTGGGGGATCCTGTTACCAGATTAATGAAGTTTAATGCAGAGATCAACGAAGTAGGAGAGGCTGGTTTTAACCAGGCTAGTCTTTAGAGGATATTAACTCTGTGTAGTAAAACAGAGTCAGAGATTATTGGATTATTTGACCAGAATTTTTATACCACACTGCCAGAAAGTCCATTAAGATCATTTGTCATTTTAATATTTCACAAAATATTATTGATACATTTTTTGAAAATTTATCAATAGACATTAAAGCGCAAGTTTCTGTAAAGATAGATATTTTTTTATTTGTTTCCCCTAACAGAGCAGTCCATTGTGTCCCTTTATTAAACCTGTGATTTATACTCCTCTTATGAAGATTAATTTTACAAGGAATCCTTGTTCAGTTTTCCTGGCTCCAGTGACCACTTGATGCAAGACTTTTCCTCAGAGAATATTTTTTTTTTCATAAAGTATAGTTCTAAAGGCGCGTTTGTGTCATCAAGTCAAAGTGCTGTTATTGCATCTATTTAATTTATAAACCAAATTTAACGCATGCTTACACAAAGTATATTACAGGAGAGGGAATTTCTTCCATTTTAAACTGAAATGGTAAGTTTAACCCTGATCAGAATCTGAAAGATGTTTATTGCCAAGTGTGCAGCACACACACAAGGAATTTGCTGCTGTGGTACAGAAGTAAGCTCCAGTGTTAGTACAATAAATGACACAAGTAACATTGAACAGTACAAAAGATTGTATAAGTATAAATAAATATAAGTATAAATAAATTGCTAACGATAAAAATAGATAGAAAATGGTGTACGACGAGTGGAGATAGTCAGAAATAATGTGATAACTATAACTGTATCGGAAGTTCAAGGTGCTGAAGGGATGTGTTTTAAAGGTAATGTGTGGATTAAAAATTTTAAGTAAAAGTAAAGAGCAGCAACAGAACGAGCCCTTTTGCTATATTTCATGGAAATATTTGAGTGTGTTGGTGGTGGGAGAAATTATGGGTTCAGGAGCTGAAAGGCCCGAGGGAAGAAGCTCTGTTTGTGCCGAGCCCTCCTGGTGTTTGGGGCTCTGAAGCGCTGGCCGGAGGGAAAGAGCTGGAAGAGGTTGTTGCCTGGGTGAGCAGCATCCAGAGTGATTTTGAGAGCCCTCTTTCTCATTCTGGAGGTGTACAGTTCTCGAAGGGAGGATAGAGGAGCTCCTGATGTGCTGCCATTCATTTATCAGCACACTGTTTATTTATGGAGACTCAACCCTCTCTTCCTCAGTCACTGAAACTTAAGTGTGCACAGAACTCCCATAGCACCTGCTGTTTTCCTTTTCAGATATGTGATTCAAAAACAGGCTGTGTAAACATTGAAACGTCTGTAGATTTGCTGATGGCATTTTTTAGAAAATTATGACTTTCTCTAATATTTAATCACATAAGTGGCTCTTTCAATGAAAAAAAATCACAGAAGGCGGCCTTAAAAAGTAAGAACTGTAATAAAAGCCAGGATTATTACAGTTTTTCACAATTGCTAAGACAAATTACAGTAATAGTTTTCAAAACACGATCTCATGTTTTCTTTCAACAGAAACATTTAGTCAATCAGAAAAAGTTGAGAAAAAGTTTGGCTTTAAAATGACAGTTTTGGTGTTGGTGGAGCTCGAGTGTAAAAGAAGTTCAAGCCATTGAAATCTGTGTAAACTAATTGCGTTTTTATCCAAGCAACAAAAAATGTGTTAAATGTATCGCCTACCTCGACAGATGTTGTCCTAATCATGTTAAGAGTTTAGGAAAGTCGTTAAATGTTTTGAAAAACTGTAAGAGAGCCCAGAAATGACCAAAGCTTCACAGGTTTTGTCTACTTCACCACACATACCCATCTTTATGCTAACATCTGGTTCACATTATCATGTCTGGGTCACCGTTGAATTCTGTCACTGAATTTGAGCAATAATAAGCACCTCGCTGTCTCCTTATGGAGAGAAAATGAAGGGCTGTCACTGATCTTTGATTGACAGAGTCCTCCACTCAAGCTGCATTCCTCTCCATCTGTTTTCTTATTTTTCTTCATTGATGTCTTCCAGAGCTCACTTCAGAGGCTTTGTAGGATAATTACTCTTATTTAGGATGAGGCGTAGTGCAAGAGATTATTGTGAAACTTGTGTTTCGGTTGTGCTTAGACAACTCAAGGGTTCACTGTGAAATATGAAGATGAGACGTGATATATGAATATTCACTGTGAAATATAAAGATGAGATGTGTTCTGTCTATCTGACGGTCATATAGTCACTCACTCACCGGGATATGGTTTGTAAAGCACTTTATATAAAAGAGAAAAATACAAATTAAAAGACTCTCCCTCAGGACTGCAGCACAGCAAAAGGCACCAGCATCTACGCATTGCTGCTGTGGTACGTTTTTTTTTTTTACGTGATTACATTATAATCTCACTCATTCAAATAAAAAACTATATTAAATATAAAATATATACATTTAAATATACATAAATGCTCTCAAACGAACAACAAACACATATTACATTTAGATTATTCACACACAACAAAAGAAAAACAACATACCTTTATATAAAAGAGAAAAATACAAGTTAAAAGACTCAGGACTGCAGCACAGCAAAAGGCTAAAACACAAAATGGTATTTTTACTTCATCACTCCTCACACATTGCGTAACCACGTGCAACGGCAAGAAACACGAGGCTTTCACACGCGACGCCAATTTTACAGATATAACTACTTCAAATTAAATAAATCATGTTAAATACTTACAATACTATACAATACTTCAAAACAAAAACTTGCCGTTTAGCCAACTATCTTGAGTATTTAAAAGGAATTTAAAAGGAAAGACGTACCGAAAGCATCTTCGCGTCGCTGCTGTGGTACGGCGAGAGAAGTGGTTCAAACTAATTAAGCAATTCGCCTGCTATACCTTGGAAAACCACAAGTGGGAGCCTCAAGGCAGAACCAAAAGGTATTTCATGAAATTCCCACATCTTGTCAAACTGAAAATTTTTCACTCGTTACATTTACTCTAGAGCAAAGACAATAAAAGCAAAATACTACTAAAAGTGCAAAAACTACCTGGCAACGACAAATTTTCACTCTTTCTGTGTTAAATCTTAGGTTTTCTGAGTAAATGTAAATGGCAAAATATTTGAACTAATTCAGATTTGTTATAAAACTAATAAAAATAACAATAATAACAATGCTTTTCTAAAAAGTGCCTTTGAAGGTATGTTTCCAAAAGTACCTAACAGAGAAACACATAAAGCAAACATACAAGAAAAGAGATATAATGAACAACCAGTTTATAAACTCATTAAATCTGTACATAAGTGATATGAATTAATACATCAATTACTGCATTATGTAATGCTTGGCTTCTGCTTGTTTATATATTTTTAATTTACACTCTGAGTGTAGGACTCCTGAAAAACTTGAATTTAAAATGCAGTTTAGAGGAAAATTCAGTAGGTTTAAAGTAAGGTTATCTATTTTAGCAATTTAACATTATGTGATATTAAATTCATGGGTCTCGTCTAAATGATCTCATCTTAATTAAGGTTGTCTCACAGAAACCATGCTGATTCAGTTTTTGCTAAATGTTTAATACAAAATAAACAAGTCTGCGCTCGCAGATACTGTGAAAAGATAACGTGTTTCATAGTTCAGGAAAAGCTGTTTGTTTCCTTTGACCTTTTGTACAAGCTGCCTGTTTTGTGACTGTATAAAATCTTTGATTCTAAACTTTTATAACAATGAGTTTTACAAGAAAGTAGTTTCCTGATTAATTTATGAACAAGTTAAAAAAGCATATATTTTTAACTTGGAGTTTGATTCGATCAATTCATTCCCATTATTCGGTCCTCACCTGGAAGAACCTTGCGCCTGTCAATCATTTGGGGTGGGTGGGCCTTGTTAGCTATTTAATTCTTATACCCTGTAAGATTTACTTACCAGACATGCATAAACATAAACATTTTTTCATTTGTTAAAAAAATGTCATACTATAATACATTGCCTCAAAGTTATCTGTGGAAATATTTCCAAGTTTCATATTATTTTTTAAATATTTGGTTTCATAATGCTAACTTTGAAACCAAACTGCTAACTGGAGCCATATAATGTAATTGTGATAAAGCATTTAATTTTACATTTTATTTAAAAACGTTTAATACAATTGACACGGGAGATTGGTTCGTGACATCATAAATCATTCGGTTGGAAAACAGCTCCGAATTTTGACTCGAAACCTCTGAAACATTTCAAGGGTAATTTCATTATAAATATTGTACTTGTTGTTTTGTTTGCTAAAATCTCTTCAGAAATGCATTACCTTCACCAAGGTTTTAAAGGGAGAATCTAAATACGGACTATGAATATGATCGAAAAACTGCAGGAGACAAAATATAAAAGATTTGAGACCTGATATCTCAAATTACCTTCAAGCTCACCGCTGCGCCCTTGTGGAGAAAAAAATAACATAAGCAGTCACATTGTACCAGAGTTGGTGTCCAGAGCTCCAGGATGCTACACTTATATAATAATATTCCTACATAAAATCTCTTTCCCATCTAGAACAGAACAGGTTCACTGGTTTGAGTTCGCAGCAGATGATGGTGAACCAAGCTCGCCTCTTTTAAGAAGCCCTTCTCGGCAATAAAAGGAAACAAGCTGGAACTTATAAATGTCAGACTTCAACTACCCTTGTAACTCTGCTTTTAGTCTCACACAAAGGTTTCTATGCAGACAAATGTAATTGTATTTATTACATTTGATGTGAACTACATTTTTTACAGTACAAGTAACATCTAAATGCTTGTTTAGTGCTCAAAATGCAGCTATTTAGCAATAGCCCCAAAGTAACCAAGAAGTAACTCTGACTCCTGAAAATATTTACAGTTTGTCTGAAGGAGCAGATTTGAACAAAATATTTCTCTAACAATAAACCATAAGGCAATTTTTGAAAGTGTTTTAATAAATGTAGACTTATGTTTCGTTTAAGAAATTCAAAATGACACTTTGTTTAAAAAAAAGAAGTTTATTTAAGTTGCTATGCACACGCAGATGTCCTCTCATACTGCAGCTCTTTAATGTGTTTTACACGTCCAGAGGTTTGTGATGTACATATTTACAAGCGTTTAGGCTCGACAATCTTGAATTGGGGTCAAACATAAAAATGAGCCTCATTCACATTTGAAATATGCTATATCTTCATATTTACGCTATATACAAGCCTCTTCATCTATGTCCTCTGGAGTACACAACTGTTTTTGGTTTATATATTTTGACTCAATTGAGGTATCGTAATAAGTTCTGGTGTGCTCAATAGTGGACATCCTGGACTTTATAATAATTTCATTTTTGTGTGGGACTGACCTGCTCTTAATAGACAGGAAGTCGCCCCCCCCCAACATACATTGGAAGAATCATCCTGTTTTGGAACACCTACATTTGTGCTAAATATTTGAATAATAAATAAAGATACATTTAAGTGTATTTAATAAACATTGAAATGCTAAAGAGGAACTACTTAAAGTACATTAAATGGCTTTAAATGAGAAGGAATAACTTCACTTCATAATTCGACTCAAATGTAACATGAAATACATTTAAACTCAATATTACAGCATTTATTCTAAAATGTGTACTTCTAAAACTTACGGAAATAATTACACTTTACTGTGCTTCTATTTTGCAGTCCTAAAAAAGTAAATATTTTTTATCTTGATTATTCGTAAATAAGGTGATATACACTTTTTTTTGTTTACAGAGTTTTAGGAACATTTTAGCATTTTTTTTGTTGAAGATGAAAAAGACTTTTTTTCCTGCCTGTATAGAAACATTTTTTTAATGGGGCAAGAAACACTTTGTTTTAAAACATAACCAGCTATGTGTGAAGATGGCTTTTGGTACCAACAATTTTTGTATTTGGTGGGTGCAGAATCCAACTGGGTCTGCTCATAGGGACATGATTCTCCTGATTCAGATGGATTTATTGCTGTATTTCTGCATCTCCTTCAGTGTGAGATATCCGCCTCCACTGGGCTCAATCATAGAGGAGGGCCTGATCACAGCAGCTTCCTCAAGCTCCGAGATGGACCAATCACTGGCTGCCCTCTGGAGATCATTCCATGGGCTGCTAACAGCTGCAGAACTGAGTCCCTCGACACCCCGCGCCCTTGACGCATCTCTGTTTGTGTTCTCTTCCTCACAGAGCTCATCTACAGGTAAGTGGAACCCAGAATCTGGACTCATTGGGTAATTGGTTGGGTACTTGGGGCTGTCCAGAGAGTTGAGCGAGAAGACGGGGGATAACAGAGAGGAGCTGGTGCCCTCATCAGGGAGATAGAAGTAAACAGGACAGGAATCCACGTGCAGGGAACCCGAGGGGGATTTGCTGTAGAAGTAGCCCATGTTGGAAACACCCGAGGAGGAAGCGAGACTGGTTCCACTGTTCTCCAAGCCAGAGTCACACTGACTGGAGTGAACCAAGATGGTGGTAGAAAATCGCACATCTGGATCCAACATGGCGGTGACCCACTTATCAGAGATCTCCAGTGGTGAGATATCTTCGCATGTTTGAGGAGTAAGATACGGGATGGTGGAATTCTGTCCTCCGAGCCATTTCTGTGTAGAGGTGAGAGAAAGAGAAACATGTTCAGAGGTTATGTGTGGGTTTATCCTCTGATCTAAAAACTTTTTATTATTTATGCAGAAGCACTTTTAGACTGCACATGTAAAAAAAAAATCAGATAGTTAAAATCTTTATTCATTAAGGCATGTTCTCCCAAGCAAAAATAAAATGTTTTTTATTTCAGATTGTATGTTTGAAATGTAATTACACAAACTGTACGTTTGTATAATTTGAAGTATTTCATCAGGGTGTCAGATGAACACTTTTAAACTTTGAAAATAACATTAATATAACTTAATACTCAAAAAAATAATGATTAAAAAATGAAATAATTGTACTAGATTACACTTCATAGAAATACATTAAACTAAAGTATACTTAAAGTGCAAGATGCGTACTTTTTAAAATTTACTTATTTTAGATTTGTTATATTATTTTTTTTTTATACATTTTTTATATACTGTAAACTGTATTCACAAAGCTGTCACCGTAACATACACTGAAAGTATATTTTTATAATCAAGTACAAATTTTATAATCAATGCTCTAAAATTCAGTTTGAATGTATTTCAAGTTATATTTGAGTCGAAGTGAAGTCTTATTTATGAAGTGAAGTTATTAATTCTCATTAAAAGCCATATACCTTACTTGAGGAAAATATTAAATATACTTTAAGTTGTTTCATTTTGGCATAAAAAACGTACACTATTCAATCGAGGTTTTCTACATTTAATTACAATTAAATATATATTTAGAACAAAATGAATTGTTCAAAATTAGCATGATTCAAAAGTTTTACAGGTTTTTAAAAATGATTTCTTGTGTGGTGTGAAACAGCTGTAGGTTTTAGGAGCAACATGCTGGAGTTTGAAAACCAAAAACGCTTAGCGTATCAAAATATTGGCCTTAAAACGAGAGTTGACTCAAAGGTATTGCAAAGAGATACAGTTGAAAGCAAATCTCTTAGTCCACAAGCTCAATGTCTTCAATCATCGAACTGAAAAAAAAAACATCCCCCCAAGCATTTAGGTAAATACTCTCAGATTACACATCCGCATGAAGGGAAGTAGGGTTATGCAAGCCTTTCAAAGAGATTAGCCTGCAGGAAGGGAAAATGTTATAGTTTATCTCAGTCTGTTGGAGAGTAAATTTATTCTCTGTGGAGTAAGGAACTGGAACCATATTTCACCCATGATCCTGAATGCTGAAAGATGTCACAAAGAGCCTGGAGCTTCTCTGGTGAGAACATTTTTTTTCAGGTGAGCTTGACTCAGACTCTTTATTCAATCACAGGCAGTTTAATGTTGTGTTAATTGTACTCTGTCATTTGCGATTGTTTCTGTCATTGCAATTTTCCTAAACGTGATCAAAAACTGGCCAGCCAGATTTCATTCAGCAGCTCCATAACCTGCTGAATCTATATATCTTATACTCTTATATTTATACTCTATATTTACCATTGTGAAAATAACTGGGAAATAAACCCGGTCAGGTGAATGGATTGGTGGATTTCTTGTTAGAATTCGATAATGGGAACTACTGAGGCCATGACACTAAGCTCATGACTAATAAACGCCACTGAATAGAATGACATCAAAATCTTCAAAAATTCTACTGCAGAATTGTTATTAAAGAACCATGATCATAGTTTTTTTTCCTGTGCTCTCCGAACTCACCTGGAAGTTTCCGTCATGGACTCTGTGAAGAGGCTGGAAGTATTTGGAAGGGTCGGGAACATGCTGACATGTTCGTTTTAGCAATCTGCAGAGAAAAAAAACAATTATTGACGCAGGTGAACAAGCTGTCACTATAAACAGGTTTCCTCTGATGGTATACAGGATTGGAAACTCTGAATCGGATAATTGTCCAATATCGGTTTGCACCAAAATAAGTTTGCACACTAAGGAAATGTAAGTGTTATATTCTGAGGCATTGTGTTCTATTTTCTTTTTACTTCTGTGGGTGTGTGATATGCTGTCTCTTCTTGACACAAGACTTCCTGCGTTGATTCATTTTCATTCATTCATCTTCATGTCTGCTTTCTTCCCTTTCGGGGTCGCCACAGCGGAATGAACCGCCAACTCTCTGGCATATGTTTTACGCAGCGGATGCCCTTCCCTGCCGCAACCCATCGCTGGGAAAGATTCATTTGAGTTCTATTTTAATTATTTTTGTGTTAATAAATTCTGTTTCAATTCTTCTGCTCTTGACTGTGTTCTACTTTTGAGTCCAGTTTTGTTCTTAATCATAACTAATAAAAGGAAATGCCCAATTGAGCTCTGGTTCCCAAAGAGGTCGGAAGCTAGAAGAGAATTATATCAAAAATATAATAATATAATCAGTATAGATAACATATATTTTTTATTTAGTATACAACATTACACAATGAAAGTGATAGTGTTTTAAATTAATATTTTATTGGCCGATGGGACAATAGTGTCTATGGGCAAAATATTTACTGTGTTTTGCAATTGTTTAAACAATAAACACAATAAACTTTATTCTTGATTATATTGTTTTTGATAACTAAGGCTCAATATTGTGATCAAACTCAGATTAATTGCACAGCTCTAAAGTCATTTTTTAGACAGAGAAGACTCTCACCGACTGCTTTTCTTTACTTTGTAGAGGATCGCAGTCAAGACAGCGAGGAGGAAGCAGATTATTAAGAAAGCTCCAATGAATTCAAACGCTGATAAACCACAAAAGGAAATCATCATTAACATCAAATAGAATTTACATTTAAATTTTTGTTTGATGATAGGACTCACCCGAAGATGAGTTTTCATCTTTTCTCATTGCTTTTTCAAGCTTTTCAGCCTCAGTTCTCCAGGATACGGAAGGACTCCAGTCACTCCACTCACCTAAGTACCCCCCTGAGTGGTCGGCATCTACAGGCTCGATGGGCTTCACGCGCACCCTTGCCTGGTACTCAGTTCCCGGTGCCAGAAAGTGATCATCCATCTCCACAAAGCTGTCTTGAGTGGGGTCTGTGGGTTTTGTCATCTTCATTAGAGGAAGATATTCAGATAGATTAGAGAGAGCACAGAGAGGTGCAAATACAATCCACAGGAAACAGTTGGTTTTCAAAGTTGATCAAATAAACCAGAAACTGGAATTGTCTTACGTCCCAGCTTGTATTTGTGGGCTTGAGCTGAAGTTGAAATTCAAATTCATTGAAGTTGATTGGAAAGTTGTCTCCTTTTATCCACGAGATGTTGTTCCTGATCACAATAGGCTTTTTTGGTGGCTGAGTCTTAACTGTGATGTTAAAGAAAGAAACAGAAAGAATGAGCCTAGATAAATCTGTTTTTAAACATATTTCACGAGTTCACTCTGCTCATAACTGCCTAGTATCGCATGCGTGGTTGGCGAGAAATGGAGAAGCGTACCAGGCGAATTGTTCAAGTGTTAGTCCGGGACCGTTGAACAACCCGGGCCCGGAGAATACTCCCCCATAGATTTCCAACTATTACCGCAGTTTAAACGAGAAGTAGATCATCTCATGCAAAGTGAGAAGAGGTGAAACATGCATGGTGAGGGGCGAAGGGGTGGAAGGATGTTAGCTCTTTGGTCGTGTCTTATATACTGGAGATAATTTGGGTAGGTGGGACCAAATGATTAGTCAATTATCAGCCAAGCTCCTCCTGAACCTATGCTAATCAAATGATTAATGTCATTTATGTAAGGAAATTTACTCGAATGGTTATAAAAAAACGAATCAAGATTACAAAACCAGTTATCAGTTTTATTTATGTGTAAACCTGGTGCTTACACCTAAGTTGTTTATATAGTTGTAAATCTTAGGTGTTTATCTTAAAAAATGGAAAAAACAGATAAACTTTGTTGCCCGAGTTACTGCAGCGTTTTTCAACTCCTCCTGCTAGCAAAAGTTAAACCCTTCTTGAAATGAAAAAAAAAAATGAGAAAAGAAAATGATTTATCACTTTCTTTAGCCCTTCTGGTAATTTTCTACACATGTTTTCAAAGCGTGTGTTTCATATAATTTCCTAACTGCTGCCATTTTGTGTTAATAGTTGCTTACTAGCTCAAGTGTTATATTATAAACGTATAAATTGCTGACATTTGCAGTTATAGGTAATGTAATTCAGAGTCAAAAGAATCAATTGTCAGGTTAATTTACTTAGCATAGTTATTTATTCATTTGTTTTACATAATTGTTTGAGTGAATTTTAATAGTAGTTAAATTGGGCTGGTTGTTTTAAGGTGTATGCATGTTTTTCTTTTAAATCCTTTAGGACAAATTAATTGTGTTCTTGGAGATACTTCTCTGCCCTAAGTATCTAAACTAACCTGGCCACAATGCAGGAACCATCTCCTCACGTATGGAGCTGATGATCTCTCAATGTTAGTAAGCTAACTATGCAAAATTCTGTAAAAGTATTATTCACAAATGCTAAAGTAAAAGAACGATTTTCCCTCTTTGCTCTCGAGGAAGGCGGTCGGTAATCAGACTGTTGGTATAAACCACAAGTTGGACGAGAACCGGATGATCCTAACAGCTGTGCAGCAGATTTTGACCAAAATGGAAGCCAGTCATGGACATTGATGGACATTAGAGGTCTGTTAAAGCTAATGGTAAGCTTTGGCCAAGGCTGTTGCTGGAGCCAATATAACTTCTCCTGAAGAACAAGATAATGAGAAGCTCTGAACTCCTCCTCAAGGACACTACAGCCTTCTGTCCATTTACTCCCAGTCTGAGTGGGCGGGGTTTGTCGATTGCGCTCTCAGCTGGATATCTGGATGTCTGCTTGCTTGTGACTGGATCTATCTCCACTTCCCCTGTTCTCATCTCCTGATGCGATGTTATGTTTATGTAAATGTGTTGAACGTGCTTGTTGCTATGGCTTTTCCCCCTGATCTCACACTGCTCTGACTGAAGTACAGTTTGAGAGGGGCACTTTTTTTCAGCCACCGTTACTGTTGTATATTTCCTTATTTCATTTGCTACCTCTCAATGACCTGTCTGTCCCCTTGTAATGTGAGGTCTATATCTTGGTCTGTGGGGTCCAATTCTAGTGCATGTAACAGTGTAGTGACCAATAATGGCCTTATTCAATTTTCAATTGGTATCTAAAATTTTCACAGGGTATGAGACAATAATAATAGATATTGTAGAGTATTAGAAGGTAGAATAACTGAAAGAAATTCATTAAATTGCGTCAAAAGAGTTAACTCAGAACATTGAATTCTGTAACGTTCAAACGATTAAAACAACTGAAAATTCAAATTCATAACACTAGAGCCTCTATTGGTCATTCTGAACAACCAAAAAAAGGTGAAATATTGAGTGTTTTGCGTATCACAGATCTATATTCCATTCCTCCTCCTTCTTCCTCATCATCATCTTCCTCTAGCTCCTTCATGTCACTGTTATCATCCAGAATCATTTTCTTAGTATCTTCAACATAATAATGTTGCCATCATGAAGAGCAGACACAGATTATGGTGATATTATAAAATTATTGTGTATTTTTGAATATGTTATTGAAAACAATTATGCACAACGTTATTAGCAAAGAAGAAATTTGGTCACACTGATACATTTGGTGTTATAAGGCTAAAGCGGAAAATTCACCAAAGCTAGTGGACAACAAATAAAACGGATTCAAATATTAAAACAGAATTCAAATAAGCATGAGTTGAAAAGAAATGAAATCAGCATTGACAATTTTACAATAGAAGATGCATAGGCTTTGCACAAATATGCTAGTTTAAATTTTGATCATTGCTCTTGCTCACATTGCCTTTATAATTACTTTCATTACCAGAGTTTATGCAGATTTGATAAAGTCAAATTTGGGAGCTTTTGTAAAACCATTAAGAATCAAATTTAACACTTATAACAAACACCTTGTTTGAAACCAAAACTCTGACAACGCTAACCATGTTTTTTAATATACATTTAAGCGTTTATGAGTAACTCTTTTAGGACAACGTTTAGGAGAATTTTCTCTCTGGCAACCCCAAAAATATTTTTTTAATGATTTTGAGCATTTATGTGTGTTTTCGCAATATCTGGCACCCCTAACAATCACTTTTAAGATTTTGAGCACTTAAATTTGGGATTTTAGATTTTTTCAGAGCCCGTGGGAACCCTGGGTACTCACTGTGCTGAGCTGGCCCATAAAGCTGTTTAGTGACGCCTGATCCATTGCAGGATACGGTCAGCCAGAATTTACTTAGGAAGTAAAAGAACTTAAGAGGAAGTAAAATAAAGCAGATAAATGGAAGTAAGGCTGCTGAAATAAAGAACTAACCGATGCAAATTTCATGGATCTCTACTCACAGACTTGTCATAAGATAAAAAGCAGCTTCCGGTGGAATGTTGTCGACTCCTCAGTGCCATCAGCTGGCATGTTTTTGAGGATCCGGTCTGCCTCGGTTTAGAGCTGCACACAGAAAACATCTCAGAAGATTCCTCCAATGCTACAATTAGTCTCTCTTTTGTGTACCTTGTTTTCCAGATCCCTTCAAGCTCACATCCCTCTATGGAGGAATATGAGGAGTTCCACCACACGCAGGAAATGTTCTCCCGAAAGTCGTTCACACAGGTCAGACCTGCTGTTAGACATGATGAATAGATGCATATATGTAAGATAAACAACTGTAAAGGCAAGGCAAATTTATTTGTATAGCACATTTGATACACAGGGTAATTCAAAGTGCTTTACACTGGAAACAAAGAATAAAAAAGAAAGCACATTTAATAAAATCAAAGTCATATAAAAGCATTGATTAAAAATTGAAAATTAAGACATAGATTAAGATGGTGAAGTGCAGAGATAAAATATTTTAGTTGTTCGGACGTTTGTGCTCGATAAAAGATAAAAGCGCAGGTGTGTCTTTAGCCTGGATTTAAACTTGCCTAAAGTGTTGGCACCCTTGATCTCCTCTGGAGTATTTAACCTGTGTGGAATTTACCCCGGGTAGATCTAATTTATCTGATCTGAGGATCTCAGCTCTCTGTTTGGTGTGTATTCACTGAGCATGTCTGTTAGGTATTTAGGTGCTAAGTTATGTTTGGACTTATAAACGAGCAGCAGAACTTTAGAATCTACTCTGAAGGAGAGCGGCAGCCAGTGCAGAGACTTAAGAACTGGAGAAATGAGTTCTGACTTTCTAGTTTTGGTTAGAATTGGAGCCGCTGCGTTCTGAACGCGCTGAAGCTGTTTAACGGTGTTTTTGGGAAGACCAGTGAGAAGAGCGTTACAGGAGTTCAGCTGCTGGAGAGGAAAGCATGAATCAGTTTCTCTAAATCTCGTCTGGAAACAAAACATCTGATTCTTGTGATGTTTCTAAGATGATAATAAGCTGATTTTGTCATTGCTTTTACGTGGCTATTGAAACTAAGATCAGAGTCCAGAATCACTCCAAGATTCCTGACCTTGTAGATTCCTGAATTTGTAGTTGTTAGTCCCTCGACGGTGAGAAACGCGTTAACCTTAACAACCTCGCTTTTACTTCTGAATGCAATGACTTCAGTTTTGTCCTTGTTTGATTGAAGAAAGTTGTTTTACATCCCGTTTTTAATTTCATCAAGACATTGGCAGAGAGAGTTTATGGGGTTGTAGTCATTCGTAAAAATATCTAAATAAATTTGTCAATCAAATCAATCAAAATGTTTTTACATGGCCCTTTTTAGCAGTTGCTTCAAAGCAGCTTCACAAAGGCCTTTTAACAAATTCACTGAAATTGAAACCTGAAAAATCTCCAAAAGGTTTCCCTTAAAAAATGTAGGCAGATGCAGTTTTTCACAATTGCTATGACAGTTTTTTTTTAAATACATTTAACAAGTTTCCTAAACTCAACACAGCTAGAACAACATTGTGTTTGTAGGTTATACAATTAACACATTTATGTTGCTTTGGAACCAAATGCATACAGTTATCACAAATATAAAAAGCTTCAACTTCTTTTATACTCAAGCTCCACCATTACCAAAATAATATCATTTTAAAGCCAGATTTACAAATGATTTCACTCTGTATGTCAAAACAGATAACATAATGTTAAAAAAACAGCACTTATACAGGATAAAGTCAAAGTGAACTGCTTTTCATATTGTGATTTGAAACATATTCGCTGTATGTTATTCTATTGTCAATGGGGATGAGTGTTTTATAGTTATGCAAATGTATAAATCCCAGCTGATTCCATCTAGAACCACACTCAGTGATGAGGTTTATCCAGTCACATGATCTTATGATCTAGAAGAGGATCTTTTGACTGACCTTGTTTCAGGAAAGGAAAAATTTAGAAACTTCAGGGAACGCCTGCAATATATAAAAAACTTTCTTTTTTTCCTCCTCTGTCTTTATTTTCTTACTTTTCTTTTCCTCACTGCTTTGGTTTATTGATCAGTTGATACTTCTATTATGAGAAGCTGAGATAGATTTTGACGGTGTAACAGATTGCATATTGTCTCTCCCCTAATGTAAGTCGTTTTGGACAAAAGCGTCTGCCAAATGCATAAATGTGAAAAGAAAGAAAGAAAGAGAAAGAGAAAAAGAAAAGGAACTAAAGAAATAAAGAATGAAAACAACAAAGAAAGAAAGAAAGACTGCATGAGGGAGAGGAAGACAAGTAAAAATGTAGAAAAACATGTATAATATATATTTTTAAATTTTTATAATCAAAATTTCAGTATTTTTCTGTTTATATATCATGTTCTTTTGCAAATCAAGTCTTTACAGCAGCAATTTGTTTTCCATAAACTGTACATTTTATAAAGCTACTCTGAGATGATTGTTCATTTTTGTATTTAATTTCTGGCAAAAAAAAGAAAATCATGCATTTACTAAACCCAACAAAACAAAAATGTAGAGAAAGTTCAGATATAAGAGAAGACTGAACTCACTATAAATATATTTTTATATAAATACATACAAATATTTGCTTTTGAAACATGTTTGCATTGTTTTGTTGACAGTGTATTGTGTTAGTCTATTATTGTTTTTTTTAATGAGTTTTGGTGTTTTGTTTACAATGGGGGATTTTGAGAATGAAATTAACTGTTGCCAATTGTGTGTTTTTGGAGGGTGCAGCCATTCGGTTCAACAAACTTGTTAAATGTATTGAATGAAACTGAAATAGCAAAAAACTGTAACCGTGTTTTACATTTGTTCTGTACACACCACCTGAAAAGTATTTTATTACATAAACAGATTTGATTAAAAAAAAAATTTTTTTAATTGTGCTTCTGTTTGCCGTGGGCCCAAAAATGACAAAATCCACCACTGACCTTAAACCTCTCACCTACAAATAAGAACAGATTGGTTGGTTTTCTCAAACCTTCTAAGAACGGATTAGTGGCATCTCGATTCAGTTGTCATGAGGCCAGATTGCACCTAGAACCGGGCCGCATATGCCCCGCAGGATGTCCGTTCACACACCTGCTTTAAATTGGCTTTACAAAAAAAGACCCAAATCCAAAATGATTCTGTGGGAAAAGCTTTGAGGTTTACTCTGATATTGTTCAGAAAATAATCAAAGCTTTTGGCGGGTACCTGAATGCGGCTGGCTGGACCATCCAGTTCCATAAAGTATGAAGAAGATGAAGAGAGGGGTGTACCAGTAATCCGTCATCTCTACTTAAACACATGCATAAAACATTTGAATATGTCAATTTTACCCACACTTTTACAATGACCTTTAAACCTTAAATAAATTAGATAAATTGGTAACTATGATTGTGATGATCGTCACCCAATGAAATTGTTTAAGACTCATTATCTGAATCAAGTCAACCCTGTAGATGACACAACCATGTGCTGCTTGAAATACAGGAGCTTTACGCCGCAAAAAAAAAAAACGTTTTATTTTGTGTAATTCCATGAATGCTATAATTAGCGCACATCGACAAGTGATTCCAGTCCTCTGTCTGCTGATAAAGTTACAAAACGGTAGCAGCTGCACTCACATTTTGATGATTAAATGCAAAATTCCCTCCTCCACCCATATCTCCACATCTTCCTGAAAGGGACTCCCCTGAACAGGGGGCTTGTGGGCCTGAGTCATCTCTCGACCCCGGGGCCCTTCCATGGACAGCTCGCCCACTGCGCTTGTCCCAATCTTGCCAAACTAGCTTTACATTTTGTGTAAGCGAATTCTATGTTAGGGAATTTAGTGAAGCTTTGGGGAAAAAATGTATATATATAAATATTTTATTAGCCTGTGTTGGTTTCAGCTGAAACAGTTAAAAGACAAAGGTTGATGACCGATGCGTTTAGATCGGTGTTTAAACACTTGGAAAAAAAAATTCTATTGTAATCAAGAATGTTTCAATAGAAGCAAAATGGGGGAATGGGTGGAAAATTTGATTTTTGTAAGTTTTATTATTTCTTTGTTTCCTTTTTACGGTGTACTTGACGAAAGGGCCTAAGGGCCTGTAGGCCTCCTTCTAGTGACCTTCTCTATGTTAGGATGGGTTGACATGTTCCAGAAGACCAGCTGTTGTTCCAGACATGTAGATCAGAATATTGTCTCTTCTAATTAGTCCCTTCTGGCTAATCTCATTTGGATTATTCTGATGGTCAAATCTGAATGTCCAGTCTCATATACATGAAACACTTTATCTATTGATGCCCAATAAACAGTTGGACAATAAACTGTGGATCTACAGACAGCTTGTGACAGTTTGTTGATCCAAACCATGTTAGCAGCAGTTTTTATTCTTCTGCTTGTTATTTACAGAATTACTTTCTTAGTGTTTTTGAACTGTAACTTTTTTCTGAATACTTTTCTCTACTATTTGCTAGAGCAAACCATGCTGAACTTCAACCAACAAGACTCACAGACCCCCGGATTAGGACTTCGGGTCAAACCAGTTACCATCCTTGATGTTCTTTGCCTGAGAATTTTACTTCTTTACTTCCAGTCGAACTGGTTGCATTTTGATTTTTCCACTCTATGAGTGTAGTTTTGAGTTTTGGAATTCTCCCATCTGTGTCAACAGTATTAATTTTTTCATCAAAATTATTTTTGTTGTTTTGTTCTGTTACATTTTTTGTTGTCTTAACAAGATTAGGTTATCTTTCTTTTCATTTAAGCATATGTTCTCGAATAAACTGCCAAAAATGTAGCGATAAAGGCTTTAATATCTATTTTACACTCTACCTTTAGGATTGTAAACACAGGTTTAACACAGGTAACAGACACAGAAAGATGATGTATTATCTTGAAAATGTACCCACACTCCCAACATATTTAATGTTGGGGCATTTAAATGTAAATAAATTACTTTTATTTTGCAAAAACAGTAAATGCATTCCTGCGTCCCAATCAGAGTACTTATACTGCACCTTTAAAAGATATAAATTTTCAGATGAAAATTTACATACTTTATAGTAAGACAAGAGTTTGTGATGTAAGTAGTAGTGACCACATACGTCATTAAAAAATATTCTACTAATACAGGGAGTGGAGAATTATTAGGCAAGTTGTATTTCTGAGGATTAATTTTATTATGGAACAACAACCATGTTGTCAATGAACCCAAAAAAGTCATTAATAACAAAACTGAAAATTTTTGGAAGTAGTTTGTTTTTAGTTTTAGCTATTTTAGGAGGATATCTGTGCCTGCAGGTGACTATTACTGTGCATAATTATTAGGCAACTTAACAAAAAACTAATATATACCCAATGCAATTATTTATTTTGACCAGTGAAACCAATGCAACATCTCAACATTCACAAATATACAAATCTGACATTCAAAAACAAAACAAAAACCAATCAGGGACAATTATAGCCACCTTTCTTTGCAAGGACACTCAAAAGCCTACTATCCATGGATTCTGTCAGTGTTTTGATCTGTTCACTCAATCAACATCGCGTGCAGCAGCAACCACAGCCTTCCAGACACTGTTCAGAGAGGTGTACTGGTTTCCCTCCTTGTAAATCTCACATTTGATGATGGACCACAGGTTCTCTATGGGGTTCAGATCAGGTGAACAAGGAGGCCATGTCATTAGTTTTTCTTCTTTTAGACCCTTTCTTGCCAGTCACGCTGTGGAGTACTTGGACGCGTGTGATGGAGCATTGTCCTGCATGAAAATCATGTTTTCTTGAAGGATGCAGACTTCTTCCTGTACCACTGCTTGAACAAGGTGTCTTCCAGAAACTGGCAGTAGGACTGGAAGTTGAGTTTGACTCCATCCTCAACCCGAAAAGGCCCCACAAGCTCATCTTTGATGATACCAGCCCCAATCAGTACTCCACCTCCACCTTGCTGGCGCCTGAGTCAGACTGGAGCTCTCTGCCCCTGCTCCAGCCACGAGCCCATCCATCTGGCCCATCAAGACTCACTCTCATTTCATCAGTCCATAAAACCTTAGAAAAATCTGTCTTCAGATATTTCTTGGCCCAGTCTTGACGTTTCAGCTTGTGTGTCTTTTTCAGTGGTGGTGGTTTTTCAGCCTTTCTTACCTTGGTCATGTCTCTGAGTATTGCACACCTTGTGCTTTTGGGCACTCCAGTGATGTTGCAGCTCTGAAATATGGCAAAACTGGTGGCAAGTGGCATCTTGGCAGCTGCACACTTGACTTTTCTCAGTTCATGGGCAGTGATTTTGCACCTTGGTTTTTCCACACGCTTCTTGCGACCCTGTTGACTATTTTGAATGAAACGCTTGATTGTTCGATGATCACGCTTCAGAAGCTTGGCATTTTTAAGAGTGCTGCATCCCTCTGCACGATATCTCACTATTTTTGACTTTTCGGAACCTGTCAAGTCCTTCTTTTGACCCATTTTGCCAAAGGAAAGGACGTTGCCTAATAATTATGCACACCTGATATAGGGTGTTGAAGTCATTAGACCACACCCCTTCTCATTACATCACCTAATATGCTTAATTGGTAGTAGGCTTTCAAGCCTATACCTCTTAGAGTAAGACAACATGCATAATGAGGATGATGTGGTCAAAATACTCATTTGCCTAATAATTCTGCACACAGTGTAGCTATAACACTCTACATTGTGCTTATTTATTTCTGTGCTTCTTCTTAAGAAAAAAGTCGTATTACAGGTTGCTTGTTTGAGTCCAAGAGAAAACCCCTTCAGCCCGAGCGCAGTGGATTGTGAGTAATATCAGCTGTAATATCCATCGATCTGCGCTACAGAATCTAACCGGAAAAAAGTACACATCTGGCACACACTCGAATACTTTTTTTATACATACTATGGTTTGGGAGACATCCATCCATTTTCTTGTCGGCTTTCTTCCCTTTCGGAGGTGTCCATAGCAGAATGTACCACCAACTCTTCTGGCATATGTTTTAATGCGCGGATGCCCTTCAAGCCACAACCCATCGCTGGGATCCACACACACTCAAACACTACAGACAATCATTGTTACCCAATTGTCTTGTACCACATGTCTTTGGACTTGTGGGGGAAACCGGAGCACCCGGAGAAAACCCACGCGATCTCGGGGAGAACACACAGAAACTCCACAAAGAAACTCCAACTTACTCAGGCGAAGCTCGTACCAGCGACCTGCTTGGTGTGAGACGACCGTGCTACCACACTCCGCCACCGTGACGCCCAGTTTAGAACACACTAATTCTAAACTAAAAGTTAGTGCACCGATTGGGATGCAGGGTTATACAAAATTTCACTGTATAATGAGAACTTTGTCCTTTAGAAGGTTGACACAACCTCCTTTAACACTTACACTGAGTGGGCTGCTGCCTGCGCTGGATGTTATTTTGAGTGGGTGGTCAACCTGTACACTGCTGATTCCACCGACACTAGAATATAACACCCACAGACAACCCTCATCTCTAACATATGACTTTCGGTAAACAGACTATTAAAAGCGAACGTCCTAAAAAGTGCATCGAACAGAGCAAGAGCAAAATTTGATGATGTGGTTTGACTTTTGAAAGGGAACGCTGAAAAGGGAACGCTGAGTAATTATGATAGCAGTTTATTTCATGCCGAGCGCTGAACTTCAAGTAATGATTTGAGTGATCACTGCAGTCTTCATGGTGTATTGTGAGGGTTTAGCATTAAATACAGTACATTGCAAAAAAGGTCACAAACTCTAAGTTGACAGTTAACTTGCAGCCTTCAATCAGTAGATTATTGTGACTATGTTATTAAATATAGGAGTTTGAGTCATTAGGGAACCAAAATTACAATAAGAGGTTGTGGGAACACAACCAGCCTTTTGCTCAACAAGAGCTGAAATTGGTCCCGCAGACATGTGTGATACCTAATTAAAAATTATTTTTGAGAGAAAACATAGTGACAAGAGAACAAGTGGCAACTTGTACTTCATAATTGAATTTAAAAAGCTTATGAATAAATATGAAATACAACTGCAAGCAGTACTGCGAAGCCATTCATTCATAAACATTGACTTTGGGATATAAAACGTATTAAACCTTAAGGAAGAAGCAGATTTAAGACATTAATTGAAAAAAAGTTATGTTTTCAACGAATACTGCCATTACAGTGAACTCCCAGTTCCCTGGGATTTGAACCTAAAACCTTTTGGTTTGGAGATGAATGTCAATGGAAAAGTGCAGTTCAGTTCAGTAGTTATGACCAAAAACATTATTGAAAGGTTGGACAAATGGTGGCAAAGTTAAAGGCTTGAAATTTGTTCCAGTAGACAATGAGATCTATTTTTACATGTGTGCAACATTTGAAAACTTTCCTACAAGGGACTGCCGTTGACTTTAATGGCATAAGAATAAAAAAAAACCCCAACATGATCACAATGGGGCCCTTGCACCTTAGGCACTTGCCTCATAATTAACACTACAGTTACCCATCTAATTTGTGATTCGGAAGCATGTAGTTAAAAAGCTTTCTTACTCATTTAAATAATTAGCACTTGTTTATTTAATATTGAGATGTGACTAACAGCCCACTTCCGCTTTGTAAAAATACGATGAAGTCTACCTGCCTCTGAAAACTGCCAGTGATGACACATTTGGATAAACTTCACCCCGGCAGTAGAAATCTATAGACAAATCTTGTTTATCCTTGAGATGTGCTGAAGAGTGGTGAATAAAATCCAAAGCCTCAGAGTGACCTCAAAAGATCTACTGACTAAAAACTAAACATTTCTATACAGATGAAACTTGCTTACATCTGCGCCAAGCGGCATACAAATGGCAGAACCCTGTAACCCTGTATTGTTGAAATTCTACAGCTCCTTATAGTCTGATATTATTGTTTAGAATTGATCCAAAATCCCAAAAAAACAATCATGACCATTTCAAATATATAACAAGCTTCACCTTTTACTTTTCTTAAATTTCACACACCGATGCCTATTTGAAATCGTAGATTAAGTGTTTGAATGCCTTCTGAATTCAACTTTAGTTGTATCTACATCACTTTAGAGTTAATTCAGTTAAGCTTAAGCAAACTCACCCTTTACGTTCAAATGTCTGCTCACGCAGGATGGTTGAACAGCTCTGTCTTTCGTGTTATTTGACCACCTGCCCTTCATCCTCCTCTCTTAGAGCTCACACTCGCTGTACCCCTCCCCTGATCTAATGGCGAGGAAGAAAGCTCATTCTCATCCGATCTCTCTCTCTCTCTCTCACACACACACACACACACACACATGCACGCACTCATACACACATCCTCTCTCGTTCTCTCTGAACTACTTCATGCTCTTTCCTCTGCTCAAGGGGTCACCGAATAAACACATTGCTTGCTGGTCTTGAAGACAAAAATCAAAAGGTGACATTAAAGTGCTTCGAGAAACAGAGTGTTTTAGGTCCAACTCCATTTTTATACTTGTTTATACTTTTATACTTTCTTTTAGTTTTACAAAGTCTGGATTTCCATGAGGGAGATTTGATCATGCTTTGAACAACAGCCAGAGACTACATGTATGGCAAAGTAGGTATTAGTTACCTGGGCCCCACTCTGGGCTGGAGGGGTTGTCTGATTGTCGCTCACAGCTCATAAGTTTGAAAGTAGCCCACATCCTGTTTCATACAAACTTTTTATAGCCACAGACTACACACCGCACATAAAATGCACATAAACAAACACATGCATCATGCAAGACTACTCATGCACTGAAACTAGATCAGCAAAACTAACAGTTAAATTAATTACATGTTTAAATGTTTTTAAAGCCAGGACCTGAAATCCACTTCCAGTGAATGTGTGGAAGATCTCAAGCTGTTGTGTTCTACTTTATTGCAGGAGTTTCAAATGATTTTTTTTAAGAACCAACATTTTTGAAACACAACTTTTGGATGGTGTAAATGTGGACATAAATGTGTGCAGTAATGTCACATACACAACTATATTAGAGTCGATCGTTTCATTGAGTCTTTGCTGCTAAACTTAAATTTTTTGTAAATCATGAGCTGTTTTCAATTGATCACATTATTTGGTCACAATACTATTGCTACACTCTTAAATATTGATTATTGAAAAATTTTCATAGAAGTTTTCTGTTTACAGGGACGTTGCATCTGCTATCATTTGCTGTGTGAGTTGAACAAATGAATAAATGTCTCCAAACAACCAAAACCCTTGCTCTGTTTCAGGATGTAAATCTAATTGAGATCATTGAGATCTTCATCATCTAACCACAGGCGAGCAGCAGAGGTTGAGTTCCTTTGTTGCTCCTCTTGCTCATGTTTTGTCTCCTTGCTATTTCTCATTATTTTGCAGTCAGCGTAGGTGGCGTCTTGATCCCGCACTCTTCTGGAGCTAGAGACGGGACATCACCGCAAATTAACATCTTCAGCGATGGATCTTTGATGGCCCCAAATTAAGAGTTTTTAACTAATCAATAAAACTAATCTGGAAACTAATCTGGATCAGGGGTTTTTTTAACAAAAATTTAGCTGGGCATGTTCTGTTGTGGAAAATGCGGCAGTGGTGGAATTGGTCGTTCTGTCACCGGAAGGTTGATGGTTCAATCCCCGCCAGGTCCCTTCTGCCGTCGTGGCCCTGGGGGAGCCACTTCATCCACATTGCCCTGCATGAATATATAAACATAACTCTCCTGAGTATTATTTAGATCATTTTCCACTGCAAACGTAAAAATATTTTTATGTTTGAGCACATTTGAGCTTATTCTGTTGTGTTTTTTTTTTCGCCTAATTGTAAGTTGCTTTGGATAAAAGTACAAGCTAAATGCACATTTAGTATAAAAAGGACAGTCTTACAAGTATTTTCTGTTTGCATAGTCCGAATTTTGGGAAATTTTGTGGGGACGAGACCAGGTTGTCTTTCTATGTTTTATATTGGCTAATTCAGAAATAAAAAATCCAGACTGTGTAATTTGAACACAGTTTATTTACTTTAAAATTGTTTCCGTTTGAGTTGGACATTTTTCCTATTATTAAAGTATAAAATAGGTTAAATTACACACAATTACACACACGAAAAATAAAGCGCTACACAAACTTAACATTAAACATAATTGCTACAAAGTTATATTATTGTATTAGAGTAAAATGGACACCAAAAGAGAAAACATACTGCACATAAAGTAAAAGAGTAAAAAAGTTAGCATTGTTGTATTTACATTATAAACAAGATGACAATAAATCCAGTTTACAGAGTAAAACAAAACATGAAAAAAGTTTTTAAAAAAGTGAAGGTGAAAATAGGTGCCAGTGTCCTGGAGCAGGTGGCAGAGAGAGATGGTGGTGAGAAAAGAGTTCAGCAGTTGGATGGCTTGGAGGAAGATTCTTTCTTGTGTCGGTCTGTTAATGGTATACTTAATAGAACACTACATTTTTTTTCAATGCCCAGCAAACTACTTGCAGTTGTAAGTTGATGATCTGTACGTAACTGAAAGAAAGAGTGAGACTCACTGCATTATACCCGATTAAATAAAGAATTCAGTTAAAGTCAGCCCTGCAGCACACATTCAAGCCTTCGAGCAGCCATCCATGTCAGTTTCTACAGGAGCGTGTAGAAAAGCACTTCAAAGCGTGTGTATGCAAACAGGAACCCTTGTGTAACAGGCTGCTTTGTTAAAGGTCAGTCGCCTGTTGAAGGGAAGAGGAGTGTTGGGCTGACATACAAAACAAGCAAACCGCTGCAGAATGCTAGACCACAGAGACGAGGCTGAGAGGGGTCTTATAGCAAGGTGTGAAATACTGAAGTGATGACCAAACAATACAACAAAAAAACATCCGCTTTCTGTTAAAGGTGACTGATTGCTATATTGTATATATGCATTATATATATATAAATGTACTGCTATATATTGTATAGAATATAAAGAATATGTTCTTTTTTGCTTTACTTGTAGGGCTATTGAGCTCACTTTTACTTTTTATAGCTTTGGTTCCTCAAAGGTTAGTTGCCCTAACAAAAAATAAACAGTAAATGTAATGAAGAATTACATGGTTGGTCAAGGTTTGCATCTCCTTAAAAGAAAAAAAATGTTAATATTCAAATCTTTGAAATTTCGGAATTTTATTTTATTTTTGTCATAGATGTACGAATGCTCTGCTAGTAAATGAGAGGCCACTTACACCATCAACTGGTATATCATATTTTTAAATGCCTTCAACACTGATTAAATCTAGTCATTGATTTTCATCACATGAACTAATTATGAAAAAGGGCAGTTGCATTGTTATTAATTATTATTAAGTGTCGTAAAGACACTTTACTATAAACATTTCACTATAAACATCTGTTAAAAACTAAACAGACAAATTCCGTTTTAAGTTTTTTATATCAATTTTAAAAATGCCATTTCATTTATTTCTGTATTTGTCAAATGTTTTAATATTTATTGCTTGGTAAGGGCTTCAAACGCTGAACCAAGCGTCTAAGTGCACTAGAAGTCTTGCACTACACCACTACACCATCAATACCTGGTTTAAATTGAAATTGAAATAAAATGTTAATTGCATAAATTCTGTTAAAATGTTTAAATATACTATCATAGTAAAAATATAAAGCGAATAAATTAATATTTAAATGTGGTTAGTATGCTTTAAAATAACTTTTGTTATGTAAAAAAATAACAGAGACAGTTTGGAATGACACTTTAGAATAAACTGTAAGATCTTGTGTTGTTGTAGGAAACTTAATGACTTTTTTATATTAGATTGGTCTCAATGTTTCACTGAAAAAAAAGACATAATAAAATTAACTATTGGAACCATTAGCCTTGCACTCATCATGTTGATTGTGTGATTTTCTTTGGACAGAAGAAACTGCTTGCTGCATAAATAATAGAATAAAATCTCTCTCTCTCTCTCTCTCTCTCTCTCTCTCTCTCTCTCTCTCTATATATATATATATATATATATATATATATATATATATATATATATATATATTGTTTCTACATTGGGCATTTTGTAAAGCTGTGCAATTGATGATTGTTAGCTTAATTTTACATACTGTGTACAAAAGCATTTAGTATTTTTGCTAAAAAAAAAAAAAACAAGAATCGCTTAAAATACAATTGTAAAAGTTGAATTGAAAAAACAAACAAACAAACAAACAAAAAAACAAATACATTTTATTTAATTAAACCATTTTATGATAAGTAAAAAAAATCAAAATCTCAGTTAAATGTTTCGTACTAAATTATGGAATGCTTAAGTTATTCTGTTTCCTGAATTATGGCGTCACGTCGATGTTATCAGCACAGATTAGTAAAGAGACATATAACTCTCATAATCTCAACTGATTAAACAGATTAAAACTCAACATATTGAGCAGATTTATTTAAAGGCTGTGGTTCTGTTTGTAACACAATGCTCAAAGTGTTACGCAGGTGTCAGTTTGCAGGAAGACAGAGGAAAGTATGATGAAATGGAGCATTGATAATGCGTAATGAATTGGAGCAACGTGTTTTTTTTTTTTTTTTACAAAAATCTTATCAAGCAGTGTCATGATACAAACGTTCTCAAAATTGAGAGATGTTACAGCAATTGTTTTTTTAATAATAAACAATACACACCTCTCTCCAGACTACAATCTCATTGCCACAAACACGTGTATTAGTAAATGATACGCAGTGTACAAACCACAGAGAGCGCTAGGAACAATATGTGGTTCGGCAGCCATCAGATATGGAGAAAGAACTGTCTGTGGTCATAAATAATTAAATTTTTTCTAAATTTGAGACTATTTGAGGTGCATTGTTTACTGAACAATAAACTACTTAGCTTCATTTCTTTTTCTTTTTCTTAATTACAAAAATAATTTTTCCATTACAATAAAACAAATATATAAAATAATGTTGACTTAATGTTGATCTTTATTAATGTTGAAACAAATTTTCTCAGTTTTTCTTTAGTTGTTTTCATAAAAATAAAATTACAATAAAACAAATAATTAAAAAGTTTAAAAATTTAAACATTTTATATATAAAAAATTTGCAATTTTGAGATGAATAGTAAAACACACAATGTTGATTTTTTATTAATGTTAAAACTAATATTCTCAGTCAATTTTTCTTCACCAAAGTGGTTGACCAAAATTAGTGGTGTTTTTCCATTACAATAAAACAAAAATCCATGTTAAAATTTTACGAGTAGTATTAGAACACTTAAAGTTGATATTTATTCATGTTAAAAAAATATTCTACACAACAAATATTTTAACTGGAAGAAAAAAAACTTTACAAACAAACTTTTTAAGGACCTTTTATTTTGTGGAATCCTGAAACCTTCTGACCTTCTAAAACCATGCAGAAAATGTTTCTTTCATTAAACTCATTTCCTATCTAGTGACTACAGGTTTTCAGGAAGCTATACATGAAAAGATCGACCCAAACACAAACGGAGAGAAGGAAAAAAAACAAGTTTCAGTGGTTTTTAACATCAAACCACACTAGTGAGGCTGTTAGTTGTTCGTTACGTACGCACCACATCTTACAACAAAAAAGGGCATCATCAGCAGAAACTTTCCCCACAACACTGCCAACTGTCTTTAATCTTCTCTACATCTGGCATATGGCATCAGGTTTTATCCAAAAAAACTTCAGCTGAATGATATAATTCAATATAGTGACTGAACCCTAGAGGGTGGCATTGCTAGGGCAACACATGCAGAAAAACAACAATGATTAAAAGATTATTTTAGTTTGCTGTTAGCTTAGCAGAGCATCAATACAATCACAAAGACTCACAAAACATGAATCACTTCCATTTTATTCACTTTGTTTGTTGTATATATTTTTTAGTTCAGGAGTGTCAAGTCCTGGATGGTCCCTGCTGGTGTTTGTTTCAAGAGATACACTAGTAGCTTCAAACAAGAGGAGCAGATTCCAACGTTATCTTACTTGAGTTAAAGTGCAAGTTACAAATCCAAAAATACTAAGATACCAGTTCTGGTTCTGGTAGCATACAGTACTTTCAGCGCTGTGAACTTATGCATTCCTTTTATCATTATGCTAATAACTTTATAATTTATCATAGGATCATTTGATCCACTTGCTATGTCAAGTTAACAGAAAGCTAATCATTTACTAATTCATTCTACCATCATTCGATCCACTTGCTATGTCATGTTAACAGAAAGCTAATCATTTGCTAATTCATTCTACCATCATTCGATTCACTTGCTATGTCAAGTTAACAGAAAGCTAATCATTTGCTAATTCATTCTACCATCATTCGATCCACTTGCTATGTCAAGTTAACAGAAAGCTAATCATTTGCTAATTCATTCTACCATCATTCGATCCACTTGCTATGTCAAGTTAACAGAAAGCTAATCATTTACTAATTCATTCTACCATCATTCGATCCACTTGCTATGTCATGTTAACAGAAAGCTAATCATTTGCTAATTCATTCTAGCATCATTCGATCCACTTGCTATGTCAAGTTAACAGAAAGCTAATCATTTGCTAATTCATTCTACCATCATTCGATCCACTTGCTATGTCATGTTAACAGAAAGCTAATCATTTGCTAATTCATTCTAGCATCATTCGATCCACTTGCTATGTCAAGTTAACAGAAAGCTAATCATTTGCTAATTCATTCTAGCATCAAGCGAATCATTTAATGATTCATGTTAACAACATGACAATCATTGTTAATTCATGCTAGCATCAAGCTAATCATTTGCTAATTCATGTATTGTCATGCTAGCCACTTGATTATTCATGCTAGCATCATGACAATCACTTGTCAATTCATATTAGCAGTGTCACTACCTGGTTTGTAATAATTTGTAAAAAGATTGTAATAATAACACAAATGTTGTAATTAGTTCATAACCGCTACCTCTAACTTAACCTCTCATCTCTATTTTTCAGGGAAAAAAACTGATTGATCTTGTTATTAAATGACAAACCAACACAAAACTATTAGTATTTAACTTCTGTGAATGTGTAGCACGAAGTTGGCAGTCTGTACAGATCAAGTAGTGACAAGCAACATGCTACTCACTTGTTAGTTCAATTCATTTTATCATCATGCTAATCACTTGTTAGTTCGATTCATGTTAGCACCATGCTAATCACTTGTTAGTTTGATTCATGTTATCATCATGCTAATCACTTGTTAGTTCGATTCAAGTTAGCATCATGCCTATCACTTGTTAGTTTGATTCATTTTATCGTCATGCTACTCACTTGTTAGTTCGATTCATTTTATCATCATGCTAATCACTTGTTAGTTCGATTCATGTTAGCATCATGCTAATCACTTGTTAGTTCGATTCATGTTAGCATCATGCTAATCACTTGTTAGTTTGATTCATGTTACCATCATGCTAATCACTTGTTAGTTCGATTCATGTTATCATCGTGCTAATCACTTGTTAGTTTGATTCATGTTACCATCATGCTAATCACTTGTTAGTTCGATTCATGTTAGCATCATGCTAATCACTTGTTGGTTCGAGTCATGTTAGCATCATGCTAATCACTTACCAATTAAATTAATATTAGCATCGTGTTTATCACTTTTTATCATATTTACATTATCATCATGCTAATCGTTGTTCTCTTACTATCTTCATTCTGTTACACAAACTTCAAAACATTTACAAACTACACCTTTTAAATTCAAACGTATTTGCTAGAGCTTTATCAAACTTTATTAGACAGGCTCTCTCAAGCCACTAAAGTTTGCTTTTCAGTTTGCTAGTTAACCCTCTAATACAGGGATCAACAAATCTGGTCCTGAAGGTACAAAAATAACATAAAACCATATTTTTTATTCAACCATCATGAAACCTATCTGTTGCACTAATTAAGGTCATCTTGCTGGTCTTTTGAAGCTAGAATAGTATGCATGCATAGTAGATTAGGGTTGCAACTAAAATGTGCAGCATCTGGACCTCTAGGACCAGATTTGTGATGCTCGCTATGAGCAAAAGACAGTGTTCAGCCAAGACTGCCTCCTGTATATAAAGAATTTTTCAAGATTTAGACATCTTCTACATCTTCTTTAGACATCTTCTACAGGTTTCAACCTTTTATTTGAACACAAAAGGCAAAAAACACTTTTTGATGCCTGGATGTCAATAAATTTATCCCTGTGGAGGATATTGTCAGTTGAAAGAAACATGTTTTTTCCATAAGGTAAGTCATGGTTGGTACATTTTTTTGTTATCCTAAGCTTTTAACTATCCGGTGACTTAAACATTTCTTATCCTCAACCATCACTGTTAGAAGCATTGTATATGTTCCATTTGCTTTAAAGTCACTCTGAATTATGCCATGCACAGCGCAAACGGTGTATGAAGTAGAACAGGAGGGTGTGCTTTCTAGTGAGAATTGCAGAGATTCTGTGGGTGTTGCCTTTACACTTCTCTGGAGATGCAACCGATTGCTTGTTGTGGTTTTGAAAGGTAACCGGTTTATTTGGACGCACCCTTCTTCTCCATTTGCTTCAGCAGTTTGTGCAGGCGCTTCTCGAGGAAGTTCTGCTCAGTCCACTTCACTGCAGGAAGAGAAGAGGAGACATGAGAGAGATGCTTAAAATGAACTTGGTATAGGAAGCTCTGGAAATTAGAGCGGGTTTCAGAATTTATCTGATTATCTACATTGGAATCAACAAAATCTGTGTTTTTATTTAAACACTGATATTGAGTAGAGAAAACTTTGGTTTATGTTACTGAGTTTTAGTAAAGGTCCTGTCTGTAAGGATGGAACTGGCCTCTTCGATCATTGCTTTGTCAACCAGATGATTTCTTCTCAATTGTTTTTAATTACCGTAGAATGTATTCTAATCTCCAAAACAAACATGTATTACCACCATTATGTTTAAAAATACCCTGGACTCTATTTTATCACCTTCAAACCGGAATTATTTTTGTTTTTGCATGTCACAACTTCATGGAAGATCTGGTGTTTTAGGCATCTTTCTATGCCCAACAATCACTTAGGACACCGTATGACCGATACTCCAAACAACCAATCCAAAGTCGTTCATGTCATGACTGACTCAAGTCTAGTCAAATAAATCAAGGACAGCATTTGAAAGCATTAATTAGGATTTAATAACAAAAAAGGAAGATAAAAACATCTCAAGAAAATCAGCACAATTTCTGTTTGGCAAAAAGGTGTTCAATTTATCCAACAGAACTAGATATAAAGACGAATTAACGTTAAACTAAATCTAAACTCAACTCAACCCAAATTAATAACCAAACGCAAACAAACAACACGGAAGCAACAGAATCAGGCCAAAGACTCAACAGGAGAGCAGAGCAAGACTGAAGGTGAGATGCCACTTTTAAAGGGAGAGAGGCAGGAGTCGCTTGCTCTCCTGATCAGCTTTCGACCACGCCCCATCTCAACTCTCATCAGTCATGAGTGGAGAGACTCCTCACATTTAGCACGGCCTCATGTTTCGGTTTGTGAAAATGTCACCATATCAGCTGACCAACATGCAACAATAAAAAAGACATTACACTAGCAGAACAGCAATCTTCTATATTTGAATAGAGGGGGCACACAGCTATTATAATCATCTTTTCTCGATTGTACGGCTGAACTTTTTTTCCCAGCAGAACAAAAAATAAAGCCACATATAAATTCAAATGAATCAATTCAGGTTTCCTAAAGTGCTGCAAAAAAAAAAAGAACCAGGCCAATCAGATCTACAGCCAATGTTTCGTTTGCGTTACATCTGAGACTACTCACGATATAATAATTATTAACTTGTCAAACATTGAACATGTTTCATTTTGTGTTCAGAAAAAAGTTATTTTCTTTCACAGATAACATTATGCTGAGCTTATATGCCATTCTACTATAACTAATAAAGATTGGATTAGTTTTTTTTCAGTTGATAAATAAATAGCACAATTCAATGTACAAAATCCAATTCATATTTACAAAACAATGCTCGTACATTTTCAAGTAAAAGCCCAAAAAATTCGCTTCACTTCGTACACGTGTGCATTTTAGTTTTTCAGCTGCTTTTCATGAAATATTTATGAACTGTGTGAGATATAATTACACATTGCTGTTTGAGAATTTGTAGCCTCGCCTACGAGTACGTTTCACTTTGAAATTGTGATCCATACTTTTGAGAAACTTCTTGCACTTTTTGAGTTCGTATCTGTTACTCCAGAGCTGCTCCTGTTCTCCACCAATCAGAGCACCGACTCAAGCAGCTCACCGCTGTGCTGTTGTGATGATCTAATTAGTTGGGATAATGCCTCAAAAATGCCTTCAAATTTGCAGCCTCGCTTAAATAATGTAAATGAGAAATATTCAGCATCTTGCTGCCACAAAATAATAACATTACACTTAATATTTGTATGCTATATTTTATTCATAAATGAAGGGTTTATTAACATCAAAAGAGTGCTTAAAACTATCCTGCAAACGTGAATAAACCATTTAAATCTCACCCAAGTGATCTGTTTGGTGCCCATGCCAGTGTTCTGAATCACGTGTAAATGATTGAAGAGAATGGCGAGTGTATGAATCCTTAACCAGAGAAGACCATGCAACGGATGGCCCTGTCAAGATAATACAAGTAGTAGATTTCTATTGGACAGGTTTAGAAGCTGGCAACATTCATAGCATCTAAGTTTTGTGTTTGTGAAGCACCTGGGAATATGTTTGCACGCAGACAGTGGCCCATCAAGTGATACGATCTGTGTTCCTCAGTTCTCTCGGTCCCTGAATCAGAGTAGTGAGGAACGCAGAGAGGAGAAACCTGCAGCCAGAAGCAAAAGCACAAGTATGACCTCTCTAGGGTTTTGGACCAATCCCCACTGGAAGGATTCTCAAATTGAGTCCTAAATTGTGTATTGTACCCCTAGTATAAGTCGTTTTGGACAAATCAAATGCAATAATTTAATGCAAATGCATATAAGAATAGAAATAAAAGGGCTTGAAGCTTTGAAAGAATTTTCAGGTTAAATGCTAAATGTTGTGTGTTTTAATGTACAAAAATGTTGATTCTTTGTATATGCTGAGCGTGGTGTGGTTCCTTCTCAAGATCATATCGCTTTGGGATGAGATGAAATTAGAAATTTGTCAATAAAAATGTTACAAATATTTGTAAGTTTCTTGAAGAAAAATCTCTCAATGCATAGTTGCTGCTCAAAAGGCCCCAAGGTAAAACATGTAAAAAAAAAAAAGACATGGGTTTGTTTTATATAAATATTTATTTCAGTAAAGGTATTGTTAACATTTACATATTTAATTTTTAGTAAAGATATAACAAATATCTCATATTTTCTCAATCTGAATATAATCTTCTTTAAATTTGAAAGACAAAATGTCTCAGTCTGAATACTGACATTGAAATTGTTATATCTTTATTTTAAAAGCAAGTATCTGCAGAAGCAGGTCAGAATTTTACAAGATTTGCTTCATTTCTTTCTGTTCAAAAACAGGCAATGAATAAAAGCTTAAAATTAACTAAATACAAATTTGAATATGAAATACATAAAGCTTGGCTGATGCAGAATTTACCTGCTTGTAGATATCCATCCTCTTGTTTGATTGGCTGGTGGAGCTCATTGTTTATTAACTGTATTTTATCCAGTTAAAGCTACTGAAATAAAAAAACAATAATACTTTAACTATAATTTGTAGAACCCAAAAAGAGTCTACGTAAAATAAAAGTGAGTGTGTCACAGGTGCGTTGCCTCTGTTGTGAGTGAAACTCAATCTAAGGCATTAATAAATCATTGAGCATAAAACCATGCCTTCAACAGCACACAAACCTCTCAAAGCAACCACTAAGATATATTTCCATTTTGTTTTAAGAGACTCAATATTAGCTTCAAACAAGCAAAGAGGAGCTTAATTAGTGGAGTCAGGTGTGTTGCATGAAGGTTGAAGTGAAACTGTGGGTGGCTGTGACTTTGAGACCCCTGCTTTACTCAAAGCATGAGCTGTGGGTAAATAACCCAGATATCACCCAACAGTGCCCCCTCAAGGAACAACATGGAACATTAGCAGAAACTTGACTTGTTAAAAGTTAATGACACAGGTTTGGACACCAGTATCGGAAACTTACAACTCACTTAATTGACTAAGACTTTCATTTAAGAATTAATTAATCCGCTTGGATGCTAATATTTTTCTTATTTTAATGCAGGTTTTGCATTCTTTCTGTAGCTCTAACAGCTACTTTTTTGTATTTTATTCTAATATTTTGTGTTTTTCTTATTTTGCGGTATACAGGACACATCTCAATACCCATTTTGATGATTACTGCAGGTGTCATATACAGAAGATGTCAAAAATAACACATAGCACAAAATTTTATGAAAATGTACTTGTTTCAATACATGAAAACACTTCACCGTAAATAAAAAAGGCCTGGAATTAAGGTTGGCAATAAAGAATGAAAGCTTGTATCCTGCATATATGTCAAGCCGAATGCCCTACTGTGAGCAGAAGCTTTCTGACAGTGAAGTAAGAAGTCAATAGTGTGGATTTAAGTCTTTATTTAGTTTCTTTTATGATAACAAAGTGTTCCAGTTGCTGTAATGAATTAATTTCTAACCCACAAAGCCGGATGGAGAAATTTGATGGTGTTCTAAATGCCTTTTAAGGCATGAATATCTTGTACATGAGTGTTGTTAAGGTGATCACACATCTCACCACCGCAAATGTAAAATCCTCACCTGCTTCTCTGCAGTTGGCTTTCACACCTCTGTTGATGCAATGATGCTCAGTGCACTTGGATGGAACTCCAGGGGGACTACAGTGACAAAGTTCAAGGCAGTAATATGACATGTAATATTTCCTCCCTTTTGTCTGTGTTTTGTAGTCTTTATGGGACTTATCGAACAACTCTAGAAACTTGAACAGCCACATGATGAGCTTTTCACTATCGTAAACTTCTTATTAAGCTCCATTTTCTGTCATGAATTGACTCAAGTGTGTACCGAGCACCACTCAGTTGCTCTTTTATGACTTGAAAGTACTCTAAATGAGCCAGCTATCTTTGGTCGAGCACAATATCATGAACTGCAACGAACCAGGATGACATGGCAGAGCGGATCTTTTTTTTACTTGCAATGATTTGACTGTGATTTACACTGCACTCATTTTTTTGAGCTCGAGGTGCGGAAATATGCATCTTTACGCACTGATTTAACGCATAGGTGTGGGGTGGCCTTTAACGGGGCAGTCAAAAGCCTCCATAATAATTTCTAAAATATCCTAAAAATATGTACAGAGAAAGACTGACGTCATAATGGATATGTAAGAATGTGGGGGAAGTGATTTATGATTAAGTTTGAATTGTTTGGGTGGTGTATCACTTTACAGTTTTTTTTTCCAAACTTCTAAACCCCATCTTCTGAAACAAATCTTGATTATGTTAAATTATTCTGTCAATCAGTCTTTCTGAAAACCTTAAACAAGTGTTGACAATTAGACTCTGTTTGCAACTCAAAACATAAGCTGCAAAAGTGAAACACAACACAGTGCACATCTATTAAAGACTCAAAATTGTTTACACCCTTTTTTAATTAAGTGATCAGAACGTACAAAAAGGTCCTCCCTTTAAAACTTGTGATCCGAGTTGTTCTGTTTAATTCAATCTTGAAAAGAAAAGCTTAGATCACTCTTTTAATGAAAGAAATGCTTACATGTACCCAGTTATTCTATATTATAAGTTTTTCTCACATCCAAACGAGCACGGTTAAAAAAAAAAAAAAAACTCCACCCACACGAAAGAATCTCTAACTTTAAAAAGGGGGTTTGGAGTCACCATGACAATAATGTATCCAGCATTATCAAAAACTTTGCCATCCATTTAAAAAATATCTGGTTACGCTAAAACACTGGACCGTGTACAAATATTGTGGCCAATGTGGGTGTTTTTGGCAATTAGGTGACCTGATTTAACATTTATTTAATTCATAAATTGGACCTGACTCCATGAAAAAGACAGTCTGACCTTAAAAGCTAGAGTCCATGAAAAAGACAGTCTAACTTAAAAGGAGTGACGCTTTTCTGATAGGGATACTCAGCTAGAGACAAAATATCTGCCACGTGAAACTTATCTGCAAGGATAGCTTTCTGCATATATACCGCGCCTATGAAACACCAAGGGAGGTGCAGTTTTCGAGCCAGGTTCTGTAACCCATCACATTGCTGTTTCCTGATCTTGTGCTGAAAAGTAAAGAGAAATCGGACTGAAAGTCGTAGTCTGTCTTTATTGAATTTATTTTCAAAAGTGTATTTTATATTCTGGGAAAACAACCACATTAAATGGCGTAGTCGGCAAGATTCAAGAGTCTGAGATCACAGCCGTTGACCCTGAAGAGGTGCCAGGAGCCGCTGTGAGCAAACCTCACCCTGTAACTGGGAGCTAACGCACATCATTGGGATCGGTAAGCATAACTCTTTGTTATTTATGCTTACTGTGTTAGTTAATGTTAAGAAAAGTGATGTGTCTCTCCAGTTTTTTGATTAGAATTAAATGAGGTTTTTGGCTCTGGGAAAAAGCTCTTAACTCTGAAAGAAGTGTGTAAAAATAAGACTCTGAATTAAAAAGAACAGGTTGTTTTTAAACCCCTTAAAAGAATTAAAAATAAGTTAAAACTAAAAATACAATTCGGTTAGTATTGTTTATTATCTGAGTAGAATAAGTCTGATTCAGAAGGAGGAAAGGCTGAGAGGATGGTACTGATGAAAAAGTGAGCACTTTAAAAATAATCATTGAACCAAATTGAACTTATAACCTGCTAACACAAATGTTGAGAGTGGATGAGTATTGAACTTGAGAAAGTCTAGTCGTCGGGGGTGTCGATTAGCTACTAAACAAATTGAAACTTATAATAATGGAGTGTGGTAATAGATAAGATTAGAAGAGACTCAGATCACGGTGACTGCGCAGCGCTGCTGAATCGGGTGATAATATAATAAACTAGGATTTGTTTAGTATACCTTCGGGATAGTTAGCTTACCGAGGAGGCGAAGTTATTCCGGAAAACTTGCGCTTGTTTTTGATGCCAGACATTTGGTCTGAAGTACGCTCAAGGGTTGCCAGATATTTTGATCTGAAGCGCGCTCAAGGGTAGCGTGATGTGATATACTCATGGAGGTCCTTGAATGACGGAGGTGATAGTGTTTAGTTGAAAACTTTATTAGAAAGGGATACAAAAATAGTGGTTAGACAATAATATTATTACTTTAAAACTAAAAGCATCTAATCTTGGGAAAACTGTTAACGACCGGAAAAGAAATAAAGACCATTTAAAAGTAACTAGCTTTGAAGAAAAAGAAAAAACCTTGAATTAAATAATTCCTATTAACGAGAGCGAAGACTTAGTCTTCAGAGCTGGCTCTTATCAACAATGGCAACTGCGGCTGTAAACAGGTTTGAGGTTAATGTTTCACTAACCCCAATACAGTGGATAAAAATGAAAGACTCAACTGCAGGAGTAAAACTTAGACGCTGGTCTGAAAAAATCCAAAACAAATTGAAAAAAGACAAATCTGTAACTATTTCTTGGCCAAAAGAAGGAAGTTGGTATATAATTAAAGAGAAAATCAAAAATTTGAAAAAATGGCTAATAATTAGGAGAAATGCAGGCAAAACTCTAAAAAGAATTGAGACAAGACATAAATTGATAGAGCAAATCTCAAAAAAGAAAGCAAGAGAAAGTTGTTGTGTTGGAGATGTACAATGTTGATGGACATGTATGCTGTGTTTGTAAGAATTGATAGAATGAGGAAAAGCAACTAGAATGTTTGAGAAAAAATGATGAAGATGGCAAATTGTATGTGTGTGTAAGCAAGGAACTTGTGATGTGAGATGAGTAACTAGAATGTTTGAATGTGTGAGAAAGCCTAGACAAAATAACGCAGAGACTGATAAGTTCACCCCGCCTTTATGTGCTCTCTTGGAAGAGAAACTCAAACACATAAAGTAAAGCACAGTAAAACTATAGAACTTAGATGAGAAATGAAGCACTGCAAAGTGAAATTGATTATTGAGATACTTTTTCAAAATGTAGAATCTGAAAAATAAATTTAAATGATGAAAATTAAAGTTCAATTACTTAAAATTTAAACCTGAAATTACAATCCAAATTGTAACTGAATAAACTATTGTAGTGTGTGGTTTTGGAAACTCTAGAATGAGTTTTGTTAAATTGATAGAATTCTTTAAATGTGTTAAATCAGCAGATGGAAAAAACATAAAGTAAAAATGATCAGAACTGTTAAAAATAGCGAGATTAATTATAGATAAAATAAATGTGGACTGTAAAATAATTAACACATTTCTAAATGATAAAATTAAATGGACAAACGTTAGGATTTTTAGGAAAAACAGACTACTGCAGTAAACACATTAGAGTATGCAGACAAATGCAAACTAATGAGACAACTAATGAGAGATGCAGGAATTAAACAACTGAATGCAACTTTAAAATGGACTGAAGAAGCTTCAAAAGAATTTGACCGACTTAAAAAAGTAAAGTGAAGTGATAATTGCAACAAAACTGTCAAATCCAAATTACAACAAACCTTTTTTATTAGATGTTGCATTAGGAAAGGGAGGATTAGCAACAGCTATTTTACATCAAAAAGAAGGTACAAAACAAAGACCGCTAGGATGGTATTCAACTTTCCTTAGTGGAATGGACAATTTCACAGACTGTGAGAAAAATCTTGAAGCAGTATTTTGGGCTTATTCAAAATGTTCAAAAAATAGTTTTAAGTGCCCCAGTAGAAATAAGATCAACCCATGAAGTTGTAGGAATTTTGGAACAAAACAGATTTAATCTGTCAGTAGGAAGAAGAATGAAATATTTGGAACTACTTGAAAAAGTAAACGACTGTAAAGGTACTCAAAACAAAAAATGAAGCAGAACAACTATAATTTTGCCACCAGGGAGAGCCACACTGCTGTGAAATTTCAGGGACTGTGGACATGAAGATAAGACCAAACTTATCAGCTAAACCCTTAGAGGAAGGAAGAATGGTGTTTTAAGAACGATGCAGGCAAGAGCCAAATGGGTTTTTCTGTGGTAGAACTTGAGAACAAAGATCCATTAGAATTTAACACCATCAGAGAAATAAAAGTCACTCAAGGTATAATGTCAGCACAAAGAGCAGAAATTATGGCATTAACAGAAGCTTGTAACATCTTAGATAACCAAGAAGGAACGATCTTTACAGACTCTGCCTATGGTTATTCGGTAGCTCATTACTATGGAAAAAATTGGCACAATAATGGGTATAAGAAAACAAATGGTAAACCTATTATTCATGAAACAGAAATTAAAGCATTGATTGAAGCCTGTCAAACACCAAAAAAGCTAAGTATAGTCAAATGTGATGCACACAAAAGAGATCAAAGTGTAGAAACAATTGGAAATAATTTTGCAGACTCAGCAGCCAAACAAGCAGCGATGCAAGAGATTTTTACTGAAATGCCAGTTGTAACTCGACAGCAAAAGAAAAACGAAGCAGTTGAACTAAGAGGTGAATGGGATTTTGAAAAACTTTGTGAAATGCAATCAAGTGCTAGTGTACAAGAAACATTAGACTGGAACCTCAAAGGAGGGATTAAATCAAAAGAAGGAATTTGGACAACACTTCAAGGTCAATTGATAATACCAGAGAGTGCACAACAAATGGTACTATTACATGCTCATGGTACAGCGCACCACAATCGAAGAGAAATGATAGATGTTATCATTAGACAACTAAATCTTTGGTTTCCGCATCTTCAAACTAAGGTAAACAACTTTCTAGAGAAATGTGAAACGTGTATGGTCAGAAACATCAAAAGTGCTCCACATATAATCAGAACTTTTCCGACACCAAGGGGACTTTTTGTAAGCATAGTCATTGACTTTATAGATATGATTAAGGTTATTAGTGGAAAGAGATACATTTTAACAATTGTTTGCCGATTTAGCGGCTGGGTAGAAGCTTTCGCGGTAAAGTGTCAGAGTGGAGACTCTGTAGTGAATGCCTTGACGAGAGAGGTATTTCAGAGATTTGGTATCCCGTCGCAGATACAGTGTGATAATGGACCGGGTTTCATAGCGGTTGTTATGAAATTGATGTGTAAGAGGTTGCAAATTGATTTGAAGTATGGTTCTGTGTACCACCCTGCCAGCCAAGGAAAGTGTGAAAGAATGAATCAGACTTTAAAGGGAAAGCTTTCTAAAATTTGTGCAAAAACCGGGCTCAATTGGACAAAAGCTTTACCCATTGCATTATTCAGCATCAGGAACAGCACAAATCGTGAAACCAAATTAACCCCCCATGAAATGGTGACAGGAAGAGTGATGCCTCGACCTGATAGAGAATTTATTAGCTGTGACAATTTGAATGATCTGAGAAATGATATTGACAAATATATCTGTTTGTTGGTAAAAGAATCATCAGCATGTCTTACAGGCTGAGAGTCGACCAAGGTGTTCTCCTGAGGAGTCTGGACGACCAGGTCCTATATCAGTTGGAGATCACGTGTTCATAAACATTTTTAAGAGAAAGTGGGATCAACCGAGAAGAGAGGGTCCGTATGAGGTCACCCAAGCCACACCTACTGCTGTAAGGGTGAAGGGATCCAACCTGTGGTATCATATATCTCACTGCTTGAAAGTAAGAAATCTTAATGAGACCTTTCCAACAAGTGATCAAATTGCAGATGACCCTGTGAAGGAGTAGATTATTTGAAATAAATCCAGACATCCCGATAGACAAATAACCATAAAACTACCATTTTTGTGTTGAATTTTTGCGTTACAGATTACTTTCGACTGGAGATTCTGAGAACCTGGGATAAGAGTATTCCTGTGTTCCACTTAGACTTGAGGCGGATCGAGACTGCTCCAGCCCCTATTGAGTCTACCACTCCAGAGCTGATTAAAACCGTTCTAAGGTACAAATCGGAATTAAAACAGAAAGATGTCTGTGTTAAGATGGGTCTGTGTGCTTCTCATTTTAATTATGAATGCTTGGAAAGGAGAAGCTCAAACTTCCAAACTGTTTATTGCACCAAAAGGAGCTACCACAACCTGGAGAATTGATTTTTGTAGATTAGCCAAATGTGTAGGACACCATAATATGTACCAACGTGCTAAGATGTATATTTGTACAGCCCCAATCAAGGAAGATAGTGGAGCTAGAGACACGACCTGTTCATCTTGGAGTCTAGTAGGATGGTCTACTGATCCAAGCTGGGCTATTGAACCTCCACCAAAGACAACCAATCCGGAAACTGTGAGCAAGGGAAAAACTCTATTTCAGCGACTGAGTATCATTAAAATGCCCAACCAAGGAAGCCAATGCGAACAGTTTAAGTGTAATGGATTAATGATAACTTTAAAAGATGCCCTTGAAAGTGATGAAAACTACTATGTAGTGGGTGCGTCAATTGATGGATGGGACCCTGTGGGATCATTTTACGTTAAAGTTAAAGAGCATAACGGCACAACCACTAAGACAATTGGACCAACTTCCCCGTACGCTGAAACTGAAGAAATTAGAGCAGATGTTATCCAAGCCAGTTCAATTGAAGAATTATTTGCTATTGAAACAGGATTTACAGGTAGAAATGAATGGCTAGAATGGATCTCCTATACGGCTAAATCCTTAAACATAAGTGACTGTATTATTTGTGCAACGGCAAAACCCCTATTAACAACTACACCTGTCAGAGTAACAGACTTTCAAGAATTAAGATGTCTAGCACTGCTTTTTAGAGCACAAGATCCTTTACCATTTATTTGCCAAGAAATAGCACAAAAGTACCCGATAACTCAACCAATGGTTCCCCCTAACGTTAGAGCATATAAAGGCAACTTTAACAAAAATGTAGCATGGATTAACTATTTGTACTACAACCAGCAGAGATTTGTTAACCTCTCCATCCAAGCTATTGGAGGAATAAAAGACCAATTAGACAAAAATTCTATCATGACAAGACAAAATCGAATAGCTCTAGATATGCTACTTGCAAAAGAAGGAGGAGTTTGTATTCTGTTTGGAACCGAATGCTGTACTGCCATACCCTCAAATACCGAAATCGATGGGTCAATTACTAACGCACTAAACGGACTGAAAAGGTTATCCCTGGAACTGAAGAGAAACACTGACAGAGAAGATCCATTTGGTAAAATGATGGAAAGTTGGTTTGGAAAATGGGGAAAGATTATTTCCTCAATAGCAATTACTATAGTTGTTGCACTTGCCATTATCGCAATCATGGGATGCTGCGTGATACCCTGCGTTCGAGGACTCATTCAAAAAGCTATCGAAAATAGTATGACTAGGATGATGTACCAAAATACAAGCGACAGATTTATTGATATTACCCTAAACTTAGGAAAGGATCATGCTGCGACTGAGGAAGAGCTTGGTTCACTACTTTGCGACGAAGTGGACACATGCATGTAACATATTCCTCAGCTAGGATGTCTGTCTTATATGTGCATGAAAGCGAGTGAAAGGAGAATGGAGGAATGAGTGATTCTCACTCCACTGTTGGATATTAATTTTATTTGTCTTGATTATAGAAAGAATGATTGTTTGAACAAAACTGAGTGAACTCCATGACAACGTGAATGCTCGGAGAGAGAAGAGCATCCCCTCTAGGTCCTGTGAATGAAGGATTCCTTTCAACCGACCTTCAGCTGACCAGAATGATATCCTTTGAGATCAGTAGAAACATTAAAGAGAAAGTTCACTTTTGTTTGATCCACATATTTAGCACTGTCTGATTCTTTATTTAGATAAGAAGTAAAAGTGTATTTTTTGAAACCTTGTGTCTTTGCCAATCATAAGGAGAACTTGTGTGATGAGAGCTTCTTCTCCTAGTATCTAAGATTTATTTTTCACTACTAATGAGCGTATTTTTAAGTGCTAAAGAATAAAAACAAGATGATATTTTGAACTGTTATTGAATTAAAAATGAGTATGTGAGCATTATAGAAAGAAAAAAAAGTATAAAATAACGATGGAGTACAATTAAGGTTTTTAAATAAAGTATTTCTGAGAGTGTAAATCAAAAATAAAGTTGTTTATGTAGAATCAAAGATAGAATCTAAAAAATCATGAAACTCTTTTTTCCGGTTCACTGCCAACTTTTAAGATTGGTATGAAGGCAGCATGGTAACCCAAATTTGTTGTTTTCAATCTTTTATTTCAATAGTTTTTGCGATAGCGTTTGTTGTTTTCTAGCCCTTAGTTTTATTACTTTTTTAATAAGTCGATTGTTTTATTTTGATTGATATTTCTTAGTACTTTTTGATTTTTGTAGATATCTAATACTTTGCGTTTTTATGACACTCACAAGAGAATTTTGGCTGAAAACCAGAGAAAGTCTCCCACTTTGAATGGACAATTTTTTAGTGGAGACAATGGACAATGTGTTATGAACTCTAAAGACTCTTAGGAGCGCAGAACCACTATCTGTGCTATTCTGAAAATGAGTGCAAAGAAACCTAGCATTCATTCTATTAGCTTGATCCTGAGGGACTTGAGCAAAAGGCTGAAAGGCTTTCCTGAGAAACATGGATGCAGTCGCGGTAGCAGTCAACAAGAGATCGTCTGATGAGACACCTGGAGGTTCCTGAGGGTTCCCGAAAGATTTCCTGACTCCCGTATTCCCATGTCACTGCTAAAAGGTCACCCATGGCGATGGTTCCTGAAAGTCACCCGGAGTGATGCTGAAAGCATGGTGCCAAACAACTCTACAACCGCCACAACCTTTTGACCTTGCCTATCCTGCCTAAAGCCTACCCAAATGCTCAAAGGTACCCTATTTCCTAAAAAGGTGATCACATGGACAATGCTGAGAGAAAAAGTGATCCACCTAAAAGAACTGTCAGATACCCCAGTACACCTGTTTCTGTGTGTGCGTGGGATGAGAGGATTACAAATGAGAGGATTACGAATGAAGAGGATCCGAAGCGAGTGTCTTTCTTTTTATTACTTTATTTCTACTTAGAGTATATACGGAGATTTTTGAGTTAATCTAGTTTTACTTTTTGATTTTTGCTGAATAAATTTTTTAGTTTTGGGTGAAAAGCTGTTTAATGCTGATTTTTCTGGTTGTTGGAGAGTTAGAGAACAGAGTTTTGCTAAACATTGGATTTTATGCTAAATTATTGTAAATATGGAGATTATTCCAAAAATATTATGCTCATTATCAAGTGTACAAGTTATAATAATCATCCTAATCACCAACATAGATGCCAAAAAAAAAAAAAAAAAAAAAAAAAAAACTTTTCCATGAGGCATCTCTTAAATTTGTCTTTGAGAGAATGATGACTGAGTGAATGACATTTGAAGGACATTTTGAACATCATTATATTTGGAGCATCTGTAACCACTGAACAGAAAGTTTTAATGAGAAGTGAAGAAGTAATGCTAATGTGTGAATGATGTCTTGAAAGCATGATCGGACAGACCGGTATCGAACGGCCCTCCGATGACTATCTCATCGAAATCGCGTTTCCTTACGAAGAAGATCATCATCTGCGGATCTTATTCTACTTTTGATTAATTATTATTTTGTTTGTTTACTGTTTTTTGTAGAAAATTGGCAAAAGACAGGGAAAGTGCTACTACTTAACTTAGCCAATTGAAGTAATGGAGAAAAACGATTTTACATAATTAACTCACTTAATTGCCTTAACGAATGGAAACTTGGAAAGTTCCCAAGGAGGGAATGTGGGTGTTTTTGGCAATTAGGTGACCTGATTTAACATTTATTTAATTCATAAATTGGACCTGACTCCATGAAAAAGACAGTCTGACCTTAAAAGCTAGAGTCCATGAAAAAGACAGTCTAACTTAAAAGGAGTGACGCTTTTCTGATAGGGATACTCAGCTAGAGACAAAATATCTGCCACGTGAAACTTATCTGCAAGGATAGCTTTCTGCATATATACCGCGCCTATGAAAAGTAAAGGGAGGTGCAGTTTTCGAGCCAGGTTCTGTAACCCATCACATTGCTGTTTCCTGATCTTGTGCTGAAAAGTAAAGAGAAATCGGACTGAAAGTCGTAGTCTGTCTTTATTGAATTTATTTTCAAAAGTGTATTTTATATTCTGGGAAAACAACCACACCAAGTAAAAAAATAACTAGTTTTCAAAATAACCGTTTACCTGTGGAAGAGCCTAAATGGTCAATAGCATGTAAATAAATACCTTTTAATTCACATTACTGCATGAGATGCTAATCTAAACGCATTGGCGCAGCAGTTGTGATCTGGTGTATAAGGAGATTGACTTGTAGTCAGAGGTCACAGGTTTGATCCCCAGATCCATCAAGTTGAAGGAGGAGTGAGTGCTGAAACACTTGCTCTCCATCTTCATCAACCACAGCTGAGTAGGACACCAGTTTCCCGACAGCTCCCCGGGCATCGCTGTTCAGCATGTGTTTGTTTACTGCTGTGTGTGTACACTGGGGTGGGATAAATGCCGAGCACAAATTCCAGGTATATATCTATCCATAGCTGGTCACTTTCACTGTCTTTCAGAATCAGTGTTGAAAAAATTAGTGGAAAGAAACTGGTGGAACGACTCAATTAATATATCATCCGACATTTATTTGTACAAAAGTAGTGTATGGATCTAAGAAAGCCTGAATCATGACTGTTTTCCCTTTCCCTCAGAGATCACATGCTCAGGTGCTGCTCTGGTGAACCACTCAGCCCAGGCTCCATCATACAGGCAAACGTCTGGATGCCCACACAGGTGAGCCGCGAGGGCGATGTGGCAGGCCGTCACACCGGAACCACAGGTGACCCAGAAGGGCTTCTGCAGATTCACTCCGGCCTGTCTAAAGAGCGCGCTCAGCTCCTCCACAGGACGCTCCAGACCGGATGAGGGATCCATGAAGATAGGGAAAGGCATGTTGAGTGAGCCAGGAATGTGACCAGGCTCTGTGTCTGAGAAGCAGATGGAGAAATGAAGGAGCATTTAGGTTCACAGAGTAGTTTTACTGTGGTGAGACAATTAAGGTGTGAAAGAGCCGAATGGACGGTTTTGCAAAGTTTTACCCAATTCTATTTCTTTCCTCAAACCAGACTTGAGTCTTATGTTTGTGAAAATGTGACAGCGTACATAACATACTTTCTTATTTAATTGAGAGACATTTATTTGTGGATCACTGAAATTGGAATTGATGGAACCTTACGTTTACTCACAAGAAAAGTTACATCACTTGGCCAACTTTCGTCGGGACCTATTGCTTTGTCACATTCTCATGTGAAACTGTGGACCAAAAAACATCTAGATATGTGATGGCTTTAACACAAGACTTTAAAAAAAGGACATTGTACTTTCAAAACTTTCTGGTACTTGAAAAATACTGTAAATGTCCGTAGGAGTCTGAAGGTGTTAAATAACAAGCTCATCCAGAACTTTGTTAGTAAAGCATCATGACAATATCCATTTTGTTAACTTTTGTAAAACACTAAAATGGTGTGTTGAAAATGTTTATTATGACACGTAGACGTATTTAAGTTATGTTATCTCAACAAATTGTTAAATTTGAGAATTTGACATGCTAATTTAAACCCATAGAAATGTTTGTCATAAGAAAATGGTCTTAAATTCAGCAATCACCTTTACCTACTGAGAATGTAAAATAATTTTGTATTTTTACTTTTTTGTGGCAACACATCGAAACAGTAATAACCAGAAGATAACGAGAGACTATTTTGTTCCAGCAGACGTAGTTTACATGTTCACATTTTAACAAAGATAGCAATCTTGGATATTTTAGGCATAATAATGAAAGTTAAAGACTGTGCTTTTTTGATTCAACATACACAATAATAATTTTCCCAAAGTAAAATCACAATTATACGTATCTTATCGAATATACTTTGACTTGTCCTTTCTAAACTTACAGGTTCAGGTTTGCTGAGCTGCTCGGCCACCGGGTGACCCTCTTTTAGCCAGTTTTTCAACCCACCGTCCAGCACGGACACCGAACTATGTCCAAAAACCCGAAACATTTCGCCGCTACGAGAGCTCGCGTTTGAGCGGCCATGACACTCGCGAGCTCCGAGGTAAAGTGCTCTGTTGAAAGAATCAAGGTCCACTTTACACGGACGGTGATGTGTTTTTATTTTGTGGGGAAGCGAGAGAAAATCGATACTTTTCTGTCCCAAATGGGTTTTAAACAGGATTCTGCACGTGGGAGAAATCAGTCACGTGTCACGTGTCACGTTAAGGACATATAGCGCAACAATCCCTATTACTGTATGAAGGCGGTATAGCTCAGCGGCAGAGCGTTGACTGTAAATCAAGATGTCCCCGGTTCGAGTCCGGGTGCCACCTTCAATTTTTTTTTAATATTTTAAACTTTCGGATGATACGTTTTATTGTGACTGACCTTGTTAATAGAATCAAGCCTTTGTGTCATGGGAGGAATAAAACGTTAAGGACATAATGTATTTTGTCTATGAGACGCTATGAAACGCTATGAGAGCTCGCGTTTGAGCGGCCATGACACTCGCGAGCTCCGAGGTAAAGTGCTCTGTTGAAAGAATCAAGGTCCACTTTACACGGACAGTGATGTGTTTTTATTTTGTGGGGAAGCGAGAGAAAAATCGATACTTTTCTGTCCCGAACGCTTTTTAAACGGGATTCTGCACGTGGGAGAAATCAGTCACGTGTCACGTTAAGGACATATAGCGCAACAATCCCTATTACTGTATGAAGGCGGTATAGCTCAGCGGCAGAGCGTTGACTGTAAATCAAGATGTCCCCGGTTCGAGTCCGGGTGCCACCTTCATTTGTTTTTTTATATTCTAAACTTTCGGATGATACGTTTTATTGTGACTGACCTTGTTAATAGAATCAAGCCTTTGTGTCATGGGAGGAATAAAACGTTAAGGACATAATGTATTTTGTCTATGAGACGCTATGAGAGCTCGCGTTTGAGCGGCCATGACACTCGCGAGCTCCGAGGTAAAGTGCTCTGTTGAAAGAATCAAGGTCCACTTAACATGGACGGTGATGTGTTTTTATTTTGTGGGGAAGCGAGAGAAAATCGATACTTTTCTGTCCCGAACGCTTTTAAACGGGATTCTGCACGTGGGAGAAATCAGTCACGTGTCACGTTAAGGATATATAGCGCAACAATCCCTCTTACTGTAAGAAGGCGGTATAGCTCAGCGGCAGAGCGTTGACTGTAAATCAAGATGTCCCCGGTTCGAGTCCGGGTGCCACCTTCAATTTTTTTTTAATATTCTAAACTTTCGGATGATATGTTTTATTGTGACTGACCTTGTTAATAGAATCAAGCCTTTGTGTCATGGGAGGAATAAAACGTTAAGGACATAATGTATTTTGTCTATGAGACGCTATGAAACGCTATGAGAGCTCGCGTTTGAGCGGCCATGACACTCGCGAGCTCCGAGGTAAAGTGCTCTGTTGAAAGAATCAAGGTCCACTTTACATGGACGATGATGTGTTTTTATTTTGTGGGGAAGCGAGAGAAAAATCGATACTTTTCTGTCCCAAATGGGTTTTAAACGGGATTCTGCACGTGGGAGAAATCAGTCACGTGTCACGTTAAGGACATATAGCGCAACAACCCCTCTTACTGTATGAAGGCGGTATAGCTCAGCGGCAGAGCGTTGACTGTAAATCAAGATGTCCCCGGTTCGAGTCCGGGTGCCACCTTCAATTTTTTTTTAATATTCTAAACTTTCGGATGATATGTTTTATTGTGACTGACCTTGTTAATAGAATCAAGCCTTTGTGTCATGGGAGGAATAAAACGTTAAGGACATAATGTATTTTGTCAATGAGACGCTATGAAAGCTCGCGTTTGAGCGGCCATGACACTCGCGAGCTCCGAGGTAGAGTGCTCTGTTGAAAGAATCAAGGTCCACTTTACATGGGCGGTGATGTGTTTTTATTTTGTGGGGAAGCGAGAGAAAATCGATACTTTTCTGTCCCAAATGGGTTTTAAACGGGATTCTGCACGTGGGAGAAATCAGTCACGTGTCACGTTAAGGACATATAGCTCAACAACCCCTCTTACTGTAAGAAGGCGGTATAGCTCAGCGGCAGAGCGTTGACTGTAAATCAAGATGTCCCCGGTTCGAGTCCGGGTGCCACCTTCAATTTTTTTTTTAATATTCTAAACTTTCGGATGATATGTTTTATTGTGACTGACCTTGTTAATAGAATCAAGCCTTTGTGTCATGGGAGGAATAAAACGTTAAGGACATAATGTATTTTGTCTATGAGACGCTATGAAACGCTATGAGAGCTCGCGTTTGAGCGGCCATGACACTCGCGAGCTCCGAGGTAAAGTGCTCTGTTGAAAGAATCAAGGTCCACTTTACATGGACGGTGATGTGTTTTTATTTTGTGGGGAAGCGAGAGAAAAATCGATACTTTTCTGTCCCGAACGCTTTTTAAACGGGATTCTGCACGTGGGAGAAATCAGTCACGTGTCACGTTAAGGACATATAGCGCAACAACCCCTCTTACTGTATGAAGGCGGTATAGCTCAGCGGCAGAGCGTTGACTGTAAATCAAGATGTCCCCGGTTCGAGTCCGGGTGCCACCTTCATTTGTTTTTTTATATTCTAAACTTTCGGATGATACGTTTTATTGTGACTGACCTTGTTAATAGAATCAAGCCTTTGTGTCATGGGAGGAATAAAACGTTAAGGACATAATGTATTTTGTCTATGAGACGCTATGAGAGCTCGCGTTTGAGCGGCCATGACACTCGCGAGCTCCGAGGTAAAGTGCTCTGTTGAAAGAATCAAGGTCCACTTAACATGGACGGTGATGTGTTTTTATTTTGTGGGGAAGCGAGAGAAAATCGATACTTTTCTGTCCCAAATGGGTTTTAAACGGGATTCTGCACGTGGGAGAAATCAGTCACGTGTCACGTTAAGGACATATAGCGCAACAATCCCTATTACTGTATGAAGGCGGTATAGCTCAGCGGCAGAGCGTTGACTGTAAATCAAGATGTCCCCGGTTCGAGTCCGGGTGCCACCTTCAATTTTTTTTTTAATATTCTAAACTTTCGGATGATATGTTTTATTGTGACTGACCTTGTTAATAGAATCAAGCCTTTGTGTCATGGGAGGAATAAAACGTTAAGGACATAATGTATTTTGTCTATGAGACGCTATGAAACGCTATGAGAGCTCGCGTTTGAGCGGCCATGACACTCGCGAGCACCGAGGTAGAGTGCTCTGTTGAAAGAATCAAGGTCCACTTTACACGGACGGTGATGTGTTTTTATTTTGTGGGGAAGCGAGAGAAAAATCGATACTTTTCTGTCCCGAACGCTTTTTAAACGGGATTCTGCACGTGGGAGAAATCAGTCACGTGTCACGTTAAGGACATATAGCGCAACAACCCCTCTTACTGTATGAAGGCGGTATAGCTCAGCGGCAGAGCGTTGACTGTAAATCAAGATGTCCCCGGTTCGAGTCCGGGTGCCACCTTCATTTTTTTTTTTAATATTCTAAACTTTCGGATGATATGTTTTATTGTGACTGACCTTGTTAATAGAATCAAACATTTGTGTCATGGGAGGAATAAAATGTTAAGGATTTAATGTATTTTGTCTCGCTACGAGAGCTCGCGTTTGAGCGGGCTTAGTAAAACAAGGCAAAGTGTCTGAGTAATCTTTAGACAGTGTTGAAAATCAGCATTAAAAATGCAGTATGTGCAGAAGATACACAGACAGATGAAGCATTTGACATAATTAAAAAAAAAAAATTCTGTTCATTGACATTGTGTGGTGCCATGTTAACACCTGTGGGACATTATGAACATTACCCTTTGTTTTTCAACACATGCACAGCACGTAGTTTAGACAAAAACACAGTGCAACAATAATTTCTTGTTCGGCTCATCTCTAATCTTCAACTCTGGAGAGAGATTTGCTTTTAAGTAGAGACTCTATGCAGTTTATAGGTGTTTTGGAAAGAGATATTAAAACTTGAAAAGTGTATTTTTGTTGACAAATTATTTACTAAAGGTTAAGAATATTCGAAGTACATTTTGTAATTTCATCTGTGTTTATTATGTTAAGTTTTACAAAGAAAAATATAAAGATAAGACATCACAAAGTTAACGTTCTGGAAAGAATAAACAGCTTCTTATCAGTTGTTATCTAGCTGTCTAGCTACTACACAATCACGTTGTGAGGACAGCATTGTAAAAAAAAAAGCATCTGCGCTTAAAGCAAGATTTCAAGAGCTGTATCACATGATATTGCTGCAAGAACTGTGATAAGCCATTGCACAACAAGAGAATGGATCCAAACGAGGATGTGGAAACAACCCCGAAAGGTTTAGACACACGATCACAAATTTCAAGCTCCAAAAGTTCATCACGCTCAAGTAGATCATCTGCTAGTTAAGCAGCTATCCATGCTAGAGCCAAGGTCGAAGTGGCACGAGCAGAAGCAGCATACGCTGAAAAGGAGGCAAAGATGATAAAAGAGACAGCAGAACTGGAAGCTAAGCAGTTTATGAAGCTGCACTGGATTCAGAAGAACGACTGAGAGACTTCTCTGAGTTATCACTTCAAGATGCCTCACAGAGAACCAGTGATTATGTAGAGACGCATTTTCAGACTTAAGATGACCGAGAACATGCTACATCACAGCAGTATCCAGGTTCTACAGCTCCACAGTTAGATCCAAGAGCTTCAACAATCCTTCCTCTTCATCAGAAGAACATAGTCCAAGTTTCTACGCCTAAGAGAAATTTGAGAGAAAGCGAAGGCTTTTATGCACTACAACATTACACACATGGTGGAAATGCCTTGGAATCACTTCAGAGAGACCATACAATGAGATCTTTGGAAGTCAGTGAATTAACAAAACATCTGATTAGAAGAGAGTTGGCTACTGACGTTCGATGACTGTCCTGAAAATTACTGGGCATGGAAGGCCTCATTCAAGAGTGCAATAACGGACTTTGATCTAACTGCTAGAGAAGAGTTGGACCTGATTGTGAAATGGCTCAGACCAGATTCTTCACAACAAATGAAGAGGACTCAGTCAACGGTGTTCAGACAGTAAAAGCAGATTTGCCAACATCAAAAGTACAGTGGTCGAGCACCTGTGAAAGTCAGAAAGACAGACATGGCATCTGAGTGTACAGTCTTTCATAAGCAAAACCCTAAGAAGAAATTTAATGAATCAGATATTCAGTGTGTGATTCATAACAAACCGCATCCATTGTCGAAGTGTCGAGAGTTCAGAGGAAGACACTTAGATGATCGCAGAAGATACCTGAAAGAAAACAACATTTGTAACAGGTGTTGTTCATCTTTCAGTCATTTCGCTAAGGATTGAAAAGTTAACATTAAGATATTAAGTGTAAATAATGCAGTAGTGAGGAACATGTCACAGCACTGCACCCAGCTCCAGCTCCTTTGAATAAAGAACCGACTGAGGGAGTGAGTCATCAAGGCGGGGAGGGAAATGAGATTCCAGCAACTTCTTTTGTATCTAAATGCACAGAAATTTGTGGAAACATGAAGACGTCCAGATCTTGGTCTAAAATACGTTTGGTGAAAGTGTATCCAAAGTGGCAAGCTTGACATCGCAGTTAAGATGAATGCAGTGTTAGATGATCAAAGTAATCGATCGTTGGCAAAGTCAAAGTTCTTTTATATCTTTGGTGTCATAGGAGGACCATTTTCAGACACGTTGAAAACATGTTCAGGCACTATAGACAAAACAGGACGCAGAGCATCTGGTTTTACAGTTCAATATGTTGATGGAAAAATGGATGTTGAACTTCCAACACTCATAGAATGTGATATAACTACTTCCGGCGCTGCCAAGGGTGGTTGCCTTCCAGAGCTGCTCCGCACTTTTACCATGTCTTTATTGTTTTTTTTTTTATTCTTTAAGTACTTTAATTCACTTTCTTTTTTACACTGTTACTACAATTTAGTTGTAGTAACATAATTAGGAGTTAAAAAAAAGATTATGTTTTGTTATCATGGCTTTTACCTCACTTCTGGCACACGGGAGTATCGTGATGGAAACGCGACAAGTCTCTTTTGTTTACACCCGGGATCAGCTGTTAGGTCTTCGCCGCAGCGGAACACACGGGAAAACTCCTAATATTCCAAAAGAGCTCAGAAGGAAATATCAGGGATGCAGAGCGGGGAAAATGTGACGATTACGTAAGAGAAGGTTCAGATTATTTCTTCGGTTCAGCGTTATGGGAAATGTAAGATCACTGGCTAACAAGATGGATGAATTTACATCACTTACATGGAGTGAAAAGGTGATAAGAAAATCGTTGGTTATGTGCTTCACGGAAACATGGCTGTATGATAGAATAACGGACTCTATTGTAAGTCTATCTGGATTTCAGTTTGTGCGGGCGGACAGGGACAGCACTGCGAGCGGCAAGAGAAAAGGAGGGTGTGTCGAGATATATGTCAACAACAGGTGGTGCAACCCTGGACACATTACAGTGAAGGAAAATGTGTGTAGCCAAAATGTCGAACTGTTAGCAGTAAGCCTGCATACTTATTATCTGCCAAGAGAGTTTTCCCATGCTATTATCATCACTGTGTACATTCCTCCCTCTGCTGATGCGGCGCGGGCTGCTGACGTCATTAACACTGCGACTTCGAGGCTTCAACCACATCATCCCTGCACTTTCATTGCGATAGCTGGTGACTTCAATCATGTCACACTGGGGTCTACACTACCCACATTTAAACAGTTTATGAACTGCAGTACAAGAGAAAATAAAAGTTTGGACTTATTGTATGCTAATGTCAAAGCGGCATACATCTCCATAGCTCTCCCTCCTTTGGGTAAATCAGATCACAATCCCAGGTGACAGACTGGGATGTTCTCTGCAATTCGCATCTGGAGGATGTTAATGGTCTTACCACCTGCATCACAGACTATGTTAATTTCTGCATAGACAGTGTAATCCCCACTGAGACAGTGAAGTGTTTCCCAAACAACAAACCTTGGGTGACCAAAGACATCAAAGCCTCACTCAACAAAAAAAAAAATACTGCTTTTACGAACGGTGACAGGGAGGAGATGAGAAGAGCACAGGCTGAAGTGAAGGAAAAAAATCAAGGACGGGAAGGAACGTTACAGAAAGAAACTGGAAAGCAGACTGGCTCAGAACAACATGAGAGAGGTGTGGAGTGGAATGAGAACTATTACTGGGATCGGAAGAAGAACTGACCAGGTGTTAGAGGGTGACCACAGTAGGGCCAATGATCTGAATCTGTTCTTTAACAGATTTGATCAGACGTCTACCCCACTTCACCCAAGTTTCTTAAATAACATTTGTGACCTACCCAGCTCTCAGGACCTCAACCCCCCACCTCCCTGCAACAGCTCATCACCCCCCTCCCAACCACTACAGGACATGTTTCTCTCAACACTGACGAGCCCATCACCCACATCAGAGCCATCTTCCACATTATCTCCAATAAACATTACTGCAGAGGAGGTGAGAGGAGAGTTCAAACGACTATGTCCAGACAAGGCCACAGGTCCAGATGGACTCAGTCCTAGAGTTATCAGGGATTGTGCTACTCAGTTGTGTGGAGTGTTTCAGCACATCTTCAATCTGAGCCTGACCCAAATGACTGTTCCAGACCTGTGGAAGACATCATGCATTGTTCCTGTGCCTAAGAATAAACAACCAAAGATGAACAGTGACTAAAGGCCTGTTGCTCTGACCTCACATGTCATGAAGTCACTGGAAAGACTGGTCCTTAGGCACATACGGACAATCGTGGAACCATACCAGGACCCTCTGCAGTTCGCCTATCAGCCCCGCATTGGTGTGGAAGATGCCATCATCTATCTTCTGAACACAGCATATACATACCTCGAGGAGCCAGGTAACACTGTGAGAGTCATGTTTTTTTATTTCTCCAGTGCATTCAACACGATCAGACCTGAGCTTCTCCGTAACAAGCTATTGGATATGCAGGTGGATATTTCCCTCGTGACCTGGATCACAAACTACCTAACAGGTCGTCCACAATATGTGAGGCTGCAGAACCTCACCTCAGACACCATAAGGAGCAGCACAGGGGCCCCTCAAGGGACAGTCTTATCCCCCTTCCTGTTTACGCTCTACACCTCAGACTTCAGACACCGCTCACAGTTTTGCCATCTGCAGGAGTTCTCCGATGATTCTGCTGTCGTGGGCTGTATCAGGAGAGGCCAGGAGACTGAGTACAGGAATGTGGTCGACAGTTTTGTGGAGTGGTGTGGACAAAATCACCTGCAGCTCAATGTTTCAAAAACTAAAGAGCTGGTGGTAGATTTTAGGAAGCGGAGGACTATCCCTAACCCTATAAACATCACAGGGAGTGAGGTCAACATTGTGGACAGCTATAAATACCTGAGAGTTCACATTGACAATAAACTGGACTGGTCAAAGAACACAGATGCTGTGTACAAAAGAGGTCAGAGTCGCCTGTACTTTCTCAGGAGACTTAGGTCCTTTAATGTATGCAGAACCATGCTGCTGATGTTTTATCACTCAGTGGTCTCCAGCATCATCTTCTCTGCCGTAGTCTGCTGGGGTAGCAGATTAAAATCAGCTGACACCAACAGACTTAACAAGCTCATCAGGAAAGCGGGCTCTGTCATTGGAGTGGAGCTGGAGTCGTTAGTTGAGGTATCAGAAAGGAGGATGCTGAAGAAACTTCTCAGTATTAGGGACAATACATCACATCCCCTACATGAGACACTGATGTCACACAGAAGCACATTCAGCCACAGACTGAGACTGCCAAAGTCCAAAACCGAACGCCACAGGACATCATTTATACCTGTGGCAATCAAACTGTATAACTCTTCCCCCTTAACACGGGTGCTGTCATAACAGCATCTTCAACAAAGACTCATCATGTCCTGCAATATATAAACTGTGCAATTAAAAATTCCAATCCTGTGTGCAATAACATACATGTGCAATACCTTATATGTGCAATATCAATAATTCAACACCTGTCTGTAATTCGACTGTTGTCAGTTTTCTATATATTTTGATTCTATTGTATGTCTGTCTTTTATAGTACATCCTAGTTTTATAGTACATTGTATTTATTTGTATTTCATTTTTTCTAAATTTCTTCTTTGTATTTGTATATTTATATTTTTAAATAAGCACTGGAAAAATAATTTCCTTTGGGATTAATAAAGAAATATCTTATCTTATCTTATCTTATGTGATGCCTGATGATAAATAAGACATTCCAACACCTGACGTCACACAACATTTCCCTCACATGGATTCTGTAGCAAATAAGATTCCAAAATATGATTCCGATGCATCAATTCTCCTGCTGTTGGGCAGAGATATTTTGAGTGTTCTTAAGGTACGTGAACAGATCAATGGGCCTCTCGACTCACCATATGCACAGAGACTGGATTTGGGCTGGGTTATAGTTAGAGAAGTTTGTTTGGGGAGAGTCCACAAACCAACAGATGTCAGCACTTTCAAAACAAATGTACTCTACAATGGAAGACCGTCTCTCTTCAGTCCTTGTACAAATTACATCCGCGTAAAAGATACACCCAGAGGTTTTAAACAAAATGATTGCACATCTTCCCTGCATTATTTAGGTACTCCTGCAAAGGATACAGAGAGTTTGGATAGTGTGATCATCCAAACTCCCGATGATGACAAATCAGCACTCTATTGAGGATGATGAGTTCATTCAAATAATGGAGAAAGAAATTTATGCGGATGAAATGAAACACTGGGTGGCGCCATTGCCATTTCGCACCAAACGACATCGCTTACCAAACAACAGAGAACTGGCAGAAAAACATCATCTTTCACTGGAGCGCTCCTTTAAAAAAAATCCTGAAATGAAAGATTACTTTGTTAAACTCATGCAAAAGATCTTTGAGGATGATCAAGCAGAGCCAGCACCATCATTAAACCAAGATGAGGAGGGTTGGAACGTTTGGCGAGTCACATAAGTGTGGTTTTTGACTTGAGTGCACCATATCAAAAAATGTCTTTAAATGACATCTTGATTAGCGGCCCAGATCTGAATAACACATTGCTGGGTGTGCTACTGGGTTTCCACAACAAGCAGGTGGCAGTTAGTGCTGACATACTACTTAAAGACATCCAAACCACTTAAGATTCTTGTGGTACAGAGATAACGACACCAATAAAGACATTACAGAATTCGGAATGAAGGTACATGTTTTCAGAAACAGTCCTTCTCCAGCAATAACTATCTATGGTCTGAAACTTACAGCTAAGCAAGGCAAAGAAGAGTATGGACAAGATGCGAAGGAGTTTGTCACAAGGAACTTTCATGTAGATGACAGACTCATCTCAGTATCTTCTGAGGCTGAAGCCGTCGGTCTCTTGCAGAGAACAAGAGAAATGCTAGCAGAGTCAAATCTCAAACTACATAAAATAGCATCAAACAGAAGTGCAGTTCTGGAGGCGTTTCCTGTAGAGGACAGAGCCAACGATATAAAAGCTCTAGAGCTTGGTGTTGATCTCTTGCCTCTTCTGTATGATCCTTTGGGATTTGCTGCTTTCATAACCATTCAAGGAAAAGTGTTGGTAAGAGAGCTTTCTGAGGATCAATGTGATTTGGACCCTCCACTTTCGTCTCAAAGAGAGAGCCAATGGAGGACATAGACTAATGACTTGGTTCATCTCGAGAAACTGGCCATTCCCAGACCTTATGCACCAGTACCTCTGACTTCTACAATACAGAAGGAGATATATGTGTTCTCTGATGCTTCTACTGTGGCGATAGCTGCTGTAGCATACCTTAGAGTTATAGAAGATGATGGAGTTGGCTCCAAAACCTGCACATGCAGTGCCACGTTTAGAGTTATGTCCAGCTGTTTTAGCAGTTGAACTTACTGAACTGGTAACTAGTGAAATAGACACAAACCTACATTCAGTGAAATACTACACAGACAGCAGAATTGTGCTCAGCTACATTAACAATGTTTCTCTGAGGTTCTATGTTTATGTATCTAACCGAGTGATACGGATTCGGAAGTCATCTCACCTAGAACAGTGGCATTAGATCACTACCAGTCAAAACCCTGCTGACAATGCTACCAGACCAGTTCCAGCTACCGAACTACAAAAAACACAAACTGGCTTCCAGGTCCACGGTTTCTACAACAACTCAGTGCGAATGAGCAAACCGAGCACAAGGTTTTCAGTTTAGTTGAACCAGAATCGAACAGTGAAATTCGAACCAAAATAACCTTAGCGACACGAAGTCAGTATCAGTTAGGATCAATCGGAAATCTCTAGTAAGAGGAATAGCTGCTCTCATTCATCTTGCTACAACCCATTCTGGCAGTGAGCAAAAATGCATACATGTAGAACAGAATCATTGCAAACCTACTCATTTCATGCAAGCAAATACAATCATAATGTGTCCAACAAGAGATCTTTCAAGACGAGTTTAATTCCTTGATCAAAGGTGAAAAGGTCTCTAGTCAAAGTACCATCAAGAGTTAGAATCCCATCTAGGGCTGTCACGATTATGAAATTTGGCTGACGATTAATTGTCCAATAAATAATTGTGATCATGACGATTAATTGTCTGTTTTAGGGCTTTGACGATTAATTGTCATACAAATTGTTGTGATTATTTAATTGAATCCCTTGTAAATTGTCACTTGCAATAACACATTAATACACTTAAAGCCTTTAAGTATTAAAGTAATTTATTAAATGAAAAATATGTATCTTTCAGAAATGTGTACATTTAAAGAAAAATTGTAAATGCATATGAAAGTATAAATAATGGAAACAATCACCATAAAGTTACCATAACACAAAAAGGACTGTCGTGTCAATATCTCAAACTAAAGTAAAATATAAATATCTTTTACAAATGTGAAAATTCTGTAAATAACAGAAACAATGAATCACAAATATAAACTATAACCATAACAGAACAGGCCATTTGTAACAGCCAAGTGGAGATTATGGCCAAAACAATTTAGCCATGGGCAGCCAAGTTTTCCCACTGCAGCCACAATATTAGCCCCATTATCAGTAGTAATGCAGGAAATTTTTTTTCTCATCTAATTGCCAATCTGATAAAATGCACTTAAGAGTTTCTGAAAGTGTATCAGCAGTATGGTTCTCTGGGGCGTATCTTGTCTCTAGACATTTTGATACTAGTGTCCAGTCAGTTGTGAGGTAATATACTGTTAGGCTCATGTACGGGGTCATAATTACACTGGACCACATGTCTGTTGTGGCTGAATAAAAATAAATTTCTTTAAAATTTCTTCCCTGTATAAATTTGGAATTGCTGTTTTGGAAATGTACATTTTCCCTGGCAATTCATATTGCTTGTCAAAGTTGTAAAGCATTTCTTTAAATGCTGGTTTCTCCACAATATTAAAAGGCTGCATTTCCTTAGCGATGTATCTCGTAACACTGTCGGTCAGCGTGCGCCATTTCATACTGTCGCGTTTATATTTTGTTACTCGTTCGAAGGCCTGCGCTATTGTCACCTGACTGGAAGTATGAGCTGCTCTGGATGACTTCAAAACTTCGGCGAACTCTGTTGGGTGATGTGCTTTCAAGTGATTCCTAAGATTTGTGGTGTTGGCAGCTTTCGCTGGTATTTCTCTCCTAAAAATTTTACACACTGCCGCGTCAACGTCTTTTAGCTGTCCTTTATCATCGGGTGTAAAACCAAAATGTGCCCAGATCGGCGCTGTCGTTTTCGGCTTCGAAACTAAATCCATCTTTGATAAATAACTGGGCTGCTCTAACTCAAAATGATGGAGAAACCAACAGGGCAATATCATTTGAATGTAATGCTCGTAATTGCTCAGCGTAATGAGTTCAGAAGGAGACTGGTAGAAGTAGAGTGCTGCAGGTACTACAGCGCCCCCTTGTGTCTTCTAATAGTGGGCAATAATAATAATACGATCATCTGTAACCACGATTAGACCAATTAATCGCGATCAAACGATTATTTAATAATCGTGACAGGTCTAATCCCATCCTTGATGAGCAAGGATTAATGCGAGTGGGAGGATGCTTGTCAAATGCCGATATGTCAAATGAAGAGAAGCATCCACTGCTCTTTCCAGCCAATCATCACATAAGCAAGCTCTTGATTAAACGCGATTGTGAGAAGACGTATTCTTGACGGAATGCTGCTGTCAAACACACAACTCACAAATGAAGTTCTCTACAATAATGGCTGAAGTTGCAGCGATAATGAACCCGTGAACTTTGATTCCCATTTCAACGGACGGTGAAAATCCCGAGATCCTTACTCCAGCAATGTTGTTGACTCAAAAAGCACATACACCATCTGGACCTTCTGGGGAGTTTACCACCAAGGATATGTATAAGAGTCAATGGAAGCAAGTTCAGAATTTTGCTGACACCTTCTGGAAACCCACAAGGAAAACGCAATGAATGGTCAATGGGTCATACCCACTCATGACGGTAATGTTCATAAACTTGAAGTGAAAACAACAAAGCAAGGTACAGCCAAAGTGTATCTCAGACCCATTTCAAGTGTAGTTCTTTTTTCTGATGGACAATAATTTAAATGTTAAAAGTTTACTAAATAATGATGGTATAAGACAAGCGGGAGTGTTCTGCTCATTGACATTGTGTGGTGCCATGCTGACACCTGTGGGACATTATGAACATAACCTATGCATGCGCAGCATGTAGTTCACACAGACTCCATGCAACAATAGTTTCTTGTTCGGCTCGTCTCTAATGTTCAATTCAGGAGAGAGATTTGCTTGTAAGTAGAGGTTCTATGCAGTTTATAGGTGTTTTGGATAGAGATATTATAACTTGAAAAGTGTATTCTTGTAGACAAATTATTTACAAAAGTTTACTAGCGTGTTTACTCATGTGGGAATTACACAATTTCACTCGATCGAGTATTCAAAAGTATTATATCGGAGTATTCAAAGTACATTTTGTAATTTATTTTTTGTTTATTATGTTTCAGTTTTACAAAGAAAAAGACAAGATAAGCCATTCCGAAGTTAACATTCTGGAGAGAACAAACTGCTTCTTGCCATTTGTTAGCTAGCTGTCTAGCTACTACACAGTCACATTGTTGCAAGGACAGCATAAAGTTAATGGCTCCAAAATGTAACCTTAACCAAAACAAAATAAGTATTATCAAATACACTGTTTTGTGTGTATGTAAAACATAATGATCAATGTAGATAAAAATAGCACTATTACACTTCTTTACACTCAAGCAATCATTGGGTGTATATTTGACATTGATTCAGGACAGAGAGACACTGAAATGACCCTGCACCTGCCAATATAAAAATAGAGTTTTTATTTTATTTATTAGAGTCCTTGAATAAAGAGATGTATTCTAGAACCATTTAAGGCAGGAACTTTTTGGCTTTCAATCTGGGGATGATTTGCATGTCCCTGACATGCTTGTTTTGCAGAAGCCAGCACAGGTATCACAATTTCACAAGTTCCCTCTTACATGAAATTAGCCAATGGTATTGGTGGGTATGTACAGTGAACTATGCGCCGGTTCTAAAGACACATAAGGCAGCTGCAAATAGGGCCTCATTGTCATCTTTTGCACATTACTTGGCCAACTTTCGTCGGGACCTATTGCTTTGTCACATTCTCATGTAAAACTGTGGACCAAAAAACATCTAGATATGTGATGGCTTTAACACAAGCCTTAAAAACAAGGACATTGTACTTTCAAAACTTTCTGGTATTTGAAAATTACTGTAAATGTCAAAGAAGTCTGAAGGTGTTAAATAACAAGTTCCTCCAGAACTTTGTTAGTAAAGCATCATGAAGTTATCCATTCTGTTAGCTTCGCTTTTGTTACAAACTAAAATGGTCTGTTGAAAATGTTTATTATGACACGTAGACGTATTTAAGTTATGTTATCTAAACAAACTGTTAAATTTGAGAATTTGACATGCTAATTTAAACCAATAGAAATGTTTGTCATAAGAAAATAGTCTTAAATTCAGCAATCACTTTTATCTACTGAATATGTAAAAGAATATTTGCATTTTAACTTTTTTTGTGGCAACACATCGAAACAGTAATAACCAGAAGATAACGAGAGACTATTTAGTTACAGCAGACGTAGTTTACATGTTCACATTTTAACAAACATATTAATCTTGGATATTTTAGGTATAAAAATGAAAGTTAAAGACTGTGCTTTTAGATTCAACATACAAAATAATCCTTTTCCCCAAGTAAAATCACAACTATACGCATCTTTTTATCGAATATACATTGACTTGTCCTTTCTAAACTTTGATGAATTTATGTTTTGAACTGTCATAATCTTCCAAATACTGTGTAACCACTAAGAAACCTTCATACTAACTTGCTCTTGGCTCTGGTTCCACTCCACGAAATCTTCCATTAGCTCTGGCGTCCACTACCTGAAATGAATTGGTGTTAATATTGTTCAACACGTCCTCATACGTTTTGACCCAGTGTTTGTTGAGGAACGCTCTGAATTCGGCAGGTTCAGGTTTGCTGAGCTGTTCGGCCACCGGGTGACCCTCTTTTTGCCAGTTTTTCAACCCACCGTCCAGCACGGACACCGAACTATGTCCAAAAACCCGAAACATCCACCACAGCCGGGGTGCAGAGAACGAACCAAAGTCACTGGCATCATAAACTACAACATGAGTGTTGTTCCCTATTCCCAAGTTACCCACATAGTCCGCAAAGTCACCCTCGCTGGGGAGCATGTGGTCAAACTCCGAGCTCCCATCACAGCATTCGTCGATGTCGAAAAACAGAGCTCCGGGAATGTGAGTTTGCTCAAACTCGGCCTTGGGGTTTCGCTTCATTTTCGGTAAATACCATGATGCGTCTAAAATGCGTAGGTTTGGTCCAACGCGGCGGTTTTTGACCACGTCTGCGAGCCATTTTCCCGCTACGAGAGCTCGAGTTTGAGCGGCCATGACACTCGCGAGCTCTGAGGTAGACTGCTCTGTTGAAAGAACCAAGGTCCACTTTACATGGACGATGATGTGTTTTATTTTGTGGGGAAGGGAGAGGAAAAATCGGCAATTATATACCGCACCAATCCCCCACGCAATATTTGAAAGGCGGTATAGCTCAGCGGTAGAGCATTATTTGTAGATTGAGAAGTCGCTAGTTCGAGTCCAGGTGGCTCGTTCTTTTTTTTTTTTACTCTAAACTTTTGGATGATATTTTTTAATTTGACTGAACTTGTTAATGGAATTCAGCCTTTGTATCGTGGTAGTAATAAAACGTTAAGGATATAATGTATTTTGTCTCGCTACGAGAGCTCGAGTTTGAGCGGCCATGACACTCGCGAGCTCTGAGGTAGACCGCTGTATTGAAAAAAGCAAGGTCCACTTTACATGGACGGTGATGTGTTTTTATTTGGTGGGAAAAATCGACACGTGTCTGTCCCAAACGTTTTATAAAGCGCCACTGCGCGGCGAAAAAAATTAGTTACGTGTTATCTCTCGAACATATCTCACACCAATCCCATAAATAGTCGCAAGGGGGTATAGCTCAGTGGTAGAGCATTTGACTGCAGATCAAGAGGTCCCCGGTTCAAATCCGGGTGCCCCCTTCTTTTATTTCAGTTTTTCTCTAAACTTTTGGATATTTTCAAATATCACTGGACTTGTTAGTAAGATCCAGCCTTTATATTATGGGAGTACTAAAATGTTGAGGATATAATGTATTTGTTCACAGTTTAGTTTTATCATGATACAATATTGTAATATCATAATACAGTACAGACATTATTTTATATTTTCACAAAAATACGTTTATTTAGTAGTTTGCCTAAAACATCAGTCATTATATAATTTACCTAGACTTTACTTTATAATAACAGGACTTCACACTTTGCCCGTAACATATGTATTTATTCTCTGATATATGTGCTACATCTAGCATCACATGCTGCTTGAATTCATGCCAAGCACTATACATACATATTTAGTTTATTAGTTGTTTTATTTATTTCAACTACATCTTCTGATTTACTATGGTTACTTTACTTTGTAAAAGTCAATTGATCTACCACAAGATGTGGAAGTCAGTTGCAAAGGTTACACTAGTCCAAATCGTAACGATTAAAATTATTTTATTGGTGTGTAGAGATAATTAATAACCTTTGTTTAAACTCTTAACGTTAATATATTTTATGTGTTATTGAACAAATATACAATTTAAATAAAAGCTGCATGAGTTGAGGTCAAATAATTAAAGAAACCAGGGGTAATTGTCTGCATTTTAATATTATACCTTAAAGACATTTTGAAAAGTCTGTCTGAGTAATCTTTAGAGAGGGTTGGAAAAAAATGCAATAGGTGCAAAAGATACACAAAGACAGATGGAGTATTTGACATTATTTTCTAAAGTTAATGACTCCAAAATGTAAGCTTAACCAAAACAAGTATTATACAACAAAGATGAAATACACTGTTTTACATCAGGCTTACTTCCAAACACTCAATTAATATGCCCCCTTCCTATTTTGCTTCAAATATAAAACATAATGATCAATGTAGATGAATAAAAAGCAAAAAAGAGAGACACTAAAATGAACCTGCACCTGCCAATAGTTTTTATTTTATTTATTAGAGTTCTTGAATAAAGAACTTTATTCTAGAAACATTTAAGGCAGAAACTTTTTGGCTTTCAGTCTGGGGATGATTTGCATGTCCCTGACATCCTTGTGTTGCAGAAGCCAGCACAGGTATCTCTCTGTTCCCATCCCCCATCCACTTGTAAGGAGAGGGATTACTTGACGCATGTTGATGTACCATTTGTAAGAGTCCTCTGGCACTGTATGATGTTGTAAGGCCTCTCGTACCATGTCAGGTGTAGAGTGACGTTCCCCAAGCCCCAATGTTTCCCCTAAGCCTAAGAGAAGATCAGCAGCCCTGGCTTTGGTCCTGCCTGAGCCTTCAATGTATGCTTGATAGAAGGGCACTCCAAGGTGGTCCATCTCTGTCAGCCAAACAGCTCCTCCAAATTTCTCGATCAGGACTTTTTCTCCCTTTCGAGTAAGTTTCCTACCAAAGTGTGGTTGTCCCTCCTGAACCCACTCAAGGCAATCAGTGGGTGGCATGATTTGAATGGCTTGGTCCAAAGGAACTCTTGGAAGGGGGCTTTGTAAGTTTTTCAGTAGTTCCAGAGCATGATATAGTGTGCCAGCTGTGTTTAAAATAATCTCAGAATGTTGATTGAGCATTGACTTTGTCAAATGGGCAACATAGCCTTCAGCAACCCTCATAGCCACATCCATGTCACCCAGAAGCTCACATTCCACATGGTAAAACTGGTTGAGATGTGTTGCATCAGGATCCTCTCCTCTAAAACTTGGAGACACATAGTATGCTCCTGGAAGACCATCTTGAAACCTCAGAAAGTACTCTAAAACAAACTGCATGGAGTCTGCAAGGTATACATCTTGTCCTAGCATGTTGACAAATACAGGCTCAGAATCTGAGCCAAGTCCCATTGGAGATGAAATTGTGTCTGTTGTGATTGGTGTCAAGGCATACGCATACTTGCATTTGGTGTTGAAGTACTCTACTGTGCTGTGGAACAGAGTGTTTTGGATTTGAAAGAGATTTCGATACCATTTGCTATTGATGGCTGATGCAGAATGAGTCAGGGGATCCTGCCAAGATTGAGGGGGGGTAGACCTTGTTATTTTTAAATGGATCTTAGAAAGGTCCTCTTTACTTGCTGGGGGACCATCTAGTGATGTAACAAATCCTTCATATTGTTCGCAGAACTGAGAAGTCGTAGCTTTGGGTTTTAGGCCATCAGGGTGTGGAACCAATGGAATCAGTTTGGCATGGGCATAATGAATTTCAAAGCCTTCAAACATGAGAGCAATGCCTCTAGCATTCATTGCTTCCTGTAGAAGGTAAGCAACCTTTCGAATTGCTAGAATTAGTTCTCTGTAATCACTTTCAGTCAAACGGAAGATGTCACTGGTAAGGGGTTTCCTTGGTATCACAACTGTAAAGCCTGGTGTGTTTGGAAAGGGTGTCAGGAAGGCAACATGATTATTGTCTTCCCAAACACGCCACTGCTGCTCTTCACCACGGATAATGCGAGTGAAGAGGCCATCCTCAGATTGATCTCCATGGAAATCAAAGCAAGAGGGTGCGTTGGCTGTTGGAAGCCGAGAACGAATCTTTTCTTGCATTTGGTCAAGGTAGACATCTTCACACCGTGGACCACTTTTGGAGTTGCAGTATCCAGGATCATAAGGATTGAACTCTGTTTCCTCAGAAATGTGTGGCTTCCAGTTTGGTTCTAAGCCATGGAGGGGCAAGACTTTGATGTAAGCTGGCTTGTCGAGTTCTGGCATAAACACAAGCGCACAGCGATGGACACCAAGTTTCTCACAAAGGAGATTTGCAACTGTCTTTGCCCCCTGCATCATTGCTTCATAGTCAGGTAAGGCAAGTTGAAAGATGCTATTAACACCATTCATTGTCTTTCGGGTCAAAACAGTTGCTCCTGGGGTCCAGGGATTTGGCTGTAGTTGAGCTACCAATTCATCATTCTCCCAAATCACATTGGAAAACTCTTTCATAGGTCTCATAACCTCAGTTCGAGGAATGCCATTGATTACTGATCCAACAAACATGACTCCAGCATTTGTTTCAATGACGCCTTCTCCATTATGGTCTATAGCAATTATTCCTGCAGATTTTCCTTCCAGATAATTCTGGATGACTTCCTTACATGCCTGTCTAAGACTATATCCTTTGAAATTGTATAAACTTGCAACCTTATGAGCGACTGTCTGGCGTAAAAAGGCATCCCCATCACCAGAGCAAGTCACAGCAAGTTTTTCATCTGCATATATTCCTGCACCAACTACAGCTGTGTCACCTACTCTACCTTTCCATTTACCAACTAACCCTCCGGTGGAAGTTGCTGCCGCTAACTTGCCACACTTATCCAATGCAACTGCACCTACAGTTTGTGGGTGGTTGTTTGTCTTACCATCTGACTTCAAAATCAGCTCCTTGTACCTTATATCAGTGTCAAAGTACTCTACTTTCATAGTTGTTTCTTTCTCACCAAGGGTGTCTAAAAACTCTTCTGCACCATCCCCAATCAGAAATGAATGGGCACTCTTTTCCATCACACAGCGGGCAGCTTTTATTGGATTTTTCACTCTTCGCATACATGCCACAGATCCAGAGTTCTTACTATGACCATCCACAATTGTGGCCTCCATTTCATGTTCTCCATCCCTGGTGTATACTGATCCCTTACCAGCATTGAACAAAAAACAGTCTTCCAGAGCTACAACACTTCTTTGCACAGCATCCAAACTGCTCCCTCCATGAAAGAGCACCTGGGTTCCAAGTTTTAGAGCTGTTTGAAGGGCAAATTCAATTACCTCGGTTACTTTCTGATTAAGCATCATTTCCTCTCCTGCTCCACCGTGAATCACTAAAGTGAAATCTGGCTTTGTGGTGTTGTTGTGTCCTTTTTGTTGTGCAGTATGCCCTTCATTTTCCATTGCAAATCCATTTACTAGTTTTTCTACATTGTCTTGCAATAGGCAATCGATGGCACCCATCTGACCAGCAATGGCATACCTTAGTGCAAGAAGCATGAGAAGTTTTAAATTAAGCTCTAGTTTGTCTTTCAGATTTCCCAAGACACTCGCAAAAGTACCTTTCCCATTTAGCACAATACGGACTTTGTCCTTCCTGCCTAGATATGTGACAGCCAGCTGGTCTGTAGCATACACATTTCCCACTGCACACTCAACACCCTCCATTAAGTCAGATCCAGTCAAGTAAATTGACGGGCACCCGAAAGGGTCAAGAAATTTCTTGAGTTGATTATCTTGTGACATAGATCTACGCAGGGCTGCCAGATGAGGCCCCACACCAAAGCCTAGTTTTGTGGCTTTGATAAGGTTTTTATGCTCTAAAAAGGAAAAGTGGAAAAGCCGAAATAGCTCGTTTGTATACTGAGGGACATTGTCTGGTCCGAGGCTACACATCAGTGCTGTAACAAGCTGGTGAGATCTCACAGTGGTGGAATATGTGGGATCACAACGGCCATGTTTGAAGTGACGCATATGGGTAGGTGTCACCATGATAAGGTTTGAAGCTGCCTCCCCTAGTGTTTGCCTCAAAGATAGCTGCAGAGTGAAATTAATCCATGCATCATATAAACCTCTGACACCCCGTAATGTGGTAAAAACATCTGGATAAGATGCAATTTCAAATGTCATAACAGACTGGCTTGGCTGTAGAAGGCTTGAAACAGACTGATTCTGCTTTATGCTAGCTATACCTTTCAATGGCATTTTTAGAGGTTTAGGGTGAAGGTAATTGGCTTTTAAGGATGAATCTATCCCATTGGTTTTTGTGTTTTTCTTTTCAACATTTTCAGATTCTGAGAGCTGCCATAGACGTTCGACAACAAGTCCAGCTACCATTCCATCCAGTGCACAGTGCTCAAACAGCATGCCTGCGTGGCCATCTTTAAAAACCACCAAGTTTACCACCTGTTGAAGAAAAAAAAAATCATTCATATTTTACCTTTCTATTTTAAGATGTCCGTTATCATAATTTGCTTTTGTATACCTTGTCATAGTAGCGCAGACATCTGGAACCTTTCACTCCAAGTCGAACAGTATTGAGCATGTCTGCCAGATCAGCTGGGGCTAGATGATCTTCGAGGGAAATTGCCAAAATGGCACTCTCCATCAGTTTAAGTGACACTGCTGCCTCACTTTCTGCATTTAAAATGTTTGTTCTCACAGAATGCCAGACTTGACGGTGCAGAGAAGACAGATTACAGATAGTTGATGGGTCTTGTTCGGAGACTGCTGCAGGATGAGTCATTGCATGCAACAGCTGGCAATAGATGTCTTTGAGATGTAAAGGAGAAGGAGCATCTTCTGCACTTGCTTTCTTTAAAATCTGAATTGGAAATATGCCTCCTCGACAGGTAAGAATGGCATGGAGGCTCTCTGGATATGTCTAAAAGCAAAGGATGTCAAGAAGATACTAAGTTACTTTGTCAGCTTACAAACTAGTAAATAAGTAAAGCCTAGTTAAAAAGGCAAAAATCAACCTTGAGCTCATCCTGGTTCTTTCCTGGCAAGCGACTGGCTGCAAAAACCTGTGATTGTTGTGTCCGCTCTGTTGGTACATCTCCTTCCACCAACAATGGCTCACTGTACAGCTTTGCTGCTGCCCACAGCAATGCAGAGGCTCGCTCAACCTGTACAGACTCCCCTTTTAGCTTGGAGGAGGGCAAGATCGACGGGATAGCAGTGGAGGTAGGTAGTGGATCAGAGCAGGATAGGAGTCGTTTTTTGAATTCTTCAGTGACCCAGTTCTCACGTCCAGAAGCCTGTTTTTTTAGGTGTTCCTGGACTTCCTGAAGCGACTCTCTCTGCTGAAGGAGTGCAGTTTTGTAAAGCTGGTACTGCTCAGGATTGATGGTGAGTTGAAGCACCCGGCTTGCTTCCTGGAATGTAATATCTAGGTCTGGAATAGGGTAATTCGGCAGGGACATCCTGTGTAGTAGATGACAAAGTGAAGAACTTTGAGCCAAATTTTGTAGAGAGAATTAAAGCCCAAGTTCCCCCCAAAAACACATTTTTAACATTTACTGATAAATCACCTATTGATTTTCCCCTTACCTTTAGCGTTTTACCATTCAAATTTTGAGCTTTTTGAATTCTGAGAGCACAAGTATTGCGTAATTAATTTCTAAAACTGTGTTTAAATTAATCCAACAAAGGCTTTGAATTCATTCAGTGATCTGTCAGTGTACATGACACATGACATTAAGTTAAGTGTAATTCAATTACTTAAATACGATGCATATATACAGTTTGGTAGTTTAATTCTACATGAACTGCATTTTCTGAATTCTAATAGTGTTGTATTTACACATTTAAGCCATAGATATACGTACATAGATAAACTTAAAGTTAATGTCAATCACACCACTTTTTGACCTTGAGTTTAAAATGAATCCAGTAGACTATTTGTTTGGTCAGTTTTCATGGGAACATGTCTTATCTTGCATGCCCCTCGGTGGCTAATTGGATTTTACCTGATTGAATCATGCTTTATCTCTTTTTGTAGCTCTTGTAATGACATTTTTATTTTTTTCCCATTTGTGCATTGTGTTCATTGCAGGCAATACAGATCATGTGATGTCGCTGATTGCTAGAATTCAATCACATTAATTTTTAGCAACCCAGTTATATTTTCATAATTTGCTCATATTAGATAAATCCACTAACCATAGCAAGTTTTACTAAACATTTGAATAGCGATTTAAAAAATAAACCCAGAAAAACATTTATAAGGCTGTCATCACTTATTCAGCAAAGCCAAATATAGGTTTTCAACAAACATGACATTCTTCTGTTTAAAACCGCTTTATTAGGATATTTAGACAAATGTAAACTAACCAACATCTATCTATCTATCTATCTATCTATCTATCTATCTATCTATCTATCTATCTATCTATCTATCTATCTATCTATCTATCTATCTATCTATCTATCTATCTATCTATCTATCTATCTATCTTTGTATCTATCTGTCTGTCTGTCTGTCTATCTTTCTGTTTTTCTTTGTGTCTATCTAGCTATCTGTCTGTCTGTCTGTCTATCTATCTATTTATTTATTTATAGTTACATTTTATTTCGATTTTTTTTTCTTCAGTGAGAAATCAGCACATAGCTACAGAATTAAATAATGAATTGAAATTTTTGGAATCCTTAAGCTACACATGCAAATCAATCCAAGTTAAGGTCACAGTCTTTGTTGGTCCCTATAGCTTACATTTAATAAAAGGCTCTGTAACCGAACAGATTAGTCTAGCAATCACAACACATTTACACATGAGGGTGATTTAAAGTAATCTGAAGCATACTTTTCAACTTTGCTACAGCAAATAAATACTTTTACCTAAAATAATCAACAACCCTGCATTATTTATCAGTGTGGAAGACAACATACCCAACAAGAATCTTAAAGAGAGTTTTACTCACCTCTCGGTAGTAAAGACTTCCAAGGGTTTATGTGGACCTGTCAAAGCGAGGAAAGCTTGTGCTCAACAAGCTTTTGTTGCAGTGAACAAACAAGAAGAGGACTGTAATCCAAACCTAGTGATTCCAATTTAGCAATTTAATTTCCTATCCCCCTATAGACAGGGACGGGCAGAATGTGACTCTCACATTCCTTGTCTTCACATCCAATAAAAAGCATAAGGTCAGCCTCATTTATACTTAGATACATTTGAAAATCTGCAAATTTAATCTAACCATTAAAGAAAAATTGCAAACCCTCTCCCTCTCACCAATCTACTTTCTCTTGATATACCATTTTTACAGTATTTGAACTACTCTCACCTTTAGAAAAAGAATCAGGGTTTGTGCAGCATCTAAAATCTACATTTTTAAAGGTAAATTTTTAAACCTTAAAAAGTCTTCAATTCACTGTTCTATGTTCTACACTTTTTCACCTGATGTTTCTGATGTTCATGTAAAGCTAATCTGATATGTGTTTTATTTTTGCTTTGGGTTGCCAGAGATTGGTCTTAAAAATGCCTTGAAAGGTTTTAAATTTGACTGGAGAAAACCTGAAGAAAATTGACAAGTAACACTTTAGTCATTGTAAACTTACTTCAAACGAACTCTCTGAACGTTCCATTTGTGATAATTGTCATAGTAACATGTTTATACTGTTTTTAGTTTTTAAGTGTTTTAGTTTTTGGACTGTGTGGAAAAAAAAGTCCGCCATCCCACACAGTTTTTTTTTTTACAGTCATTCAGCATCTCTAACCATTGAGTTTACCAATGAACAGATAATTAAGAGCCTGACTTGAGTTATCTTGTTATCTTGCAATTCATTTTTTAAGGAAATTAAACTGTATCAGAAAACTAAAGCTGCCAATTCTTGTGATTAAGCAGCTGAGGACAATAAAGAGTCAATGTCTCTGTAAAACATATCAGATGGTGAAACAGAGATGAGACCTTCCTTTAGTCACAAAAGGATAAAAAATGTCATGTGATGTGCTGTGTGGCGATGATTTATAGTCCCAAGTGTGAGTGTGTGTGTTGCCGAATGGACAATGAATGTATTGAGGGAGCTGTCTTGTGTGACTCTCGTGAGTAATGTGCTTTTTGTTAACAGTTATTAGGAGTATCAATAATATTAATTTGCCACGGGGTTGTATGGTCTGACGAGTTTGAGAAAGTGTGCAGACATGTAATTATTTGCTTATTAAATATGAAGAACTGAGTTGCTAGTATAATAAACAACTATCATTACTTTGTAAAACATATTTACGAAACTTTTAAAAAGGCATGCTCTAGCTTACACAAGTGTATATCCATTAAACTATTTTGCCCATTAAAATGTATAAATGTATAAAATGTATATTTATCGTTCAGCAGTCATCACATCGTAGATGTAATAGAATTTTATTTGCGTATTTTATGCAAGCCTATCTTAATAAACTATATTTACCATTACATGTGACAGCCCAGTTAGAAGGTCACAGATTGGAGGCCCCTCAAGAGTTCTGCTTTCATGTCCTTGCTATCGTACCCATGATCCAGAACAGAGGTAGCAAAGGAATTTACTTTAAATACAACACTACATTCTCCACAATGCAACAGTAAATAGACTACGAATCTAAGAATGTTTGTATTTATATTACATGTTTGATTTATATTTGTAAAGATAACTGTAAATATTGACGTTACAAAATTATTAAAGTCACAACAATTAATGGTAAACACACGTAGCCATTTATTGATTTGTTTTTTGGATTAAGTTTCAATCTTCTAATGCTAAATATAGTAAACTCACTTCAGCTGCTGCTGATAGATTTCCTCTTTTATTTCAGGAATTTTATTTCAGCTACTGTTACGACTGTGGCTGTGAAAAACACTTTGAACCATGCGTTTATCTAGTTTACAAAATATTTAAAGTATTCTTCTGTTCAGTTGTTTGTATATTACTGTTACTAGTCTCCCTCTATTAGTATTTAAAAAATAAACATACTAGGAAATAAATAAACAAAGAAACATTAAATAAAATGAAATAAATTGATTAATAAATTAATTAATAACTGAATACATAAGTGAATGTAACTACGTTTACAAAAAGGCGTTCACGCATTTTAGTTTTAGTTATATAATGAAATAATCTAAAAGAAAACTTTTTATCTTGTTTAAAAAAAAATCTGCCGTGACCCCGGAAGTAGCGTCGTTGTTCTTCCGGTCCGGAGCAGCGTTTCACGACCCTCAACCGAACGGCGATTTTTCACCACCTTTCCAAAGCTAATCGTTCGTTTCAAGGAGGTTTAAACGTAAGTACAAGTTATTGTTGTTATAGAAAATACATTTGTTATGGGTTCGGGACGTAAAAAGTGAGGATTGTTGACATGTTTAGCAAGTTAGAGAAGGTCAGTCGCGCAAACCCGTGCTAACGGCACCACGCAAATAACTCCTTTACTTGCCTCATTGACTACTTTATGCAAAGTCGGTGAAATGCTTTAATATGAGCTTCGTTTAGAATCCAAACAGCTATGCGTTTTCATTTTAAGTCATTCCAATTTGACTAATCTACATATCTGTTGGGTAACGACATTTGCAATGTAAGATACAACATTAATGTTTTGATCCCATTTCCAACATCATCAAAAGTGTGAGATTCAGAGTTTGTCCATGAAAATGTCACCGGAAATAAAATATGCGTCACAGGACTGGTTGTATGATATATTTGTTTGAAAAGTACGTGTTTGTGGTGGCCTGTCCTTGTTTAAAGATAAGTTGTGAATGTTGTTGGGTGTGTCTGCTAATAATTGAGTCAGTAGTGACACGAGAACCACATCTGCTGCTTGTGGACACTGACCTGTTGCCATTGTCAGGTGTTTAATGCAATTGATGAGTGATCACATATAAATATTGTTTATATTTTTAAGTCAAAAGAATTGAAAACAAACTCATAAGACTTATTGTTAGTTTTCAGTTGTCATAAGACAATTCTATTTCACATGGTTTCAAGTTATTTGTGATTTCAATAATTACAACTGACACTTCCGTGTTTTCACCGTATTAGATGTTAACGACCACCAGTGACCATATTTTAGAGTTCTGTGCAACAGCCGTCAGTATTCAGTATATTTTTTGTCTCTAAGTACTTTCTCTCATGCTTGAAATCCTTGTTAAAGCTTTTGGATTGATTTTTGTGACTTTGTTACTACTAAATATTAAACTTGGAATATTTAAGATTCCAAAAAGTGATCAAAAGATCAATTCAAGCTCACACTTTACTTCATGTGTGTCAAAAGGATGTGCAGATATTTATAATGTGAAAGTCTGGTCTAAAATACTCTTACATTTAAAAATTTGTGTTTGTGTCATGTTTGCTCAAATGCAATATCTATATCTATAAATATATCTAGATCAGTATCTATCTATATAATATAAAAAGGTTGATAATTTGTAATTATCGTGGATATTAATAACTAAACTTCCAAAATAAAGTAAACGAAAAGTAAAAATGAACACAAAGCTAATTTTAGTGGTTTATGGCATTCGACAAAGTTACTTAAACACACACACACACACACACAGGCACACAAGTATAGCAAAACCAACACACGCAGACACACACACGCACGCACGCATCAAACTAGTCAAAGTGAATGAGAAAATTAAACACGTGAAAAATTATGAATTGACCGTAATGGCCAAGGTGTATAGCGCTTTAAAACATGTTTGATTACTTGTAATGTAACATATATCAAACATTTACCTTTTAAAATACTTCAAGTATCTTCATGACGTTTAAAATATTTAGTCCATAGGTGTTGGAACCCTGGGATTTTTTTCCCTGATAGATGTTCAACTCAGGTTGAATGGACCTCACTGGCTTTAAATGGTTTAAAGTATCAATGTTTTATGCACCTAGGAGCTTCAAAAGGGACTGTGTTGTTGAATTCAATCTAAAGCCTTCCGAAATGTTGCTCTCTTTCAGTTGTCTGTGATCCTCGTGTGCCTGTAACCCTCGAGCGCTCCCTGATGGGCGGCTGGTCACGGAGTGCTGTGCTGCAGCTGTACCGATCGCTGCTCCGTGCAGGACGACACCTTCAGTACACCGACCGTGACTTTTATCGGCGAGCGGTGAGCCGGGAGTTCAGGCGCTGCCAGAGCCTCAGCGCCCCCGCAGACAGGGAGGAGGCGCTCATCAGAGGCCAGTTCTTCCTCAGCAGCGGCCTGGGCGGGTTGGTGTAGAAGATCGGCTCCAGAGGCTCGAACACATAGCTGGTAGAATAAAGGTTTTTTTTTTTCAGGCTCTTTATCATCACTTGGTAAAAATACAACAACTAGGGATGCACTGAATATTGGGCCGCTGATTGTTTTGTCATATGGTGTTCAAATAAACCTTTAGACCTTCAACCTTTTCATGTATTACTCTCAGGTTATGTTAATAAGGTAGAATCTGCAGAGAAGTGGTGCTTTAGGCAGAAAGCTGCAGTGGTTGAACCCTGGCAGGGCTCACCGGCTGTTTTTAGCCTATATTCTCATTTATGAGGCTTTACGCAGCTGTAAACACACAATTTGAGACTCGCGTCCCGACCACGACTCTTTATTCAGCTTCGTTTCTGATCAGTTAACCTTTGAAAAGGACTTTAGCAAAGGTTGGGGAATTTGCTCATTTTACTTAAATCATTTTATAGTACATATAATGTTAATAAGTAATAAAAATTGTTTTTGTGTTCAATAAACAGGTAAAGGTTCACATACAAATAAATGTATTAGATGTATGTACATTTGCCCATGTGCCCATGCCAGTTTATGAACTAAATGTTTATAGTTAGGTCTGCATATCGTTTATAATTTAAATAAATGCTTGCAAGGTTTAATATTAATACTTCCAAAATTCTCAAGGGAAAGTTTCCATGGACATTTACTGCAAAATTTCCTCCCCTGGAAACTGAAATTCCAAGACTTTACAATACTTAAACTCTTAAGATCTTTTTTAGCCACCTAATGTGGCATGGAAATGGTCTGTAAATATATTTTTTTAGTGTAAGTATTTACTCAAAAAGTGTGGTACATTGAGAAATAGCTAAATGAATGATTAATAGTGTCCTATTGGGCAAGCTTTGGGGTTGCTAGTCTCTATAAACTAGATCATGAGTGAGAAGAGCTATTTGATTATCTTGACATGTGATTCCCATGATGTCATCAATTAAGCCAACCGCTTAAATCTCTGATTTTAGACACAAACATCCCTTTAACCTTTTATGCTTACTGAAAAAACACACCTTGGAGTGTTACTGAAAGTCATCACAATACTTTTAACTAGATTTTAAATAAAATGTTATTTAATTAAATGAAAATAGCTATCTACCTCATTAAGGGTGGAGATTTCTTGCTGCTGTCCTGAAGCATCTTCCACATGCTGATGAAGATAAAGGAAGTGTGTATGCATTGTGAGTTTCACAAAACAGCATTTCACCATTGCTTTTTAGATCTGTCCAGCTTTAACAGCTTGGGTTTTGTTTATCGGAAGCACTTTAGTTGATTGGGACTTTAACTAAGTAAGTCAGGAAGAGGAAAGGGTCAGGACTCAGCGGTGTAAGGAAAGTTATTTATTTATTCTCTCTTTTTCCTCAGAGAGTGAGACGTTCGATGGCAGGAGTGAACAGAGATCAGAAGGGGAAGAAAGATGACAATGGGCTCGGCTCAGCCATCGACTTTGTGCTCTCCAATGCCAAGCTGGTGCTAGGAGTCGGGGGAGCGGCCATGCTGGGTATCGCCACGCTGGCTGTTAAAAGAGTGAGACACAGCTTTATTAGATGCAGTCTGTTCTGAAGACACCAATCGACTCCTGGAATGTTTGAAATGTGTCAGATAGTTTGTCTTAAATTATATAATTGTGATCATTTAATGCATTCTTTTTTTTAAATCAGATTCTTTTTACATCTCGGAGGGAGAGCAAAGCATATCAGAAAGTTGTTTGAGCAGAGAAGGGATAGCTGGTACTCTCACCTTCACTGCTCTCAATCCTCTGAGCAAACTGTCAATGCTCAAATCAGTTACAAATCAGTTTTTCTGGGCGAGACATCATAGACGAGATGTAAGAAGATACATTAAAACATTAAATTATGCATCGTTAATGATTACACGATTATTACATGCAAAACATGAGTGATTCCATATCAAACATAGTACAACCTGAAGAAGGCACACCACATACATACAACTGCTATCGTAGGGTCGAAACAGACGAGTTCAATGCCCATATGCATGACTTTCAAAATAGCTGACATGTTAAATTGGAAAGATGTCAAATAATTTGAGCGTCATTTTTTTTAAGACATATGGTCCAGTAGTTATTACCAGATGAATAAGTGATGAGTGGTATGGAGTCAGAGGCTGGACATTTTCTGCAGTTAACAATAGGGGTGAGAGAAAAAAGTTGATGCGTAATGATTCTTCCTCTAATGATTCAGAAACGATTCTTAAAGATTCAGATTCGATTCTGTGTTCAATCAAACTGCGAGTGCCCTCTGGAAACATATTCTCATATTATCTTGCCCTCGTATTCTCTTTTAAACAATGGACTGACACCAAATGTACGATTTCGGGCAACACTACAAGCATGAAACATATTATACAGTTCCACTCACCTGGGGAAACAGTCTTCTGTCCCGATTGGGTTAAGTGCTGGGTTCACTTAAAGGATCCTCAAGCAAGCAGCAAAGTATCCGCTGAATTCTCACAAGGCTAAGCAAACTGGGTTTCATTACCAAGGTTTGCACTGTAGAGGATAATCAGGGATTTCACACAATGTTGCAGGTGCCTGCGCCAAGATATAGCATGCCCTAATGCATGGACATCAATTTCAACAGATTTGTATGTCACCATTACGGCTCAGTGCATCACGGATGAGTGAGGTGTGAGTTCTCTTTGTTGTTTTTAAGATGGAAATACTGTCAAACAGATTCTAACTTTAAACAAATAATATGTAAACTATTCATTTGAATTGTAAATTAAGCATATTTAAAAAGAAATGTACAAAAGAAGAATCTTTTTAGAATCGAATCATGATTCTCAATCAAAAGCGTATCGAATTGCGAAGTATATAGAGTCCCCCCCCAGTAAACCATGAGATCCATTTGTACAAGTTTGACAACTTTCCCACCAGAGAATCAAGGCTGCCATTGACTTTGACGATTGAAGAATATTAGTAATAAGAACCAGAATGCATAATTTTTTGGTGCTTTACTTCTAATTGGAATAAATAAGATGTCTAAATTCAAAATTGCTAAATAATAAAATGTTATCTTTTTGTTCATATAAATGGATGTCGGGTCCAAACCGTAGTACTTCACAAACCTACGTTATCGAATTGAAAATTTAGTTTTGGTTCTTTTCTAATCACAACTGTGAGCTGTTTAACTTTTCAAGTTTAATTATGGTTGGTATTTGAGGCTACACAACATGTGTATATTTACAACATTGAACATTTTCAAATTGAAACAAAACTCCAGTTTTCAATCATTTTTCAATTAATGTTTTTGTTGTCACAAACAAAACGTATGACATTTTCAATTTCAAGCTTTTGTCCTGAAAAGATTGCATATTGTTTTTTGAGAGAAACCACTTTTGAGAGTGTTTCAAACCATTTTTATTTATTCAAGATGTACGATCGAGCTCTGAGTGCCCCGTCCAGTCCCACAAAAGCAGACCCTTCAGGACGGAGAAGCTGGGAGGAGCCGAGCTGGCTGGGGTCATCACCACGCACCCTGAACCACGACATGAAACACAACGTCAGCCGTTCTCTACAAACCCTCCCCACCTCCTCCAGCTCCTTCAAACCAGGTGATGGCTCTCCAGATCTTCTGCAATCACAACATCCTGTGCTCTAAACAAACAGCAACAAGTTGTCATTGATTTTTTTGTGATTATTCTTATTATTAAGCAGGAGTTTACATATTGGATTGTCTGCTGTACTTTCTCTGTGGGTATTCCAACCCCTTTATTGCTTACTATCTCTCTAAATTCTTGTTTTCCTTTTTAGAGATGTATGTAATCCTTTTGATGATTAGTTGTTAATAGGATAAGTCAATGTTAGGATGACTCTTCAGTCTCACCTTTGAATGACTAGCTGTGTGATGTGTCCTCCATTAGAGTCAGAAAGTTTTGCCCATTTCATGTTTAAATATAGACATTTTTTCTCCCTCTAGATTCTGTACATCGATCCATGGGACGTGGTGGCGGCCGAGCAGGAAAGGCTGAGCTTCAGAAGGCACGTATGCGCCTCTCGTTGCAGGAGCACCTCTGGGCCTTCTTTCAGGAGCGCGTGTCGATCCCCTCTGAAGAGCAGGCTGTTGCTCGCCGTGCAGCGCTGGATATCTGTGCAGAGCTGCGGGTCTTTCTTCACGCCAAGCTACCCGACATGCCCCTGCGAGAGATGTACCTGAGCGGGAGTCTGTATGATGACCTTCAGGTAAAAACTTTGAGGAATTATTCAGATTAGTGATGGTGAAGCGTTGATTATCTAAATGTGAAATAGAAACCTAAATTCGACATGTGTAAATGTAGCTTTTTTCACTGAGCTTCTTTTTCATCACACCTCTGAAATGATGGTGGAGCATGATGTTCTCTCAGCCACTTGCTCTTCCGAAGCAAATGTATTGTGTCATTTTTGGCTTTTATAAAGTTGTAATTAAACAGATAAGAAGAAAAGACCAAACAAAACAACTTCAGTCTGATTACAACAAAGATAAAGTAAAAAGTGGCATTAAAATAAAAAAATATAAAAAAACAGACATTACACAGAAGATTAAAAGTTTGAGTTAAAAAGCAGATGGTGCGAGTCAATCTTACATCAAGCTGCAGTGAGTTCCAAAGCCAAAGAGTGGTAATGAAAAAAAGTCCTGTCACTTATTCTCTAGCCTCCACTGGGGTACAGCCAGCAAGCCTTGTCAGATGATAGATTTTTTTTTGTTCAGAGTGATTGATTACATTTACATTTATGCATTTGGCAGATGCTTTTGTCCAAAGCGACTTACATCAGGGGAGAGACAATATGCAATTTTCTCAGCTTCTCATAATAGAAAGTGTATCAACTGATCAACAAACTAAAGCAGAGAGGGAGTAGAGGAAGAAGATAAAGACAGAGGAGGGAAAAAAGAAGGTAGTTTTTTTTTTAAATTTATTTATTTTTGTATTTTTTTATAGTAGGTGTTCTCTGAAGAGAAGAGTTTTCAGTTGCTTTTTGAAAGCTGTTAGTGTTGGTGCTTTCCTGACTGGATCAGGGAGTTTGTTCCACCATCCAGGGACAGTGAGAAAGAAGGTTCTGCTGAGAGATCTTCTGCCCTTGTGGGATGGAACCACAAGTCGCTGTTCCTTCTCTGATCGCAGGTTTCTGGAGGGCATGTAGGAGTGTATGAGCTCGTGGAGGTAGACAGGGGCTGATCTGGAGATAGTTTTGTACGCCAGCGTTAGCGATTTGAATTTAACCCGAGCTGCAATGGGGAGCCAATGAAGAGTGATGAAGAGGGGAGTAACATGAGCTCGTTTCGGTTCCTTGAAAATAAGACGAGCTGCAGAGTTCTGTATCATCTGCAGAGGTTTGAGCGTAGTTAATGGAAGTCCTGCTAGGAGAGCGTTGCAGTAGTCCAGATGTGAGAGGACCAGAGCCTGAACCAGGAGTTGAGTTGCATGCTCAGTTAAGAAGAGCCTGATCTTTCGAATGTTGTGCAGTGCAAATCTACACGCTCGAGTTGCCTTTGTGATGTGGTCTTTGAAGGACAGCTGTTCATCCAAAATCACTCCAAGATTCCTGCCTGTAGGAGAAGGGGTGTCTGTAGAGGATTCAATATTCAATCATTTAAAAACAAACATTTAGTTTTTAAAAATGAATGGGAATCAAGAGTTGGAGCGGTATGCTCTCATGCTGGCAGTTGTTAAATGCATTGCTTTAAACATAGAGTCCCCAAACATTCTTCTTTTGTATGATGTGAAGAACTCAGTAAAATCCGTGAAAGGCATGAATGATGCGGAACTGCGCAGACTTTCATGTGACACTGTTACTGGGGGGCTTATGGTACATGCGAGTGCTATGAACGCTGTAGCAGTTGGCTGAAAAAGATCTGGTACTCTGAGGTCTTGATATAATGACCCCATTTGTTTTACATGCGTTCGGCACCACCCAAAACTTTAAGAAGAACGCTAAAGAATAGTGCTGGAAAGCAAGCATGGCTTTAGGAAGTTCAGAGGATGAGTTTAATCCCAAAAATAGATCGACTTCGGTGGTGTGGAAGTGAGCTCCGTACAAAATACCAGATACAGCATACCAAATGCGGGAAAATAATGCAAATACAATAAAAAGAAATTGTACCTGACCACAGATAGGAGTTTATATTAATTTATCTGTTAGTGATCACATGCTTGTAGATCTATGGCTTGGACAAAGCACCAACAATGTGAACTTCTGCTGTGAAATTAAGCATTCTGGGTACTGTAGTACATTATTAAAGAACACGCCTGCTAAAATAAAAAATAAAACCACCAAACACTTACACTTATTTTTGCTAAAAACTAATTATACAGATTGAAAAATACATGTGAAGATAATGTTTTGAAATGTAACTGAATTAGGGATAATGTGTGTTTTATGCCAATAAAGTTGACATTTTTTGTGAACAATCATATGTTCTTGAAATTGATTAAATATTTTTATTGAACATTTTGTCTTTCATAATATAATTGTGTATTTTAATTATCATACTTTCCTAAAATAGAGGGATATTATTTATTGGCCATCTGTATTTGTAAGCGTTTTCTTTTAAGTTAATCATGTGGCAAGGTTTTTTCTTAGAATGAGAAAAGAAATGCTTCGGTATTGAGGGTGCTCAGCATGATATTGCTCAGACTGATACGTTCTTTAACTGTTGTGAGTTTGAAGTTCCTTCTGTGGCACCTGTCTGAGGAGATATAGCAACCCGAGTCAGAGCAGTTGGAACAGTTTAAATAATTATTGAAATCTGTAGCTTGAAGCAGCCAGGAATAGTAGTGGTCAGAAATTTTAGTCAGACTAATAATAATAATAATAATAATAATAATGTTTAGAAGCTAGAACAGTGTAGAAAGCCTTCTCAAGCCAACATAATAACCTTTTACATGTGAACAGGGAGTTAAAGTCGTAAAATGTAAAGAGATAAAAAGTGAAGTTGATGGTAGATTTTTTTTTTGTTTTTCCTGTGCTTGTTTTAGGTTGTGACTGCTGATCACGCCCAGCTCATGGTTCCAATGATCCTGGAGAAGAATCTGTGGTCTTCTGTTCCTGGCGAGGACACCATCATGAATGTTCCAGGCTTCTGGTTAGTTCGCCGTGAAAACCTAGAGTATTTCCCCCGTGGAAGCAGCTACTGGGACCGTTGCATGGTGGGTGGTTACCTTTCCCCTAAGAGCGTCCTTGAGGTCTTCGAGAAGCTGGTGGCCGGCTCCATCAACTGGCCTGCCATTGGTATCGTCTTAGATTACGTCATTCACCCTGTGGTTCCATCAGAAACGCTCACTCTCGAGGTGCAGTACGAAACTGACCGCCGACTGTACGTCGACTTCCTCCCGCTGCTCGTCATGGAGGATGGCGTCTCTCTGATCGCAAAACCACATCGCCTGGCTGCTGAGCGTCACGAGAACCTGTGGCGCCAGAGCTTTCGCGTGGCAGAAACTTCGAGGTTACGCGCGCTCGATCAGGAGGACTCTGGATGCCGTAGTATTTGTCTTAAAATCGTTAAAGCCGTTTGTAAACTGAATCCGGCGCTGGCACGGTTAAACGCCAGCCAGCTCACCAATGCAATCCTTCTGCTGAGTGAACAGGAGGGCGACTGGACTCAGGAGGCACTCGCCGATCGTTTCATGCAGTTGCTTCGTGCACTAGTGGGACACCTAGAGGCTGGGAGATTGCCGTGCACCTTAAACCTCAAAGTCGATCTGTTCTGTGAGCTCACGGCGCAGGAAATAGACGAACTGGGATACACACTCTACTGCGCGCTGTCTGACCCGGAGGGCCTGTTGAGAACTGTATAACAAAAACATGCACACACTTAATACCCATTCACCCTTTCAATATTCCAATTATTTGGAGGAAAAAATTACAATCTGAAAGTGTAATTTTTTTGTCCAATTATTTGAATTAACGATTTAATTCATTCAGTCATATCTCCAGTCACTAATAAATTATATAATACGCTACTTGGTGAAATAAGGACAAGAGGACAAAAGAGGTAAAATAGTCAAAAATCAAAGGATTATATTTTGGTTCCAGATATTAGTACATTTCTGGGTTTGCCGACTACACCGCTTTCAGTTATTTCTGTCATTCCACGCATGGCGGTCACAATTGTTGAGGTGTTTTTGAAATTCTAATGCACGAAATGTCATGATAAAGATTTAAATCAATATTTTTATAGATTTAAGCACCTACACATATTTTACTTTTTACCCAAAAATGTACAGAAAGACCCGGCGGAGACAGGTTTTTTTGTGTTTAGTTGCATAAAGGTTGCTATGTGGGGTGTTTGTTGCGTCATTTCAGGATTTTTTTCAGCCTGTCCTCAGAGCTGTTGAGTTATTTCAGAGTAATACACAAAGCAGTTAAACAATCCTATGGTAGACCTCCGTTTTGTTTTACAGTATTTTTCAATAAATTCATCAGTGGTTAACTGAAGCTCAAACATACACAGTAGAACTATACGTTTTAAAATGTCTTTTATTTAGATTTATAGATTTGTTTAAATGATACTAAATCTGCAAGGGATGACTAAATAAATCTCAAAATCTAATCTCAAATAGCTAAACAATGTAATTATTTCTCGCCTCTTTATGGTGAGATGTTAACGTTTGAAGAGTTTTGATGCAAACGACTAAAAACACAAATCTGGAAAAGGCGTATTCTCAGTTTTCTATCCTAATGAAGAGAAACAAGTTCTTTTCATCGGCTTTAAAGGAAAATAGGACACACATGAGGCTGAGAAAATGCTCTTGTTGGAAGAAGATTTCAGACAGCATTTAGAGGCTTTTGCAGCTATACTCTGTATGAAATACATACACGAATAGGTTTGTTGTCTCTTAATAAATAATGATCAAATCAACGTCAAGGGTCTCAGAGTTGATTCCTGGAGGTAGTTTTACACAAACGTTAATCAAACAAACCTGCTTATGGTAATTAAGCTCACGCTAATGCAAGACGTAATTAGCATGAACAAGTGTGTTCGATTGAGGCTGAGGCTAAACTGTGAAAGGCTTCAAGAATAGACTTGGAGATCCTTGTCTTTCAAAACTCAATCAGAAATGTTTTAGAATTTAATAAACACTGGTGAAACTACCAGAACTATATTCTTGAAAAAAATGCCTTTAGAACGAAAATTAGTAGTAACATGATCTTGTTAAAGCTGCTGGGTTTAAGATAACGAGTACAGTAGGTTCCTGCGTAGTCTCGGTGTTGACTTGAGTAATAAATGGACCAGAACTCCTCAAGATATCGATCTTTAGAGTTCAACAGGAGAGTGAAACCTTAGCGGATTCTGAAAAATGAGGGGTATATTGTGAAAGACAGAATTTCGGTTTGTTGAGTGAGTGCGTAAGTTAGATCACAAAGCTGGGAGGATTTCCAGAGGGGGGCGATGAGGGAGTGTCCGAATGAAGAGACACTTCCAGAGAGCTTTTAGTATTTTTGTACCGATTGTACAGATATAACCAAAAAACATTATTTATGAATATCTTCTAATGTGCTCCAAGAGTGTCTAATAGAACAAAATGTACAATAGGCTCGGTCTCTGTTCTGAAAAGCCAAATTTCTGTATTTAAGAGATGTTTTGTTTGCGTAATCAAGAATGTTTGTAGTGGATACAGATGTACTGAGTGAATGATGTCAGCATGGAGAACCGGGTTTATGTTTCTCTGCTAGAACAGCTCCGCTTTGCATGTGATGTGTGTGTTTGTTTTATCATTTCCTGATTTATGTTTGATGTTAAGCGGCACTTTGTATCAGTTCTTGTGAAAGAGTGTCTTGTGCCTCTGATCTCTGTAATACAGAGCAAAGGATGAAAATAAAAACAAAATGAAATTGTCATGTGTATTGTTAGTTCGGATACATGTGTTATGTCTCACTGATTATACGCATAGGTGTGTGGTGGTCTTTAGTGTGCGTGACGTCAGCCATCGACGTTATGTTTTAGCAGAGAGCAAACCAGGGAAAAAGTCACATTTTGGTGAATCAGAAATGAGTGTAACCAAAACCTTGGCATGGCGGACTGGAAATATATATTTTTTAATCACCCCTCAAAGTATGATAAATGTTAAAATGTGTGATGTGTAAAAGAAAGTTTCTCTCCTCAATAATAATGACCCTGGAATCAAGGTAGGAAGTTTATTCTAAGATTATCAAACAAATATTCAATTATTTTTTTGGCTAAGTATGAGCCTCTGATGCAGTGTGGGTCTCTCAGTCTTCTGTGTGAGTGTACGTGAGTTTAACCATTTAAAAAGGATCTGAAGTGTTTTTTTGAACTGAAACATCATCAGGATACATAAAATGGAAATATGGCATGTAACAATGAAACCAGGCAACATCGGATGCATTGAATTTGGATGTAAATGAAAAAAAACACGAACAATTTTAAATTATAGATGCTTACTAGTCGTCTTTGTGAAACAGAACCAGCGACTGTTAAAATAAATAAATATGCAGCTCTGACTTCCATAAACCAAAATATAAATTGACACTAGCGCCCTCTGCTATCTCGTATGTAGCCGCATGTGTGTTAACAACATGCCTTGTATTTATGAGAAAATTGTCAGGTTTTGTCAAAATATACTTGAAAGAGTTTGAGGGAAAATAATGTGGAGAATGTTTAAAACATTGGCCAAGTCAGCTTCAGTTGTCAGTACGAGATACTTGTTAGTATAGAGATTTGAGTAAATATTTATTTCGAACGCAACATGTAATAATGAAAAACTGCAACATTGTGAAACACTGGATGCAATTAAATTTTTATGAAATAATTTTATTGTAAAAAAAACAGGTTAAAAAGATTTTCAGACACACAGAATATCAACAGCATTCCTTGTGTTTCTAATAATAATTTCTGAAAACGCAGTGCATTTAGTTGAATTATTAGTTTACTGATTTATTTACAGAGTTCAGCTATCTGTGTCTTTGATAACTATGTAACAGTGTTAGGAAAAGCATTAAAATATGTGCTGTTGATCGATTATTTCATGTATGGAATTAAATTTCATTTCAGCATTGGTCTGTTCATCCAAAGAAAGAAGGGGAAAAAGTCACATAATAGCTTATCTCGAAAAGCACTAAGTAAAGTGTTTTAATAAATTTAATCCAAATATTGCAAGAAAGGGGAGATTTTGCATAGAAACATGCAAAATGTTAAACAACACCTCTCAAACCAAAAATCATAAAAATCGATTCATTAAAAAATGCATTCATCTTAGATTTTCATAATTCATTGCATATGCATAGTTTAAGAAAATGAGTACAAGTTCAGTAACCTTAATTTCCTTCCATCAAAGGTGCAGTTAAAAAACCGACATAGTCCAAAATATGAACATCTGGAAATGAATCATCAAAAACCAGAACACATCCTCTCCCTCCACTGAAGCAATTGGTGGAAATCTTTTCTAAAACTAAGAGCCTAAAAAACCTTTAATGAAGCAAACCAACTGTGTAAAAAGTATTCAACTTGAAATATTAAATATTGAGTTTTTTTATGGGTGCATATTGATTGGTACTGTATGTGTGAAATAAAATGTAATTGAAATCAGAATAGTTTGATTTAATTACATTTGGGAGCCAATATCTGTTATTTTGATCCTGGCCACCAGGGGCATAACAGCACAGACAAATGCTTCCTCAATCAGAGAGTAAGATTAATAATTATGTTGACAAATAGATTGGATGGAGTGGTAGAGCACCCATGGCTTAAAAAAAATATAAAACCTATCTTGACAAACTGTAAACTGGTATTCTTATTTTGTAGGACACTTTTTTTTTAAACTTTTTTCATTTAAGTTAGTTGCATGGCCTTAACAAGCTTAGTCTTACCAATTCAGACAGTCCAATTATTAATTTGTAATCTTAATTAGCAGACTTTAACTGTGCGGAAAAACAAGGTTTTTACTTTAGGATGGACAAGACGGTGATTTTATCGTTATTGCTAAGATTAGCATTAGCAGGAGTTGAGAGATGTCATGTGATTAACGCGATTGGTGTTTATTTAGCTGGCGCGAAGCCCACTCGATCCTGTTGCCGGTCAAACACGGTGTAGTAGCGGCCAATGAACACATCTCCCAGAATCCACAGCGGCCCAGCAGGGGGCGGGATGTCCATTGCCATGAAGCCAGACAGGCAAACTTTGGAACCCATGTGACTAACCTGAGGAAAGAAAGAGAGAGTGAACAAGGTCAATTCTTTCTTCTGTGAATTATCAGGTTCCAGATTTAGCTTATCTATGATATCTTTAAAAAGGGCTTAAAGGGCCATGAGCCCCACCTGTTTCTCTTATGGCTGTGATCATTTTTGAAAAATGGACAAAACATGGGTGTCTACAGCTGCGCAGAGTAGGGTGGAGTTTGGCACGGTGGAGAGAGAGGCGCGGGCGACCGTTATGACTCAACCCCAAATAGCAAATGACTATGGAGAGGGATAATGAAGAAACAGAAGCAAAAGCAGTTTGCAGGAATCTAACATCACGGGGAAACCATGAATGCTCTCAGAACCTTTGCATGGTGGAGACAAACAACCGTGACCCACTCTGAACTCAAACTACTGCGCGGAGTTGAACGGACGTGTCAAGAGTTAAGTGTCATTAATAATGGACACACCGCGTCTTCTCATAGGATAACAGAGGTCAAGCTCTTTGGAGTGAATTTTGTGTCAAATTTACATACAAATATAGCGTTCTTCAAACAAAAACAAGCAAAGGTTTTTGCAAAGGGTAGCTTGACTAGCAAACAAACTCCAAATACAAAAAACTTATTGTCAAGAAACAACTATATTCTGTACTTCCTGTGATGCATGTCTTTCTTAAAGTGAGATTTTGTACAAAATGAAAAAACCGCAATCTCCAGTTAAATGTGGATATTTGGATGCAGACGTAATCACTAATTTAATTGCAATTTTATTTGTATTACTTCAAACATGCTTAGATGTGGCTGGTTATAAATATATTTAAAACAGTAAATTAAAAATAAACACACGGTAAAAGAAAGTCTCTCTTGTTCTCTGACCATCTTCATGAGCTAAAGAACAACTGAACACGCTCTCGCTTTTAGGCTTTGCCCAGAGACGACGAGTGAAAACTGGCCCTTATCACCACGTCTTGGTGCAACTGTGTGCGTGACTGCATTTGTGAGAATTTGATTGAAAATCTTGACTAAAATGTTTGTATGTTTAAAGCAGAATTTATGCTCCATACAGGTTTCAGTTTGTTTGCAGGATGTGTTCCGTTTAAGCTCAAATCCAATTTTATTTTTGCAAACAGGTTTTAGTTTATTTACAAGTCAAGTTATCTTTTGTGAAAGAGATTTCACTACAGAAACTCGTTAATAATTAAGATGAACAGCGGGTCATCAACAACGGCTCAGTACAACAAACGTCACATCCTGAGAATATTATCTTCAAACAGGAAGTCAGAAATCGCAAATAAAAGATAGAAATTACAGTTTCCTCCACGATTCAATTTACACATTTTTTGTAAAGACAATTCAATTAAATTCAATAATGTTTAAAACATGTAAATCTCAGAAAATATCCTAATGTTTACATCCAGTGTTTCGTGGTCCTTTACAAACCTAAGAGGAAGCAGAAATGTAGTTCTATAGAACCCCAGAAAGGCTAGTCAGTCACATAGTAGAGATAGAGAGACATACTTGCAAAACATAGTCCTCTCCGGTCAGATTGAACGTCTTCCCTCCCAGAACGAAGGAAATGACAGGAAGTGCTGGGATCCTCTTACAGTCTATCCAGTACTGCAGAGGAAACGATGCATTAGAATGTTTATATAGTGACTTTATTTCAAGCTAGAAAAACGTGCAGTGATTGAGGCTTTGGCTATGCTATGCTTTTCTTATCTTTACGTGTCGTTGGGTCTGCTCACCTCTCCCATGAGCAGGGGGATGGCACCGATGGCTTTCTGAAGGGCCCGCACCTCGTGAACTGGCCCCGTGATCAGAGAGGTGCCGGTGTCTACGATCGCCTGGCAGCCACTTTTGCAGAGGGTGAGAGTGGGGCCTACCTGAACTCTGAGTGAAAGTTACAAACGTTATTAGTAGGGGAGCAGTGTGGAGTCAAATGTGTGGCATGTTTAAAAACAAATCGTTTTTTTCTGACATATTTTCTGTTTACAGAAATATTGTTTACATCTGGATGTACTTTAACCTGATTGTGAGATATTCATATATTGGCTATACACGGCTGAGAAATGTGTGACCTATACCTGGAATGTGTGCTCTGCATGTAACCCATCGCAGTGTACACACGCACACAGCAGTGAACAAACACCGCCCGGAGCAGTGGGAGCCATGGCTGCGGGGCCCGTGGAGCAGTCAGGAAACTGGTGCTCGCTCGAGGGCTCCACAGCTGTGTTTGTTGAAGATGGAGAGTGTTTCATCACTCATACCACCTTCAACTCGGTGGATCTGGGGATCAAACCAGCGACCTTCTGATCACAAGTCGATCTCAGCCACCAGACCACAACTGCCGAGCAGCCCAAATCAATGAGATTTTTTTCCCCTCGATTGAACACAAAAGATAACTAGCTTCGGTAAAGATTATAAAGATAATAAATATTTCTAAAGTAATGATAAATAAATACAGTCAGATTTTAATTTAATCTGCTGACATTTAATCTGCTTCAATAATAATAATGTTTTTTTCTGCTCTTTCTCTTCACTGTGGAGTTATCACTTGAATATAAGAAATAAAAAAAATAAAAAAACACACGACTTTATTTAAATAAGCTTTTGTTTTTTTTTATAATTCTCACATTGTTTCACACAATGTAGACATTTCAGGTGTCAACGTTTAATGCTTTTTTCCACTGAATTTCCCAGAACCACAAAACTCACTTTATCTGATATTCAACTCAGAATTTTCCCCCTTCCTTAAGTACACTTCAGATTTGTCTTTTTTTATCAACAGAAGTGCAGATTTTAAAATAATACAGGTAAATTTCAGTTTCAAAAAATGTGGAAATTTATTGTGCACAAATGAAAAATGTATTAAAAAGAATCCAAATCAAAATTGCTAAATCATTAATAAAGCTAAAGGATTCACAAAACTAACAAGTTTTTGACCCTGCGCCCTCAATTCATCATCCCACGCTTACATTTTCATTTCGTGCGATTCTAGTTTCATGTAAATGAAGGCTGGTTTCAGTGTCATCATTGGTCCAGCGCTACTGATTGACAGCTCTTACTCTATCCAGAGAGGAAGAGGAAGTGTAATGCCTGAAAAAACGTGAATTCACATTTCAGTTCTGTGATTTCTTGAGCATTAATAACGCATTAGCAATTTTTATTCTTTGAATTTATGAAACGAATGAGTGTTATTTTTAAATCTGCGCTCGCAGTAATTAAGAAGAGAGTTTAATCCCATACAACTGTAGTTCTAAGTGTCTCAGGCGGCCAAAGAATGAACGGTCACATACTCATCCATCTGTATCTGCCAGTAGGCTTTCCGCGTGACATTGAGGTAATGCAGATCCCCGTTGAAATACTGTGGATCGTAACCGCCCAGCATCAGCTCTCCCCCGACCGGCCCAGAAGGGTCCCTGTGCATAACGTCAAATAATCAAACTTCACAATAAGTTGCAGGACAGATTCAGATCCCACACATTTCACTTAAAGAGCCATCATTTTAAAATAATTGTATTCAGAGAAAACAACTGTAAGGTATAAAGAACTTCTGTAAGCGAGAAGAGGGGGACGGTGCTGTGCAAGCAGTAATGAGAGTCATGCGTTACAGTTTAACACAAGAATAAATTCAATTCTTTCATTCCTAAGGTCACGTTATCAGTCACATACTTCCAATAATAAAAAAGTGACATGGAGAAGAAAATGCAGACCCTTCAGATAAGAAAATATCTCATGTCAATTCGAAATGTGGATCGGTTGGTTAAACATTAATAATAAATAACAGAAAACTGATAAAAATGTGCTGCAACTTGTTCCAAACCTGTTTGAGATTCGCTCTTCTATTGAAAAATATTGAGCAGAATACTAATCTAACACTAACTACTTAACTAAAGAACACTAACAGCTTTCAAAAAGCAACTGAAAACTCTTCTCTTCAGAGAACACCTACTATAAAAAAAAAAAAAAAAAAAAAAGGACCTTCTTTTTTACCTCCTCTGTCTTTATCTTCTTCCTCTACTTCCTCATGGCTTTGGTTAATTGATCAGTTGATATAATTTCTATTATGAGAAGCTGAGATAGACTTTGACGGTGTAACAAATTGCATATTGTCTCTCCCCTAATGTAAGTCGCTTTGGACAAAAGCGTCTGCCAAATGCATAAATGTAAAATGTAAATGTTTTTCCTGTTAAATCAATAGCTGTGATAAAATGTAATGAAATTACTCTAAACTCTAAGCAGAAAAACTCAAAAATGTGTAATCTTCTTTAAAATAAGTAAACTCTAAACATGTACAAAATATAAACCAGGATGTGAGCAAAACCTTACCGGTTGATGTAAAACGAGAAGATGTTCTGGGGCAGAGTTTTGGCTGCCATGGCTGTGTCAAACACAGGCGTAACCCCGTCTACAGAGATCTCAGGGTAAGCCATGCCCAGGACTCCATCGAAACGTGCCACCGCAAACACGATCCCAGGCTGTTTAACCGCTTCTGCAAACTGCTGCTTTGGAACCTGCAGCCCTGCCAGCTGCACGTTAAAACACCAGCTTGACAATGGCAATTGTAATATAATTTATTGTGCAGACTTACTTTTAATCTAAAAACACAGGTAAAAAGGAAATTTAGTTGTAAAAAATAAGATACATATGATAAAGTCTATCAGGTCTATTGTGAATATAACGTTCACACTTTCACCTCAGGGCGTCACGGTGGCGCAGTGGGTAGCAAGGTCGCTGGTTCGAGCCTCGGCTGGGTTAGTTGGAATTTATGTGTGGAGTTTGCATGTTCTCTTTGTAATCGTGTGGGTTTACTCCGGGTGCTCCGTTTCCCCCACAAGTCCAAAGACATGTGGTATAAGTCAATTGGGTAAAAATGAATGTCCATAGCGTTTGAGTGTGAATGATATTCTGTGTGGATGTTTCCCAACAATGGGTTGTGGCTCAAAGGGCATCCGCCGCATAAAACATATGCCAGAAGATTTGGTCGTTCATTCTGCTGTGGCGACCCCGAAAGGGAAGAAAGCCGACACAATAACGGATGGATAGACTTTCACCTCAAAGATAGCTTAAGAGCCTATTCAGAAATTAACCCTAAAATTCCAAATCCAAAAAAGGAAATTGGATGAGTGAAATTGACAAACAGTGCGGTGTAGCTTCTGAAGTTATGTAAAGATTGTGAAGATGTTTTAAACAGCGAGCGCTTCACATGACAGAGAACACTACAGCAACTATTTTCATCTTTTCATAGAAAATGTTTCGACAGCAACACCAATCAGTTTCAACACTTGGGAGGTTCTTTCAGGTCCCTCTTGAAACCTCAAATGGTTAACAATGTTTGTGTTTTTTAATTAGAGCTTAAATTAAATTCATGTTCATATAGTGACATGACAAGATCACCCAAGATCCCCACAAGCGACTATGTTTAAGAGAGTTCAATTTTCATTCCAATAATCTTTTCACGAGTTCGCTCTGCTCATAACTGCCTAGTATCGCAAGTGTACTCCCCCCTTAGATTTCCAACTAGTACTGCAGTTTAAACGAGAAGTAGACCCTCTTACGCAAAGTGAGAAGAAGTGAAACATGCATGGTGAGTGGCGAAGGGGTGGAAGGAGAGATAGCTTGCACAATGTAGATGTTAGCTCTTTGTTCGTGTTTTATATACTGGAGATCTTATGGGTAGATGGGACCATATGATTAGTCAATTATCAGCCAAGCTCCTCCCGAACCTATGCTAATCTGATGATTAACATCATTTGTTTACATTGATGAATTAAAGAAAATTTAAGACTGCACTGTTTAAAATATTATTTATAGAATATTTTATTTAGAGGAGATACTGCTTATTTTCTACTTTTAATAAGAAAAACATTTAAAAGTATTTATTTTGTTTACACAACGGTATATTTTTTCTTCTATTTTTTTTTTAAAGAACAAAGTGTCCGTTTTAGGCAAAGTGTGCTTTAATTTCAGTTGTTCAACACTGATGCTCATTAAATAATCCTAGACAGTAGTTCTTTCAATTATTTGAAAGTCATATGTGAGCATATATACAGTACAACAAAACTTGTCAGTAAACTCTGAGGGCAAAAAATATTAAAATCAAATAATCAATTATTGATCATAATTTCTAAAAATTGTAAATTATGTTTCTCAAAATTGCTAGCGGCTTCTTTGATGTTTGAAAGAGGAGTTAGATTTTGCGGGTAGAATGGCGCAGATGGTGTTGAAGGTCTGATGTTATGACTTGCGTTTCAAAAGATTCTGTCATAACGACTCGTTTCAGCGTCTCATTCTCATTTAAAACCATATCTTAAAACACAAAGTACACATTTAAACTGCTCAAAAATGTTTTTCCTAGCAAAAAGCACAAAATAGCTAGAAATGATCATCTTGCTTTTTAGAATGTACAATTCTGAAAAGATCACTCTTAAATCTGAACTCTAAATAAATGTTATAAAAATACCTTTGGAAAAGTGAATAAAGGTTGTCAGCTTCAAACCGTTTCTTTCATCAATGATCATCTTTTACATTCTTCATGAACTTCGTTCTGTGGTTCGCTCACCTCAACCGTGTCCTGGCTAATGAAGCCTGAGAGACTCCCTCTACCGTACCGGATGGAGAACTCTGTGCCATTCTTTACATACGTGCTCGACTTCTTCGAGTTGTAGCGACGGTGCATCCCTGAGAAAGAGATTGAGAAAATAACAACAATCCTAAAGCTAAATGAGAAGTCATTACGGCGACTCACAGCAGGCTATATCCAGAAAGGAGCAGTGAGAAGACGGCACCCAGAGGTTTGACGATCCGGTGTCGAACAGCACCGTGAACTCTTGAGGAGGGGTTCCGATGCTGATCTCTCCAAAGTATTGCGCCTGAGAGGAAGTGAACTGAAAGTGACCAGTTGGCCAGATGTGGAGTGACCTATACCCGGAATTTGTGCTCTGCATTTAACCCATCCCAGTGTACACACACAGCAGTGAACAAACACACCGTGAACGTACACCCAGAGCATTGTTGGTTGATGTGGTTGTTGAAGAAGGGAGAGCAAGTGTTTCATCACTCACACCACCTTTAACTCAGTGGATCTGGGGATCGAACCCACAACCTTCAGATCATAAGTCGATCTCCTAAACCACCAGACCACAACTGCCCTAAAAAAATGCATCAAAAGACTTCTCAAATGGTGTGAAAGTGTTTGGGAGTGACTCTTACATCCATGAAGTTGGTTAGTATCTCCACAGGAGGAGGCGGCGTTGTTGTAGAGAAGTATGGTGTTGTCGTAGGTGCCATCGTTGTGGTTGGTGCTTCTGTCGTGGATGGTGCTGCTGTCGTGGATGGTGCTGCTGTCGTGGATGGTGCTGCTGTCGTGGATGGTGCTGCTGTCGTGGTTGCCTGTGGTGTGTTTGGAGGCATTGTCGTTGGAAGCAATGTGGTGGCTATTACTTCTCCTAAAGATTGCACTTCACTAGACATTTTGGCCATAGATTTGATTTCATCAATCGTCATGCCATTGTCTGCCAACATACGCCGCACGGTTCGCATTTTGTGGAGAGGGATTCTAAACGAAAAGTAACAAAAAAGTACCATTTATACCTGAAGTAAATTAGATTAATCATTCAATTAACATAGGTTCGGGAGGAGCTTGGCTCATAATTGCCCATCTAATTATATGGTTCCACCTGCCATTTATTTACAGTATACAAGTCACAACCCACGAGACCACACTTACGTTGTGCAAGCTATCCCTCCTTTCCACCCCTTCAGGTCCCGGACTCCCCACTCTGACAGCTCACCTAATAAGTTCTTTATTGCTCACCACTCACGCTTGCAATACTGGGCAGTTATGAGCAGAGCCAACTCGTGAACACTGCCTCAAAACTCTATGTTAGCAAAATAAAGATTGAACATAAAGATGGTTATACTGTTTTTTGTTAAGTTACGTTACTTTAAATACCTGTTATATGTATTAGTGGTGAATGCAAGTGCCACACTGTTTGCAAGCATAGTTTTTGTAAAATTTATGTTCAAACAAGACGACTCAAAAAAACTAATCAACTTTATAAAAACTTGACGCAAATATGGAAGTAGCCATGTACATCATCTAACAACTAGTCTCTCGTTTGGACTGCTTTTTTTGGTCAGGACACACCCATTAGGCTGTTTGACTGACATGACAAACAACCAATCCCATGTCGTTTAGCATAGTGTCATATTGAGGTGCATGAAAATGTCAACTGACCGACATGCTACAAGTTATCCATTGAAAATATCACGGAACCCAAGAGATAACACAAAGTTTTAAGAATAAAACTACAATATTTCATAATCAATATCAGCGGGTACACAACTAACAAAATATTCTTTGCTTGATTAAACTGAACTTAGTTTCTCAGTGTAATGAAAACAAACACGACACTTTCTTCTACAGACATTCAGACTAATTCAAGCAATGAGATCATGACTTCAGGGTTCTTTAAGTGTTGCCATAAAAATTAACGTGTGACGCGTGCGGCTGAGACTACTCTGAGAGTACAGCTCCTCAATTTGTTGGAGAGCGCCATCAAGCATTACTTTTGTCAAACGTCATCAGCAACATGTGACCAAATTAGCCAATCACTGCAGTTTGACGAACAGTGGGAAAAATTCCCCCAGACAAGTTTAGTTTCTTGAAAACTGTTGCATTGATTCAACATCAAAGTGGAAGGTCATGTTAGTGCTTTTGTTATCAAAAAGAAAGCTTCGCCACAAGCAGGGGGTGCATGCAGCAAATGCATAGTTGTGCAAATGCAGAGCACAAAACTGGGTATGAGTCACAGATTTAACTTCCCTTTTAACTAGGCTTAACATTTGCTATATAACATCTTAGAAAAAAACACTGTGCAGCCATTTCAAATAAGGCTTAGCGATATGCATCTAAATGTCTAAAAAAAGTCACGTTGTACAAGTCTCACTGCGACAAGCCTCATGGTTTAATTCTGACTTGCACCCCTTCCTCTGAGTCGGACTACTGGGTTGCATCACTCTGAGTGTAATCTGCATGTGTTTATCCTCCAAGATTACAAAACCAAACTTGTCATTCAGACAGATCAACCAAAAAAGCCCCAGAGTAAAGTATCCTTTCATTTATTGGTACCCAAAAACAAAATACAATTAATATATATTTTAAATATATCTAATATGTCTAAATTGTAAGATGTTATGTTTCATCATCATTCTTTTTTAATCTATGCATGATTTATCATTCTTATAGAAAACATTACTCCACAAACATAGATTGTTAGGCATGGCAAAAAAAAACCTAAAAACCTGATTTATCAATTAAGAGAGGGCGGGTCCTAAAAGTAAACACATTTCAAAACTTCTTTATAGCTTTATTTTGTGAGATCTGTATCTACTTATATAAGGCTGGGCAATGGAAATATTATAATAGCATATTTTTGTGGATGTGTGATCCAAAAAAAAAGTACAAAAAATGAAGCAAATTGAAAATATAGCTTTTGAAAGCATCTAGAACTTGGTAACGTTAGCTGATTTCAGTTTGCTCACACAAACACATCTTAAGTTAATTCTTTTCCATCTAGGGTTGTTGCTTCATTAACCACACTTGATCAAAGGAGCACACTTCCTGTTTCAAAACATCATGTCATGCTTTAGTCAGCTTTGACTTGGTGTTTATTTCACATTAGTGTTACAGATGTGGTATAAAGCCGCTTAGAGGAACTGTAAACCTGCATTTATTTCATTTATTTATTTATTGCAAAAGTTCACCTAAAGGCATTTAAAATGTGTAATCGCAAAGCATTTTCATGAATGTTTGCTAAAGTTACATATTTGAAAAATAAATGCATACCTGATTGTTTCGTGGCTGTTAGCTGTCGACAGGCAAAGTAGAAACGCAAACAGGTGAAAACTATTCATTTTCCAATCTTTATGGAAACTCTTTTATGTTGTAGTTTTCAAAATGATTTAGTCAACAAACAGCAGCGATTTTGAAACGTCCTTTACTCCATGCGCAGTACTTATATATCCGCAAGTGACTTTCGGAGAAGTTCGTTGATGTTCGGAGGTTTCTGTTGTCCTTTCAATTCGATTGGCTGACAGACGCAACTCTGCGACACGATTGGTGGAAGAGTGAACCGGCCAAGTTCAAGGTAACGCCTTCCTCTCTGTCAGAATGCGAAAGTGAAAATGTCAGAGGTTGAAATTGTTTTTATGTTTTAACCTACTTTACAACAATAGCCTACTTTCTGTGATATTACAACGTTTCAAATCAAGTAGACTGTACAAACAATTAAGACATTCTTCCTCGTTTTCCTGAGAGGAGATAAAGCTAATCGCTAATAGGGAAGTTATTTAGCACAAAAAAGGCATTTTCCTTTTAGATCTAAAAAACCCCCTTTTATTTATTATTTATATTTATCAAGAATTTAGCTTAGCTGTGCCAGAAGTGTACTTAAGGTGAAAGTCTGAATGAAACTAAGTTGATATTGTTTTTGGTAAGATTTCAGTAAGCTCTTTTCCCCTCCCAAAAGTCCCCCCTGTCTGTTTTATTAGATATGTAAATGAAGCAGTATTTTCTTACATTTCTCTGTCTTCAGATATTTATACTGTCCTCAAAACACAAAGTTTATCACACAAATCAAAGGTTCTATGGTTTTTTCGCCCTTCTAATTTTATACATACTATAATATTTGCTGGAGAAAACTTAGATGAACCAACAATGAAAAACAACTTCACTATAAGCAGATGCTAATGTTAACAGTAACTAACAAAAGTAGTAACACTAAAGTAGTAACTTATCTAACTAAAACTTTTTAGCTCATAATATCTTTAGATACACATCTACAGTGATCATCTACTATAAAGCAATATATATATGCTATATTAATGCTACAAATGGTAATGTCACAAGACTGTACAAATCCATGATAATATGGCAAAAGTCATGCTTTCATGTTCCTTATTCATGTCAGTCTCTCTCTCGCTCTCTCTCCCTCTCTGTTCCCCCCCTCTTTAGCTCTCCTCTGTCTGTTTCTTCCTCAACCCACTCCTCTTTCCTCCTTCCCCTTCCCTCTCTCTTTCTCTACCTCCCTCTCTTCCCTCTATCCCGCTCTTCACCCCCTCCTTCTCTCCCCTCTTTCTCCTCCCCTCGGTCTGTCATACCCCCCTCTCCCCCTCTCCATCTCTTGCTCTCCTTCCTCTTAAGCTCTCCCTCTGTCTCTATTGTTTCTTCCTATCCCACCTCTCTTTCTTTTCCTTCCCCTTCCCTCTATCTTCCTCCCTCCCTCTCTCTGTCCTTTACTCCTTCTCTTTCTACCCACCTCTCTCTTTTTTGCCCCATCTCTCTCTACCTGTTTCTTTCTCATTCTCTCTCTCCCTCCCCTCTCTTGTTTTCCCACCTCGTTACTCCCTCTTCTGTTTCTTTCCTTCTTCTCACCACTCCTCTTTACTCCTTCCCGTCCCTCTATCTTTCCTTTCTCTACCTCCCCGCTTCTCCCGCTCTCACCCCCTACCTTCTCATCCTCTCCTCCCCTCGGTCCTGTCATACCCCCCCTCTTCCTCCCCCTCATCCCATCGCTTGCTCTCCTTCCTCTTAGCTCTCCCTCTCCTATGTTTTCCTTCCTACCCTCCTCTCTCTTGTTTGCCCCATGTCTCTCTACCTGTTTCTTTCTCATTCTCTCTCTCCATCATCTCTCATCTCGCTCTCCTACATCCTCTCTCTCTCTCATTCTCTCTCCTTCTCAGTCTCTCCTCCCCTCCCTCCCTCTCCAGTCTGGAGAGGTGTGCAATAGGAGGAGGATCCAGTTTAAGGGATGTTGAATAGAATAGCAAAGGAACACCAGAGTCCATGTTTGAATGGTAAGGAAGACACTTCATGACAATATTCAGGAAATATGAAATAATTAATTTCCTCAAGTCAGAGGCTATAATTCTGAGGATAAAAACAGCTCACCTGGTGCAAATTCCTTTTGACTTCAAGGAAAGGTACGTTTATTTCGTCTTTACCTCCACGGCTTTATTTGTGGAAATAATAATAATTATTCATTTATTTGTGATTTATGCATGGTCAGAAGATTTGCATACGTTCTGTGTATGGTACTACAGTTAAAAAAGCTAAAAGAAGGCTCTTTATTCATAAGGCTGCAGTGAAATGTGGGACTGCTGTGTAAAAATGCACAGAGCCTGCTGGGATCAGAGGTCAAAATGCAAGAATTTGCCCCAATATGTTGTAAAAGTTAAATGAACCTAATGTAAATGGGAAACATTTTAGAGAAGGAAATAATGGGATAAAATGCAGTAATTTCATAGATGACAATATTTGTTTGTGTCAGTTGTTTTATCGATGTAAGTTGTTGTCACAATAGTTACGTGGTTTAAAAATAAAATCTGAAAGTATCATACAAACCAATTGTCTGTGTTCGTATGAACAGCTTGTTATTGTGTAGAATGTAATGAATTTCACAAATAACCATGTCATTAACAAATTAACAAACCAATCTTGTTTAACAAGGGTAAAATATGCATTTAAAAATATTGAAATATGTAGTTGTTTTAACATTAAGTGCAAAAAATGATTATCTTCAGCTAAAAACAACCATTTTTAAAAATCCTTTTGTAAATGCACACAACATCGAACAATTTAGTTTCTTTTTATATGGGAAGTTATATATTTTGTCAATTTCTTAGATATTGAATATTAGAGATACATTTTTTAGATATTGATGTAATGTATTTGGGACACAATCTAGAGAGGGAAACGGTATAATACAATGACTTAGTAAATCCATTGTTCAAAAAATGTATATATCTCAGTTGTTTTGTAGATAAATGTAATTTTATGTAAGTTTAGCCCCAATAAAACATCTAAACATTTAAAAAGTTAAATAAAATAATCTGAATATGTTGTAAAAATATGGAGATTTCACTGTTTTCTTTTTTAATTTAATTTGTATGTTTGTGTATTTTTTTACTGTTTTTGGTAGTTGTGTGGAAGAGCCTCTTTTTGTACTATTTATATTCCATTTAGGATTTTCGTTCGTTTTCCTTCATTGCTAAAATACATTACCCTTTGTTATCTTTTCACAGATTGTCTGCTTTAAAATAAATTCTCTTTTTTTAACCCTTTGTCTGTTCCCTCTTTTATGTTGCAGCTATCAACGAGGGTTCCTAACAATAAGCTTCACAAGCTAAAAGTTTATTAATTATCAAATAAATACATTTAATAAGGGTAAAATAGGTAGGTAAAAACAACAAATCTCAATAAATGTACATTTAGTGCAATCATTATCATCTTCTGTTAAAGAACAACCACAGACATTTTAAAAATTGAAGTATTTTCCTTTTCTAAATGAACACAACAATAACTTCTTTTTACGTGTGAAGTTCCATTTTATGTTACATTTTATGCAGTTTGTTAATAATGACCTCCATTGTAGCTCTTTCTCTGTAAGACAGCGCCACCATGAGTCCGCGAGCTGCGCTCCTGCTCCTGTTTCTAGTGACCTCTGTGTCCGTGGGTCACAGCGTGAAATGCCCCCGACTCTGTGTCTGCGAGCACACAAAGCTCACTGTGACTTGCTCAGGGAAGAATCTCACACAGATCCCAGCAGATGTGAACGAGGTGAGTGGGAATTCCAACACCTTCTAAACACTGGCAGAGGGCACAGAACTTGAAATCTGTCTTTTTATGCTCATATGAGAGTGCATCCTCATCTGAAAGCTGCCTTTCAGAGCTGCTCAGTATTTCAGTTCTGATGGATTTCACTGCAGAGTTAAAAACAGAACCATCATGGTAGGGAAAAAGTTCAGAGAAATAAAAAAAAAAACATCTATAGCTTTTTTTTTATTGCGATCGCTTGCAAAGATTGTGCTTGCTTACAAAAAAACATTTGCATTCTCTCGCAAAAGTATTGGAAGTGACCTGCAATGTGATTTTTTTGTGGCAGCTGATTTCAAGGCACCTGGAATCCTTTTCCTATCCGTTCATTGAAATGTCTATTATGCTGCACTTCTTAAAGAAATAAGTTTGTTATTAATCTGTCTGTCTTCCATTTTTACACATCTTAACATTTTGTTTTGCTTTAGTTGAATAGAGAAACATACAAACTGATCGCATCTTTTCTAACATAGAAATAAAATAGATTTCCTCTCCACAAGCACTTGGTGAACAATAGACTGTATCTTGAGATTGTTGGGAAGAGAATTAACTACCAAAATTTAGAGAAGAAAGCTGACAAGAAAATGGATGGATTTGATTTCCCTACCATTATGGCCCTTTAGGGGCTCCATAGGATCATTTATGAGAATGTAGGAAAAGTGCATTAAACAACCTTCGTGCTTTTTCAAATTGTATTATTTCTTGCTCAGATCACCGTGAAGCTGACCGTGAAGAGGAGCAGTCTAGGAGATCTCCTGAAAGGAGCTTTCAAACACACCCCCTACCTCACCATGCTCACCCTTCAGGGCAGCGGGGTCCAGTCTGTTCGAGAGGGGGCGTTTCGGGGACTCTCACGCCTCATTCAGCTGGATCTCAGCAACAACAATATTGATATCCTCTTTCAGGTGTGTACACAGAACTCTTCACTTCAATCTTGTGAAAGCCATTTTAGCTTTAAACTCATGACAGTTTTCCACTGAAGCGAAGCCGGTCTGAGATTGGTTAGTACCTGGATGGGAGACCTCAAGGGAAAACCAGTTTGCTGAGAGAAGTTGTGCGAGTGAGGCCAGCAGGGGGTGCTCACTCTCTGGGTCCCAGGTTCCCAGTACAGGCACAAAACTGTAAGGAGAACAATTTTTCAGAGGAAACATTCAACTTAAAAACTTCAGGATGTTTTTTTTCCAAACATGGAGGAATCCCTGGCATTCATGGTCAAATTTGCAAACTACTAATAATCCCTGTATTCTAATTAACTACATTCCTCTGATTGGCTCCCCATATCCCCTGTTCATCATTACCCGGTGTCTGGTGAGTGTCCTGGCACAGTTTGGCAGCCATCACATCATCGAGGCGGATGCTGCACACTGGTGCAGGATGCAGAGACAGCCTTCTCATCATGTAACGCACTTTGAGTGTCCATAAAAGCGCTACATCAATAAAAAATTATTAGTATTAAAATTAGTATAAAAGTTTTTTCTGAATTTATTGCTAAAAATTAGAGTGCAAATTCAAATGTTTGGAAACACAGTTTAAATATGAGAGTTTTTCCCTTTTTTGCAACAGTCCACAACATATGAATTAATTTTTGAAGTTATTATTGTTATTTTTTTCTGTTACCGCTAGAGGGCGCAAAGGCTTGTTAGAGTGTATAATAAGGCTGCATTGATTATGGACAGGTGGGACAATTAGAGGTGTAACATTGGTGTTGTAGCATTGGGTAGTTGATTATTTTAATGCAAAGAAGACATTCTTCTTTAAATTTAAGTTTGATATGAGGACAATAAAGATATATATTTATGTTGAAGTTGGACAATGGGTTTTCTTCAAAGCAAGCGCGCACGTACAACTAAGAACAAATCAAGAAGCCTAGTATTCCGTTGTGTTTTAGAGCTATTTCCACTCTAATAACCTGCTCACGGTTTCCCTAAAAAGCTTGGAGGGGTTGGGGATGTCTAATTTTATGTATTTTCCCTTCTGTTCTAGGAATCATTTGATGGCTTGTCCTCCCTGAAGCAGTTGTTTTTGGACCGGAACCGAATCGAAGAGATTCATCCAGGAGCATTCGCAACATTAAACTCTTTAAAGCAGCTGTCTTTAACTCATAACCAGCTGGTTTACCTTCCTAACATGGCCTTTCAGGTACACCACTAGTTAAAACACTTTATGTGTCAACACATTTGCACCTATAGACAAATTACTTTACTTCTCTTTTCCTTTGAAAAGAGAAATAAAACTTTCAGGCCTAGCTCGCCTCCAAGTAATTGAGAGGAATTCAGCAAAGTAGTATGAGGAGCAGTTTCTTTTGTCAGATGTTTTTTGTCATGAAGCAATTTACCATTGTAATTGAATTTTCTCTATATCAAGCCATAAGATTTTTGGCCCCAAACTTCCTTACTACGCAATAGACACACATGGAAACAGACAAATCCTTTTTTTTTATATATTGAAGCACATGCCATAAATTCCAAAACCCAAATCATGAGTGTTCAATTAATTCTGCTGAACTAAACAACCATTCTGAAAAATAAAATACGTTTCGTCTGACCCAGGGAATGTTAAACTTGGAGTTGTTGCGTTTGAGCCATAACTCTCTCAATAATCTGGCGACAGAAGCCTTCGCTGGACTTCTCACTCTCACACAGTTGAACCTGGACCACAATGAGCTCCAGTTCTTCCCAACCAACACCATGACCAGGTAACAGCCTCTTGATTACCGGATTGTTTAAGGAGAGGATCTTATCTCTGGGCTTGTCTCAGACTGCTGGAGCTGACTCACCTGGATCTGAGCTACAATCCCATGACGTATCTGGTGGAGGAGAGCGTGTCGATGCCGAAGCTCAGCCACCTGTCTCTCAAGCACACGGCCCTGCAGGAGCTGTCTGACTCCGCTCTGTCTCTCTCGCCCTGCCTCTCTCATCTGGACCTGAGCTTCAGCCAGCTGTCTCACATTCAGGCGCTCGCTGGATCTGCTCAGATCAGCAGCCTGAACCTCACCGGTGACTCTGAGCTAAAATATTCCTGATAGAGTTTCTTTATAATTGCTTAAATGTTCTAAACAATTAAAATGAGAACAATTACATTTTATCTGTGAATGTAAAAATGTCATATATATATATATATATATTATATATATATATATATATATATATATATATATATATATATATACTATATATATATATATATATATATATATATATATAATTTTATTTTTTGTATTAATAATCATGATTATTTTAGGATATATTCTTGTTTTTTAACAAAAAAATAATTTTTTTATTTTAAAATGTTATACTATAATTCAGTAAAAAACTCAAATATGTTAATTTAATATATGTACTATTCAAATAGTAAATTAACTGAAACAAGTTATCTACATATTAAAGTATATAAAAACAATAGTGAAAGCAATAAATAAATAGTATTATAAAAAACATGAATAATACTATTTGGTATTTGTTATAAATAAAATAAAACATAAGAATAATATTCATAATTATAAACAATATACTAACCCTTATGTTTCATATAATAATTCAAATACATATTTTTAAAATTATGTTCGAATTTTTTTTTTTAATTATGTTAATTTCGTTTAATTTAATTAAAAAAGCTAAATAAAATATCATAATAAAAACATATTGAAAAATAAAATACATTTAATTACAATACTAATATAAAATAAATTTTAATTAAACCAATTTAATTTAATCAAAAGTGTAACATGAATTAATATATTAAATGGTACATTCTTTAAACAATTACTATATATTGGATTATACAGTAAGTTAGAAAGAAAAATTAAATATTCACTTTTTATTTTAGTCTCGTCTTTTAATATGGCATTTAAACATTTCAAGATGTTTGTTTTGCTCTCTCTTTCTCTCTCTCTCTCTCTCTCTCTCTCTCTCTCTCTCTCTCTCTCTCTCTCTCTCTGTCTATCTCACTCTCTCTCTCACTCTTTCTCTCTTGTGGCTGTCCTGCAGGAAGCCCCATCCGATGCACATGTTTACTGCAGGGGCTGAAAAGGTGGGCGCTATCATCAGGAGTGAAGCTTCAGGGAGCTTGTGCTTGGCCCCCTCACCTCTCAGAAGAACCTCTAGAGAGCGTTCAAGAAGAGCACCTCCGCTGCAGACCTCAAGATGAGTGGACATCAGACTCTGAGCTGACAGAGAAACAAGGAAAAGAAGACGAGGTGCAAGAAAAGGCAGTTTCAACCACCAAGCCAAAGAAAAAGAGAAAATGCCCCAAGAATTGCCACTGTGAGGTGAGAAAGTCAAGGAGAAGAGGTCCAATCCTTTAACTGAGGGATCTCAAAGTCAAATCCTGCAGTCCTTGGTGTTTTTGTTTGAGCCCCATTTAAAAAGACACACAAGTAGCTTTAAACAAATCATAATGGTGTTAATTAATGGAATCAGATGTGTTGCATGAAGGTTGAAGAGAAGGTCTGCAAGGCTGTAGACCACCAGGAATTGTCTCTGTCTCACTTGAAACGGATGAGTCATAAAGTCTAAAAATTTAAGACACCCCTAAGAAAACAAGACACAAAAACATACTTCATCTGTATCTCCTTTGTAACATGATTGTTAAATGTTGTAAATGCCACTATTTAAATGGAGAATCATTCAAAATAGTTTTACAGTGCAGTGATAGAGTAATAATCATAGCAAAGTAGACTTTTTTTGTGCAGTTGTGGCCAATTACGAGATTGTAATGCTCCAGGGTGTATTGTTAAATTAAGTTAATCTCACTTCAACAGCTTTAGATGCTGGTTGGGTTATTTCTTTCCTCCTCAGACATGTGTTCTTTGTCTGTTCACATGACTGGTATTTAGTTATGTTTGCTTTCTCCTGGCATGTGGTCGAAGTAGGAAAACACAAAACATTGCGCAAATTTGTGAGAAAAAAAATTATTTTGTGTTCGCAAGTCACGGGACCTGGGTTGCTTTACAAGACTGAGAATTGTGTTCTTTGGCTTTGGCAGCCATGCTGGTGTAAACAGTGAATCTACACAGTGTCTTCAAGGAAATCTAAAGCTCTCCTTATTTAAGAAATGTCTGACCTCAATATGCAGGTCTTACCTACAAGCCAATTTAACAACTATGTAACGAATCTTCAGTTTGCCCTCTTTTAAGTTTTTTTTTGGCGAATGCAGTTCAGACTCTTAACTCTTCTGCTTAAATACATAAGTAGAAAAATCTGCCTCTAACTAGTGTAATGGTAGAGTGAACAGAAAAGTTGACTTCTCTGATTGGAATAACATAGAGGAGGAAGCTGAACATCTCTGCACAGCAGAGGAATCTGCATGACGTTATTTGAAAAGGGTCTATTGGGAGTCCCATTAATCTTTCTCAAAATGAGGTTAAGTAGTCAATGAAATTGAATTGATTAAAAATATCTGAACTCATTCAATTTTCTGTTCTCATATCTCTCCCTGTCAAGGCTGCAGGTCAGCATGCCACTTGTGAGGAGCGTGGCCTTACAAAAGTACCCACTGGATTCCCTAGAAACACCCTACTGCTTGACATGCGTGGTAACCACTTCCACTATCTACCTAGCAACAGTTTCCTGGGAATCCCGGAAGTGGTGTCCCTTCACCTGGATTTCTGTAAAATCCATGAGATTGAGTCTGGAGCTTTCCAAGGCATGAAGGGGTTGATGTACCTCTACCTATCAGATAATCAGCTTTCCTCCCTGGACCCCAAAACCTTCGAAGGAGCCACAGAGATCATGTACCTCCACCTTGAAGGAAACAAACTGACTCAGTTTCCCAATTCAGCCTCTTTGGCTCACATTCCCAAACTCCTAGAGCTTCATCTGGAAAGGAACCTCATAGTTAAACTGGAACCTTCACGACTCCTCACTCCAGTCCCTCACTTAAGAGGGCTTTACCTCAGCAACAACGCCATCTCAGTGATAGTCACAAAAGCTCTGGATCCAGCACCCAATCTGGATGTTCTACATCTCGGAGCGAATGCGTTAAAAGAAGTGCCAAGCGATGGGTTTGGGTTTGCCCCTCTACTGACTGAGCTCCACCTCTCAAGGAATCCTATTCGCTGGATAGGTCCAAAAGCGTTTCGGATGGTGGCTGCCAGTTTAAAACACCTACACATTGATAGAATGGGTCTTCAGAAGGTAACAAGCACTCTTTTAAAGAGAGTAGTACCATTTCATGCCTGTACCTCTGTTTAGTGGAGTGTTTTTTCTCTCTGGGGTTGCAGATGAGTGCAAGGGCTCTGGCTGGGTTTGGTCCAGCTCTACTGTCTTTGTCGCTTGAAGAAAATCTTTTGGAGGTGTTGCCAGACCTTTCTTCTTTTAAAAGACTTCAAAATGTCACCCTCAACGGAAACCCACTGATGTGTGATTGCAAATTACGACCACTGTACCGGTAATCTGTCCATGTGACAGGTTCTCTGTCACCTTCCTGTCTATTACCTTTTTGTCTTGACAGAACTCCGATCTTCTGTTATCTGCTTGTTCTAGCTTCTAAACTTGCTGTGTCTTTTTATTGTGCTTTGAAAGATTGAGTGATACTCGTTATGTACTTCTTTTTTTCTCACTGTATGTATGTTCTACTGGTTCTGAGTTTATTGTGTGCTGATATGGCTGGTGTTTGTCAGTTCTCTGGCCATGTGGCCTTGGTAGGGCAATGTTGATGGCAGTTTTATGTTTACCAGTCATGTGATCTTAGTTGGCACACAAGGCTTGTGATAGTTTTGCAGCATTTTTCTAAACTGGTCATGTGTTCTTTGTGTGCTCACGTGGTTGGTGTTTGTTTGTTTGTTTGATTGTTTGCTTGCTTCTTCTGGCCATGTGACCTCAGTAAGGTATCATGACTGGTGATAGTGTTGCATTTTTTTTCACACCAGTCATACATTCTTTTTGTACTCACATGGATGGTGTTTGTTTATATGCTTGCTTTTTCTGGCCATGCGTAATATGGTTGGGTATATAATTGTGTTCACCAGTCATGCAACTTTAAATTGTAAAAATGTGTGTTTATAGTTTTTAATATTTTTTGCTACACTGATCATGTGATCACATGGCTGGTGTTTGGGTTGTTTGCGTCCTATAGCCAACTCTGTAACTACAGATCTAGAAACCGTTCCTACTTGATTTGTCTTTTTAAAGTACAATTTATTTAAGTTTTATTTGAGAAAAAAATGTTTAATCAATTTGTTCTCTGTTTTTCAGATGGTTTGAGAACATGAGTATGAGGACTGATGCTTTGTGCTTTTACCCTTCTGAGCTGCGAGGGAAATCAGTGATGGAGGCAGCACTCGCTGCAAACTGCTCCACAAATATGACTCAATTCTTTAATCGGAGCTCCTTCCCAAACAAATCCCATAAACACAACAAACACAAACCCAGCACAGCAAAGCCTAAACTAATCCAGACTGAACTCAGTCCTAGACAAGCAAAGATTAAGAAGACACGGGCACCGAAGAAAACAGACTCTAGTGACCATAAAACAGCAAAGCAAAGACAGAAATCTAGATTCAACAATAAAAGAAAAGGAAGAAGGCAAAGATTTATGACTCAAAGAATGATTTGAGCAATACAATGGCTTGTTGGTTGTGGTATGGATGTTACAACAATTATACAATTTTAAGCACATAGTATATATATATATATATATATATATATATATATATATATATATATATATATATATATATATATATATATATATATATATATAAATCTCAACTTTTTGTGAAATTTAAGTCAACTGCTTTATGTAATAATAATCTTTTTCGACCAGTGGTCGAAATACAGACTTGGCGACTGTTTAAAAACGACCAGCGCTACGTTATATTAGACAACCAATATGTGTAGTATGTGTGTAAGATGATCACCGTGTGCGGCGAATTAATATGTGGTTGCTGCTTGTGTGATGAATAAATAACTAATAAGCCACAACTGTTGATTAAGGTTATGTGACGTTACGTTATCTACAAAGACGGTTCCAACCTCTGTCACAGACCGGAACAGTAAGAAAAATGGAATGTATTCCTGTATGAGCACGAAAAAGACTTTCACAAAAAAATTTTGCAAATTTAATTACATTAATTATTTTAAAAAATAATTACAAAAAGCATATATTTAGATTCATTACTAAAAATTCATGAGCATTGTCTTAAGGGTTCTATGGTGTAATGGTTAGCACTCTGGACTCTGAATCCAGCGATCCGAGTTCAAATCTCGGTAGAACCTAATTTTTTAAGTAACGTTCAGGATAATTACTCATTAAATTTTTTACTACCTCCGTGGTGCCAGGTTTTGCGACTTTACCAGATTTCTGCTTGTTCGTTCGTGACGAAGCTGAATTTAAGCGTCTTATCGTTGTTAAATCAAAGAGAGACAAGTCTTTCCTTATTTTTAGGAGTGGTTGTCTGATGTAATAATTAGCACTATGTACTCTGAATCCAGCGATCCGAGTTAAATTCTCCGTAGAACCTTATTTAATTAGACGTTTTATTAAAAAAAATGAAAATGTTGCTTAATTTAAAAGAGACAAGTCTTTTTTCTTTCGAATAAGGGGTTCTATGGTGTAATGTTATTTTGCTGGACTTTGAATGAAGCGATCTAAGCTCATCTCTCTAAAGATGAGCTTAGATCAACCCAAGTTGTTAGGAAATTTGGTTTAAAAACTATAATGTTGTTAAATCAAAGGGAGACAAGTCTTTTCATGTTCTTAAGCGTTGTTCTATGGTACAATGTTTAGCTCTCTGGACTTTCATCATTTTTTATGTGGTTCTATCCTGTAACAGATAGCACTCTGGACTTTAAATCCAGCTATCTGAGTTCAATTCTCCATAGAACCTTATTGGTTAAGAAGTTTTATTTAAAAACATGAAAATGTTGTTAAATAGAAGGGAGACAAGTCTTTCCTTATTTTTTAGAATGGTTCTATGGTGTAATTGTTAGCACTCTGGACTCTGAATCCAGCGGTCCGAGTTCAACTCTCGGTAGAACCTTGTTTGTTTAGCCGCTTTATATAAAACAATGAAAATGATGTTAAATTTAAGAGAGACAAGTCTTGTATTATTGCTAAGAGCGGTTCTATGGTGTAATGGGTAGCACTCTGGACTCTGAATCCAGCGATCTGAGTTCAACTCTCAGTAGAACCTAACTTATTTAGCCGTTTTATTAAAAAAAAATGAAAATGGTGTTAAAGTGAACGGAGAGTAGTCTTTCATGCATTGCTAGAAGGGTTCTATGGTGTAATGGTTAGCATTCTGGACTCTGAATCCAGCGATCCGTGTTCAACTCTTGGTAGAACCTTGTTTGTTTAGCCTGTTTTATATAAAACAATGAAAATGATGTTAAATTTAAGAGAGACAAGTCTTGTATTACTAATAAGAGCGGTTCTATGGAGTAATGGTTAGCGCTCTGGACTCTGAATCCAGCGATCCGAGTTCAACTCTCGGTAGAACCTTGATTTTTTAGCCGTTTTATATAAAACAATGAAAATGATGTTAAATTTAAGAGAGACAAGACTTGTATTATCAGTAAAAGGGGTTCAATGGTGGAATGGTTAGCACTCTGGACTCTTAATCTACCGATCTGAGTTCAACTCTCAGTAGAACCTAACTTATTTAGCCGTTTTATTAAAAAAAAATGAAAATGGTGTTAAATTGAACAGAGAGTAGTCTTTCCTGCATAGTTAGAAGGGTTCTATGGTGTAATGGTTAGCACTCTGGACTCTGAATCCAGTGATCCAAGTTCATCTCTCGGTAGAACCTAGATTGTTAAGCTGTTTTATTTAAAACATTGAAAATTGTTTTAATTTTAAGAGAGACAAGTCTTTATAACTAGAAAGAGGGGTGCTATGGTGTAATGGTGAGCACTCTGGACTTTGAATCCAGTGATCTGAGTTCAAATCTCGGTAGAACCTTGTTTGTTTAGATGTTTTATTTAAAACAGTGAAAATGGTTTTGATTTTCAGAGAGACAAGTCTTCTGTAACTAGAACGAGGGGTTCTATGGTGTAATGGTTAGCACACTGGACTTTGAATCCAGTGATCTGAGTTCAACTCTCAGTAGAACCTTGTTTGTTTAGCCGTTTTATTAAAAAAAATGAAAATGGTGTTAAAGCGAAGGGAGACGAGTCTTTCCTTCTTTGTTAGAAGGGTTCTATGGTGTAATGGTTAGCACTTTGGACTCTAATTCCAGCAAACTGAGTTCAACTCTCGGTAGAACCTTAGTTTTTAGCTGTTTTATTAAAAAAAATGAAAATGGTGTTAAATTTAAGAGAGACAAGACTTGTACTATTATTAAGAGGGGTTCTATGGTGTAATGGTTAGCACTCTGGACTTTGAATCCAGTGATCTGAGTTCAACTCCCGGTAGAACCTTGTTCGCTAAGGTGTTTCATTTAAAACAATGAAAAAGGTTTTAAATTTAAGAGAGACAAGTCTTATACAATTAGTAAGAGTGGTTGTATGGTGGAATGGTTAGCACTCTGGACTTTGAATCCAGTGATCCGAGTTAACTCTCGGTAGAAACTTGTTTGTTTAGCCGTTTTATTTAAAAAAATGAAAATGGTTTTGATTTTAAGAGAGACAAGTTTTCTGTAACTAGAAAGAGGGGTTCTATGGTGTAATGGTTAGCAGACTGGTCTTTGAATCCAGTGATCCGAGCTCAACTCTCGGTAGAACCTTGTTTGTTAAGTCGTTTTATTTAAAACCGTGAAAATTGTTTTAATTTTAAGAGAGACAAGTCTTTATAATTAGAAAGAGGGGTTCTATGGTGTATTGGTGAGCACTCTGGACTTTGAATCCAGTGATCCGAGTTCAACTCTCGTTAGAACCTTGTTTATTTAGCCGTTTTATTTAAAACAATGAAAATGGTTTTAATTTTAAGAGAGACAAGTCTTTTGCAACTAGGAAGAGAGGTTCTATGGTGTACTGGTTACCACTCTGTACTTTTAATCCAGTGATCCGAGTTCAAGTCTCAGTAGAACCTTGTTTGTTTAGCCGTTTTATATAAAACAATGAAAATTATGTTAAATTTAAGGGAGACAAGACTTGCATTATTAGTAAAAGGGGTTCTATGGTGTAATGGTTAGCACTCTGGACTCTGAATCCAGCGATCCGAGTTCAACTCTCGGTAGAACCTAACTTATTTAGCCATTTTATTAAAAAAAAATAAAAATGGTGTTAAAGTGAACAGAGAGTAGTCTTTCCTGCATTGTTAGAAGGGTTCTATGGTGTAATGGTTAGCACTCTGGACTCTGAATCCAGCGATCTGAGTTCAACTCTCGGTAGAACCTTGTTTGTTTAGCCGTTTTATATAAAACAATGAAAATGATGTTAAATTTAAGAGAGACAAGTCTTGTATTATTAGTAAGAGCGGTGTTATGGTGTAATGGTTAGCACTCTGGACTCTGAATCCAGCATCCGAATTCAACTCTCAGTAGAGCCTTGTTTGTTTAGCCGTTTATTTATATAAACAATGAAATGATGGTTTAATTTAAGAGAGACAAGTCTTATATTATTCTTAAGAGGGTTCTACTGGGTAATTGTTAGCACTCTGGACTCTGAATCCAGCGATCCGATGTTCAACTCTCGGTAGTAACTTGTTTGTTTAGACTGTTTTCTATAAACAATGAAAATGATGTTACATTTTAAGAGAGACAAGTACTTGGTAATAGTTTAATAAGAGCGGCTTCAATGGTTTGTAACTGCCAGTTAGCCCACCCCCAACTTTTTCTGGACTCCTGACATCCAGCTTCTTCGAGTTCAATCCTGGTGTAGAACCTTGTTTTGTTAAGCCGTTTTATTTAAAACATTGAAAATTGTTTTAATTTTAAGAGAGACAAGTCTTTATAACTAGAAAGAGGGGTTCTATGGTGTAATGGTGAGCACTCTGGACTTTGAATCCAGTGATCCGAGTTCAACTCTCGGTAGAACCTTGTTTGTTAAGCTGTTTTATTTAAAACATTTAAAATTGTTTTAATTTTAAGAGAGACAAGTCTTTATAACTAGAAAGAGGGGTTCTATGGTGTAATGGTGAGCACTCTGGACTTTGAATCCAGTGATCTGAGTTCAACTCTCGGTAGAACCTTGTTTGTTTAGCCGTTTTATTTAAAATAATGAAAATGGTTTTAATTTTAAGAGAGACAAGTCTTTTGCAACTAGAAAGAGAGGTTCTATTCTGTAATGGTTAGCACTCTGGACTATGAAACCAGCAATTCGAGTTCAACTCTCGGTAGAACCTTAGTTTTTAGCCGTTTTATTAAAAAAATGAAAATTGTTTTAATTTTAAGAGAGACAAGTCTTTATAACTAGTACGAGGGGTTCTATTCTGTAATGGTTAGCACTCTGGACTTTGAATCCAGCGATCCGAGTTCAACTCTCGGTAGAACCTTGTTTGTTTAGCCGCTTTATATAAAACAATGAAAATTATGTTAAATTTAAGAGAGACAAGTCTTGTATTATTAATAAGAGCGGTTCTATGGTGTAATGGTTAGCACTCTTGACTCTGAATCCAGCGTTCCGAGTTCAACTCTTGGTAGAATCTTGTTTGTTTAGATGTTTTATATAAAACAATGAAAATGATGTTAAATTTAAGAGAGACAAGACTTGCATTATTAGTAAAAGGGGTTCTATGGTGTAATGGTGAGCACACTGGTCTTTGAATCCAGTGATCTGAGTTCAACTCTCTGTAGAACCTTGTTTGTTAAGCTGTTTTATTTAAAACATTTAAAATTGTTTTAATTTTAAGAGAGACAAGTCTTTGTAACTAGAAATAGGGGTTCTATGGTGTAATGGTGAGCACTCTGGACTTTGAATCCAGTGATCTGAGTTCAACTCTCGGTAGAACCTTGTTTGTTTAGCCGTTTTATTTAAAATAATGAAAATGGTTTTAATTTTAAGAGAGACAACTCTTTTGCAACTAGAAAGAGAGGTTCTAGTCTGTAATGGTTAGCACTCTGGACTATGAATCCAGCAATCCGAATTCGACTCTTGGTAGAACCTTAGTTTTTAGCCGTTTTATTAAAAAAAATGAAAATGGTGTTAAAGTGAACGGAGAGTAGTCTTTCCTGCATTGTCAGAATGGTTCTATGGTGTAATGGTTAGCACTCTGCACTCTGAATCCAGCGATCCGAGTTCAAATCTCGGTAGAACCTAATTTTTTAAGTAACGTTCAGGATAATTACTCATTAAATTTTTTACTACCTCCGTGGTGCCAGGTTTTGCGACTTTACCAGATTTCTGCTTGTTCGTTCGTGACGAAGCTGAATTTAAGCGTCTTATCGTTGTTAATCAAGAGAGACAAGTCTTTCCTATTTTTAGGAGTGGTTGTCTGATGTATAATTAGCACTATGTACTCTGAATCCAGCGATCCGAGTTAACTCCCGTAGAACCTTATTTAATTAGACGTTTTATTAAAAAAAATGAAAATGTTGCTTAATTTAAAAGAGACAAGTCTTTTTTCTTTCTAAGGGGTTCTATGGTGTAATGTTATTTTGCTGGACTTTGAATGAAGCGATCTAAGCTCATCTCTCTAAAGATGAGCTTAGATCAACCCAAGTTGTTGGAAATTTGGTTTAAAAACTATAATGTTTTAAATCAAAGGGAGACAAGTCTTTTCATGTTCTTAAGCGTTGTTCTATGGTACAATGTTTAGCTCTCTGGACTTTCATCATTTTTATGTGGTTCTATCCTGTAACAGATAGCACTCTGGACTTTAAATCCAGCTATCTGAGTTCAATTCTCCATAGAACCTTATTGGTTAAGAAGTTTTATTTAAAAACATGAAAATGTTGTTAAATAGAAGGGAGACAAGTCTTTCCTTATTTTTTAGAATGGTTCTATGGTGTAATTGTTAGCACTCTGGACTCTGAATCCAGCGGTCCGAGTTCAACTCTCGGTAGAACCTTGTTTGTTAGCCGCTTATATAAAACAATGAAAATGATGTTAAATTTAAGAGAGACAAGTCTTGTATTATTGCTAAGAGCGGTTCTATGGTGTAATGGGTAGCACTCTGGACTCTGAATCCAGCGATCTGAGTTCAACTCTCGGTAGAACCTAACTTATTTAGCCGTTTTATTAAAAAAAAATGAAAATGGTGTTAAAGTGAACGGAGAGTAGTCTTTCATGCATTGCTAGAAGGTTCATGGTGTAATGGTTAGCATTCTGGACTCTGAATCCAGCGATCCGTGTTCAACTCTTGGTAGAACCTGTTTGTTTAGCCTGTTTTATATAAAACAATGAAAATGATGTTAAATTAAGAGAGACAAGTCTTATATTATTAATAAGAGCGGTTCTATGGGTAATGGTTAGCACTCTGGACTCTGAATCCAGCGATCCGATGTTCAACTCTCAGTAGAGAACCTTGTTTGTTTAGCCGTTTTATATAAAACAATGAAAATGATGTTAAATTTAAGAGAGACAAGACTTGCTATTATTAGTTAAAAGGGGTTCTATGGTGTAATGGTTAGCACTCTGGACTCTGAATCCAGCGATCCGAGTTCAACTCTCGTAGAAACCTTGTTTGTTTAGCCGTTTTATATAAAACAATGAAAATGTATGTTAAATTTAAGAGAGAGACAAGTCTGTAGTTTTAGAAAGGGGTTCTATGGTGTAATGGTTAGCACTCTGGACTCTGAATCCAGCGATCCGAGTTCATCTCTCGGTAGAACCTTGTTTTTTAGCCGTTTATTTAAAACATTGAAAAATTGTTTTAATTTTTAAGAGAGACAAGTCTTTATAACTAGAAAGAGGGGTTCTATGGTGTAATGGTGAGCACTCTGGACTTAATCCAGTGTATCTGAGTTCAAATCTCGGTAGAACCTTGTTGTTTTAGATGTTTTATTTAAAACAGTGAAAATGGTTTTGATTTTCAGAGAACAAGTCTTCTTAACTAGAACGAGGGGTTCTATGGTGTAATGGTTAGCACACTGGACTTTGAATCCAGTGATCTGAGTTCAACTCTCAGTAGAACCTTGTTTGTTTTAGACCGTTTTATTAAAAAAAATGAAATGGTTTAAAGCGAAGGGAGACGAGTCTTTCCTTCTTTGTTAGAAGGGTTCTATGGTGTAATGGTTAGCACTTTGGACTCTAATTCCAGCAAACTGAGTTCAACTCTCGGTAGAACCTTAGTTTTTAGCTGTTTTATTAAAAAAAATGAAAATGGTGTTAAATTTAAGAGAGACAAGACTTGTACTATTATTAAGAGGGGTTCTATGGTGTAATGGTTAGCACTCTGGACTTTGATCCAGTGATCTGAGTTCAACTCCCGGTAGAACCTTGTTCGCTAAGGTGTTTCATTTAAAACAATGAAAAAGGTTTTATTTAAGAGAGACAAGTCTTATACAATTAGTAAGAGTGGTTGTATGGTGGAATGGTTAGCACTCTGGACTTTGAATCCAGTGATCCAGTTAACTCTCGGTAGAAACTTTGTTTGTAGCCGTTTTATTTTAAAAATGAAAATGGTTTTGATTTAAGAGACCAGTTTTCTGTAACTAGAAAGAGGGGTTCTATGGTGTAATGGTTAGCAGACTGGTCTTTGAATCCAGTGATCCGAGCTCACTCTCGGTAGAACCTTGTTTGTTAAGTCGTTTTATTTTAAAACCGTGAAAATTGTTTTAATTTTAAGAGACAAGTCTGTTATAATTAGAAAGAGGGTTTCTATGGTGTATTGGTGAGCACTCTGGACTTTGAATCCAGTGATCCGAGTTCAACTCTCGTTAGAACCTTGTTATTTAGCCGTTTATTTAAAACAATGAAAATGGTTTTAATTTAAGAGAGACAAGTCTTTTGCAACTAGGAAGAGAGGGTTCTATGGTGTACTGGTTACCACTCTGTACTTTTAATCCAGTGATCCGAGTCAAGTCTCAGTAGAACCTTGTGTTTTTAGCCGTTTATATAAAACAATGAAAATTATGTTAAATTTAAGGGAGACAAGACGTGCATTATTAGTAAAAGGGTTCTATGGTGTAATGGTTAGCACTCTGGACTCTGAATCCAGCGATCCGAGTTCAACTCTCGGTAGAACCTAACTTATTTAGCCATTTTATCAAAAAAAATTGAAATGGTGTTAAAGTGAACAGAGATTAGTCTTTCTCCTGCAGTTAGAAGGGTTCTATGTGTAATGGTTAGCACTCTGGACTCTGAATCCAGCGATCCGAGTTCAATTCTCGGTAGAACCTTGTTTGTTTAGCCGCTTTATATAAAACAATGAAAATGATGTTAAATTTAAGAGAGACAAGTCTTGTATTATTAATAAGAGCGGTTCTATGGTGTAATGGTTAGCACTCTGGACTCTGAATCCAGCGATCCGAGTTCAACTCTCGGTAGAACCTTGTTTGTTTAGCCGTTAATTAAACATTGAAAGATTGTTAATTTTAAGAGAGACAAGTCTTTTTTAAATAGAAAGAGGGTTCTATGGTGTAATGGTTGAGCACCCTGGACTTTGATCCAGTGATCTCGAGTTCAACTCTCGGTAGTAACCTTGTTTGTTTAGCCGTTTTATATAAAACATGAAAAATGTTTAATTTATAGGAGAGACAAGTCTTTTAACTAGAAAGAGGGTTCTATGGTGTAATGGGAGCACTCTGGACTTGATCCAGTGATCCGAGTTCAACTTCTCGAGTTAGAACTTTTGTTGTTAGCCGTTTATTTTAAAAAATGAAATGGTTGTATTTAATTTTAAGAGAGACAAGTCTTTGAACTAGAAAGAGAGGTTCTATTGTAATGGTTAGCACTGGACTTGATCCAGTGATCGAGTTCAACTCTCGGTAGAACCTTAGTTTTTAGCCGTTTTATTAAAAAAAATGAAATGCGTGTTAAAGTGAACGGAGAGTAGTCTTTCCTGCATTGTTAGTAGGGTTCTATGGTGTCATGGTGAGCACACTGGACTTTGAATCCAGTGAATCGAGTTCAACTCTCTGTAGAACCTTGTTTGATAAACCGTTTTATTTAAAATTGTTTTAATTTTAATAGAGACAAGTCTTTATTACTAGAAAGAGGGGTTCTATGGTGTAATGGTGAGCACTCTGGACTTTGAATCCAGTGATCCGAGTTCAACTCTCGGTTTAGAACCTTGTTTGTTTAGCCGTTTTATTTAAAAATGAAAATGGTTTTAATTTTAAGAGAGACAACTCTTTTGCTATTAGAAAGAGAGGTTCTATTCTGTAATGGTTAGCACTCTGGACTATGAATCCAGCAGTCCGAGTTCCACTCTCGGTAGAACCTTAGTTTTTAGCCGTTTATTAAAAAAATGAAAAATGGTGTTAAAGTGAACGGAGAGTAGTCTTTCCTGCATTGTTAGTAGGGTTCTATGGTGTCATGGTGAGCACACTGGACTTTGAATCCAGTGATTCGAGTTCAACTCTCTGTAGAACCTTGTTTGTTTAGCCGTTTTATTTAAAATAATGAAAATGGTTTTAATTTTAAGAGAGACAAGTCTTTATAACTAGAAAGAGAGGTTCTATTCTGTGTAATGGTTAGCACTCTGGACTCTGAATCCAGCGATCCGAGTTCAACTCTCGGTAGAACTTGTTTTGTTTAGCCGCTTTATATAAAAACAATGAAATGATGTTAAATTTAAGAGAGACAAGTCTTGTATTATTAGTATAAGGGTTCTATGGTGTAATGGTTAGCACTCTGACTATGAATCCAGCGATCCGAGTTCCACTCTCGGTAAGGATTAGAACCTTAGTTTTTTAGCCGTTTTATTAAAAAAATGAAAATGGTTGTTAATAAAGTGAACGAGAGAAGTAGTCTTTCCTGCATTGTTAGAAGGGTTCTATGGTGTAAAGGTTAGCACTCTGGACTCTGAATCCAGCGATCCGAGTTCAACTCTCGGTAGAACCTTGTTTGTTTAGCCGTTTTATATAAAACAATGAAAATGATGTTAAATTTAAGAGAGACAAGACTTGTAATATTAGTAAAAGGGGTTCTATGGTGTAATGGTTAGCACTCTGGACTCTGAATCCAGCGATCCGAGTTCAACTCTCGGTAGAACCTAACTTATTTAGCCGTTTTATTAAAAAAAATGAAAATGGTGTTAAAGTGAACAGAGAGTAGTCTTTCCTGCATAGTTAGTAGGGTTCTATGGTGTCATGGTGAGCACACTGCACTTTGAATCCAGTGAATCAAGTTCAACTCTCTGTAGAACCTTGTTTGTTAAGCCGTTTTATTTAAAACATTTAAAATTGTTTTAATTTTAATAGAGACAAGTCTTTATTACTAGAAAGAGGGGTTCTATGGTGTAATGGTGAGCACTCTGGACTTTGAATCCAGTGATCCGAGTTCAACTCTCGGTAGAACCTTGTTTGTTTAGCCGCTTTATATAAAACAATGAAAATGATGTTAAATTTAAGAGAGACAAGTCTTGAATTATTAAAAAGAGGCGGTTTCTATGGTGTTGTAATGTTAGCACTCTGGACTTGAATCCAGCGATCTGGAGTTCAACTCTCGGTTAGAAACTTGTTTGTTTAGCCGTTTAATTTAAAACATTGAAAATTGTTTTAATTTAAGAGAGACAAGTCTTTATAACTAGAAAGAGGGGTTCTATGGTGTAATGGTGAGCACTCTGGACTTGAATCCAGTGATCCGAGTTCAACTCTCGGTAGAACCTTGTTTTTGTTTAGCCGTTTATTTAAAAGAATGAAATGGTTTTAATTTAAGAGAGACAAGTCTTTTGCAACTAGAAAGAGAGGTTCTATTCTGTAATGGTTAGCACTCTGGACTTTGACTCCAGTGATCTGAGTTCAACTCTCGGTAGAACCTTAGTTTTTAGCCGTTTTATTAAAAAAAATTGAAAATGTGTTTAAAGTGAACGGAGAAGAGTAGTCTTTCCTGCATTGTAGTAGGGTTCTATGGTGTCATGGTGAGCACACTGGACTTTGTATCCAGTGAATCGAGTTCAACTCTCTGTAGAACCTTGTTTGATTAAGCCGTTTTATTTAAAACATTTAAAATTGTTTTAATTTTAATAGAGACAAGTCTTTATAACTAGAAAGAGGGGTTCTATGGTGTAATGGTGAGCACTCTGGACTTTGAATCCAGTGATCCGAGTTCAACTCTCGGTAGAACCTTGTTTGTTTAGCCGTTTTATTTAAAATAATGAAAATGGTTTTAATTTTAAGAGAGACAACTCTTTGCACTAGAAGAGAGGTTCTATTCTGTAATGGTTAGCACTCTGGACTATGAATCCAGCAATCCGAGTTCCACTCTCGGTAGAACCTTAGTTTTTAGCCGTTTTATTAAAAAAAATGAAAATGGTGTTAAAGTGAACGGAGAGTAGTCTTTCCTGCATTGTTAGTAGGGTTCTATGGTGTCATGGTGAGCACACTGGACTTTGAATCCAGTGATTCGAGTTCAACTCTCTGTAGAACCTTGTTTGTTAAGCCGTTTTATTTAAAATAATGAAAATGGTTTTAATTTTAAGAGAGACAAGTCTTTATAACTAGAAAGAGAGGGTCTCTTTGTATGGTTCGCACTCTGGACTCTGAAATCACAGCGATCCGGAGTTCAACTCTCGGGATAGAACCTTGTTTGTTTAGGCCGCTTTCAATAAAACCAATGAAACTGATGTTAAATTAAGAGTAGACAAGTGCTTGTATTATTAGTAATAGGGGTTCTAGTGTGTAATGGTTAGGCACTCTGGACTCTGAATCCAGCGATCCCGAGTTCGCCTCTCGGTAGAACCTTGTTTGTGTTAGCCGTTTTATATAAACAATGAAAATGATGTTAAATTTAAGGAGAGACAAGACCTGTATTGTTAGTAAAAGGGGGTTCTATGGTGTAATGGGGTTAGCACTCTGACTCTGAATCCAGCGATCCGAGTTCAACCTCTCGGTAGTAGAAGAGAACCATGTTTGTTTAACCGCTTTATATAAAACAATGAAAATGATGTTAAATTTAAGAGAGACAAGACTTGTATTATTAGTAATAGGGGTTCTATGGTGTAATGGTTAACACTCTGGACTCTGAATCCAGCGATCCGAGTTCAACTCTCGGTAGAACCTTGTTTGTTTAGCCGCTTTATATAAAACAATGAAAATGATGTTAAATTTAAGAGAGACAAGTCTTGTTTTATTAGTAAGAGTGGTTCTATGGTGTAATGGTTAGCCCTCTGGACTCTGAATCCAGCGATCAGAGTTCAACTCTCGGTAGAACCTTGTTTGTTTAGCCGTTTTATATAAAACAATGAAAATGATGTTAAATTTAAGAGAGACAAGACTTGTATTATTTGCAAAAGGGGTTCTATGGTGTAATGGTTAGCAGTCTGGACTCTGAATCCAGCGATCCGAGTTCAACTCTCGGTAGAACCTTAGTTTTTAGCCGTTTTGTATTAAAAAAAATGAAAATGGTGTTAAAGTGAACAGAGAGTAGTCTTTCCTGCATTGTTAGAAGGGTTCTATGGTGTAATGGTTAGCACTCTGGACTCTGAATCCAGTGATCCGAGTTCAACTCTCGGTAGAACCTTGTTTGTTTAGCCGTTTTATTTAAAATAATGAAAATGGTTTTAATTTTAAGAGAGACAAGTCTTTTGCAACTAGAAAGAGAGGTTCTATTCTGTAATGGTTAGCACTCTGGACTTTGACTCCAGTGATCTGAGTTCAACTCTCGGTAGAACCTTAGTTTTTAGCCGTTTTATTAAAAAAAATGAAAATGGTGTTAAAGTGAACGGAGAGTAGTCTTTCCTGCATTGTTAGTAGGGTTCTATGGTGTCATGGTGAGCACACTGGACTTTGAATCCAGTGAATCGAGTTCAACTCTCTGTAGAACCTTGTTTGATAAGCCGTTTTATTTAAAACATTTAAAATTGTTTTAATTTTAATAGAGACAAGTCTTTATAACTAGAAAGAGGGGTTCTATGGTGTAATGGTGAGCACTCTGGACTTTGAATCCAGTGATCCGAGTTCAACTCTCGGTAGAACCTTGTTTGTTTAGCCGTTTTATTTAAAATAATGAAAATGGTTTTAATTTTAAGAGAGACAACTCTTTTGCAACTAGAAAGAGAGGTTCTATTCTGTAATGGTTAGCACTCTGGACTATGAATCCAGCAATCCAAGTTCAACTCTCGGTAGAACCTTAGTTTTTAGCCGTTTTATTAAAAAAAATGAAAATGGTGTTAAAGTGAACGGAGAGTAGTCTTTCCTGCATTGTCAGAATGGTTCTATGGTGTAATGGTTAGCACTCTGCACTCTGAATCCAGCGATCCGAGTTCAGCTCTCGGTAGAACCTTGTTTGTTTAGCCGCTTTATATAAAACAATGAAAATGATGTTAAATTTAAGAGAGACAAGTCTTGTATTATTAGTAATAGGGGTTCTATGGTGTAATGGTTAGCACTCTGGACTCTGAATCCAGCGATCCGAGTTCAACTCTCGGTAGAACCTTGTTTGTTTAGCCGTTTTATATAAACAATGAAAATGATGTTAAATTTAAGAGAGACAAGACTTGTATTATTAGTAAAAGGGGTTCTATGGTGTAAAGGTTAGCACTCTGGACTCTGAATCCAGCGATCAGAGTTCAACTCTCGGTAAAATCTTGTTTGTTTAGCCGTTTTATATAAAACATTGAAAATGATGTTAAATTTAAGAGAGACAAGACTTGTATTATTTGCAAAAGGGGTTCTATGGTGTAATGGTTAGCAGTCTGGACTCTGAATCCAGCGATCCGAGTTCAACTGTCGGTCGAACCTTAGTTTTTAGCTGTTTTATTAAAAAAAATAAAAATGGTGTTAAAGTGAACAGAGAGTAGTCTTTCCTGCATTGTTAGAAGGGTTCTATGGTGTAATGGTTAGCACTCTGGACTCTGAATCCAGCGATCCGAGTTCAACTCTCGGTAGAACCTTGTTTGTTTAGCCGTTTTATATAAAACAATGAAAATGATGTTAAATTTAAGAGAGACAAGACTTGCATTATTAGAAAAAGGGGTTCTATGGTGTAATGGTTAGCACTCTGGACTCTGAATCCAGCGATCCGAGTTCAACTCTCGGTAGAACCTAACTTATTTAGCCGTTTTATTAAAAAAAATGAAAATGGTGTTAAAGTGAACAGAGAGTAGTCTTTCCTGCATTGTTAGAAGGGTTCTATGGTGTAATGGTTAGCACTCTGGACTCTGAATCCAGCGATCCGAGTTCAACTCTCGGTAGAACCTTGTTTGTTTAGCCGCTTTATATAAAACAATGAAAATTATGTTAAATTTAAGAGAGACAAGTCTTGTATTATTAATAAGAGCGGTTCTATGGTGTAATGGTTAGCACTCTGGACTCTGAATCCAGCGATCTGAGTTCAACTCTCGGTAGAACCTTGTTTGTTTAGCCGTTTTATTTAAAACATTGAAAATTGTTTTAATTTTAAGAGAGACAAGTCTTTATAACTAGAAAGAGGGGTTCTATGGTGTAATGGTGAGCACTCTGGACTTTGAATCCAGTGATCCGAGTTCAACTCTCTGTAGGACCTTGTTTTTTAAGCCGTTTTATTTAAAACATTGAAAATTGTTTTAATTTTAAGAGAGACAAGTCTTTATAACTAGAAAGAGAGGTTCTATGGTGTAATGGTGAGCACTCTGGACTCTGAATCCAGCGATCCGAGTTCAACTCTCGGTAGAACCTTGTTTGTTTAGCCGCTTTATATAAAACAATGAAAATGATGTTAAATTTAAGAGAGACAAGTCTTGTATTATTAGTAATAGGGGTTCTATGGTGTAATGGTTAGCACTCTGGACTCTGAATCCAGCGATCCGAGTTCAACTCTCGGTAGAACCTTGTTTGTTTAGATGTTTTATATAAAACAATGAAAATGATGTTAAATTTAAGAGAGACAAGACTTGCATTATTAGTAAAAGGGGTTCTATGGTGTAATGGTTAGCACTCTGGACTCTGAATCCAGCGATCCGAGTTCAACTCTCGGTAGAACCTTGTTTTTTTTAGCCGCTTTATATAAAACAATGAAAATTATGTTAAATTTAAGAGAGACAAGACTTGTATTATTTGCAAAAGGGGTTCTATGTTGTAATGGTTAGCAGTCTGGACTCTGAATCCAGCGATCCGAGTTCAACTCTCGGTAGAACCTTAGTTTTTAGCCGTTTTATTAAAAAAAATGAAAATGGTGTTAAAGTGAACAGAGAGTAGTCTTTCCTGCATTGTTAGAAGGGTTCTATGGTGTAATGGTTAGCACTCTGGACTCTGAATCCAGCGATCTGAGTTCAACTCTCGGTAGAACCTTGTTTGTTTAGCCGTTTTATATAAAACAATGAAAATGATGTTAAATTTAAGAGAGACAAGTCTTGTGTTATTAGTAAAAGTGGTTGTATGGTGTAATGGTTAGCACTCTGGACTTTGAATCCAGTGATCCGAGTTCAACTCTCGGTAGTACCAAATGTTTTTAGCCGTTTTATAAAAAAAAAATGAAAATGGTGTTAAAGCGAAGTGAGACAAGTCTTTCCTTCTTTGTTAGAAGGGTTCTATGGTCTAATGGTTAGCTCTTTGGACTCTAAGTCCAGCGATTAAGGTCAATTCTCGGTAGAACCTTGTTTGTTTAGACGTTTTATTTAAAACAATGAAAATGGTTTTAACTTTAAAAGAGACAAGTCTTTTGCTATGAGAAAGAGGGGTTCTATGGTGTAATGGTGAGCACTCTGGACTTTGAATCCAGTGATCTGAGTTCAACTCTCGGTAGAACCTTAGTTTTTAGCCATTTTATTAAAAAAAATGAAAATGGTGTTAAAGTGAACAGAGAGTAGTCTTTCCTGCATTGTTAGAAGGGTTCTATGGTGTAATGGTTAGCACTCTGGACTCTGAATCAAGCAATCGGAGTTCAATTCGCGGTAGAACCTTGTTTGTTTATCCGTTTTATATAAAACAATGAAAAATATGTTAAATTTAAGAGAGACAAGTCTTGTATTATTATTAAGAGGGGTTCTATGGTGTAATGGTTAGCACTCTGGACTTTGAATCCAGTGATCTGAGTTCAACTCCCGGTAGAACCTTGTTCGCTTAGCTGTTTTATTTAAAACAATGAAAAAGGTTTTAACTTTAAAAGAGACAAGTCTTTTGCTACGAGAAAGAGGGGTTCTATGGTGTAATGGTTAGCACTCTGGACTCTGAATCCAGCGATCCGAGTTCAACTCTCGGTAGAACCTAACTTATTTAGCCGTTTTATTAAAAAAAATGAAAATGGTGTTAAAGTGAACAGAGAGTAGTCTTTCCTGCATTGTTAGAAGGGTTCTATGGTGTAATGGTTAGCACTCTGGACTTTGAATCCAGTGATCTGAGTTCAACTCCCGGTAGAACCTTGTTCGCTTAGCTGTTTCATTTAAAACAATGAAAAAGGTTTTAAATTTAAGAGAGACACGTCTTATAAAATTAGTAAGAGCGGATCTATTGTGTAATGGTCTGGACTCTGAATCCAGCGATCCGAGTTCAACTCTCAGTAGAACTGTGTTTGTTTATTTTTTTTATTTAAAACAATGAAAATTATTTTAATTTTAAGAGAGACGAGTCTTTTGTAACTAGTAAGAGGGGTTCTGTGGTGTAATGATTAGAACTCTGGATCTCTGTGAATCCAGAGATCCGAGTTCAATTCTCGGTAGAACCTAACTTTTTTTAGCCGTTTTATAAAAAAAAATGAAAACGATGGTAAATCGAAGAAGGACAACTCTTTCATCATTTGTTAGAAGGGTTCTATGGTGTATCTGAGTTCAACTCTCGGTAGAACTTTGATTGTGTAGAATTTTTATTAAAAAGATATGAAATTGTTTTTAAATCGATGTGAGACAAGTCGTTCCCCCTATTTAGGGGTGGTTTCTATTGTGTAATGGTTAGCACTGTGGACTCTGAATCCAGCGATTCTAGTTTAACTTTAAGTAGAACCTTATTTGTTTAGAAGTTTTATTTAAAAGAATGAAAATGATGTTAAATTGAAGCGAGACAAGTCTTTCTTTCTTTCTAATTGTATGCTTGGTTCTGTGGTGTAATGGTTAGCACTTTGGACTTTGAATCCAGCGATTCGAGCTCAGTTTTTAGAAGAACCTTTTATGTTAAGAAGTTTTATTTTAAAAAAATGTAAATGATGTTAAAGCGAAGGAAGAGAAGTGTTTCCTGATTTGTAAGAGGGGTTCTATGGTGGAATGGTTAGTACCCTGGACTCAAATCCAACGATCTGAGTTCAACTTTCGCCAGAACTTCTTTTTAAGTTTTATTAAAAAGAAATTAAAAAGTTGTTAAATCGAAGAGAGACAAGTTTATTAAGAATTGTATAAGGGATCTGTGATGTAATGGTTAGCACTCTGGACTCTGAATCCAGCAATAAGAGTTCTAGTCTCGGTGTAACATCATTTGTTAAGAAGTTTTATTTTAAAAATTGAAAATTTTGTTAAATCAATGAGTGACAAGTCTTTCATTACATGAAAGAGGGTTTCTATGCTTTAGGGGTTAGCACTCGGTACTTTGTATCCAGTGATTCAGATTCAGCTCTCGGTAGAACCTTATTTTGTTCAGAAGTTCCATTTAAAAAAAATTTAAATGTTGTTAAATCAAAGAGAGACCATTTTTTTCTTCTTTATTTGGGGTGGTCTTTGGTGTAATGGTTAGCACTCTGGGCTTTTATTAGAATTTTTTTTTAAATAAATGAAAATTTTGTTAAATTGAAGAGAGACAAGTCTTGCATCATTCAATGTTGGTTCTGTGTAATGGTTAGCACTCTGCACTCTAAATCTACCGATCTGAGTTCAACTACCAGTAGAACCTTATTTGTTTAGAACATATATTTAAAAGAAATGAAAATGTTGTTAAATGGAAGGGAGACAATGCTCTCTTTATTTTTAGGGGTGGTTTATGGTGTAATGGTTAGAACTCTGGACTCTGGATCCAGCTTTCCGAGTTTAACTCTTGGTAGAATCTTCTTTGTTTAGAAGTTTTACTTAAAAAAAAAGAAAATGTAGTTAAATCGAAGGGAGACAAGTCTTTACTTTATTTTAAGCGTTGTTCTATTGTGTAATTGTTAGCACTCTGCCATTGAATCCAGTGAGCTAAGACAAGAACAAAACCTCAGCACTTGGTTATTGTTTCTATATATATAGGCACTTTTTTGGGTCCATGAAAAAAGTCTGCCTGCCTTTTCAAGGTGTATTGTGGGTAATGGCAGCAAGTTGAGTGTACGATCCTGAGCTATGGACATACCAGAGGGGTGTCAGCTGCATAGGAAAAAAATTACGTTTTTTCTCACCTACTTAAGAGAAATGGAGCTGTGGTTAGTTCCCAACATTGTTCCCAACATTCCCAACTAAATACTGACTTATTCTATGGAGCCTGAGTCTCAATTTCAATGTAAAGCTGTTTAAATTATTTAGCTTTTTGATTTATCAACTGAGCGACCTGGAAAGGAAAGCCCTCACAGATCAGATACTATCAGAGTTCAATATAAGGTCGTTTCAATAAATTATTTCTAAATAAAGTATTTCTAAAGATGGACGTTAAAGATGATGAGGATGAAAATGATTTGCGTTTATACTGACAAAAAAAATCACCCATGACAATTTGTTATTTCCCTCCAAGTTCTACTGATAAAACAAGTCTATTTACCTCTCTTAGTGCAAACAAATGAAGATTGCAAATTAAAATGAAGCTTATTTTGTAATTACTTTAATATTTATTCCAATTGTCTGTTTCTCTGAAAATCTATGAAGAGCAATGTTGCCGAGGGCTTGTCTGGGCTTGTCTTCACGTGACAACTCTGCAGCAAGATCAAATAGTGGGATCCCTCTGTATATCTACCAATCTATCGAGATGTCCCTGTCTGTAGCCTGCAGATCGAGGTGAGGCTGAACCAAGGGGAAACCTCCTTCTTGAAGCTTGATAGGAAGTGACTGAACTGCAGTTCCCAGAGCGGCCGCTTGAGACTGACTCCAAAAGGGAGCAAGTTCTCATTCACTCCAAAGGTAAAACTTTGAAGCTGATTTTGGAGCTGAAATTTTTTTTTTCACTTCTGCCTCCATTAGGTTTGTTGATTCACATTACTAATTTTGATCTTCATGAACACTCTGAGGGGGTGAATTATTTTAAAATTGGTTTGTTGAAGATATCAAATTTAAATGCGCAACGGCCATACCACTTTGCCAAAAATCAAGGATTCCTAAAATGAGTCCTTCAAATGCGTCCTCCTTGTCCCGGATTTCTACTATCCTTCACAGCCTCACATATCCCAAGGTGCTTTGCGAAGTTGTTTTTTTCAATAGCATAAACGAAACAATGGCAGCCAACGCAAGCAGCAGTGGGACAGCATACACATTCAAATGTAATTAAAAGGTTTTTATTTAAGGACAGTAGTTAAAGGAGTTTGTAAATGTCCGTAGTGATGGTAGCATTTTCAAACATAATTGTAGAATATTTATATTGTAAAAATATGACGTATCCAACAACAACTAAAATAAAAAGAAGAACAAAGGCACCTTTCTTCTGTAAACATGTTTGTACCATGTGTGGCGTGCATCAGGGCACTTAGGTTTTTTTGTTTTTTGTTTTTCCCCGGGATAGGGGGGCAAAAGTTAGGATGCCGTACTATTTACCAACGGTTGATGCAGCCTTTGGAGGATCCTCCGAGGCCGTAGACTCCGGAGGCTGGGAAGGTTGCGTCCTCCAAAGGATTTAGACCCTGGATTGAGACACAACTTAAGCTTCATTTGACTTTGCCATAACCCTATTGGTGACGTCACAAACACTCTGTTCATGCTTTATACAATAAATGGGCTGAACCTAAGTGCATAAAAAAACAATATGGTCACTTCTGCCTCCATTAGGTTTGTTGATTCACATTACTAATTTTGATCTTCATGAACACTCTGAGGGGGTGAATTATTTTAAAATTGGTTTGTTGAAGATATCAAATTTAAATGCGCAACGGCCATACCACTTTGCCAAAAATCAAGGATTCCTAAAATGAGTCCTTCAAATGCGTATTTACCAACGGTTGATGCAGCCTTTGGAGGATCCTCCGAGGCCGTAGACTCCGGAGGCTGGGAAGGTTGCGTCCTCCAAAGGATTTAGACCCTGGATTGAGACACAACTTAAGCTTCATTTGACTTTGCCATAACCCTATTGGTGACGTCACAAACACTCTGTTCATGCTTTATACAATAAATGGGCTGAACCTAAGTGCATAAAAAAACAATATGGTTCAATGTGCTCTCTAACTTATCCTCATCGTTTATCACTCATCCGGATCACCTGTTTGTTGTCTGTGTTTTTACTCTACCTCATCCTTACAAGGACTTTGTGAAGCTGCTTTGTAAGCAACTGCTAAAGAAGCGCTATGTAAAAAATTGATTGATTGATTGATGTTGCCCCACCCACTAATAACCTCATTATACTTATCCAAGTAATTATGCTTTTTAACTTTAGCTTTCGGGATTTTTTGCAGTATGAAGAGTGAGGTGATGAGTGGCCATATACTGTCAAATTGTGGTGCATTATATGTACAATGTGTGCTTGATTGACTTAATTTAAAAGCTTTAATTTAAAAAGCTTAAAAGTTTGCCAAATGTGTTGTTTGTGAAGATTAACACTGATCTGCCCTACACATTTGGGTGGGACTCCATGTTCAGCCTCACCTTGACCTGCAGTCTGTAGACAGGTGTACTTGAATCTATCTGCACTTCAGAATCTAACGGGGAAAAAGTGTACATCCGTGCACCTTTCGGATACTTTTTTGTTTTTACAATGGTTTGGGATAATAATAAAATCATTTCATTCGAAGAATTGGTTTCTACTTTCGGTTTAGCTACAAGTAGATTCCTGGAATATCAACAGCTCAAGTCTTTACTCACTGAAACACACAAAATAAATCACCCAGATCTACAGTTAACCTCAGTACTAGAAAAATTTATTGGATTGACAACACCTAAGCTAATCTCTAAAATATGTATTTTATTATTGAGAACAGACAATTTAATATGTCTACCCACTACCAAATGGGAAAAAGATTTATCTACAACTACAAATCAGTCATTCTGGAATCGTATATGCTCAAACATATTTAAAGTATCCACAAACCCAAACTTACAGCTAATACAATTTAAAATTCTTCACCGAACACATTATACAGGTCAAAGAATGTTTCAAATGGGTCTCTCTGACTCCAACATCTGCCAACACTGCAATGAGAATGCAGTGGACAACTATTTACATGCTCTCTGGTCATGTTTACCAGTACAAAAATTCTGGCAAGGAGTCTGCGGACAGCTATCATCATGGGTTAGACACCTCATCTCACCAACACCAGCACTGTGTCTATTAGGGGACCTAGATAGTATTGAGTCTGATCTTGAGGTCAACACATCAGTCTTAATTTTCAATGCTTTGCTTGTCGCAAAGAAAATTATTCTGATGAACTGGAAAACTAAAAAGAAACTATGCATCACTCAGTACACTAACATTCTAATAGACTACTTCACCTTGGAAACGTTATCTGCTTTCAATTAAATAACTGTAAACTTCTCTAATTATTAATGCCCCAGCTTACCTCCAGTTCTAGTTAGAGACTGTCTGCATTGAGCTGAGTCCTGTATCTGGACTGGATCATCTGGGTTAAGGCTGCTGTCACCCCGGGGCGGTGGGAGGTGGGGCAGGGTGCCTTAAGATGGGTTGGCTGGCTGCTCCTCCGTTGGCTGGCGGTGGCCATGGGGGGTGGGGCTTGGGGGGTCTAGGGGGGCCCGGGCCTGCGGGGTGCCGGCCAGCTCAGGGTGACGGGGTGGTTGTCAAGGGGCGGTGAGGGGGGGACAACGGGGGGGGGCCGGAACTCACGGCTGCTTCTATCGCCACAGTCTCCGGGCGGGAGGCTAGCCAGCACCCGTGGTGCTTCCGGGGCTTGCGGGTTAAGGGGGGGTATCGGTTCGGGGATCGGTTGGGCGCGGGAGCGATTCCGGTCTGGGCGGGGTGAGGCTTCCTACCGGGCCGGGGCCGGCCCTGTGCATGCTCAAGCAGTGGCTCCAGTGTGTATGTGTGTGTGTGTGTGTGTGTGGGGGGGGGGGGTGTGATTGAACATATGTGTGTGTGTGTGTGGATGGGATGGAGGGTGTGTATGCGAGTATGTGCATTTGAGAGACGGGTGGGTACGTAAGTGCGTGTGAATGAGTAGGACTGGTCCCGAGAGGGGGGCAGCTGTCTCCCGGCTGCCCGCATTATCCTTCACAGGTCTCCCGTGGCCCCTGCGGTGGGGGGCAGTGCTGTCCCTGGGGGGATGGACGGTGTGGCCAGTCGGCTGCTCCCACTCACCACACCAGATCCCAGTACACACACTCTCTTCACTCACACAAATAGAATCATGAGGGTCCTTGTTCCCATGGGGGATCAGGCAGGCGGGGTGACCTATCGGCGATCCCGCCCTGCCTCCTTTAGACGGGGACTCTCAGTTTTAATCACATAGGACACAGAACATCTCCAGGGCACCAGGTGGGCCTTCCTCCCGGAGCGGACAGTAAGCCAATCTCACCTGCCACTGCCTCGCTTCCGGGGTTGGGCAACCCCTGGGCCCCTTACAACACTTGCAAGGACACACTACATTTAGGCCTGGAGGGCTAGTCTCTCTGTCTAAATCTTGGTGGGAGGAGGCTGCAGATCTGTGGCACCTCCCACAATATACGACGGAGAAGGCTACCCTCATTTTAAATACACATTAGATATGTAGGGCGGGGGGTGGTGCCTGGACATCATCCGCCAAATGACGGTGACACTCCAGGACACCATTCCCTCTTTTATTGCATTTTATCTCTCCAACACACCCACATATACCTGCATTACATGACAACTGGGAGCAGATGTTGGGGAATGGGTGGACGACTGCCCCCGTCTTCCCTCTTGGGGGGTAAGGGCCCACCATCGCGGGGGTGTGGGTAGCTGCGGGGGCGGGTGCGGGCTGCAGGTGAGTGACTGGCTACTTCCCGGGACAGGCAGACTGAATGAGTGGGTAGATGGATGGATGGATGGATTGGATGACTGGATGGGGTTGATTTAGTGGGTGGGGGGGGGGGGGGGGGGGTTGCTGGTAGGGGTGTGCGTGGGGTTAGGTTTGGGGGGCTGCTGGTAGGGGTGAGTGTGTGTTGGGGGACTGCTGGTTCATGTGTGCATGGGGCCGGGGTGTGGCCGGGGGGGGGGTCCTGCCGCGTCTGGAGTGGTGTCCCTACCCGCGCCCATCTGGTCCCTTGGCCGTCCTCCCTTTTTTTGCGGGTCCACGGAGGTGCCCGGGACTGGGGGCCTACCGCGGGGGGATGTGGGCGTGGCGGTGCTTGTGGGTGGGGCCTCCCAGTCTCTGCCCGCACTGTCAGGGGCTGCATTCCCGCCTAGCTTTGGGCTGGTCGACCTCCTGCTGCAGCGGGCCCACTGGGGCCCCGGGCATTGCTCTCTGGGGTTGCCGACTTTACCAGGGGAGTTGGGGCGGGTCCGGCTCCGGGTCCCAGGCCCCAAAACTTGTCGTTCTGTGGGGGGTGGGCTGGATATCTGGGTAGTTCCTGACCATATATGGGACTTGGCTTGAGGCAGATCCCACATTTCATTTGGGACATAGAAGGTTAGTCACGACACCTGGGTTGTTTGGTCGCTGCTAGATGCTTGAGGTTTAGGTCACCTGTCCTGTAACACTCAATTACTAATGTGTATGTGTCTATATATGTGTGTATGTATGTATATGTATGTATGTATGTATGTATGTATATATGTATAGGTGTATGTATGTGTGTATATGTATGTGTATGTATGTGTATATGTATGTATGTATATATATATATATATATATATATATATATATATATATATATATATATATATATATATATATATATATATATATGATTACTAATTCTATTTATTATTATTATTATTATTATTATTATTCTGCCTGTTTATCTGCATGTATGTATGTATGTATGTATATTTATATTTGTATGCATATCTGTAGAAAGATGCGAACTACTTGGATGTACTAAGGTAGGTATCTAATATTATTTATTTTACTTATTCTCATTTTCAACTCAATCTTGACTCCTTCCCCCACAATTACCTCTCACCTTCTCTTTCCCCCTCCAAAACTTCTCTACCTCTGTTTTCCCCTCAATTACTTCTCTCCTCTTTCCCCTTTTTTTTATATTAACACCGTCCTGTCCTGATGTATGTTTATATGATTGATTAATGTAATTATTGTGATGAATGCGAATGAAATAAATTAAAAGCTTCTATCCAGATAAATAATCAATATATAATATCTTCAATTCTCTGGAAAGAGCAAAACTGACCAACTCATACGAAGCACCTCCCTTCTCATGGGGCTGCTTTGAAGTAGGACAGGACAGGTAAAAAAAAAAAAAAAAAAAAAAAAAAAAAAAAAAAAAAAACAATGGTTTGGGATGAGACAAATACTCATTTCACAAATACAATAGAATTCTCATATAAGCAAGACGTGTGGCCCTTTCAAGATTTTTCTGTATCATGTTTTGATCTCATTTATTCCTACATTCTGTTTGGACATAAACTTGTCAATACAATATTATCAAGTTTGGGGAGGTATTTGTATATTTTATAAGAATAGTAACATAAATAAGCACTTTATTTTTATTATTATTATTATTATTATTATTATTATTATTATTATTATTATTATTATTATTATTATTATTGTTGTATATTGTCGCCCTCGTTGGTTTCGCTTGAAAAAATCTTGAAGAAAAAAAGCTCTCGTTTGTTCTCGCGAGATCAGATTAGCAAATATGGCGGCCGCAATGGATGTGGATACCCCGAGTGGAGCTAATAGTGGAGGCAGCAAAAAGCGGTTTGAAGTAAAAAAGGTGAATTAATCACATTGTCACCCTTTACAATGATTTCAATCACATATTCTCGTCTAGTCTATGAAAGTGCCCTTAAATTAATTCGCTTGTAAAGCCTGTTAGCATTAGCATGTCAGCGCCTCACGTCATTATTTGAACCATCTCAACCTCTGTTTAAGTTGATACAAGCTTTGTAAACGTCGGCAAAATGTAGAATAACGCAAAGCAGACACGCGTGAATTCAAGGCCTGCGTGGGGTATGTAATTTGAAGTCAAGAGAATCTTGTGGAGTTATCGATGGGAATGTGAAAGCAGGCCAATAGTTGAACGCAGCACTGACGGGGATAACTAGGATAGAAACTAATTTTTAGTATAACATCAATAGTAATAAACGTAAAAAAGTGCTAAGACTAAGAAAAAAACTAATTCATCTGATTAAAGCGTTATTTTAAAAGGTAGGAGGTGGTGTTTCAAACAATTATCTATATTTACCAAAAAAGTTAGGTTGGCAATAATATATGTTGATTATTGGTTGGTTGCTAACTTAAATTTTTTTTTAAGTGGAATGCTGTGGCTCTTTGGGCCTGGGACATAGTGGTGGACAACTGTGCCATCTGCAGAAATCACATTATGGACCTCTGTAAGTATTAACTCAAAATCTGGTGCCAGATTTTTAGTATTTTATTTTACTGTTTAAATTAATGTTTTCACGGATGCTTTTAGGTATAGAGTGCCAGGCCAATCAGGCGTCAGCGACATCTGAGGAGTGCACGGTGGCCTGGGGTGTCTGCAACGTGAGCGCTATCCCAACACCTTCTGAGATCTTGGTTTGTTGGAGATTTTGTAAACATATGTTTGTTTGTGCAGCATGCGTTTCATTTCCACTGCATCTCCCGCTGGCTGAAGACCCGGCAGGTCTGTCCACTAGACAATCGAGAGTGGGAGTTTCAGAAGTGAGTCCTCTTGAAACTATTCTATTCCTCCAAGAATTCTTAATGCTCAATGTATAGGGGTTTATCTTAAAAATGCTTTTAATGGTTGGGACACAGCCAGCTGACACGAAACAACTAACACTAACCGCTTTATTGCCTCCTGCCGGATGTTTGAGGGGGAAAAAAGTGAGCTTGAACACACAGAACCGGCATCACATAATTATTAGTGTCACGTAGCCAGAAGGCCTGGTGTGTAGGGAAGATTTCTTTGGCTAAGACTCGTATAGGACGCCGTCTGACCGACATGGCGAACAACCACGGGGCAACCTGACTAACTGAACTGCAGTTCCCCGAAACTAAAATAAATGAGACACAAAAATACAGATGAAATCAACCAATCAGATCACGGCCTTAAGATTCTTGAAGAGCTGCAATTATTTAACTAGAAGGCACTAAGGAGACACTACCTTTGAGCACCTGCAGATGGGTGTATGTTCAGTCCAAGACAGTCTGAAAGTACGCTGCTCATGTAAACAGATCATTGACTGTATATAACATGGACAGAGTGTTCGTGACATCAGGTATAGGTTTCTGGCAAAGTCTAATGAGGCACAAAGTCGGTGTATGTAAAAAATAATTAACCCCTCTCAAAGTTTTCATAAAGGCCAGAACTAGCAATCTGACAAAGTCGATGGCATCATTGAACTTCCGGGTCACCCTAAGCGTTCCCAAAAGGAAAATGAGAAATCAAAAAGTGTGCCGCGCTCCTTTTGCAGTTTTTTATGTTTTTTTTTTTTTTGTTTGTTTTCGTTTGAAAATTGAACATCAAATGAACGAATGGTAGACGAATTGAAATGGCGCTGTCTTGGTTTTGGAAATGTAAAGGATAATCAGAGGTATAAAATCAGGAGAAACGACACCAAATGGCTGAAGTCGTGGTTCACTCTTGTCGTGCGTCTCGTTTACCGGTTTGTGTCCCTTCACGCTCAAGTCCTCCATGCATTCTGATTTGATGTCTGAACGACAGCAAAGATAAAATATTTTAAAAATGTTGTGAAATAGGTATATTTATTGACCTTGGTGGAAATCAGGCTCAGAAAAATCGTTTCTTTGATGTGTCTAGTCTAGTTATATGTGTATATTAGCAGTTAATTTAAGTCGATGTTTGAAAATCCTAAAGATTAGCACTCACTAGCTAATAGTGGCCCAAACATTTGTGTTGCGTTTATTCTTTAGTTTTGCTCCAGTAGTCTAAAATGTCCCTCTTGTGTCGGTTCTAAAATATTGTTCTGTTTTTCAGGTATGGGCATTAGCATGGTCTGTATGGCTCAGAGTTTGTCCATGATGTTTCCTCCTGAGCTACACCTTTGTTTCTCCCTGTTAAAGACCCTTTGGTCCACATTGGAATTGTGAAATTAGCTAAATGTCTTTTTTTATTTTAGTACTGTCTGCAGATTTTGCTAATAGATCAATAAAGTCTCGCTAATACCAGATGTGTTGGTTTCATTGTTAAAAGCCTCAAAGTGAAATTTTAAAGCAATACAATTGCATTTAAGGGCCAATATTATCTTAACTCAGCTTTTGGAAGGTGTTGAGACAAATGTGTGTGCTAATGTCATGTACACAATATTAGAGAGGTTTCATTTCATTAAGGCTTTTCTGCAAAACGCTAAATGTGTTGTAAATCACAAGCCGTTATCAACTGATCACATTATTACTTCACAATGCGATGTACCCACCACAGAATATTGATTTACAGTCTCACATTGGCTTACCATTCATCAATTCTGGTTAACAGGAATGTCATGTTTTTCATTTTCTGTCACGTGAGTCGAAGGAAGAGTAGAAGCAATGCGCAGTTTCAGGATGTACATCTCAGCATCAGAGTCTTCATTAACTTCTTGCAGAGGTTCATATATGTATGGTTGATGTACGTTGGGGCTCCTCTCACTCATGTGCAGGACACACCCTTGAACAGCATCGAGCATTGATGCTTCCAAATGACATTTTGTGCTCTGCTGGATCAGGAGATAGACTTATGATCGGAAGGTTGCCAGTTCGATCCCCAGATCCACTGAGTTGAAGGTGGTGAGAGTGATAAAACAACATCTTCAACGACCACAGCTGTGGCACCTTCGAGCAAGATACCTGTTCCCCAACTGCACAAATTCTATGGGTCACTCCACATCTGGCCATTTGGTCACTTTTATTTCACTTTAAAGTGATAATTTAAATCCTACTTACAATCAATGTGGATTGTATTTTACCTAAAATTTAGCTTGACATGTTCAGGAGAGTCAGGTAATCAATATTATGCCTCATTTTACTCCAATATTAGGCTTTTTACTGACATGTGATATAATATTGTTTCTCAACCAAAACAAACTGAACAAGGTTATTCGAGAGATTTAATAAGGCGAATGCTTTAAACAACAAAATTTATGCTTGATATGTCCCAGTCACCGAAGTTGCTGTTAATTATTGAAAAAAACAATTTCGCATGGTCAGTGTGCCAATTTCTCTTTCTTATTAAGCCTGAGACCTTTAATTTTACCTGTTTTATTGAAGATACTATTAATACTGAGCTGATCTGAAACTTCAGGCAGACAATCAGAACGTTTGGCAGAAGCTTGCTTCCCCAATCAATCAGCTCGCTCTAGACTAGCGAGGCATGATCCATAAGAAAGTTTCAACAGAAACTTACAGCACCAGGTGTTCATATGCAGTGACTATCTCAACAGACAAGCATTTTACAAAAACAGGACGTCAACTCTAGCTGTGAGGAAAACCGATCTGTTTTATACTAGTTATTGACAGGAAGTGATTGGGCACAAGGGGGGTTGGGGCAGAAGGGAGCAGGTTCTCATTCCCTCCAATGTTAAGTGACCGAGTTTAATAGTTCAGTATTTTTAAAAAGCTATGTGAAACAAAATCTCCCACTTTAAATCCTTATGAAACTCAAATATGTTAAATTATCACAGGAAAGAATGTTTCATTTATTGTATCACTTTATTTTTTGCATTGACAAGAGGTTGAAAATTATTTCAAATCACTTTCCGTGTGAGCACAGACATCTTAAACAAGACCCAAAAGACCTTTAAAAAGGAAATACCTAGGAAATGAGTTGACCGTTACTTACTCAGAAATAAAAATCAGTCTATGTGGATATAATCTAGTACTACTCTTGATCTCCCCTGACTATATCCATATGAGCACATCTCCAGTTTGATTGTTAAGTATTAAACAACAATGATTCAACCGAACCCCTGGAATGATAGGCTGCCGAATGTAAAAATAATTCTTGCAGCTAGATCAAGAATCGAACGTCCTAAACATGCAAGTCTCAGTGATAACCTCCATTGTCAACTCCCAGCAAAACAGTAAGAAAATAAACCCCATTCGTATTTCATGTCGATCACTTTTGCCTTGCTCCACCACTCCTCCAGCATCATCTTCTTTCACAAAGAGTTCAGAATCCCTAAGAGTTTAGTCAAGAAACACAGACAAGAAGAAGAAGCTGGAGAGGTGCTGGAACAGAACTTCTGATGCGCTCAGGACTGAGGAGTACCAAACTTAGAGCTGAGCTTGTTGATGAGAGCCATGATTTTGGGGTTGCTCTGGTACTTGGCGATGTTGGCTGGGTTTTGGGCCACGTCCTGAAATGCTGCCATCACATCAGGGTCCTGGAAATACAAAATAAATAAATTAATCCATTAATTAATGAATAGGATCTGGTCGTACATTCTTTTAGGCCTCAGACATGCACACTAATTATCTATGCTATTTTGAACAGTCACCATCTTTACAGCAATATGATATGGAATGTTAAGCTCTGGGACCAGTCTCACTACAGAAAAACATTCCATTGACGATGCAAAAGTGGACGCTTAACAAGTTAATGTTCCATGGAAAAGTCAGCTAAATTCACAATCTGTTCTAGAGGGAGTGTGTCTGTCCTGAAATTAAAGGTTCGGTGATATTATGCCATTTTCAAGAATATGTTGTTCATATTGACCAAATTTAGACCAATCTAGCCTGGGCTTATTCCAGAAATTATCTGAGATTTTCATATTAGTAAACTTCATAACTACTTCCGAGTTAATCACCTATTGGTTAGTGATTTGCATATTCATGATGTGTATGCAAAGTTACTGTCTGACAGTCAACTGTTGTATAACTTCAAGAATTTGCAATCCTCCTTCTTTCAATAACTTCATTCTCATGCCTAATTTAAAGACATTACATGAATTACGGTACTAAATGAGGATGTGCTTGCAAGAGAGATATGTTTGAGTTGCATTCTGCATGCGTAAAGCAGATATAGGTTAAAGGTGAAGTAAGTAGGCCAAAAAGTTAACTCTGTGCATCTCTGAGCCTGCCTGGTGGGCAAAAGAGGTAGTGTGTGTGATCATGAACACTCCATGATCTGGACACGAGATGTACATGCCTAGAACACATGAAAGACGAGCCAATGAACGGTCGAGATCGGAATGCGTCATAACGGGTATAAAAGATGAAGACATGCACAGAGCGGACGGATTTGCTAGCGGAGCGGCTGCATCCCCAGAGCCAGGAGACACCTGATGATGGACGACCGAGTGATGAAAAAACTTTTAAGACGATGAAAAGACATTTGCTTTGAGAAACCAACCAACCAATTTTTATCCACGATGGATGAGTACTATTTTACTTTATGATGATTATTATGTTTTGTAATATATTTAAAAAGCGATTAATTAAAAGAAATGTAATTAATTGCAATTACTGACTATCGAGTTTTTGATTTAAAAATGATTTTTAATCTTTGATGAAAGATTTTTAATGTAAAAGCTTAAGAGAAAGAACTGACCACAAAGGAGTCTTCTGACCAAGCTCTAAGCATTTAAAACTTAGAATTTAGGGCAGATTCGACTTACTTAACCTAACCTGAGAATAATAAATAAAAAGGTTGAAGGTGTAAAAGATTAAAGGATTAATTGAACACCATAAAACACAACGTAGATTTGAGCGATACTAGAGGGATTAATTATGAGCAAATTCAACACGGAGCTAGCAACAATAATACAGATGTTTGATTTCTATACACCCTGGAACTGAGCATTTTCTTTTAATTCATGTTGCCATCTTAAATAACACAAGTCCAAGTTGTGTGCTGATCTTTCCCCCCATTTCACTCGTAAGCGAGTGTTTTATATATTACAAAAGAAGGTGTTTTTTTGTGTGGATAGTGCTAGCACTACCGGGTAGGGACATCTGCCTTTTCATATCCGACTGTGACGTTAAAATAGGACTTGTATAATGGAGTAAATAAAACCATTTTTAAAAAATAAATAAACAAAAAATAATAAATAACTATAAAAGACACTTAAAGGCATAAACCCTTTAAATATAGCAACTTTAAGCTACATTTTTATTTAGAAAATAAATCTCTAAAATTGAAATGAAGAAAGAAGTTTTGGTCTTCTTTCTTCTTCTTTCGGCTGTTCCCAGTTTGGGGGTCGCCACAGCAAATCATCTGTTTCCACCTAACTCTGGCCTCAGTATCCTCTACTCTTGCACCAATTACCTTCATGTCCTCCTTCAGCACACCCATATAACTTGTCTTTGGCCTTCCTCTTGCCCTCTTGCCTGGCATCTCCATCTCCAACATCCTTCTACCAATATAACTACTATCCCTTCTCTGCACATCTCCAAACCATCTCAATCTGGCTTCTCTGACTTTGTCTCCAAAACAACCAACCTGAGCTGTTCCTCTGATGTGCTCGTTCCTAATCTTGTCCATCCTTGTCACTCCTAAACTGAACCTCAACATCCTCATCTCTGCCTCGTGTCTCTTCCTCACTGCTACAGTCTCTAACCCATACATCATAGCTGGTCTCACTACTGTTCTGTACACCTTTCCTTTGATTCTTGCTGACACTCTTCTGTCACACAACACCCCTGACACTTTTCTCCACCCACTCCAACCTGCCTGCACTCGCCTCTTCACCTCTTTTCCACACTCCCCGTCGCACTGGACTGTTGACCCCAAATACCTAAACTCCTCCACCTTCTTGACCTCAGCCCTCTGTAACCTCACTGTTCTACTTCCCTCCATCTCGTTCAAACACATGTATTCTGTCTTACTACAACTGACTTTCATTCCTCTTCTTTCTAGAGCAGACATCCAACTTTCCAGGTGTCCCTCCACCTGCTCTCTACTCTCACTACAGATTACAATATCATCTGCAAACATCATTGTCCATGGAGATTCCTGTCTGACCTCATCTGTCAACCTGTCCATCACCATAGCAAACAAGAAGGGACTCAAAGCCGATCCTTGATGTAGCCCCACCTCCACCTTGAACTCCTCCGTCTGACCTACAGCACATCTCACTGTTGTCATACTCCTCTCATACATATCCTGAACTACTCTGACGTACTTCTCTGCCACTCCTGACATCCTCATACAGGACCATAGCTCCTCTCTCGGCACCCTGTCATACGCTTTCTCTAAGTCCACAAAGATGCAGTGCAGCTCCTTCTGACCATCTCTGTACTTCTCCATTAGCATTCTCAGAGCAAAAATTGCATCAGTAGTGCTCTTCCTGGGCATGAAGCCATACTGCTGCTCACAAATATCCACTTCCCTTCTTAGCCTAGCTTCCACTACTCTTTCCCAGAGTTTCATTGTGTGGCTCATCAACTTTATACCTCTATAGTTGTTACAACTCTGCACATCACTCTTGTTTTTTTAAGATTGGCACTAGGACACTTCTCCTCCATTCCTCAGGCATCTTCTCACTCTCTAGAATCCTGTTGAATAACCTAGATAGGTACTCCACTGCTGTCTCTCCTAGACACTTCCACACCTCCACAGGGATGTCATCTGGACCAACAGCCTTTCCACTCTTCATTCTCCTCAGAGCCTTCCTCACCTCATCCTTTCTAATCTTTTCAACTTCCTGCTCTACAATGTTCACCTCTTCCCCCCTTCTTTCCCTCTCATTCTCCTGATTCATCAACTCCTCAAAATACTCCTTCCATCTTCTCTGCACACTCTCCTCACTCGTTAGAACCCTTCCATCTCTATCTTTAATCACCCTTATCTGTTGCACATCCTTCCCATCTCTGTCTCTCTGTCTCGCTAATCTGTACAATTCCTTCTCCCCTTCCCTCGTGTCTAACCTGGCATACAACTCATCATATGCCTTCTGTTTGGCCTTTGCCACCTCCCTCTTCACCCTGCGCTGTGATTCCTTGTAGTCCTGTCTACTTTCTTCAGTCCGCTCGATGTCCCACTTCTTTTTAGCTAGCCTCTTCCTCTGGATGATGTCCTGTACTTCCTCATTCCACCACCATGTTTCCTTATCTTCTTTCCTTCTTCCTGCTGACACACCTAGCATCTTCCTACCTGTCTCCCTGATCACTTCAGCTGTAGTTTCCCAGTCCTCTGGAAGCTCTTCCTGACCACCCAAAGCCTGTCTCAGCTTCTGTCTGAATTCCTCACAACCGTCTTCCTTTTTCAACTTCCACCACTTGGTCTTCTTTTCCATCTTTCCTCCCCTCTTCTTCCTGACCGCCAGAAACATCCTACACATCACCATCCGATGCTGTCTGGCTACACTCTCTCCTACCACTACTTTGCAGTCAGTGATCTCTCTCAGACTGGCTCGTCTACTTAGGATGTAGTCCACCTGCGTACTCCTACCACCACTCTTGTAGGTAACTCTATGTTCCTCCCTCTTCTGGAAATAAGTGTTAACTACAGCCATTTCCATCCTCTTGGCAAAGTCCACCACCATCTGTCCTTCTGGGTTCCTTTCCTTAACACCAAACCTGCCCATCACTTCCTCATCCCCTCTGTTGCCCTCGCCCACATGACCGTTGAAGTCTGCTCCCACCACTACTCTCTCCCCTCTGGGAATACTCTCCATCACCTCATCTAACTCACTCCAGAATCTCTCCTTTTCTTCCAGCTTACAGCCTATTTGTGGAGCATAACCACTCACTACATTCAACATCACCCCTTCAATCTCTAACTTCAAACTGATCACCCTGTCAGACACTCTTTTCACCTCTAAAACATTCCTCACAAACTCCTCCTTCAGGATCACTCCTACCCCATTTCTCTTCCTATCCTCACCATAGTAAAACAGTTTGTATCCCCCTCCAATACTAAGTGCTTTGCTACCCTTCCACCTGGTCTCCTGCACACACAGAATATCTACCTTCCTTCTCTCCATCATGTCCGCCAGCTCTCTACCTTTCCCGGTCATTGTACCAACGTTGAGAGTCCCTATTCTCAGACCTATACTCTTGCCTTTCCTCTTCTCTCTCTGCCTACGAATCCTTCTCCCTCCTCTCCTTCTTTGACCAACAGTAGTCCAATTTCCACCGCCACCCTGTAGGTCAACAGCACCGGTGGCGGTCGTTGTTAACCCGGGCCTCGACCGATCCGGTATGGAAATCGAATTGATGACTTGCATATTTGGTTTTGGCATGTTTTACGCCGGATGTCCTTCCTGATGCAACCCTCTCTATCCGGGCTTGGGATGGTTATGGTGATTAGCATTTGAAGCTTCATTGTATTAACCAGTAGCTTTCTGAGACTGAATGAGGATAAGACCGAGGTTATCTTTGGTTCTTCAAAAGCTCGCTCTGTCTGACTGAACTTTCCCACCATGTCTTCTCAGGTTAGAAACATCTGTGTTACCATTGATTTTGAGCTTAAAAAGACTAAACAAATCAACACTGGTTAAAAACAGCTTTTAACTTTGCATCATATCGAGACTTAAGCCTATTTTTTCTTTTATGGACCTTGAAAAAGTCACTCATTCATGTTTTTATAACTTCACATCTCGGTTACTGCAATTACAGAGGACTTCCTAAGCAAGCAGTATCTAGACTTCAGTCTGCTGCAAGGTTGCTGACAGACCTGCACAAAAAATATCAACACATCACTTTGGACCCCTAAACTACTGAAAGCCAGTGAAGGGAGCCCGCTTAAAATCCTTTTATTTGTGTATATGGTCATCAGTAGTCAAGGTCCTATGCATATAACAGAACTCATGTCTCAGTCTCCTTCCAGTAGGTCATTGCGGTGAGCTGACAAGGGTTTCCTGAAGACCCATAAAGTTAATATAAAGTCTAGAGGTGACAAGAGCTTTTTCTGTGATTGCCACTTGGCTTTGGAATGATCTGCTTACCGATATCCATCTATTGCCCAATATTGTGACTATTGCTATGAGTTTTATTGTTTATTGTCTATTATTATTTTGTTGACTGTACCGCCCTTTGGGCAATTCTCCTGTGAGAAAGCTGCTTAATAAATATATATTTACTTAATTATTAAGATAAGCTCACTAGCCATTATTTATTGTTGTGTGACGAATCAATCAGGCTCTAATATATGTGTAACTGCTAGCATGCTTACCTGCATAGCCATGAGGACCTCCGGGTCATTGAACAGATTGTTCAAACCAGGCATTCCTCCTGGGAATCCAGCCCCTCCTGATGGAGAAAACAGGCAGAAATAGGCATGAGCTCTTTCATTACTTTAAATTGACTGCATAGAACAAAGCAGAACCAAGCTAACGAGAAAACAGACAACACAAGCTTACTGCAACAGCATCTACTGATCTTTCTCAAACATATGGCTGATAATCCTGTTCATAGACTAAGGGTTTACCCATTCCTAAAGGACCACAATATCTTTAAGGTAAACATTGAGATTTTTTTTTTAAATTTTCACAAAATTTCTTTGGCTCTTCCACGTCACCTTTGTTTTTTGCAATGCGAAATCTCAGTCAATCTATAAAAGTTGGTGTTGGGACATAAAAAACTGCTATACACACTCTCACATCAACCCCACATCTGGAACGAAGAAGAAGAACAGTGTGAGGAGTCAAAGAAGAAATCGCAAAAGAAGAGAATGTGAACATTCAGAAACTCATCTAGTTATGGTTCGACCATCAAGAGTTGTTTGACAAAGAAAGGAAAAAGACAACCGGGTGTGTGGATGTTATCCCATGAGTTATTGATTAATTTTGATGATTCACTTTTAAGACTCTCATTTACTATAAAGACGCTTCATTTAAATGGTTTATACAAAATCTCAATTATGATCTAAATACTGAGTGGTAAGGGGTAGGGCTATAAACAGTAGGGTTTTTTTGTAATAAGACCCAAGAGGGAGGAGGAGGAAAAAAAAAAAGGAGTAGATTAGTAACCTAAAAAATATAATAACCTGAGAACCCTGGGAACCCTCCAGGCATCCCCCCAGCCTGCTGCCTTGCCTCCTCATCCTGCAGGAACAAATCAGAATGCCGGTCAGATGTTGATTTTTAGAACTATTGAAGCAAGCAAATTGGTTTCTTACCCTTTGTGCCCTCTCGTGCTCTTCCCTGGCTTTCTTCACCCGTTCTTGCCGAGCTTTCAGCTCTTGTTCTTCACGCTTGCGCTCATATTTGCGCCGATGCTCAATGATCTTGTTAGCCTTTAAGAGAAAAACACACACACACACACAAAAAAAATCTGCCTCAATCACAGATCTTTCTTTTTAATTGAAGACCCCAAATAAACATTTTAGAATTTGCACATTTTCCACATTAATTCCATTATTGGGTTAGGTTTCATTCACAACCCTTCAGCGATACCTTTGGCTGGACCTCTTTCAACATGACACTGGCCTCTTCGTCATAATCCAGCTTGCAGGCCATCGCCAGGTCTCGAGCAGCTTCCTCCCAGTGGCCGAGGAGCCTGCCACATGAAATGTGTTTCATTAGCAAAGGTAAAATTCGCAGCTCTTAAATGCAAGACAGATTCAGAGTTGTGTTACTTGTGTGCCTTCCCCCTCCATTTGTACGGCTGGGCTGAGTCTGGATTGATGCTGATGGCTCGGTCACAATCTCTGATGGCAGCGTTGGGCTTCTGCATCTTCACATAAACACTGATGGACACATAGAAAGAGAGAGATCACAGACCTGGGCCCTCATTTATGAACATTGAGCATGTAAAAAAAAACAACAGTAGAGTCCTTTTTCGTGCAATGTTTCAGATTTATTAAAAACTATTTCAAAATCAGCTTATTGCCACCCAAACTTTTCAATGTGCATGAGCACATAAAAAAATATAGTGGAACTGTCGAACATTCTAGCTTTATAGACTCTTTTACTGGCCACATGATCAAATAGTTGCGCACACACATTTTGCAAACATAAATGCAGGTTTTAAAACCTTGCGGTCATGTCTAAAAAGGTCACCGTATCCAACAAACCCAAAACGTCTGGCTGTTGAGTTTACGGTTGCACTTATTGTAATTTTAAATATGTATTAATAAAATATCTATAAATTAATATAAATGTTTTCCTGGTCTTCGAAAGACAGTCTACTTGCATAGCTTGACAGACTGCTGATTTCAACCATACTTCCCAGCACAAGTTGGCTGTATGTGCTGCTCTGCACTTCATCCAAAGTTTTCCTAAATATTTTACCTACATTAAACTAGAGCTGCAACTAGTTATTATTCTCATTGTCTATTATTCAACAGTGACTTAGAGTTCAAATAATCAGATAAATGTGTAACACAACATATTTAAATTTTCTTGTTATATTATTATGCATTATTCTGTGATCGGACATGAATTTTGCTTGTATGTATACAAATATGTTTACATATTTATTCTACTACCTATTAACATTTACTCTACTATTTCTATTCTAAACCTAGTAGCCAATATAGTATGTGGTTTTGAACAAAGGGGAGTGCAGCGAGGCCTCTCTGTATCATGTATAAATCATGTTTTAAACATGGTAACAAGCTCAGAGGTAAATATCTGAATTAAGTGCATTAGCTATGTATTTTGGATACAAGCAGAGCGAGGTGAATTTTTTTAGGGCAAAATAGAGACTTTGAAGCCATCTTCTTTTAGCGGAGCACATCCATGCCATTCCTTCTTCAGGTAACATTGACTCTAGAAACATGTCAAAACAACTTCTGATAACCAAGAGGCAGGAAGCTTGTCCCAGTACCACGAAAGATTGTTTGTTCACACGAACGCACCCTAGAAGTTAAACCGGAGCCTTTATATTAACTTTCTTCTATGACATTTATTGATAAACTGCAAATATTAACTTGGACGAGAAGCTTTTTCCATGTTTCAAATAGACATCAAGATGCTGAGCCAGCATCACGATCCTCCAACAGTTTCTTTTGCTTTAACACAATGAATGATCTCGGAACAAAAAAAAAACTTGTTTAAATGGTTTCTGGACAGAAACACCAATGTTTTTACACTTTCTGCCTTTAATAAGAGCGAAGTGGAGTAACAGCATGTGCCTGCTGTGCTCAACACACGTTCAGACGTAGCACTATCACATAAGCACAAGTATTTACGAGCGATGTTGGACATCACAGGAATATCCTTAAGCGCACCAACAGATCCGGATTCATCCGACTCTTCTCTCACTCTTTAGCGGGGCCTGACTCGTGACTGACTCGGGCGTGTTGGTGCTGGTACCAGTGCCATTTCAGCAACCAGTTTAATAGTCATTTTAGTTTCATGTAATTTCATCTGGTAAAACAAAGACCATGCGGGCAGGCTTCAAAAAATTATGTCGTTATTACTTAATTATACAATAAATCATATTACATCAACCCCCCCTCAGGGATGACTCCACTGTCCATCGCAATATTTCTCTTTAGACATTGTACGATGCCAAATTGGTCGACATCGCCCAAATTAATTGTACAATCTATTACGTGGAAATGCTTTGTGATTTTTTTTTTACATCTTTAAACTCACTCGCTGCAGCACGGCACTAAACCACAATAAGTATTTTAGTAGTACTTATTTGAATTTTGCCTCTGAGAACCTACTTAAGTGCTCAATCAATCATACACAGTAGCTCTCTCCCTTTGTCTATGCTAATGAAGTTTGATAACTAACAGCTAAACTCATCCACTCAAATAGTCTTTAGCCACTCTCTCTTGGATGTCCCGGTGCAGTGACCTCATGTGCAAACCCTCTCTGAATCTAATGTTTTGGCACACTCAAATCCTGTCAACCTTATGCCAACAATTTTGGTGAAGACTGTCTTTTAGAAATTACTTTTAATTGACTGAGGAGATAAAGCGGGAACTGGGCGATACCTGGCTCTTTTGGCGTATATGATGGCCAGTGTAGGGTTAAGTTTTACAGCTTCTGTGAAGAGGTCCAAAGCTTTCTGTAGCTCTCCTGGAAAGGGAAACATGCTTAGCACAGCCACAAATAAAGACCAGCAAACTAGGATCACGTTAAATAATTAATGCTTTTCAGGCAGCTCACCATCCCCCAACGCTTCGATAGCTTCCATCTTCTTCTCATTGGCTTGGTCCATCATCTCATCTGTGACCTGAGGTAAAAACATGTGTTCATCAAAGTTTTAAAATGTTTCTCTGATCAGACGCTCATCCTTGCAACACTAGCACAGGCTTGCTTTAGTTATGATTCAATCAAAGCAATCCTCAAGATTATGTTCTACTCCTCTATTTTGAGAAGTACGGTCAAAGATGTTGGGGTTGGAGCATTCAAATCCAGATGCATCATGTTACATGAACATGTTGTAATCCTTCAAATTCACACGTTTATTCAGGTTACGATTTTTGTATATGCATAAGTAATGGTATTCTTTTATACATTTTCACCCAAAAAGAAAAAGAATTAAGCAGGCTTGCCTTTTTCCCCATAGTCATTCCTACATTTTGTTGATTTATTATATTTTATTAAGAAAATGCCATTTTAAGTGCCAATACATTCAAATCAACTCAAGTTAAACAATTAAGTAATCGATAAAGGTAAAAAAAAAGTACAAGCATACACTATAATAAACAAATGAGAACTTAAAAGTAAGACCTCACTTATTTCCGTAGTTGACCTTTGTGTGTGTATAAAAAAAAGAGAGAGCGAGAGTGGCCCTACAGTCAGCTTTAAAGTAAGAAAATATGACAAGGTTCAGACAATGGAGCTGAGCTTTAAATTCACAATAGATTAAATAGGATTTTTGGACATCTTACTTTAAACCCATCTCTACTTTCAGAACACAAAGGAAAGGTAACAATTTCCACAGTTTTATAGCATTACATTTAAATAATTTTAGTCCCAGAGATTTAACTCTAGGTAAACAATAATTAAGCTGATTGTATCTAAGAAATTAAGAGTGGCTCATCAGTTGAATATTACACAAAAAAATTTTGTGTACTTTGATTGACAGTAGAGTGCATTGTTGAAACTGAAATAAAACCCACTAACCTTAACCAAATGATTATTATTATGACATTTTTGTAACTTGCTTTTAACCTTACAACCAAGACATAAGTACCAAGAATTACATGGATAAATCAAAAGAATGTAGACAAAATTATTAACATTATCTTTTTATATCACAAAAAAAAATCTCTTTCTGTACAGACAAATAAGTTTTGTTTATTAGTTTTTTAATCACGTCAGTACTCATAAAGCAACCAGACATAGCTTGATATAAAATTGTGCCTAAATATTTGGTGCCTAAAAACTTTCTGCTTTGCCAAGATGCCGTGATTCACATCAAGAGTCATCTGGATATAGGTTAACAGACTGGCACAAGTCACAAGGACAAAAAAAAAAAGGGTTTGTGATCTGGCACTAGTCTGGATCCTGATCTGTTGGAAATCTGGCACAGACAGACAGAACAGCTCAAGAAGAGTCAGCGGTAGTTTGTAATAGGAGTTTGTAAGGATGTAGTTTGATTATTTCTGGTAATGTTAACTCACAGCTATCTCCTTAAACCTGACAATTCTGGACAAGCGTCAAGTTTATGACATGCAAATGTATTTTCTCGAACGTGTAAAAAAAAGTGTTCTGTAATGCGTTTTAAAAAGTGTAAATGTGTTTCTTAACCTGTAAGAGTGTTTCACATTATGTAAATGTGTATTGCAAGTGTCAGCCAGAGTGTTTTAGTTGATTAAGATGGTCTCAAACAGTCACTACCTTTCAATGTTAGTGTTCAAAACACCAGTCTTTACTGCATGCAAGTAAAAGTGAGGTTTAATAGCATCAGCTTAAATTGAATCATCAATTTTTATGTAATCTCACTCTTCCGCTCAAAATATGCACTCCAGGTAACGCCCCACAGTCAGAGGGGTTTCGTGACCCTTTACAACTTGCACAAAAACAAAAAGCGGTCAAATGTATTCACCTCCAAGTTCTCAAAATCACCCATCTCTTGAGGATCATCTGTGTCCGGCTCGATAACTCCTTCATTGTCGATTTCTGTTGGAATAAATACATTACACTAGGAAACTGAGTACACTAAAAAAAAATCCTGTTAATAATTAAAAAAAAAAAAAACGATATATCGCTTTCCATAAACACTTAAGCCATGTAGTTGTAACACGATGTGTGCTGCACAGATATAATGCTTGGGACACAGTTTAAAATCAATGTTAGGTTATTTAGCGAGGTAAAATAATCTAAACGAGAAATTCAAACCTATGTCGCTCTCCTCGCTTTCAGACAGTGGCTCTGGTTCAAATTTTGGCTCTGCTTTGGCGGCTCCAGAACATGGACAGCCTCCCTAAAACAAAGAAACAACAGCAGTCTAAAAGAACAGCAGAAGATATTACAGCAGGGTGGAAAATAAAAACATCTGCAAGCAGCATTGAATAGAAGATAATGAGCCACCCGCTCGGTCAGATGCCTCCCAAACTATCAACATTCTTCATCTACAAGTTATTTTTCTTAGGACTCAAATAAAGATGGAGTCATGCATTGTCTTCTATTTAGGCGGTCACTTATATTAGCAGTGTTCGTGTTGTTTCGAGTAGGATGTCAAATCTGTACTGGTAGAAATAGAGCGCATGTAATTTGTTGTCCACAGCAAATAAAGCCGCTGTGGATGAATTTATGTTAAACTTTCACAACAATGTCGAACAGGGTTTCTGCAGGTTTCATAAAGTCAAATGTAAGACTTTTTAAGACTCAAATGTAAGACTTATAACATCAAATAACATACAAAACTTTTTTGCATAATGAACATTATACTCCAAATACATAGTTTGAAACATCAATTATGTTTTTGAATATTTATGAAGGTTCTCTCAAATTCTGGCAGCCCTAACCATGCCTTTTGCGAAGATAAAATTTTATGCCCGTTTTCTCAAACTCGGGCAACCCAAGACAGATTTTCTTGTAACATTTAGGATCAATTCTTCAATCTCTGGCAACCCTTACAATCACGTTTCCTTTTTTCTCAGTGCTGAGTCTTATGTCAATACCTGGCTACCTTATCAATCACTTTAAGGATTTTGAGCATTTAAGAGAGTTCAGGAGTGTGTTTTTAAACTCTGGCAACCCGAAAAATCCCTTTCATGATTTTGAGTGTTTATGAGTATTTTCTCAGACTACGGCTACTGCAAGTAATTTTAACATATTTATTATTAAGGAGCAACCTCAAGCAACAACAACAATAAAAAAAAAACACATCAGATGAGCTTTTCATGGGGATCAGAAAAATAAGAGCTGTGAAAAATTATTTAAGAATTTATAGTTAATTTAAGACCTTTTTAAGGCCTAAAATTTGGGATTTAACATTTTAAACTTTTAAAGACTCAGCGGAAACCCTGCCAAAATGGTTTCTCTCCATACCTTGCATGACGAGCTGTCGTTCTGAGCTGGTGTGGGTATGTTTGCTCCCATTCTGCAAAATATGATCGTTTTCATTGCTTTATGGTCATTGGTCAGAGCTTCAAGTCACTCTATTCTACAGCAATGAATGAAAGTTAAAGAACATTCTATGGCACACATTAACCCCCACAGACTGTTCATGAATGCAAACTCTGGCATAAATACAAGGATTTTACACCATGCACTTGGCTTTTTGACATTAATATGTAGTATAGATATTTCTAAAACTGTAACCAAGATTCATGAGACACTTACCCTTGAAGCCATGTCTTGAAGAAGCTCATCTCTGGCAGATGCAGCACAGCTGGATTCTCTTTGCACATCTGCACAAAGGCCTTTAACTCAATCACTTTCCGTGGGTCCATTTCCACGCGGAACAGCCTCGAGAGGAAATGATTTCTGGAAAACAACAAACCCGTAAATAGCAGCTCCAGTCAGCTGAGGTGTCCAATCAGCGTTAGGCATTCGTAAACAACTCCCAATATCAACAAAGTAGAGAAACGACCGATAAACATGCAGCAATTAGTGTTGTACGGGATTACCGCTGCGTAGAAGCTTCTGGAATAATGCGCAAAGGAGCGCGATTTTTAACAGTACCCTGATGTTTTAATTACGCTCATGTTTAACTACGCTAGTAAACATTTCAAACATATTTCTGCAGTACCTGAAAGAGCAAACGCCTTAAAACGCGCTTTCCACTCAGCGATGTGTGATACAAGTCGCCAAACACGCGCACCTCACCGAACGCTAGGGCTGGGAGTACTGCGCATGCGTGACTTCAACCTCTCAATCAACGAAACATCAGGCGGCCTTTATATAACGCTCTTTTGCGATTATTTATTTGCTGATAAGCAATCCCTTTCAACGAAATATAAACATTAATTTATTATGATACTTTACTATAATTTACGTTGATATTATTAAACAATCGCGTGTTTCTCATTCCGGTTTAAAAGTGAATAATTCGTTTTTAAATTCTATATTTAAATTCTCAGACAACTCATGGACTTACACGCGGTTACTTGTTACTTGTGACGTGTTTTTATTCAGTAATAATAACAAAACTCCTTTGCATGATTTAAAAACACAACGTTTGACGTGAATAAATTCCTGTGTAAATGTTTTGTTAAATGTATAACTGGGGTATGCTTCTGTGTTTCCAGCGTGTGATTTTAGCAAAAAAAATACCCGATAAAAATACATAAACAATTTCGAAGTAATTTGTGGGGTCCTTTGTCATTCAGAGTCGCAGTATGTTGTCGTTAGGACAACTCTGACCAATCAGTGTTCAGAAACTGCTAGATGTCCACCAATAGTAGCTCAGAGTCTAACAAGGGGGCGTGCCCCTGTCACCTTCCATGCGTTCGTAACAATAGTTTAGAGTAAGAGTAACACGTGTGTAACGCTCTCACGATGTGTTTTATTGTATAATAGTCGAGTTTATTATTATTTACGGCTGTCTGAAATTATTCTACCTCATGTTGGGAGTCAAACTGATGAGTGTCTTCTCTTATTCGTGACAATGTTTGCCTCCAGCAGCAGTTTACTGAGACACACCGTCCGCAATGTTTCTCGGTCTCAGTGGAGTCAAGGTAATGCGATTTTAATTGCATTTTTTTATTTGTGATGTATTCTACCTGGTGACCCCTGTTTCATTTTGTACATTCAAAACTAAGTGAAGTGTGGAATAATTGCATAGAAATGTATTTGCAAAGGATTTGACTTCATTGTTTTGTAAACATGGTTTGTGATATAAATATGTATGCCTGTTTTAGCTAGTCATTTTGCTGTAGTGTTCTACCAAAAATCTTGCCAAATCTAATTCAACCTGTTTTTATTTGATTTGTAGGTGATAATGAATAATAAAGTATGCTTTCTACCATTAGCAAAAAAAAAAAAAGCATCTAACATGCATAATAGCATAAGTAAAACACATCCCAATCAGCCACCCTATATTGATGTGTCGTTCGTGAAAAGAATAAACCTGACTAGTTAGTAATAAACTTTTTTTACAGAGTGAAATGTTATATTTGGTGCATGCGGATTACACTGTTAATAATCAAAAGACACCAGTATGGACATTTATTTACTCAGATTAGTATATTTTACTCTATTTTTCAGTCTTTGCCGTAACGTTTTACAATTAAATCAGATTTTTACCGATATGAAAGATAAAAATGAATCGTTCAAATGAATCATTATTCAAAAGAACAAGAGTCAAAAGAATGAAATCCTATATTGAACGAAACTTCAATCTTCTTCGGCTGTTCATCTCGTAGTTCTTTGGTGTAGTTTTCTGTTGTGAGATCGAAGCGAAACGGTCAAAACAGTTTTTTATTGTTGCATCAGCTCGTAAATGTCCAAATATCAGGAACCAGTTTGATTAACCAGTTCATGATCCGTTTGAAATAACGATACACTTTCACTAACCCAAACTGCTCAACAGGGGCAGACACAGCTTGTGATTTAAAAGCTTTTAATTTTCCAGGGTCCCTGTGGTGTCCATGCAGAAATGTGTCTGTGAAAACAGGAGTATTGCAAAACAAGAAAGTTCCTCGGAGGTACCTGGGTCAGCCGAGTCCTTTCACGCATCCACACCTCATCAGAGATGGTGAGCGAGTCTCTGTTTCAGCTCTAGCTCTGCCATCAAATTGGAGCTTTGTTATTACACCACTGAACTGTGGAATGCTTGTTTCTGTTTTAGAAAAGTGAGAAAATTCCGTTTTGATGAATTCATAATTTAGGTGTTCTCTGCTAGTTCTTGAAGGTGTTACAATGTTATGTCAGACCTACATAAGAGCTAACATCAAATAAGGTAGGATTCCTAAGAGTGCTTACCACCCTAAAAAGCTTTAAATGCCTACTTTAAAGTTTTAAAAGTGTTTGCTACACATTGTTCAAGAGCTTAATCAGCGTATTTAATATGCATATTTTCATGCTCTTTTGCTACTCATGAAACCATTACCTGCATGATAAAAACTTGGCTTAAAACGTTTGTGGAAAATGAGCGCATCAGTAAAATGAACCTGAACATAAAAGGAGAGAAATTAAATAAAAAGGATTCAACCATTTACAAAACGCATGACCTTAACTGTAACATCTTCATTTCCAGGTGAGGTGACGCCAGGTCTCTCCCAGAATGAGTTTGAGCTTCGCCGACAGCGTTTGGCAACTCTGATACAGACTCAAGCGGAGCGGCAAACAGGTTCTGGAGCCTCTCCCAACTCCTCCCACATTGTCATCGTCCTATCCCATCCCATTCGCTACATGAGCAATGACATCCCTTACCCGTTCCACCAGAACCAAGACTTCCTGTACCTCACGGGCATCATGGAGCCAGACAGTGCTCTCGTCATGTTCGGATCGGGTAAACCGGATCAGGCCGTGCTGTTCGTTCCACGAAGAGACCCGGCACGAGAGCTTTGGGATGGCCCTCGCTCGGGAAAAGATGGAGCTGCAGCGTTAACGGGTCTGGAGCGCGTTCACAGCACGGAAGAACTGGGTCTCGTTCTCAAAAGCTTGAAAGGTAAAAGGAAAACGGGTGTATCCGCTGAATTCACTGGAACAACATTGTTAGCAGCTTCCTCATAACATTGCGCCACCAACATAACATGAGTATGTGATCGTGATGTAACTGGGAGAAATTATAAATTTTTTGTGCAGCCCGGTACCAACTGGTCTACGGACCAGTTCGGGAATCACTCCATTATAAGACTTTGCTGCCATACTTTAAATAAGACTGAAAGCAACACTGAGAGAAAAATCTGAAGGATTAACAAACTACAAGATTTTTTGGGTGGTACAAGTACTCACAGTAGCTTGAAAAACTAAATTTAGTCATCATTGTAGTATCATTTGCATTTTGAAAGTTTGCTCTGGTAGGTACCAACACACAACAAAGAACTACAAATTGATGTAGTACTATGGTAAATATTGTAATAGACTTGGGCAGGATTTATAAACACTTTATAAAAAAAGGGAAAGGCGGGGTTTTTTGGCAGCAGATCCACCCATGAGGCAGTCATATTTCATATTGTCATATTTCAGGGCACGCCAACGTTCCCACAACAATAGTCTGATGTAGTTAGGGAGTCCAATGGTTAGTTGTTCTTTAAATCACACATTTTCAATACACTTTTATACACTACAGATATTTGATGTTCTCGATGATACGCCCCCCTGTTGTTTCCAGGCGGAACAAAAAAATATGTCACGCTATTACCAGACATCCAGAAAAATGTAACCAATCGAATCACAACTTCAGGATTCTTGGATGTTTTTCCAACTTTATGTACCAAAGTCATCAGACGTTTAGCTAGCATTCCACTGGAGTGATGGCTGAGACTGTTTTGTTAGTAACTAGTAGTTCTTCAGTAAACTCTTCTGTATTTCAACTCACATTGTTTCAGGTCATATTTCTGAAACCAAAGCTTTTTGTTATGTCCTTACATTAAATCATTCAGGCAGAAGCCTAGACACATATAGCACTTTTGCAAAGACATTATCAATCTTTGACAAAAATTCCATAAGTTACATAATGCACAATGCTTTTTTAATTTGTTTAACATATACCCAACAACACACCTCCTCTCTTCTAGGAGAAACTATATGGTATGATGGCACACAGCCTTGCCATCCACGGTTGCACCACAATCACATTCGCCCCCTGTTGGAAGGAGGACAGCTGACAAAGTCTCTCAGGCCCTTCACTCATGCGCTCAGAGCAGTTAAGAGCCAGGCAGAGATCGCTCTGATGAAGAAAGCTGGAAGGATCACGGCTCAGGTACATAATATTTAACAACAGGGGATTGACAAAAAATTGTTTTGCTGTTTACTCTTTTATAAAAACCTATTTAGTAAAAACAAAAAAATAACGCTTTTCAGAGTTTCACCTTTATATCCAAAACACTGAGAGGAAACTTCAGCTTTTACTGAAAGCGTGATCTGATTTAACTATAAATCAGATCATTTATTTTTGTGTGGATATATAGCACATGCAAATCCAGCAGCTGTGTTTTCACTGAACTTTGAAGTTTGGTGTATTTCTAGCCAACATTTCCTGTTGATTTGTCTCATTTTGAAAGCTGTTGTGTAGTTTTGAGTGAGACAGTATTGGTTTTGAAGTAATCGTATTAATGTTTTTGTCCCATCTTCAGGCGTTTAAGAAGACTATGGCCATGTCAGGGGGAGACCTTGATGAAGCAGTTATTTATGCAAAGGTGAGATCTGAGTGTATATCAGTTGGAAGAGAAATCTAAACAATCCCATACTGAATAACTAAAGACTCTCCCATAACCAGTTTTTGGGGTTTGAGGGACACATTGATCATCTATGTGGATTCCTCTCCCTATTGATATTCGCAAGTTGTCCTTTTTGGATATTTAAATAGAAATCTTTGAATCTACTGATGCAATGTACTCGTGACTGTTTTATTTTTAAAGTTTTGTCTGATAAACTGCAAAAAAATGCACTCTTAGAACAATAAACGAAGAACTCAAATGAAGTGAATCTCTTCATTTTACCTCTTAAAGTTAAACTCTAATTTCTAAACTCTAAACTCTACAATTTCTAGCTGATAACAAACGCTGTTGGATCTTAAAAACAGACAGAAACTCTCAAAGCAAGTTTGTCCAAGCTGTGAAACTGCACTGAAACGAGAATATTTAAACTTGTATCTAGTGGTCTTAAGACTAGACAACTTGTTTTAAACTTGGATGTTGTCTCTTTTATTTGCATTAAAATAAGTATATATGACCTTAAATTAAGAAAGTTTGAGAGTATGGGGTCTTAAAACTAGAAATTCTAACTATCAATTATTATATTTTATTAATATCTCTTTTTAGATTTTTTGGGGCATATTGATGCCTTTTTAGATGCCTTTCAGGAGACAGGACTAAAACTGGGTAGAGGTTAGGGGAGAAGATCGGCAAAGAACCGGGACTGTATTGAAACCCCCGTCACCAGATGCATCCACTCCACATGTCCGTGCTCTGACTGCTACGCTATCTGTGTTGACTTTTATTTGTTTCTGTGCTATTGTTTGTTTCTGATAAGCTAAAATAGAAACATCATAGTCTTAAGATGGATTGTCTCGTTTTAAGACCACTAATGACTATGTACAATTTGAAATATTCTAGTTTCAGTGCAGTTTCACATTTTGTTGATGAGAGATTTGTTTTGTTTTTTTATCTGTTTTTAAGATCCAAAAGTATTTGTTATTTTAAAGAATTAAGAATTCCACAGCAAGTTTAAGAATTTGCCAATTCCAATTCGCTTACTCCGTTGGCTGATGCTTTTTTTATTGATCTTGGGAGAGTTTAACTATATTTGAGTTTTTTTTTTTTTTCTTGTTCCAGGAGTGCATTTTTTAATATTTAGATCTTTTCCATCATAGTTGGTACAAAGCTGGATTAGTGTCTAATATTAATTAATTATAAATCTAAATGTGACTTTGGTTGTGGTATGTATTGTTTTGTGTGTAAGGTCTTCCATTAAGGTTCGGGGGATTGATGATTTATTTACAGTGTAGATTTTTTTCTTGTTTTCTTTTCACAAGCATTTCAGTCTTATTTCAAGAATTAAATTTTTTACCCCATTGTCTGATATTTTACTTGATCTAAGAAGATTAGAACTAAATTGAAGATTTTTTTTCTTGTTCAAAGATGAATGTTTTTTTTTACCAGTATTTAACATTGATTTCTTAAAATAAGATGTCATTAACGTTCCTGAAATAACAGTATGTTGAGTCAAAATTTCTTGTTTTAAGATTCTTGTTTTAAGATCAGTGGCATAGTCAACCGCTTCTTTTCACAAGTTGCTTAATTCAAGAGCATAAATGACTAGAATAAGCATTTTTTTTCACCTCAAGAAAATGTAATTGATATAATCTATTCTATCCACCCTAAAAGTTTAAACTAGAAAATTCTTCCAGAAAAAAGAAAATCAAGATTTTCAATATAAATTTAGCTTTTTCAGCTTTGCTTGGATTCCGTATTTTGCAGTGTACTGCTGTTATTGCTTTAGTCACATTTCAATTCAGACTATAAACTCATATACTTCAATGAGTGTTTACTCACTGAGCTTGACTGTATTCTATGGATGTTTGAATCAATGTGCAATGATTTCATTTTCTACGTAGATATTTAATATTTTATCTTCAGTTTTTATCTCTGATCTGTTTTTATTCTTTAAATCACTTCAATGTGCTATACAAATCAACTTGCCTTGCGTGTCTCAGGCAGCGGGGAGAGATGCTATTTAAATCGAATGACCTTCCCAAAATTAAAATGCTCTAAAATATCTCCTTTGAGCATAAAGTTTCTAACTGTGACTCGATATGCTCTCTTTGAATGTCACTTTTACATGTCTCTCCTGCAAGGATGTGAATGAACATTTTGTCCGTCTTCTCTCTGTTTTGGTTTCTGATGTAGTTTGATTACGAGTGCCGGGCTCACGGCGCTAACTTCCTGGCTTATCCGCCGGTGGTCGCTGGTGGAAACCGAGCCAACACACTTCACTACATCAACAACAATCAGATCGTGAAGGTGAAGCACCAAACAATCATGAAATATACTGTTTATTGGTGATGTTTTAAAAGACAAGAGAAATCCTCTCATTTTGATATGTTGCATAAATATTCTCATTTTGATATGTTGCATAAGTAAAGAAAGAACACATTTTTTCCATATAATTTGTAAAAACACAGCTTGACATTAACGTACGCTCATTCTTATGCTTTCTGAACTCTGTGTACACTGCGTATGTAAGCGTGTTGAAATAATGTTTTTAATCGCTAAACTAGATTAAACATAATTCAGTGTTAATTTCTCCCTTATTTCTTTTCTTTTATTCTATATTTCTCTCTTGTGCATTTTCTCATTTTCTTTTTTGTCTCGCTCAAATTTTCTTTCTCTCCTCTCTGTCTTTCTCCCTCCTCTCCTCCTTTGTTCCCTCTCTTTCTCTCTCCCTCCTCTATCTGTCTTGCTCACTTGCACTCTCCTCCTTCTCACTCTCTTGTCTTCTATCTATTCTCTCTCCCCTTCTCTCCTGCACTCTCTCTTCCCATGTCACTACCTCTCTTTATCTTTGTCTCCTCTTTCTTGCCATTTCTCCCTCTCCATCCACTCTCCGGCTCTCTCTTCTCCTCTATCTTTCTCTCCTTCACTCTTTCCACCCACTCTCTCACTTTGTGTTTCTCTCTCCGCCTTCTCCCCTATTACCTCTCTTTCTCTTTCTCTCTGGCTTTCTGTCTTTCTCCCCTTTTCGCTCTTTCTCTCCCTCTCTCTCTAGGATGGTGAAATGGTCCTGTTGGATGGCGGTTGTGAATATTTTGGTTACGTGAGCGACATCACTCGCACTTGGCCGGTGAATGGAAAGTCTGTGTTCTACAGATTCCTAGTAGTCTCTTATAATATGAAGCTCTGATAATAACAGTAAGAGCTTCTCTACTAGCACTCGGGTGTCCTGTCTGTGCTCTCTCCAGGTTCAGTTCGGCTCAGAGAGAGCTGTACGAGGCTGTGCTTGAGGTGCAGCTGGCCTGCCTGTCTCAGTGCTGTTCTGGGGTCAGTCTGGATCATATTTACTCCTGCATGCTCTCGTTGCTGGCCCGGCAGCTCAAAGAGCTTGGGATTGTTCCGCGGCACACCAGCGACTCAGACGCTCTGAAGGTACTTTGTTGGTTTGTTTGTAGAAGGGTCCATTGAAAGTTAGCCTTTAAAATGTTTCTTTATTTAAAAGTATGAGCTCTACAAAGACGTTTTATGTGACAAAATGCAACTTATTTAAAATATGTTTTGAAGGATTAATTATGTTTGCAAAAAACACTTTAAAAGTCAAGATTAGTTTTTTTTCTCTGTTCATATAACCATGTAAGGTTCACATAAGTTGCTTTATGAAGGTTTAGAACAGAAACTGGTGGTTTTAACCACTTTCTTGTTAAAGGAAACACATTTCAACTCTAATTAGTCCAAGTAGATTTACAGCGTTTTGGACCAACACTGTTTGAATACAGACCAACAGCAGTTTGAATACCCATTCGAGTAGGCTGCATTTTGTGCATATTTATTAGGTTTACAGCTACTGCTCAATTGCCTGCAAACAGTTTAATTTGACTTCTCCTTGGCTCTGTGGTCAGGAAAGAACTGTAAACACTTCTCCTCAATAATACAAGCAATTAACTCTCTCACAATATGATGCCAGCATTTGTTTCGTGGCTACTATAAAACAACATTTGAGTTAATTCTGTCCTTTATGATGCCAGAAAGTAAAACCTCAGTCAGTTTAGCCAATTGTATCAGGGAAGATGTTTGGGAGAGCACTCAGTCACTGTTTTGATTAGTGGTACATGATGATGTTTCTCAAGCAATATCTTCTCGGGTTCTTTCCAGGCAGCGCGGCAGTTTTGCCCTCATCATGTGGGTCATTACCTGGGCATGGACGTTCATGACACTCCAGAGCTCTCCCGCTCACAGCCGCTGCAACCTGGCATGGTGATCACTGTAGAGCCAGGTGATGAGCACGAACATTAAACATTAGTACAATAGCGTTCCTTTTTATTGAGATGGTGATTGAGAGTGTGAGCTGATGCTATGTGCTACCTTGTGTCATCAGAACAGTTTATTTTGTTTGGTTCTTTATCCACTTCCTTCCATCTCATTGGGGGTTGGCTACAACTCTATGAACTGTAACTGTGCACAATAGACACAGGAGGATTAGGATCTCTGGAGATGGACTTGTAGCTTTTTTTTTTTGATGTCCTCAAATTCATTTTTACATTGGCAGCACCTGTTACTAGCCCCAGGTGTCTAAATACAAAGTACAAGAGCTTCAGGTGCTTGAAAAGCAATTATTTCAGAATTTTCACTATGTTCCATTAACTTTGTAGAGAAAATTTTTGAGGTGTTTGTACATTTTTAATATTTATTTGCGATTGGAATTTTTTTTGAGGTATGTGTGGATTTTCTGACAAAATTGCAAGGCTGTAGCTGTTCTTGACCACTATTATACTTCAGAAAGACTTCAGAAAGACAACTACAGTCCTAGTTTGCCAAGTAATGCTCCAGTTTAAATGTTTCAGATCACGAGCTCCCCGTGACATTCACTGCGCACCAGTGGGTCTAATAGATAACATTCTCTCTTATTGCCCCCTTTGAGCGGCTAACTAAAGAGATCAGCTCCTCTGATGCATCTGTAGCGGACGTTATTCCTTTAATCGCAGCGCTAAAGCATCTTTTAAGCAAAGAGGTTGAGACAGAACACGGAGTGAAAGCAATGAAAAGTACGTTTCTCTGAGATCTATTTGGATCCTCTGCACTTCATCGCGACTACTTAAACCGCGTTATAAAGATCATTACTTGTATGTGGAAATAAAGCAGCGCGGATGAGAAATGATCCAGAATGCGGAGAACCTGCAGAAAGACAGAGAGAGAGAGAAGGCTTGTACATTATTATTGAACGTAAGCATTAGTGTGGTAAAGTTAAACATTTAAGTTTGAATTTTTTTTTTTTTTTACAAATGTACACATATTTTTTTAATTTGTAATTGATTTATTCTTTGAAAATGTATTATGAATTTATGTAATTGCGATGCCTTGATTTTATTAAGGTTTGTACACAGTCGTAGCCGTAAATTCATTCTAAAACAAACTTTTAATGATCCATTGAGCTTTTAAATTGTTTAAATATGAACAACTTTTTAAAACTGGGATAGCCATGAAATGGCCATGTTGCTGTCAGGGCTTTAAAAAGAAAAGAAAGAAAGAAAGAAAGATTAATTACTTGTGTTGGTTTTGCATACTTGCATTTGAATTAGGATTTCCACTGTTATGGTTGTGTCCAGATACAGTCGGTTCACCACTATTTTCACTTTTGGATACATGTTTGAGGCTTTTTAGTATTGTCCACAAATAATTCTGGCCATTCTCAGTCCAGTTTCATTTTTGCAAATTAGCACAAGTGTTTCACACAGTTTTCTGCTTATCCAAGACTGAAATCAAAACAACAGGACAAAATGGTAAGATCCTGCTCTGTTTCCCCTGTCCAAGAGCTTTTGTGCCCTCTTGACTGTTTCATTTCAGTATGAATGAGGAATTGATTTCCTCTCTTTGGGGTGTTATTATTTCAAGAATAGTTCAAAAGATTTTTGGGGTCATTGTGTTTAAAACAGCACAACTTCATTGGACTTTGGGGATTTGTAGTTGAGTTGAGCTTATGTATGCTGCGGCTTCTTTAAACTATATTGTTCTCCTGATTAAGCTTTGACCAGAGAAGGCCCTTCTGCAATGGTCTCACACTTCAGATTTCCTGCTCGGCGTAATTAGCACATGTACTAGGCGTGTTAACATGATGCGTCTGTCACAGACTGAGAGACTTGCGTTCCTGCGGAGGGTTTTTCCTCAATGCTCTGCAACCAACCAACCAGCCAATTAAATTGTGCTTAGTTGAGTATTGGGAAGCAGACCTAAGGTTTATTAAAGATAATTGGTTCTTGTGTCTTAAATTTCCTCATGGAGCACTTTCTATTTGAGGGATTTGATTTGAGTTTAATATTAAAATTTGACACTCCACTATACACTCCTTGACTTCTGGCCTATCGTAGCCGTTGATGGAGTGGCTTTTGGTTGCATGCAGTAATTGGCAACTTGTATCTATTTAGATTCAGCTGATTTGTAAAGGTATTAAAAAACTAAATTGCATTTGAAAATAGTGGGTTGAGAAGGTTACATGTTAACATCACGGTAGTCGCTTTGCTATTTTATGATGACATTATATTAATCATTTCATAATTCATGATACCATCATGCTAATTGCTTGTTAATTTATGCATTATGCAAATCATTTGCTGGCATTGTGTAAATCAATTTAGTATTTTAAGATATCATCATGTTAATCACTTAGCTGTTTAAGCCTAATAATAAATTAATCACGTGCTAATTAAAGTTAGCATCATATTTGCCTGCATTATGTTAAATGCTTTGATGATTTATAATAGCATTATTATTCACTTGCACATTTATGTTAGAATCAAGCTATTGCTTGTCAATTTATGCTAGAATTATGCACATAACATCCTCGTTCCTTCTAGTATCATGTTAACCATAATGTTCTTTCATACTAACATCATGTTAACTTGTGCTAGAATTATGGTAATCAGTTGTTAGCATCTTTCTAATTACTTGGCTAATTCATGATAGCATCATGCTAATTTATGCCAGCATTGTGTTAGTCACTTAGTTGTTATATTCTAGCATTATGTTAATCACTTTCTTATACTTGTAGCTTGGTAATTTATGGTGGCATAATGCAAATCGTATGCTAAATCATTCAAGCATCATGTTAATTACTTTACAATTTAAGTTAACATCATGATCATGTGTGCTACAATAATGCTTATCACTCGTTGTAATTTTTTTAATCACTCTGCTATTTTATAATGGCATCATTTGAATTCTTCCTAGCGTCATGTTAAACAATTTGCTATTTTATGCTATCATTATATTAATCACTGTGCTAATAAATGTTAGCATCATTCAAGTTAGCATCATGTTAATTCATTCTAGCATTATGTTAACCACTTAATAATTCATGATATTTCATGCTAGAATAATTTTGACCACTTGTTGCAGTATGTTACGGTCACTACAATCTAGGGGCGTAATGATGGTGCAGTTAGTCGTTCTGTAACCGGAAGTTTTGCAGTTCGATCTCCGCTAAGGCTATTCTGTCGTTGTGGCCCTAGACGAGCCACTTCACCCACGGAGATGTGTCACCCCTGTATGGGTTTGTGTGACTGGTGGGGTATATTTGGTGGTCAGGAGGCCGTAGGTGCAGTATGGCAGCCACGTCTTGTCAGACTGCCCCAGGGCAGCTGAGGGCTATCAAGGTAACTTATCACCACCAGAGTGTGAGTGTGGAGAGAATGAATAATGCTCTCATAATTGTAAAGTGTCTTTGAGTGCCTAGAGAAGCTCTCTGCAAATTGAAGGAATAATAATAATAGTTATTCTCATGCTTATTCATGTTAACATTGTGCTATTTTGCAGTAGCGTCCATTCGGTCAATTGGTCTATCAAGTTAGCGTCAAGTTAATTGCATGTTAATTAATGATACTTTAATGCTAATTCTTGCAAGCATCCATCATAGTTTCCATCTTTAAACTTTTACAATTTTTAAGCTGTTTCAAAATTCAATCATACTGGATTAAATAAAGGGTGCTTTCCCAATGGTGAAATTCTGGTTACAACCAATTACCCTTAACTACCGTCGCAGTACACTGTTATTACTATTTATTAAAGCAAGTACTTGCCCTTTTAGGTTTGCATATTATCCCAGGTGTATTGCCACTGTTATTCATTGCAATTTACGCGCTGTTATCACGTAATTACAAATAACTATCTTCTTTATCATTGTTGGCTGTAAGCTAAAGTCTTACTCAATGTTTTCTTATAACAGTTATTTCTTGCTTGCTTAATGAAGGCCTCTACATCAGTGAAGACAATACTTCCTGCCCTGAGCGATTCCGAGGACTTGGCATCCGAATCGAAGATGACGTGGTGATACAAAGCCATGGTGGACCTCTTATTCTGTCTGCAGAGACGCCAAAAACCATTGCTGAGGTGGAAAGAACTTGTGCACTCACAGATGCCTGAAAGGAAGCATACCAACATTTTCTCATTGTCTTTTCTTCAAAGGAAAATTTAACCACAAAATGTTAACCAAGAGAAAGGAACTGAGCCTTTTTCTTCATCCTCAAAATAAAGTGATCTATACATTTTGTGTTACAAAAATAGGCATGTTGAAGTATTTATTGATCCAAAGCAAAAGAAGAAAAGTTATGCGTAATAAATACTGGTTTTTCTTCGTTTCAGATGAAACTGAAATGCTTATTGGGGCAAGAAACGAAGAGTGTTTATTGTGAAAAACATGTTCGCCTTTGCACTGCAGTCTAGATTTAATTATTTTCTATATATTTATTTTGCTTTGTTGCATAAGGGATTTCCTGTGTCACATAAATTACATTTTTTGTTTAAAAATGAAAAAAAAAGTAAGTCATTTCTGCAGCTGAAAAGAAATAGGATAAATCAAACGGAAATACGATAAAAATACTGTCGCTTAGAGACTTTGTAGTCTCTGTAACAAAGTGGACGTGTCTTAACAAATTTATGATAACTCCTAAATTTTGATTGGCTGCTTAAGTCCCCTTAGCCATCCACATTGTCTGTATGACTCTTCAGTGCTAACCAATGACAATTGGTCTTTTACAATGGCAGCCTACGGTATTTAATGCATTGTATTGTATTTGATTAGAAATGAATGGGACCCTTACACATTCATTTTCAATGGAAATGTTAAATCAGTGGTGATGATGTTTTTGGCACTCAAAAGTTTATTCTGTTCTTAAATGCAAAAACATTTAATTTAAATGAAAACTGTTTACTTTTAAGCGTGTTTTGCAGTTTATTGATGTTTGTGTTAGAGCTGTGTGATTAATTAATTTAAAACCGTAAATTGGATTTATTGGTCAAGACTCGAAAATCATGTCTATAGTCTTCTTTTATTCCTTAAGATTTTCACTTTGTTATGGCCCTGTGAGCTTCCAGTGTTCTGCAATGCGCAATAACGTTAGTAAATCATGTCGGTGTATACATCTAATAACATCACTGCGTGTTCAGACAAAATGAAGAAAGGGGCACACACTTCAGTTTTCTGGCGAAGGTTCGAGACTTTAGACTACCCAACTCTGATGCAAAATATACTTGAAGATTGTGGCGACTAATAAAGGCTCTGCAAATAACTTCTTCCAGTCCCTAAAACAGAAACCAATAACTGAAAGGGATGTGTGTGAATGAAGCTGTGAGCTAAACCCGAGTGCAGCGGCCTCAAAACTCTAAATCTTTAGTTGAATTTGTAGTGCAAAAAAAGTTTTCATGTCTAGTTATATAGTTTTTTGTTCAGTTAAAAACACCTCTAGTCTGTTGTGAGCAGGTGAGTGATACATGAAACTGTTGCACTGCTGCAAAAAAGGAGACAGTTGCAGCTGCAGAGTGAATGATTCTTATTTTATGACTCAATAACTCGAGAGATAATCATGCCTAATAAACAAAAATGAGCTCTGTTTAATCATTGTAATGTAGGCATCTAGCTGCTAAGACATTGTCAGTTGAATTCACGGAAACATCTTGTATTTCCAAACACAGATTTAGACATCAATAAATGGGCAGCACCCACAATTATTAATATTAATAAAAAGACTAAATGGAAGGAAAATATTTTCATTTAAGAACAGATGATGAGGGTTTATTTTCCCTTATTAAATTTGGTTTCTAAAAAGGAAATAATTCATAAATTTTTCTTGTTTTCCTTTTTAACTTAAAAATCAAATAAACAGATGATAAGCGGATTAAGAATAACAGCAGGAATAAAGTTTATTACTGGAGCTTAATTCACGTGATCAAATGCAGAGTTCTTGAATTAAAGTTTAGGAGAAGGGTCATTAGCTCCGATCTTTTGTTTAACCATTTTATTTAATCATGAAACATACTTGTTCCACCACTTGTCTGAAGCTAGAGTAGTATGCATACTATAATAGTAAACAACTTCGATGTGCAGGGCCTTGGTGAATCTGTGTTCGAGTATGCAGAACCATATTTGTTCTTGAGATAAATTATTATCTTTACGTGTTTCAGTAACTAATGTCTTCTTAAGGTTTTTCAAATTGTAAAAACTTAGTCATCACAATACATTTTTTATGTTTACTTGTGAATTTTGTTGCCAAATATGAACAAAAGCAAACATTAATTTTAACTTTATTTTAAAACTTTATTTGGTTTAAAAGTGAAAAGTCTTTTCCTTGAATACTAATAAAAATACTTCAGTCAGGTACTTGACCACTGTGTTCCTCAGAGAAGAATGCCAGAACTTTCAGATGGCAGGGTTCCACAGGGAACGTAAAGCTCATCTGATGTGTGTTTTTGGGGTTGCCAGAGATTGAGAAAATGCTCCTAAATGCTAAAAAAGTGTATAAATGGTGGTTAAGGTTGCCAGAGTTTGAGAAAATGCTGTTGAGCACTCATTAATTCTCAAAATCTTAAAAGTGATTGTTAGGGTTGTCAAATATTGACACAAAACTGATTAATTAAAAAGGACATTTTAATGAGATTGTAATAGTTGCTTGAGATTTACAAAATGTTCATTTAAGCTAAATAAATATAAAGGTTATTGCTAGGATGGCCAGACTTTGAGGAAACCTTAAATAAAAGTTATGGTTACGGTTTCAAACATTGTATTTGAAGCATACTGTTTATGAAAAATATGTTTTGTATGTTTGGATGTTATGATATAGGTCTTAAATTTGATTCTAAATGGTCTTAAAAAGGTTTTAAATATGACCTTATGATACCTCCAGAAACGATCATTCAACCTCTTAACCAAGACTGAAAATCATGTTCTAGTAAAACATTTACACCTAAAAGAATGAGACCTTCCTAAACCCTAAGGTTTGAAATGGCACAGGACAGTGTCTTACATTCTTTAAAATTAGCAATATAGCAAAAACGATTCCCAGAACAAGTTGAATAATTCAGTATGTAGTTTATTTCGCTCCTTTTGCAGTAGATCTTCCATTGATTCCCCATTTCTGAGGAACACGGGGTCAGAGCCTAATTTAAGGGGCAGGTTGAAATCTTCATCCTGAGTTGTGTTTATTTTCTGAGAATAATTTATTTGTATTAAATGTGGTAAGTTACATATGTTAAATGGATCACCTTTAAGGATTATTTCAGATGGCCGTCTCTCAAAAATGTGTGTGCCCTCATTCTGTTTGGCATAGTTTAAAACCCTCAAAACTCACAGATTTTAATCCTGAATTAGCTTGAATGAAAATTCCATTATTCAATCTCAGCTGGGGGTAACTGACTTTTTAGTCGAGCAATTTAGGGTTAACTCTCCTTTCTGACATCTAGTCCTTCATAAAGTCACCCTTTAACAGTTAAAATTTTTATGAAAATACCAGTGGAAAGATAGACAGATTTTACAACAACCATGTACACTGTTTTAGGTACTCGACCCCTGTGTACCTCAGAGAAGAACCACAGAGGTATCAAGCTTGGTAAGACTGACAATTTTGGAAAGCAATTACATAATTTAGTCTCTCAAAACTCACCATAAATCTTGTCAAGGATTTGTTTTTAAACAAGAATTGGGACATAATGTTTTGGGATTTCATTCATTCATCTTCATGTCGGCTTTCTTCCCTTTCGGGGTCGCCACAGCGGAATGAACCGCCAACTGTACTGGCATATGTTTTACGCAGCGGATGCCCTTCCAGCCGCAACCCATCGCTGGGAAACATTCACACACAAATTCACACGGTAACACTATGGGCAATCGTTCTTATTCAATTCACTTATACCGCATGTCTTTGGACTTGTGGGGAAACCGGAGCACCCGGAGAAAACCCACGCGATCACGGGGAGAACATGCAAACTCCACACAGAAATGCCAACCGACCCAGCCGAGCCTAGAACCAGCAACCTTCTTGCTGTGAGATGACCATGCTACCCACTGCGCCACCATGACGCCCTGCTTTGGGATTTATAAGAGAAAAAGTTTTCCTTTTAATTTAGTGTCTCTAAAATGGCTGAAAATGATTTCAGAGTGAAAGGTTTTGAATTAAACCGGTTATAAAGTCCCTGTATAAAGTCATAAAGTCACAAGGTTATAAAGTCCCTGTGGAACCAACTTCCAGAGCAGATCAAGGGTGCCAACACTTTAGTCACGTTTAAATCCAGGCTAAAGACTCTCCTGTTTAGTTGCGCTTTTTTCGACTGAGCACCAACGTCCGAACAACTATTTTACCTCTGTACTTCAAATTTTAATCTTTGTTTTAATCGATGTTTTAAATTTCAGTGTTTTAAATCTGTTTGATTTATATGACTTTTTTATGCTTGATTTTAATGTATGCACTTTCTTTTTACTCTTTATTTCCAATGTAAAGCACTTTGAATTACCCTGTGTACGAAATGTGCTATACAAATAAACTTGCCTTGCCTTGCCTGTATGTAAATTTGGGAGGTAGGGATGTCATTGTTCTGTAAGCAGATGAAATTCCAGATAGTTTTTTTATTAAATACTAATTCTTTACTAATTATGCCAACCTTCAAGCTTTCATGTATGAACAAAAATTTTATCTGGATGATTGGTTGGCAGCTTTGTGATAGGACCCTCCCAAACGGTTCTCGATAAAGTCACCCCTCAACATTTGATGCATATACCAATGGAAAGGTTGCCAGATTTTTACTGCAATTATGAACATACATCTGGTCAGAGTTTTGAGCTATATTTGACAGAATAGGAGAACTCCAAACACCCTAATGTTTTGAGAGAGGGTTTTTCTCATCACCAAACTGTATCTGAGTAATTTTAGAAATGTTACTGGATGAACCAAGGAAAAGGTTCCCAGTGTTCCAGGTAGTTCCCCTTATTCCTCAGAAGGGGTCTACTATACCTCAAGCTGGGTAATGCTAAAAATACAGGTAAAATGACATCATTCAATCTAAAATTACTAGAAATTCTATCATAGTGTGGGTTTGTTCTCTTAGTTTAATAAAGAAATCCTATCAAAAAGCGTTGAGATTTGTAAGAAAGTTTGCGTATCAAAACTTTGGGATGTCCTTGTTCTTTAATGTGCAATTTAACCCCCTAACAGGTATTCGTCAACAATTAAATGAATAAATTGCATTAATATTATAT